>CANJKZ010000203.1:2345467-3063435 GCA_947471745.1 Closterium sp. Naga37s-1 | reverse complement strand
TTCCATCACCCCGCCCCATTCTCCCGCTTTCCATCACCCCGCCCCATCTCCCGCTTTCCATCACCCCGCCCCATTCTCCCTCCTTCCATCACCCCGCCCCATTCTCCCTCCCCAATCACCCCGCCCCATTCTCCCGCTTTCCATCACCCCGCCCCCATTCTCCCGCTTTCCATCACCCCGCCCCATTCTCCCGCTTCCATCACCCCGCCCCATTCTCCCGCTTTCCATCACCCCGCCCCATTCTCCCGCTTTCCATCACCCCGCCCCATTCTCCCGCTTTCCATCACCCCGCCCCATTTCCCGCTTTCCATCATCCCGCCCCATTCTCCCGCTTTCCATCACCCGCCCCATTCTCCCTCCTTCCATCACCCCGCCCCATTCTCCCTCCTTCCATCACCCCGCCCCATTCTCCCGCTTTCCATCACCCCGCCCCATTCTCCCGCATTCCATCACCCCGCCCCATTCTCCCGCTTTCCATCACCCGCCCCATTCTCCCGCTTTCCATCACCCCGCCCCATTCTCCCGCTTTCCATCACCCCGCCCCATTCTCCCGCTTTCCATCACCCCGCCCCTTCTCCCGCTTCCATCACCCCGCCCCATTCTCCCTCCTTCCATCACCCCGCCCCATTCTCCCGCTTTCCATCACCCGCCCCATTCTCCTCCTTCCATCACCCCGCCTATTCTCCCGCTTTCCATCACCCCGCCCCATTCTCCCGCTTTCCATCACCCGCCCCATTCTCCCTCCTCCATCACCCCGCCCCTTCTCCCGCTTTCCATCACCCCGCCCCATTCTCCCCCTTCCATCACCCCGCCCCATTCTCCCGCTTTCCATCACCCCGCCCCATTCTCCCGCTTTCCATCACCCCGCCCCATTCTCCCGCTTTCCATCACCCCGCCCCATTCTCCCGCTTTCCATCACCCCGCCCCATTCTCCCGCTTTCCATCACCCCGCCCCATTCTCCCGCTTTCCATCACCCCGCCCCATTCTCCCGCTTTCCATCACCCCCCCATTCTCCCGCTTTCCATCACCCCGCCCCATTCTCCCGCTTCCATCACCCCGCCCCATTCTCCCGCTTTCCATCACCCCGCCCCATTCTCCTTTCCATCACCCCGCCCCATTCTCCCGCTTTCCATCACCCGCCCCATTCTCCCTCCTTCCATCACCCCGCCATTATTCTCCCGCTTTCCATCACCCCGCCCCATTCTCCCGCTTTCCATCAACCCGCCCCATTCTCCCGCTTTCCATCACCCCGCCCCATTCTCCCGCTTTCCATCACCCCGCCCCATTCTCCCGCTTTCCATCACCCCGCCCCATTCTCCCGCTTTCCATCACCCGCCTCCCCATTCTCCCGCTTTCCATCACCCCGCCCCATTCTCCCGCTTCCATCACCCCGCCCCATCTCCCCTCCTTCCATCACCCCGCCCCATTCTCCGCTTTCCATCACCCGCCCCATTCTCCCTCCTTTCCATCACCCCGCCCCATTCTCCCGCTTTCCATCACCCCGCCCCATTCTCCCGCTTTCCATCACCCCGCCCCATTCTCCGCTTTCCATCACCCCGCCCCATTCTCCCGCTTTCCATCACCCCGCCCCATTCTCCCTCCTTCCATCACCCCGCCCCATTCTCCCGCTTTCCATCACCCCGCCCCATTCTCCCCTTTCCATCACCCCGCCCCATTCTCCCGCTTTCCATCACCCCGCCCCATTCTCCTGCTTTCCATCACCCCTCCCCATTCTCCCGCTTTCCATCACCCCGCCCCATTCTCCCGCTTTCCATCACCCGCCCCATTCTCCCTCTTTCCATCACCCCGCCCCATTCTCCCGCTTTCCATCACCCGCCCCATTCTCCCTCCTTCATTCCCACCCCGCCATTCTCCCTCCTTCCATCACCCCGCCCCATTCTCCCGCTTTCCATCACCCCGCCCCATTCTCCCGCTTTCCATCACCCCGCCCATTCTCCCGCTTTCCATCACCCCGCCCCATTCTCCCGCTTTCCATCACCCCGCCCCATTCTCGCTCTTTCCATCACCCGCCCCATTCTCCCGCTTTCCATCACCCCGCCCCATTCTCCCGCTTTCCATCACCCCGCCCCATTCTCCCGCTTTCCATCACCCCGCCCCATTCTCCCGCTTTCCATCACCCCGCCCCATTCTCCCTCCTTCCATCACCCCGCCCCATTCTCCCGCTTTCCATCACCCCGCCCCATTCTCCCGCTTTCCATCACCCCGCCCCATTCTCCCGCTTTCCATCACCCTGCCCCATTCTCCCGCTTTCCATCACCCCGCCCCATTCTCCCGCTTTCCATCACCCCGCCCCATTCGCCCCGCTTTCCATCACCCCGCCCCATTCTCCCGCTTTCCATCACCCCGCCCCATTCTCCCTCCTTCCATCACCCCGCCCCATTCTCCCGCTTTCATCACCCCGCCCCATTCTCCCTCCTTTCCATCACCCCGCCCCATTCTCCCGCTTTCCATCACCCCGCCCATTTCCCGCTTTCCATCACCCCCCCATTCTCCCGCTTTCCATCACCCCGCCCCATTCTCCCACCTTTCCATCACCCCGCCCCATTCTCCCGCTTTCCATCACCCCGCCCCATTCTCCCGCTTTCCATCACCCCGCCCCATTCTCCCCTCCTTTCCATCACCCGCCCCATTCTCCCGCTTTCCATCACCCTGCCCCATTCTCCCTTTCCATCACCCCGCCCATTCTCCCGCTTTCCATCACCCCGCCCCATTCTCCCGCTTTCCATCACCCCGCCCCATTCTCCCGCTTTCCATCACCCCGCCCCATTCTCCCGCTTTCCATCACCCCGCCCCATTCTCCCGCTTTCCATCACCCCGCCCATTCTCCCGCTTTCCATCACCCCGCCCCATTCTCCCGCTTTCCATCACCCCGCCCCATTCTCCGCTTTCCATCACCCCGCCCCATTCTCCCGCTTTCCATCACCCCGCCCCATTCTCCGCTTTCCATCACCCGCCCATTCTCCCTTTCCATCACCTCGCCCCATTCTCCCGCTTTCCATCACCCCGCCCCATTCTCCCCTTTCCATCACCCCGCCATTCTCCCGCTTTCCATCACCCCGCCCCATTCTCCCGCTTTCCATCACCCCGCCCCATTCTCCCGCTTTCCATCACCCCGCCCCATTCTCCCGCTTTCCATCACCCCGCCCCATTCTCCTGCTTTCCATCACCCCGCCCCATTCTCCCCGCTTTCCATCACCCCGCCCCATTCTCCCGCTTTCCAACGCCCGCCCCATTCTCCCGCTTTCCATCCCCCCGCCCCATTCTCCCTCCTTCCATCACCCCGCCCCATTCTCCCGCTTTCCATCACCCCGCCCCATTCTCCCTCCTTCCATCACCCCTCCCCATTCTCCCCGCTTTCCATCACCCCGCCCCATTCTCCGCTTTCCAACGCCCCGCCCCATTCTCCCGCTTTCCATCACCCCGCACCATTTCTCCCCTGTTCCATCACCACCGCCCCATTCTCTCTCCTTCCATCACCCCGTCCCCATTCTCCCGCTTTCCATCACCCCCGCCCCATACCCCCGCTTTCCATCACCCCGCCCATTCTCCCTCCTTCCATCACCCCGCCCCATTCTCCCGTTTTCCATCACCCCGCCCCATTCTCCCGCTTTCCATCACCCCGCCCCATTCTCCCGCTTTCCATCACCCCGCCCCATTCTCCCGCTTTCCATCACCCCGCCCCATTCGCCCGCTTTTCCCATCACCCCGCCCCATTCTCCCGCTTTCCATCACCCGCCCCATTCTCCCGCTTTCCATCACCCCCGCCCTCACAATTCGCCCGCTTTTCCATCACCCGCCCCCATCTCCCGCTTTCCATCACCCCGCCCCAATCTCCCTCCTTACATTCACCCCGCCACATTCTCCCGCTTTCCATCACCCCGCCCCATTCTCCCTCCTTCCATCACCCCCGCCTTATTCTCCCGCTTTCCATCAACCCCGCCCCCATTCTCCTGCTTTCCATCACCCCTCCCCATTCTCCCGCTTTCCATCACCCCGCCCCATTCTCCCGCTTTCCATCACCCCGCCCCATTCTCCAGCTTTCCATCACCCCGCCCCATGCTCCCGCTTTCCATCACCCCTCCCCATTCTCCCGCTTTCCATCACCCGGCCCATGCTCCCGCTTTCCATCAACCCGCCCCATTCTTCCTCCTTTCATCACCCCGCCCCATTCTCCCGCTTTCCATCACCCCGCCCCATTCTCCCGCTTTCCATCACCCCGCCCCATTCTCCCGCTTTCCATCACCCCCGCCCCATTCTCCCGCTTTCCATCACCCCCGCCCCATTCTCCCGCTTTCCATCACCCCACCCCATTCTCCCTCCTTCCATCACCCCGCCCCATTCTCCCGCTTTCCATCACCCCGCCCCATTCTCCCGCTTTCCATCACCCCGCCCCATTCTCCCGCATTCCATCACCCCGCCCCATTCTCCCGCTTTCCATCACCCCGCCCCATTCTAACGCTTTCCATCACCCCGCCCCATTCTCCCGCTTTCCATAACCCCGCCCCATTCTAACGCTTTCCATCACCCCGCCCCATTCTCCCGCTTTCCATCACTCCGCCCCATTTTCCCGCTTTCCATCATCCCGCTCCATTCTCCCGCTTTCCATCACCCCGCCCCATTCTCCCTCCTTCCATCACCCCGCCCCATTCTCCCTCCTTTCATCACCCCGCCCCATTCTCCCGCTTTTCATCACCCCGCCCCATTCTCCCGCATTCCATCACCCCGCCCCATTCTCCCTGCTTTCCATCACCCCGCCCCATTCTCCCGCTTTCCATCACCCCGCCCCATTCGCCCACTTTCCATCACCCCGCCCCATTCTCCCGCTTTCCATCACCCCGCCCCAATCTCCCTCCTTCCATCACCCCGCCATATTCTCCCGCTTTCCATCACCACGCCCCATTCTCCCTCCTTCCATCACCCCGCCTTATTCTCCCGCTTTCCATCACCCCACCCCATTCTCCTGCTTTCCATCACCCCTCCCCATTCTCCCGCTTTCCATCACCCCGCCCCATTCTCCCGCTTTCCATCACCCCGCCCCATTCTCCAGCTTTCCATCACCCCGCCCCATGCTCCCGCTTTCCATCACCCCTCCCCATTCTCCCGCTTTCCATCACCCGGCCCCATGCTCCCGCTTTCCATCAACCCGCCCCATTCTTCCTCCTTTCATCACCCCGCCCCATTCTCCCGCTTTCCATCACCCCGCCCCATTCTCCCGCTTTCCATCACTCCGCCCCATTCTCCCGCTTTCCATCACCCCGCCCCATTCTCCCGTTTCCATCACCCCGCCCCATTCTCCCGCTTTCCATCACCCCACCCCATTCTCCTCCTTCCATCACCCCGCCCCATTCTCCCGCTTTCCATCACCCCGCCCATTCTCCCCGCTTTCCATCACCCCGCCCCATGATCCCGCATTCCATCACCCCGCCCCATTCTCCCGCTTTCCATCACCCCGCCCCATTCTAAACGCTTTCCATCACCCCGCCCCATTCTCCCGATTTCCATCACCCCGCCCCATTCCCCCGCTTTCCATCACCCAGCCCCATTCTCCCTCCTTCCATCACCCCGCCCCATTCTCCCGTTTTCCATCACCCCGCCCCATTCTCCCGCTTTCCATCACCCCGCCCCATTCTCCCTCCTTCCATCACCCCCGCCCCATTCTCCCGCTTTCCATCACCCCGCCCCATTCTCCCGCTTTCCATCCCCCCGCCGCTTTCCATCACCCCGCCCCATTCTCCCGCTTTCCATCACCCCGCCCCATTCTCTCGCTTTCCATCACCCGCCCCATTCTCCCGCTTTCCATCACCCCGCCCCATTCTCCCGCTTTCCATCACCCCGCCCCATTCTCCCGCTTTCCATCACCCCACCCCATTCTCCCTCCTTCCATCACCCCCGCCCCATTCTCCCGCTTTCCATCACCCCGCCCCATTCTCCCGCTTTCCATCACCCCGCCCATTCTCCCGCATTCCATCACCCCGCCCCATTCTCCCGCTTTCCATCACCCCGCCCCATTCTAACGCTTTCCATCACCCCGCCCCATTCACCCGATTTCCATCACCCCGCCCCATTCCCCCGCTTTCCATCACCCCGCCCCATTCTCCCTCCTTCCATCACCCCGCCCCATTCTCCCGTTTTCCATCACCCCGCCCCATTCTTCCGCTTTCCATCACCCCGCCCCACTCTCCCTCCTTCCATCACCCCGCCATATTCTCCCGCTTTCCATCACCCCGCCCCATTCTCCCGCTTTCCATCACCCCGCCCCATTCTCCCGCTTTCCATCACCCCGCCCCATTCTCCCGCTTTCCATCACCCCGCCCCATTCTCCCGCTTTCCATCACCCCGCCCCATTCTCCCGCTTTCCATCACCCGCCCCATTCTCCCGCTTTCCATCACCCCGCCCCATTCTCCCGCTTTCCATCACCCCGCCCCATTCTCCCTCCTTCCATCACCCCGCCCCATTCTCCCGCTTTCCATCACCCCCGCCCCATTCTCCCGCTTTCCATCACCCTGCCCCATTCTCCCGCATTCCATCACCCCGCCCCATTCTCCCGCTTTCCATCACCCCGCCCCATTCTAACGCTTTCCATCCACCCCGCCCCATTCTCCCGCTTTCCATCACTCCGCCCCATTTTCCCGCTTTCCATCATCCCGCCCCATTCTTCCGCTTTCCATCACCCCGCCCCATTATCCCTCCTTCCATCACCCCGCCCCATTCTCCCTCCTTTCATCACCCCGCCCCATTCTCGCGCTTTTCATCACCCCGCCCCATTCTCCCGCATTCCATCACCCCGCCCCATTCTCCCGCTTTCCATCACCCCGCCCCATTCTCCCGCTTTCCATCACCCCGCCCCATTCGCCCGCTTTCCATCACCCCGCCCCATTCTCCCGCTTTCCATCACCCCGCCCCAATCTCCCTCCTTCCATCATCCCGCCACATTCTCCCGCTTTCCATCACCCCGCCCCATTCTCCCTCCTTCCATCACCCCGCCTTATTCTCCTGCTTTCCATCACCCCGCCCCATTCTCCCACTTTCCATCACCCCTCCCCGTTCTCCCCCTTTCCATCACCCCGCCCCATTCTCCCGCTTTCCATCACCCCGCCCCATTCTCCAGCTTTCCATCACCCCGCCCCATGCTCCCACTTTCCATCACCCCTCCCCATTCTCCCGCTTTCCATCACCCGGCCCCATGCTCCCGCTTTCCATCAACCCGCCCCATTCTCCCTCCTTTCATCACCCCGCCCCATTCTCCCGCTTTCCATCACCCCGCCCCATTCTCCCTCCTTCCATCACCCCGCCCCATTCTCCCGCTTTCCATCACCCCGCCCCATTCTCCCGCTTTCCATCACCCCGCCCCCTTCTCCCGCTTTCCATCACCCCGCCCCATTCTCCCGCTTTCCATCACCCCGCCCCATTCTCCCGCTTTCCATCACCCCGCCCCATTCTCCCGCTTTCCATCACCCCGCCCCATTCTCCCGCTTTCCATCACCCCGCCTCATTCTCCCGCTTTCCATCACCCCGCCCCATTCTCCCGCTTTCCATCACCCCGCCCCATTCTCCCTCCTTCCATCACCCCGCCCCATTCTCCCGCTTTCCATCACCCCGCCCCATTCTCCCGCTTTCCATCACCCCGCCCCATTCTCCCGCATTCCATCACCCCGCCCCATTCTCCCGCTTTCCATCACCCCGCCCCATTCTAACGCTTTCCATCACCCCGCCCCATTCTCCCGCTTTCCATCAGTCTGCCCCATTTTCCCGCTTTCCATCATCCTTTCCCATTCTCCCGCTTTCCATCACCCCGCCCCATTCTCCCTCCTTCCATCACCCCGCCCCATTCTCCCTCCTTCCATCACCCCGCCCCATTCTCCCGCTTTTCATCACCCCGCCCCATTCTCCCGCATTTCATCACCCCGCCCCATTCCCCCGCTTTCCATCACCCCGCCCCAGTCTCCCTCTTTCCATCACCCCGCCCCATTCTCCCGCTTTCCATCACCCCGCCCCATTCTCCCGCTTTCCATCACTCCGCCCCATTCTCCCGCTTTCCATCACCCCGCCCCATTCTAACGCTTTCCATCACCCCGCCCCATTCTCCCGCTTTCCATCACTCCGCCCCATTTTCCCGCTTTCCATCATCCCGCCCCATTCTCCCGCTTTCCATCACCCCGCCCCATGCTCCCTCCTTCCATCACCCCGCCCCATTCTCCCTCCTTCCATCACCCCGCCCCATTCTCCCGCTTTTCATCACCCCGCCCCATTCTCCCTCCTTCCATCACCCTGCCCCATTCTCCCGCTTTCCATCACCCCGCCCCATTTTCCCGCTTTCCATCACCCAGCCCCACTCTCCCGCTTTCCATCAGCCCGCCCCATTCTCTCGCATTCCATCACCCCGCCCCATTCTCCGGCTTTCCATCACCCCGCCCCATTCTAACGCTTTCCATCACCCCGCCCCATTCTCCCGCTTTCCATCACTCCGCCCCATTTTCCCGCTTTCCATCATCCTGCCCCATTCTCCCGCTTTCCATCACCCCGCCCCATTCTCCCTCCTTCCATCACCCCGCCCCATTCTCCCTCCTTCCATCACCCCGCCCTATTCTCCCGCTTTTCATCACCCCGCCCCATTCTCCCGCATTTCATCACCCCGCCCCATTCCCCCGCTTTCCATCACCCCGCCCCATTCTCCCTCTTTCCATCACCCCGCCCCATTCTCCCGCTTTCCATCACCCCGCCCCATTCTCTCTCATTCCATCACCCCGCTCCATTCTCCCGCTTTCCATCACCCCGCCCCATTCTCCCGCTTTCCATCACCCCGCCCCATTCTCCCGCTTTCCATCACCCCGCCCCATTCGCCCGCTTTCCATCACCCCGCCCCATTCTCCCGCTTTCCATCACCCCGCCCCATTTTCCCGCTTTCCATCATCCCGCCCCATTCTCCCGCTTTCCATTACCCCGCCCCATTCTCCCTCCTTCCATCACCCCGCCCCATTCTCCTTCCTTCCATCACCCCGCCCCATTCTCCCGCTTTTCATCACCCCGCCCCATTCTCCCGCATTCCATCACCCCGCCCCATTCTCCCGCTTTCCATCACCCCGACCCATTCTCCCGCTTTCCATCACCCCGCCCCATTCGCCCGCTTTCCATCACCCCGCCCCATTCTCCCGCTTTCCATCACCCCGCCCCAATCTCCCTCCTTCCATCATCCCGCCACATTCTCCCGCTTTCCATCACCCTGCCCCATTCTCCCTCCTTCCTTCACCCCGCCTTATTCTCCCACTTTCCATCACCCCGCCCCATTCTTCCGCTTTCCATCACCCCTCCCCATTCTCCCGCTTTCCATCACCCCGCCCCATTCTCCCGCTTTCCATCACCCCGCCCCATGCTCCCGCTTTCCATCACCCCTCCCCATTCTCCCGCTTTCCATCACCCGGCCCCATGCTGTCGCTTTCCATCAACCCGCCCCATTCTCCCTCCTTTCATCACCCCGCCCCATTCTCCCGCTTTCCATCACCCCGCCCCATTCTCCCTCCTTCCATCACCCCGCCCCATTCTCCCGCTTTCCATCACCCCGCCCCATTCTCCCGCTTTCCATCACCTCACCCCATTCTCCCGCTTTCCATCACCCGGCCCCATTCTCCCGCTTTCCATCACCCCGGCCCATTCTCCCGCTTTCCATCACCCCGCCCCATTCTCCCGCTTTCCATCACCCCGCTGTTATAGTCACAATAGGCTTGAATGTGCCTAAAACGAAAGATAGAGAGCACAGACTGATTTCTGCACAGCGGCTTCAAACGTTGATAGCGTTCTGTTCACAGCTGCAAATGACTTGATTCAAATTGGATCTGGAGCGTCTTCACGTTGTCTACAATTAGCAATTTAGATTGCACGATTTGATAAAGAATTGACGACACAGCGTCGGTTTGAACGAACGGTACTATGGCAGCCACTATAGTCTTAGAACACAAGATAGGAAGAGTTACGAGTTGGGAATGACTCCCAGCTCCTACAAACCCCAAGAGCCGAGGTACAGTGATGTGGAACAGTGCCACACTGTCCCCAACCACGAAGGGTCTCGAAACTACCCTTCACTAGGGCCTACACCAAGTGAAATGTTACACTACACAAAGTAATGTAACTATCTTCAATATCTTGAGGTGTACCCTTTTGGCGAGCTTCGAAATCACTTGAGGCTTGACACCAAGGCTCGGGCTCTTCATCACAAACTCATCCTTGAGTTCTTGATGGGTCTGCTGCACACACCTGCGACACGCCGAACGTTCGACACAGGACAAAATAGAAACCGCGCACGACAAAATAGAAACCGCGCGCGAGACACAAACGACCGCGTAACACGCGTCTAGCGATAACTCGCTATTGACTCGACACACACACTCGACATCATGACTCAACATTCACACACAATTATAAGCATGAAATGTATATTATCCCATGCCCTCATACCATTCCATACACACACACATTCACGCACACGGACAACAAGCCGAGTGCAAACCGTAGGGTTGCACCAACAAACTCCCCCTCGGATTGTTGGCCTTAGGATATGTTGCTCTCTCAGTTCAGAGCCATCCCAGCCAGCTTGCAACACTTCCAATGCTGCTGCTCCACCAGCCTCTTGGTCATCATGTCAGCCGGCTGCCCCGTGGTCTTCACGTAGCGCAACTCAACTTCACCCGCGGTTACCATGCTCCTCGTCCAATGCCACTTCACCCTCATGTGCTTCGTGAGTCCATGCAACACAGGGTTCTTAGCAAGAGCAATGGCACCCTGGCTGTCACAGTACAGTGGGGTAGGTCCTTGCTGCTCCTCCCCCAATTCAGCCAACAAACGCCGCTGCCACACAATCTCCCGTACGGCACGGAAGAGTGCCATGTACTCGGACTCCACCGAGCTCAAAGCTTGGTCAACCTGCTTCTTGCTCTCCCAAGCAGTTGGGCCTCCACCAACACAGCATATGAAGCCTCCCATACTTGTCATGTCCTCTGGTTCTGATGCATATGAAGCATCCGAGTAGGCGGTGAGGAACAAACGCCCGGGTTCAACACCATCCGCGCCCTTTTGGCGCCTTTGTGCCGCCGCCGAGTATTGCAGCCCAACGGTCGGTGTTTGGCCAAGATACTTGGCCACCCTCATTCCAGCTGCTACCTGCTCCTCATTAGGGCATTGCACAACCCTAGCCAGCTGCCCGGTAGCAAACGCGACGTCCGGTCGGGTGTTTACCGCCGCATACATGAGGCTGCCCACCAACGAGTGAAATCGGCGCCTCTCCTCTTCACCAACGCTCTCCTCCTCTGGTCCCTTCACACACTTGAACCCAGAGGGAAAGGGTGTAGCCACATGGCCTTCACTCTGCCCAAAGTTGGCAGCCAATGCCTCCAGGTACTTTCGTTGATGCACCCGCATGCACCGCTTCTCCACATCTCGTTCGATGTGGAGCCCAAGGTAGAAGCTCACGTCACCAAGGGCCTTGCACTTGAACTTGTCTTGAAGCTTCAGCATCACCTCCTTCACAAGGTCAGAAGAGGGTGAGAAAATGAGGATGTCATCCACATAAACCACCATGAAACTCCTCTGCTCCCCCTCGCCAAGCATGAACAAGGAGTGATCGGCCGTTGAGGGAGTGAAGCCGATCTCCTCCAAAACTCCTCGCAGCTTCAAGTACCACTGCCTAGGGGCCTGCTTCAGTCCATAAAGGGCCTTCTTCAGCCTCAAAACTCTGCCACTACCATCATCAAACCCCTCTGGCTGCGCCATGAAAATCTCTTCCTCAAGGACGCCATTGAGGAATGCCGTTGTGACATCCATTTGTTTCACCACCCATCCTTTGATGGCAGCTCCCGCGAGTAGGGTTCGCAGCGTCGTCGGCTTCACCACAAGAGCAAACAACTCCTTATAGTCCACCTTCTCCTTCTGCTGGTACCCCTTCGCCACAAGCCTAGACTTGTAGCGCTCGATCTTGCCGTCGGCGTCGGACTTGATCTTGAAGAGCCACTTGGACGTAATCGCCTTACGCCCCTCCGGTAGCTCCACCAATTCCCATGTGCCGTTCTCCTCAATGCTCTTCAGCTCACTCTCCACTGCCTTCTTCCACTCCTCAGCATCACTACTCTCCAAGGCCTCCTTGAGAGTTGCTGGTTCCCCCGGCATCTCCACCGGAGAGAAGAACGCGAAGGCACACTCCTCGTAGTCACTCTCCTCGTCTTCTCCAACTATAAGTGCCGCTCCGGCCAAGGCTGACTTGGCTGGCTTTCCCAGTGCCTCATAGGTCAGCCTATTTGGGGCTTGGATTCTCCTTTTGCCCCTTCCTTCTTCCTCAGCTGCAGGGACATGAAGGCCTTGGCGTTGCTGCGGGGTGACTCGGATCCGTGGAGCACTCGTAGTGCGAGAAGGAAGTGTCGGTGCACGCTCGCTCACTTGCTGAACCTCCTCCTCTTCTTCCTCTGCATCCTTGGCCTCCTCTCCCCCATTCACAAGGGAAGATTGCCTTGTGGTGGTGCTGCCGCTGCTCAGCTCCAAGGGCAGCTCCACATGCTCCAAACCGGAACTCTTCACGTCCCCCAACCGCACGCCTATCTTCGCCTCATTCTCCGCCTTCCAATCCTTGTACATCAGATTCTCCATGAATTTGCAGTCCCTGCTCACCAAGAATTTCTTGGTGAATGGGTCCCAAAGAAGCCATCCCTTGCTGTTTTGAGCCATGCCCAAGTGCACGGCCCACACCGCCTTGGCACCAAGCTTGTTGTGCCGAAGATGCTTAGGCACGAGCGCCATGCACATGCACCCGAACACCCGAAGCATATCCACCTTTGGCTTCCTTCCTAGCCACTCCACATAGGGCACCCATTTGTCTTCTCCCACATGATTCAAGGCTCTGTTCTTGGCCACACACGCGCTCCGCACCGCATCAGGCCAGAAATAGTCGGGTAGCCCGGCTTCAATGAGCAACCCGCGTGCCGCCTCCGTGATTGTGCGGTTCGCTCGCTCGGCGATGCCGTTCATTGCAGTGGAGTATGGCATGGTGAGGGAGTGCCGAATACCATTCTTCTTCAGCCACAACCCAAACTCCTTGCTCAGGAACTCTCCCCCTCGATCGGTGCGGATTGACTTGACTAGACGGTCTTGTTGCCGCTCCACCATCGGGAACCAATCCGTCTTCAACGTTTCAGCCACGTCGCTCTTCTTGGCCAGCACGTACACCCAAGTCATGCGGGTGTAGACGTCGACAATGGTGAGAAAATACTCAGCTCCAGCAGCTCCAAGCTTCAGGGGGCCCACCACGTCCATCACCACCTCATCAAGCGGTGCCTTTGCCGTTGCCTCCGAACTAGGGAACGGAAACCGGGTGAACTTGGCTTGAATGCACGTCGGGCAGCCAAGCACCTCATCGGGCTCCCCCTTCACACGTATGCCAGCAACCATCTCATTCTTCACTAGCTGCTGCAAGATGGGCAGGGCCACATGCCCCATGCGCCGATGCAAGGTGAGCCAATCACACTCCCTCGTAGCCGAAGTTGGATTGGAGAATGCCGCGCTCGCAATAGCGCCCCACATACTCTCTCCGTAGTCCTCCTCCGCTGCTGCCTCTGGGTTCTCCTCACCCTTTTGCTGCTCCTTGGTTGCTGCACCACTCTCCTTAGGTTCACTGAACTTGCTGGTCCCTCCAGGTTTGCTCTTCTTGAGCTCATTCTCCTTAGCGCGACCGTTCGCGCCATCGTCGCTACCGACCGCTCCATCCTTGGTGCTGATGCTTGCTGCCACTTGCCTCTCCTTAGGCATAGGGACCACTGGGATCTGCCACATCTCGTTGTAGACATCCCTGTCCTCATGAAGGTCCCAAAGAATTTGATCGCCAAGCCTTGCGGTGTAGGTCTTGGCTCCCTTCGAGTTCGTGTCCATGCCGGCCTTTACCAACCGCCGCACGGAAATCAGGTTTGCAGCAAGGCTGGGCACCCAAAGCACGTTCTTGAGGCCCACCATCTTCCCATCAGCACCCTTGAACATGGCCTTGCCCATGCCTTTCACCTCTGCTCGCTGCCCCAAAGCCGATGTGACATGCTTCACCGGTGACGGCTCGAGTTCGGTGAGCAAGTCCGGGCGAGGTGTCATGCTATAGGTAGCGCCACTATCAATCACCCAATAGTCCAGGGGGTGTAGGGTCACCTTTCCCACAGCTGCTGGCTCCTCAAAGCCTTCATCCTTCTCTGGACCAGCCGGTACTTGCGTCGACACGAAGTAGAATAGACCCGGGTATCGATCGTCGCTCGGGTCCTTGTCGTTGTCTCCGCTCTTCATGTTTGCAGCTCCGCCACCGCGACCGCCACGGCCTCCACGGCCTCGTCCTCTCTCTCCTCCTGCTCTTCTACCCTCTTGGCCTTGAGCAGGGGTCCAACCATCAGGGAGTTTGTAGCAGTCGCGCCACATGTGTCCGCTCTTGTGGCAATAGTGACACTCGCCGTCGAATCGGCCGCGACCGCGTCCGTAGCTCTTGTCGTCGCTGCCGTAACCGCCACTCCTGCGGCCTCCGCCAAAGTTGCTGCCACCAAACCTTCCTCCCCCTCGTCCTCTGCCTCTTCCTCGACCATATCCACGGCCGATGCTCGCTGCCCCAGCGCCATCCGCACTCGCCAACTCACGGCGGCGGAAATCCTCTTGAAGGATAGCTCGCTTCACGTCTTCAAGCGAGGGCGGGGCAAGTCGCGATTAAGGTTGATGATGAGCGAGGACCATGACTCTGGGAGTAAGGCCAGCAACTTGGTCTTCTTTTGGAGCTCACTGTAGTTCAAATCAGCTCCCTCAAGCCGCGTCAACAAGTCGAAGAATTTCTGCACCCCTTCTTCAACCGCTTCGTTTTCTTCAATTCGTAGTGCCGCCATTTGCCGTTCCAACACCACCGCTACCGCCGCTGTTGCAGGAGCATGTACACCCTTGAGAGCAGCCCATGCCTTTGGTCCTTTCTCTGGTTCACGCTGGAATGGCTTGATGTGACGGATCTGACTGCTCCCCAACGCTTGCCCAAGTAAGAGATAGCCTTGTGCGCTCTTCCGCACCCACGGGCTCTTCTCCGGGTCGTTCTCGGGACGCTTCTCCGTTCCTTCCATCACCTCCAGCAGGTCATAGTGGTCAAAGATGTTCTCCATCTAGAAGGACCATTCAGCAAAGTTGTCACCGTTGAACTTGTCAAGCCCAAACACCCTAGGCTCATCCCTAGGTGGGCCTAGACTTGGTTGCATGGGCGCCATGGCTGAATCACGGGGTTGGCCTTGAGCTTGAGCTTCTCCACTGCCACCAGCACCTCTGCCACCCCTTTCCTCAGGTCCAGACATTGTCGAAACTGCTCCAAGGGGCTCTGATACCACTTGTTATAGTCACAATAGGCTTGAATGTGCCTAAAACGAAAGATAGAGAGCACAGACGGATTTCTGCACAGCGGCTTCAAACGTTGATAGCGTTCTGCTCACAGCTGCAAATGACTTGATTCAAATTGGATCTGGAGCGTCTTCACGTCGTCTACAATTAGCAATTTAAATTGCACGATTTTATAAAGAATTGACGATACAGCGTCGGTTTGAACGAACGGTACTATGGCAGCCACTATAGTCTTAGAACACAAGATAGAAAGAGTTACGAGTTGGGAATGACTCCCAGCTCCTACAAACCCCAAGAGCCGAGGTACAGTGATGTGGAACAGTGCCACACTGTCCCCAACCACGAAGGGTCTCGAAACTACCCTTCACTAGGGCCTACACCAAGTGAAATGTTACACTACACAAAGTAATGTAACTATCTTCAATATCTTGAGGTGTACCCTTTTGGCAAGCTTCGAAATCACTTGAGGCTTGACACCAAGGCTCGGGCTCTTCATCACAAACTCATCCTTGAGTTCTTGATGGGTCTGCTGCACACACCTGCGACACGCCGAACGTTCGACACAGGACAAAATAGAAACCGCGCACGACAAAATAGAAACCGCGCGCGAGACACAAACGACCGCGTAACACGCGTCTAGCGATAACTCGCTATTGACTCGACACACACACTCGACATCATGACTCAACATTCACACACAATTATAAGCATGAAATATATATTATCCCATGCCCTCATACCATTCCATACACACACACATTCACGCACACGGACAACAAGCCGAGTGCAAACCGTAGGGTTGCACCAACACCCGCCCCATTCTCCCGCTTTCCATCACCCCGCCCCATTCTCCCGCTTTCCATCACCCCGCCCCATTCTCCCGCTTTCCATCAACCCGCCCCGTTCTCCCGCTTTCCATCACCCCGCCCCATTCCCCCGCTTTCCATCACACCGCCCCATTCTCCCTCCTTCCATCACCCCGCCCCATTCTCCCGTTTTCCATCACCCCGCCCCATTCTCCCGCTTTCCATCACCCCGCCCCATTCTCCCTCCTTCCATCACCCCGCCCCATTCTCCCGCTTTCTATCACCCCGTCCCATTCTCCCGCTTTCCATCACCCCGCCCTATTCTCCCTACTTCCATCACCCCGCCCCATTCTCCCTCCTTCCATCACCCCGCCCCATTCTCCCGCTTTCCATCACCCCGCCCCATTCTCCCGCTTTCCATCACCCCGCCCCATTCTCCCGATTTCCATCACCCCGCCCCATTCCCCCGCTTTCCATCACCCCGCCCCATTCTCCCTCCTTCCATCACCCCGCCCCATTCTCCCGCTTTCCATCACCCCGCCCCATTCTCCCTCCTTCCATCACCCCGCCCCATTCTCCCGCTTTCCATCACCCCGTCCCATTCTCCCGGTTTCCATCACCCCGCCCCATTCTCCCGCTTTCCATCAACCCGCCCCATTCTCCCGCTTTCCATCACCCCGCCCTATTCTCCCGCTTTCCATCACCCCGCCCCATTCTCCCTCCTTCCATCACCCCGCCCCATTCTCCCGCTTTCCATCACCCTGCCCCATTCTCCCGCTTTCCATCACCCCGCCCCATTCTCCCTCCTTCCATCACCCCGCCCCATTCTCCCTCATTCCATCACCCCGCCGCATTCTCCCGCTTTCCATTACCCCGCCCCATTCTCCCGCTTTCCATCACCCCGCCCCATTCTCCCGCTTTCCATCACCCCGCCCCATTCTCCCTCCTTCCATCACCCCGCCCCATTCTCCCTCCTTCCATCACCCCACCCCGTTCTCCCGCTTTCCATCACCCCGCCCCATTCTCCCGCTTTCCATCACCCCGCCCCATTCTCCCGCTTTCCATCACCCCGCCCCATTCTCCCGCTTTCCATCACCCCGCCCCATTCTCCCACCTTCCATCACCCCGCCCCATTCTCCCGCTTTCCATCACCCCGCCCCATTCTCCCTCCCTCCATCACCCCGCCCCATTCTCCCGCTTTCCATCATCCCGCCCCAGTCTCCCACTTTCCATCAACCCGCCCCATTCTCCCGCTTTCCATCACCCCGCCCCATTCTCCCTCCTTCCATCACCCCGCCCCATTCTCCCTCCTTCTATCACCCCGCCCCGTTCTCCCGCTTTCCATCACCCCGCCCCATTCTCCCGCTTTCCATCACCCCGCCCCATTCTCCCGCTTTCCATCACCCCGCCCCATTCTCCCGCTTTCCATCACCCCGCCCCATTCTCCCTCCTTCCATCACCCCGCTGTTGGTGCAACCCTACGGTTTGCACTCGGCTTGTTGTCCGTGTGCATGCATGCGTGTGTGCATGGAATGGAAAGAGTGCATGAAATAAATATATGTTTCATGCTTATAATACTGTGTGAATGATGGGTCATGATGTCGAGTGTGTGTGTCAAGTCAATAGCGAATTATCGCTAGTCGCGTGTAACGTGGTCGTTTTGTGTGTCCCGCGTGGTTTCTATTTTGTCGCTTGTCGAACGTTCGGCGTGTCGCAGGTGTGTGCAGCAGACCCATCAAGAACTCAAGGATGAGTTTGTGATGAAGAACCCGAGCCCCTGGTGTCAACATTCAAGTGATCGCGAAGCTCGCCAAAAGGGTACACCTCAAGAGATTGAAGATAGATACATTACTTTGTGTAGTGTAACATTTCAGTTGGTGTAGGTCCTAGTGAAGGGTAGTTTCGAGACCCTTCGTGGTTGGGGACAGTGTGACACTGCTCCACATCACTGTACCTCGGCTCTTGGGGTTTGTAGGAGCTGGGAGTCATTCCCAACTCGTAACTCTTCCTAACTCTTCCTATCTTGTGTTCTAAGACAATAGTGGCTGCCATAGTGCCGTTCGTTCAAACTGAAGCTGTGTCGTCAATACTTAGTGAAATCGTGCGATCTAAATTGCCTATTGTAGGCGACAATAAGACGCTCCAGATCCAAGTTGAATCAAGTCACTTTAAGCTGTGACCAGAACGCTATGAACGTTTGAAGCCGCTGTGCAGAAATCCGACTGTGCACTCTATCTTTCGTTTTAGGCACATTGGAGCCTACTTTGACTATAACACCCGCCCCATTCTCCCGCTTTCCATCACCCCGCCCCATTCTCCCGCTTTCCATCACCCCGCCCCATTCTCCCTCCTTCCATCACGCCGCCCCATTCTCCCTCCTTCCATCACCCCGCCCCATTCTCCCGCTTTCCATCACCCCGCCCCATTCTCCCTCTTTCCATCACCCCGCCCCATTCTCCCGCTTTCCATCACCCGGCCCCATTCTCCCGCTTTCCATCACCCTGCCCCATTCTCCCACTTTCCATCACCCCGCCCCATTCTCCCTCCTTCCATCACCCCGCCCCATTCTCCCGCTTTCCATCACCCCGCCCCATTCTCCCGCTTTTCATCACCCCGCCCCATTCTCCCTCCTTCCGTCACCCCGCCCCATTCTCCCTCATTCCATCACCCCGCCCCATTCTCCCGCTTTCCATCACCCCGCCCCATTCTCCCTCTTTCCATCAACCCGCCCCATTCTCCCGCTTTCCATCACCCCGCCCTATTCTCCCGCTTTCCATCACCCCGCCCCATTCTCCCTCTTTCCATCACCCCGCCCCATTCTCCCGCTTTCCATCACCCCGGCCCATTCTCCCGCTTTCCATCACCCCGCCCCATTCTCCCTCCTTACATCACCCCGCCCCATTCTCCCGCTTTCCATCACCCCGCCCCATTCTCCCGCTTTCCATCACCCCGCCCCATTCTCCCGCTTTCCATCACCCCACCCATTCTCCCTCCTTCCATCACCCCGCCCCATTCTCCCTCCTTCCATCAACCCGCCCCATTCTCCCACTTTCCATCACCCCGCCCCATTCTCCCACTTTCCATCACCCCGCCCCATTCTCCCTCTTTCCATCACCCCGCCCCATTCTCCAGCTTTCCATCACCCCGCCCCATTCTCCCGCTTTCCATCAACCCGCCCCATTCTCCCGCTCTCCATCACCCCGCCCCATTCTCCCGCTTTCCATCACCCCGCCCCATTCTCCCTCCTTCCATCACCCCGCCCCATTCTCCTGCTTTCCATCACCCCGCCCCATTCTCCCGCTTTCCATCACCCCGCCCCATTCTCCCTCCTTCCATCATCCCGCCCCATTCTCCCTCATTCCATCACCCCGCCCCATTCTCCCGCTTTCCATTACCCCGCCCCATTCTCCCGCTTTCCATCACCCCGCCCCATTCTCCCGCTTTCCATCACCCCGCCCCATTCTCTCTCCTTACATCACCCCGCCCCATTCTCCCGCTTTCCATCAACCCGCCCCATTCTCCCGCTTTCCATCACCCCGCCCCATTCTCCCGCTTTCCATCACCCCACCCCATTCTCCCTCCTACCATCAACCCGCCCCATTCTCCCACTTTCCATCACCCCGCCCCATTCTCCCGCTTTCCATCACCCCGCCCCATTCTCCCGCTTTCCATCACCCCGCCACATTCTCCCGCTTTCCATCACCCCGCCCCATTCTCCCGCTTTCCATCACCCCGCCACATTCTCCCTCCTTCCATCACCCCGCCCCATTCTCCCTCATTCCATCACCCCGCCCATTCTCCCGCTTTCCATCACCCCGCCCCATTCTCCCGCTTTCCATCACCCCGCCCCATTCTCCCGCTTTCCATCACCCCGCCCCATTCTCCCGCTTTCCATCACCCCGCCCCATTCTCCCGCTTTCCATCACTTCGCCCATTCTCATTGGGCCCGTGGGCCTCATTGGGGCGCACCTTTGGAGAGGTTATTCGCCCGTGGGCCTCATTGGGGCGTACCTTTGGAGAGGTTATTCGCCCGTGGGCCTCATTGGGGCTCACCTTTGGAGAGGTTATTCGCCCGTTTGCTCATTGGGGCGCATCTTTGGAGAGGTTATTCGCCCGTGGGCCTCATTGGGGCGCACCTTTGGAGAGGTTATTCGCCCGTGGGCCTCATTGGGGCGCACCTTAGGAGAGGTTATTCGCCCGTGGGCTCATTGGGGCGCACATTTGGAGAGGTTACTCGCCCGTGTGCCTCATTGGGGCGCACCTTTATAGAGGTTATTCGCCCGTGGGCCTCATTGGGCCGCACCTGCGTAGAGGTTATCTGCACGTGGGCCTCATTGGGGCGCACCTTTGGAGAGATTATTCGTCTGTGGGCCTCATTGGGGCGCACCTTTGGAGAGGTTACTCACCCGTGAGCCTCATGTGGGCGCACCTTTGGAGAGGTTACTCGCTCGTGTGCCTCATTGGGGCGCACCTTTGGAGAGGTTACTCGCTCGCGCGCCTCATTGGGGCGCACCTTTGGGGAGGTTATTCGCCCGCGCGCTCATTGGGGCGCACCTTTGGAGAGGTTATTCGTCCGTGGGCTCATTGGGGCGCATCTTTGGAGAGGTTATTCGCCCGGGGCCTCATTGGGGCGCACCTTTGGAGAGGTTATTCGCCCGTGGGCTCATTGGGGCGCATCTTTGGAGAGGTTATTCGCCCGTGGGCCTCATTGGGGCGCACCTTTGGAGAGGTTCGTGGGCCTCATTGGGGCGCACCTTTGGCGAGGTTATTCGCCCGTGGGCCTCCTTGCTGCGCAACTTTGGAGAGGTTACTCACCCGTGGGCCTCCTTGGGGCGCACCTTTGGAGAGGTTACTCGCCCGTGGGCCTCCTTGGGGCGCACATTTGGAGAGGTTACTCGCACGTGAGCCTCATTGGGGCGCACATTTGGAGAGGTTGTTCGCCCGTGCGCCCCGTTGGGGCGCACCTTCGGAGAGGTTATTCGCCCGTGGGCCTCATTGGGGCACACATTCGGAGAGGTTATTCGCCCGTGGGTCTCATTGGGGCGCACCTTTGGAGAGGTTATTCGCCCGTGGGCCTCATTAGGGCGCACCTTTGGTGAGGTTATTCGCCCGTGCGCATCATGGGGGCGCACCTTTAGAGAGGTTATTCGCCCGTGCGCGTCATGGGGGCGCACCTTTGGAGAGGTTATATGCCCGTGCGCCTCACCGGGGCTCAGCTTTGGAGAGGCGTGAGCCTCATTGGGGCGCACCTTTGGAGAGGTTATTCGCCCGTGGGCCTCGTTGGGGCCCAACTTTGGAGAGGTTATTCGCCCGTGGGCCTCATTGGGGCGCACCTTTGGAGAGGTTATTCGCCCGTGGGCTCATTGTGGGCGCATCTTTGGAGAGGTTATTCGCCCGTGGGCCTCATTGGGGCGCACCTTTGGAGAGG
The DNA here is from genome assembly GCA_947471745.1 of Closterium sp. Naga37s-1. Taxonomy (NCBI): domain Eukaryota; kingdom Viridiplantae; phylum Streptophyta; class Zygnematophyceae; order Desmidiales; family Closteriaceae; genus Closterium; species Closterium sp. Naga37s-1. The sequence continues at coordinate 3,041,806 of CANJKZ010000203.1, read as the reverse complement.
TTATTCGCCCGTGGGCCTCATTGGTGCGCACCTTTGGAGAGGTTACTCGCCCGTGGGCCTCGTTGCTGCGCACCTTTGGAGAGGTTACTCGCCCGTGGGCCTCGTTGGGGCGCACATTTGGAGAGGTTACTCGAACGTGAGCCTCGTTGGGGCGCACATTTGGAGAGGTTGTTCGCCCGTGCGCCTCGTTGGGGCGCACCTTCGGAGAGGGAGAGGTTGTTCGCACGTGCGCCTCATTGGGGCGCACCTTTGGAGAGGTTATTCGCCCGTGCGCCTCATTGGGGCGCACCTTTGGAGAGGTTATACGCCCGTGCGCCTCACCGGGGTGCACCTTTCGAGAGGTTATTCGCCGGTGCGCCTCATTGGGGCGCAGCTTTGTAGAGGTTGTTCGCCCGTGGGCCTCATTGGGGCGCAGATTTGGAGAGGTTCTTCGCCCGTGCGCCTCATTGGGGCGCATATTTGGAAAGGTTATTCGCTCGTGGGCCTCAGTGGGGCGCACATTTGGAGAGGTTATCCACCCATGCGCCTCATTGGGGTGCACCTTTGGAGAGGTTGTTCGCACGTGCGCCTCACTGGGGCGCACCTTTGGAGAGGTTATTCGCCCGTGGGCCTCATTGGGGCACACATTTGGAGAGGTTATTCGCCCGTGGGCTTTATTGGGGCGCACCTTTGGAGAGGTTATTCGCCCGTGCGTCTCATTGGGGCGCACCTTTGGGGAGGTTATTCGCCCGTGCGCGTCATGGGGGCGCACCTTTGGTGAGGTTATTCGCCCCTGCGCCGCATTGGGGCGCACCTTTGGAGAGGTTATACGCCCGTGCGCCTCACCGAGGCGCACCTTTGGAGAGGTTACTCGCCGGTGCGCCTCATAGGGGCGCAGCTTTGTAGAGGTTGTTCGCCCGTGGGCCTCATTGGGGCGAACCTTTGGAGAGGTTATTCGCCCGTGCGCCTCATTGGGGCGCATATTTGGAAAGGTTATTCGCCCGTGGGCCTCACTGGGGCGCACATTTGGAGAGGTTATTCACCCATGCGCCTCACTGGGGCGCACGTTTGGAGAGGTTATTCGTCCGTGCGCCTCATTGGGGCGCACCTTTGGAGAGGTGTTCGCACGTGCGCCTCACTGGGGCGCACCTTTGGAGAGGTTATTCGCGCGTGGGCCTCATTGGGGCGCACGTTTGGAGATGTTATTCGCCCGTAGGCCTCATTTGGGCACACCTTTGCAGAGGTTATTCGCACGTGGGCCTCATCGGGGCGCACCTTCGGAGAGGTTGTGGACCTCATTGGCGCGCACCTTCGGAGACGTTATTCGCCCGTGGGCCTCATTGGGGCGCACCTTTGGAGAGGTTATTCGCCCATGGGCCTCATTGGGGCGCACCTTTGCAGAGGTTATTCGCACGTGGGCCTCATTGGGGCACACCTTTGCAGAGGTTATTTGCCCGTGGGCCTCATCGGGGCGTACTTTATAGAGGTTATTCGTCCGTGGGCCTCATTGGGGCGCACCTTTGGAGAGGTTATTCGCCCGTGGGCTCATTGGGGCGCACATTTGGAGAGGTTACTCGCCCGTGTGCCTCATTGGGGCGCAACTTTATAGAGGTTATTCGCCCGTGGGCCTCATTGGGCCGCACCTGCACAGAGGTTATTCGCACGTGGGCCTCATTGGGGCGCACCTTTGGAGAGGTTATTCGTCTGTGGGCCTCATTGGGGCGCACCTTTGGAGAGGTTACTCGCCCGTGAGCCTCATGTGGGCGCACCTTTGGAGAGGATATTCGCCCTTGGGCTTTATTGGGGCGCACCTTTGGAGAGGTTATTCGCACGTGGGCCTCATTGGGGCGCACCTTTGGAGAGGTTATTCGCCCGTGGGCCACATTGGGGCGCACGTTGGGAGAGGATATTTGCCCGTGGGCCTCATTGGGGCGCACCTTTGGAGAGGTTATTCGCCCGTGGGCCTCATTGGGTCGCACCTTTGGAGAGGTTATTCGCCCATGGGCCTCATTGGGGCGCACCTTTGGAGAGGTTATTCGCACGTGGGCCTCATTGAGGCGCACCTTTCGAGAGGTTACTCGCACGTGTGCCTCATTGGGGCGCACCTTCGGAGAGGTTATTCGCGCGTGGGCCTCATTGGGGCGCACGATTGGAGAGGTTATTCGCACGTGGGCCTCATTGGGGCGCACCTTCGGAGAGGTTGTGGACCTCATTGGGGCGCACCTTCGGAGAGGTTATTCGCCCGTGGGCTCATTGGGGCGCACATTTGGAGAGGTTACTCGCCCGTGTGCCTCATTGGGGCGCACCTTTATAGAGGTTATTCGCCCGTGGGCCTCATTGGGCCGCACCTGCGTAGAGGTTATTCGCACGTGGGCCTCATTGGGGCGCACCTTTGGAGAGGTTATTCGTCTGTGGGCCTCATTGGGGCGCACCTTTGGAGAGGTTACTCGCCCGTGAGCCTCATGTGGGCGCACCTTTGGAGAGGATATTCGCCCTTGGGCTTTATTGGGGCGCACCTTTGGAGAGGTTATTCGCACGTGGGCCTCATTGGGGCGCACCTTTGGAGAGGTTATTCGCCCGTGGGCCACATTGGGGCGCACGTTGGGAGAGGATATTTGCCCGTGGGCCTCATTGGGGCGCACCTTTGGAGAGGTTATTCGCCCGTGGGCCTCATTGGGTCGCACCTTTGGAGAGGTTATTCGCCCATGGGCCTCATTGGGGCGCACCTTTGGAGAGGTTATTCGCACGTGGGCCTCATTGAGGCGCACCTTTCGAGAGGTTACTCGCACGTGTGCCTCATTGGGGCGCACCTTCGGAGAGGTTATTCGCGCGTGGGCCTCATTGGGGCGCACGATTGGAGAGGTTATTCGCACGTGGGCCTCATTGGGGCGCACCTTCGAAGAGGTTGTGGACCTCATTGGGGCACACCTTCGGAGAGGTTATTCGCCCGTGGGCTCATTGGGGCGCACATTTGGAGAGGTTACTCGCCCGTGTGACTCATTGGGGCGCACCTTTATAGAGGTTATTCGCCCGTGGGCCTCATTGGGCCGCACCTGCGTAGAGGTTATTCGCACGTGGGCCTCATTGGGGCGCACCTTTGGAGAGGTTATTCGTCTGTGGGCCTCATTGGGGCGCACCTTTTGAGAGGTTATTCGCCCGTGGGCCTCATTGGGGCGCACCTTTGGAGAGGTTATTCGCACGTGGGCCTCATTGAGGCGCACCTTTCGAGAGGTTACTCGCACGTGTGCCTCATTGGGGCGCACCTTCGGAGAGGTTATTCGCGCGTGGGCCTCATTGGGGCGCACGATTGGAGAGGTTATTCGCACGTGGGCCTCATTGGGGCGCACCTTCGGAGAGGTTGTGGACCTCATTGGGGCGCACCTTCGGAGAGGTTATTCGCCCGTGGGCCTCATTGAGGCGCACCTTTGGAGTGGTTATTCGCCCGTGGGCCTCATTGGGGTGCACCTTTGCATAGGTTATTTGCACGTGGGCCTCATTGGGGCGCACCTTTGGAGAGGTTATTTGCCCGTGGGCCTCATTGGGGCGTACCTTTATAGAGGTTATTCATCCGTGGGCCTCATTGGAGCGCACCTTTGGAGAGGTTATTCGCCCGTGGGCTCTATTGGGGCGCACCTTCGGAGAGGTTGTTCGCACGTGCGCCTCATTGGGGCGCACCTTTGGAGAGGTTATTCGCCCGTGCGCCTCATTGGGGCGCACCTTTGGAGAGGTTATACGCCCGTGCGCCTCACCGGGGTGCACCTTTCGAGAGGTTATTCGCCGGTGCGCCTCATTGGGGCGCAGCTTTGTAGAGGTTGTTCGCCCGTGGGCCTCATTGGGGCGCAGATTTGGAGAGGTTCTTCGCCCGTGCGCCTCATTGGGGCGCATATTTGGAAAGGTTATTCGCTCGTGGGCCTCAGTGGGGCGCACATTTGGAGAGGTTATCCACCCATGCGCCTCATTGGGGTGCACCTTTGGAGAGGTTGTTCGCACGTGCGCCTCACTGGGGCGCACCTTTGGAGAGGTTATTCGCCCGTGGGCCTCATTGGGGCACACATTTGGAGAGGTTATTCGCCCGTGGGCTTTATTGGGGCGCACCTTTGGAGAGGTTATTCGCCCGTGCGTCTCATTGGGGCGCACCTTTGGGGAGGTTATTCGCCCGTGCGCGTCATGGGGGCGCACCTTTGGTGAGGTTATTCGCCCCTGCGCCGCATTGGGGCGCACCTTTGGAGAGGTTATACGCCCGTGCGCCTCACCGAGGCGCACCTTTGGAGAGGTTATTCGCCGGTGCGCCTCATAGGGGCGCAGCTTTGTAGAGGTTGTTCGCCCGTGGGCCTCATTGGGGCGCACCTTTGGAGAGGTTATTCGCTCGTGGGCCTCATTGGGGCGCATCTGAGTAGATGTTATTCGCCCGTGGGCCTCATTGGGGCGCACCTTCGGAGAGGTTAGTCGCCCGTGGGCCTCATTGGGACGCACCTTCGGAGAGGTTATTCGCCCGTGGGCCTCATTGGGGCGCACCTTCGGAGAGGTTATTCGCCCGTGGGCCTCATTGGGGCGCACCTTCGGAGAGGTTATTCGCCCGTGGGCCTCATTGGGGCGCACCTTCGGAGAGGTTATTCGCCCGTGGACCTCATTGGGGCGCACCTTTGGAGAGGTTATTCGCCCGTGGGCCTCATTGTGGCGCACCATTATAGAGGTTATTCGCCCGTGGGCCTCATTGGGGCGCACCTTTGGAGAGGTTATTCGCCCGTGGGCTTTATTAAGGCGCACCTTTGGAGAGGTTATTCGCCCGTGGGCCTCATTGGGGCGCACCTTTGGAGAAGTTATTCGCCCGTGGGCTTCATCGGGGCGCACCTTTGGAGAGGTTATTCGCGCGTGAGCCTCATTGGGACTCACCTGAGCGAACCGGCCGACGCATTATTCTCTCTGTAGTATACAGTGAATACCATATGTATTCCCATTTCCTTTAAATTATACCATTCCCCACTCCCCTACCATGTTGTAACCGATTGGATCTATATAATTTGGCAGATATAGACATTCCAGTCGTACATGGTACCTGTGTCAGAATTAAGAGCACGAATGAAGAACAGCAGAAGATTTGTTTCACTAGCAAGCAATGGGATACATATAGCAAACCCTAACAGGGTTGTACTCATTATAGAGTACCCCACTGCAGACTACACAAATATGACATTCTGACACACCCCCATAGGCAAACTGGGGTATAATCAGCACAGCAAGCAGTCGCATAATAAGTTCACAAGCACAAGTAAAGCTAGTGGCAGACATAGAGGGCTCGCGAGGAGGAGGAGGGACTATGAGAGGAGAGGAGATTGGAGGCGGCTGCTGAAGCTGCTGGCACACGGACGACTGGAGCAACTGGCGCACTGGCTACCGGAGCAAGGGCCTCGGACTACTGGAGTAACTGGCTCCACGGCTAAGACGAGTGGTTGGAGCAACGGACCCACGGGCGACTGGCGCAACGGGCTCGCTGGCTACCGGAGCAAGGGCATCCGGACTACTGGCGCTGCTGGCTCCACAACAGCTACCTCCGTTCAACCTCCCGCCATTGCCCCCAACCCCTTTCTCACATCCCCCCAGCATCTCTACCACCACCCCCTTGGCTCCCACACACGCCCCCCCCCTCAGCGGCAGCTGCAGCAGTGGGAGAGAGAGGAGGAGGAGGAGCAGGGGATTTCACACACTCGCCACCCCATACCAGTCACCCCCATACCCGCCACCCCCATACCATGAGGTTGCCCCGCGGCTACAGTGGGGTGGCGCGACGGGTGCACGGGGGGGGGTGGGAGGGGGGGGGGGGGTTGCGCGTCGGGTGCACGGGGGGCCGTGCGCGGCTCCACGGGGAGGCTCGACGGGCGTACGGGGGGCCGCGCGGCTCCACGGGGCAGCGCGCGGGTCCGCTGGGCCCGCGCGCTGCTCCACGGGGCGGTGCGACGGGTGCACGGGGCCCGCGCGCGGCTCCACGGGGCAGCGCGCGGGTCCAGCGGGGCGTCGCGCGGGGTGCACGGGGCAGATCGCGGGCTGCACTAGGGCGACGCGACGGGAGCCCGGAGGCGACGCGACGGGAGCCCGGGGCGACGCGACGGGAGCCCGGGGCGACGCGACAGGAGCCCGGGGCTACGCGACGGGTGCACGGGGGGCGACGCGACGGGAGCCCGGGGCGACGCGACGGGATTTCAGAATTCCAGTTCCGCCTTGTACCAGCACACAAGCATGCATACTGACCATACCGGCCAACGCATTATTCTCTCTGTACAAATACAGTGAATACCATATGTATTCCCGTTTCCTTTTCATTATACCATTTCGCACCCCCCTACCATGTTTTAACCTATTGGATATATGTAATTTGGCAGATATAGACATTCTTGTCGTACATGGTACCTGCACTACAGGCGCGCATACCGACCAAACTGACCAGCGCATTACTTATGTTTGTAGGGATGCAGTTAGTACCTTATTCTTGCCAGATTATGCATTCCACTTCAACAACACTAGGTTATAACCTTTTTGATCCACATAATTTGCGAGATTTCAGGAGTTCCGGTTCCGCCTTGTACCTGGACACAAGCGTGCATACTGATCTTACCAGCCGACGCATTAATCTGTCTGTACAAATACAGTGAATACCATATGTATTCCCATTTCCATTAAATTATACCATTCCCCACCCCCCTACCATGTTTTAACTTCTTGAATCTCTGTAATTTGGCAGATATAGACATTACTGTCGTACATTGTACCTGCACTACAGGCGCGCATACTGACCAAACTGACCAGCGCATTACTTATGTTTGTGGAGATGCAATTTTTACCATATTCATGCCAGTCCACTAGATTACGTCTTCTACTTTAACAACGCTAGGTTATAACATTTCTGATCCACATAATTTGGGAGATTTCATAGTTTCAGTTCCGCCTTGTACCTGCACTTAAGCGTGCATACTGACCATACTGGCCGACTAATTATTATCTCTGTACAAATATAGTGAATACCATATGTATTCCCATTTCTTCAAAATATACCATTCCCCAACCCCCTACAATGTTTTAACCAATTGGATCTATGCAATTTAACAGATATGAGCATTCCAGTCGTACATGGTACCTGCATTACGGGCGCGCATACCTGCGTGTCTGGGCCTATTACCAAGCCAGCAAGGGCGTGGGAGGGTTGCGAGCATCATCGGTCATCGGTGGTCACGAATGAAGAGCGCCCGCTTCATTTCCTGTACATGTGCGGATCCTTCCGCGTTTTGGGGTTGGAAGTGCTCGTTCCGAGCGTTTTTTCTTTCGTAGAGTCACGTGGCTGCGCTCATCTGGGCCTATTACCAAGCCAGCAAGGGCGTGGGAGGGTGGCGAGCGTCATTGGTCATCGGTGGTCGCGAATGAAGAGCGTCCGCTGCATTTCCTGCACATGTGCGGATCCTTCCGCATTTTGGGGCTAGAAGTGCTCGTTCCGAGCGTTTTTTCTTGCGCAGGGTTATGTGGTTGCGCTCGTCTGGGCCTATTACCAAGCCAGCAAGGGCGTGGGAGGGTGGCGAGCGTCATCGGTCATCGGTGGTCGCGAATGAAGAGCGCCCGCTGCAACTCCTGCACATGTGCGGATCCTTCCACGTTTTGGGGCTGGAAGCGCTCGTTCCGAGCGTTTTTTCTTCCGCCGGGTCACGTGGCTGCGCTCGTCTGGGCTTATTACCATTTAATGGCCTAGAACAAAAAAAGGCATCCCATCAAAGTGCTGCGTTGAGAATTTTGGTCAGTATGGGCACCTATAATGAGCGTACTTTACAGAGTTCAAATGCTCAATCTTGCAAACCACATGGATTGAAACGGAAACACTTGTTGTGGATGTGGAAAATAGTCTAAGCTGGTGGACTAGTAAGAAAAAAATAGGCATCCAATGTAGTTGGCCGATCAAAGTGATGTGTTGGGCAGTCTGGTCAGTATGGGCACGTACAATGAGCATACTAGGTAGAATTCAGGTGCCCAAATCTTGCAAAATCAAACCATATGGAATGAAATGAAAACACTTGTTGTGAATGTGAAAATAGTCTAATCTAGTGGGTTGGTTGTCATAGTTGGCCGTTTTGGTTGTCATAGTTGCGTTCGTGGTTTTCAGAGCTCAAACTTTGTTAGACGATGCAAATTAACATGGAGTATTCGATTCGAATCTCCAAAACGATGTAGCGGTAAAGGGTTATTCTCTAAACATTTGAAAGAAAAATCGTAATTACCCGAATATAACACCCTAGGGTCTTACTTTAAATACAGTGGAAAAAATGGGGGGGGTCTTCTCATTGGAAAAAGCTACCGTACACACTACCCGGGTTGACATATATGGCACATTTGAGTGTAAGGTTTTCGTTAAATAGGCAACTTGGGTGTTTTCATAGTTGTTTTAACATCACAGCTTGAGGCGCGAATGTGAGTTTCGGCAGACAAATTCATGATACCCTTGAAGTTGCCACGTGGCACCTCTTTGGCCACTTGACAACGAAAGATTCACTAGTGTGGCGATAGCAAAATTGTGGGAGGGGGAGAATCTCGGCAGATATTATTGAAAGTTCTGTGTAATTTCGTCGAAAGAGGAATTCTCGCGTTCTCCCGTACTTGCACCTACGCGTTATCAGCTAATATAATAAGAAATCTATAAGAAAAGGGGGGTGTAATAAAAACGAGGTCAACTATAAGACCCACCCCGCACAAGCCACCCGGGGGCCCGGGGGTGTTCAATTTCGTCGGGTGGTATGTCCGGGTGATTACGGAACTTGTCATAACCCCTGTCACAGTTGCGTTTCTGAATCTTTTGAGCTCAAGTTTGTCTGATACGGTAGTGAGCGTTTGCTAAAGGGCACGCTAGCGGGGGGCGTGAGGGCACTTGTGTTTGCTTGCGGTAGGGTGGGGCAAAATCGAGGAACCGAAACCTAGCGTGATACCATGTTAGAAAGCAACGAATGACTCGAACATGTACAAGGGGGGTACTAGCACCGTACCCTCAACATTACAATACAGCGTAGCCCATAGAAGTACACACGCAAAATCTATGTGCACGCTGACTGACAGGCCTGTCTGCCGCCCTGATTTCGCCAAGTGGCCAGAAACCATGTTTCGGGCCTAAAGGGGAAGGGGGGGAGGGGGGCTTATGTTGCAGCTGTTGGAAACAATCGGTCTTAAGCGCCTCTGTCGTGTCGAAACACCAAGACACAAGCGAAGCAAAGTATATCGAGGCACCAACGAGTCAACCCTCGGAGGTTGAAGCAACCGCTGGAGGTTACGGGGAAGTCAAAGGTCAGCGACCATTGACCTGACGAATACAGCGCGACAGCAAGGACACACAACTGACTCGCTACAGAGCAGTTGCCCGGGTTGTCACTGTATCGAACCGCAACAGCAACAGTAAAGTAGTTACAACCGTACCTCTTCGTATTCCTTGTACTCTTATATATATTCTTGTATCCCTTTGTTTTGATCAACTTACTTTGCCCTCACATACTAGCGCAAGGTGGTTCACAACTCTTAATTAACGCTTCCGCTATTACACCAACTCTACCCAAAGTTCACCCCTGTAAAGATCCTAAGGGCGCCACTCAGCCCAACATGGTATGCGAGCGATCAGGGGGGATTCAACTTCTATACCGACAACATCAACAGGCATGGCCACACAAAAAGAAAGGAGCAACTCCAAGGGCTCCCAGGGCACTATACCTACTCCACCTCCTGCCTCTGGCCTACAGACAGAGGAGGGCACGGCAACGAGACCAAGGGCGACGTCTACCGAGACTCCCACGAACCAACCTGCAGACTTCGACCAGAGCATGATGGAGAAATTCTTCTCCTTCATGTCCTTCTACGAGCAACACCAGCAATCGGCACCTGCGCAGTCACACAACAGCAACAACAACGGAGCAACGCCTATGAGTCTTGACGGCTCATCATATGCACGAGGAAATCAACAACAGCAGCCTACCTTTGCTCCGTACGAGCGCGGGTCCATCAGCTTCATGCCACACCCGCAGCCTTCACCTAGACAAGAAAGGTCACTGGACGCATTACAAGTTCAGTCGTAGTTCGCACACGTTCTGAAGATGCAGACGTCAAGACCATTCGATGGAAAGGACTTCTTCACCTGGTCGTTTGAATTCGAGCTGATGATGGAAGGCGCGCAGATACTTGGCTTCTTCGACGGGTCCCTGCCATACCCAACAAACGGCACACAGTACGAGAAGCAGCAGTACACCTATCAGTCAATGATGGCGTACACGATTCTACTGAGGAACATCACCCCGACTCAACAGCAGAACATACGATCTTACCGGGGTTACGGCAACTCCGCGGAGCTCGCGTACAACCACCTGAAGAGCCTGTATCAAGCAACAGACAGCGTAAGTCAAAGTCGGTTAATGGCGCAACTGACAACAGTTGAAATGAAACTGGGAGAAAAGGGGATGGCATATATCAGCCGCTGCCGCGAACTGCGCGACAAGCTCCTTCGATGCGGAGGGTCGATATCTGAAGACGCCTTCGTGACAGTTATCATCGGCGGCCTCGGTCCTCAATGGCGCGCCACGAAAGCTATTCTCCGAGCACATGGAAGAATCTCCGAAGCAGCACTCTGCGCCGAAATCCACGCCGAGCAACAAGATATGGACCTGCAAGAAGAACGACACAAAAAGAAGACATCAGCACCGGAATTCGCGTTCCACACTCAGCGACGCTACAACAACAACAACAACCGGCAGCAACAACCGAAGCCAGTACCTCCGTTTTGCCACATCTGCAAAACTTCAGGACACCCGCGTACGCACTGCCCGAATCGTCAACAGTCAACAACTCCACAGCGGCAACTTCGACCTTCAAGCAGCCAAATCGCCTCAACGCAAGCAAATCCCACGACCCAGGTTCAAGCTTCAACAACTTCAACGGGACAACCTGCACAAGGAGCAAGAAACATCGTCAGCTGCATGGCAAAGCTGAGTGACTCCTGCATCACCGAGTCACCACCACACTACTCACCGGAAGAACAACTCGACGAAACCACACCCCGCCGCGAGTCACTTCAGCCGAACCCGACATACGCCGCCATCGCCCAAAGCGAACCATCCGGAAAGGACACATGGTTCTTGGACAGTTGCTGCGGACAGCACATGTGCTCCTCGGGACGCTTCGTTCAACGAGAACACCAACTTCAACGCGAAGTCGTCATTACAGTCGCCAACAATCAGAACCTGCGAACACGACGACAAGGCGTAGTTCAACTTCAGTCAAGGGAAACAAACGTTATACTGCAGATGTCAAAGGTACTAATCGCGGAGGGACTCGGCTACAACTTACTGAGCGTCAGTCAGTTGATGGCGAAGGGCATTCACCTCGAGGCAGACCGCACCACCCAGGAATTCAAGCTGTACCACGGGAAGGGCGGCCTCTACATCGGCAAGGCGATCCTCAAAAACAACGTCTTCGTTCTCGATTTTGTCCCAGATCTTGGCACCGCCGACAGCGACGCCATCGTTAACTTCACCAACTGGACACACCCTCCAGACCTTGACCCAGACTTCAGTCCTGGCGGTTTCTGGTACTCACATACAATCCCTGAAGCAGAAAGAACAAGGGCGTTAGCAACAATCCATACAATATCGGCAGCAGCAGAGACAACATCGGTAGCAGCAGAGACAACATCGGCAGCAGCAGAGACAACATCGGCAGTAGCAGAACCATCAACGGCAGCAGCAGGACCGTCAACACCAATCGCTGGTCCTTCAACGGCACCGCTTCTCGTCGATGACACACCACCGACACCCGCGCAACAACTACACCCAGCACCACGAGAAGTTCATCGTAGCGCCAACTTCACCGCCAACTTCTATTCCAACTCCGATCTGTACCGACGATCACCTGGACATCGCGCCGACGAAAGCACCTGGCACGCAAGGATGGGACACCCAAGCAACACAGTATTAAATAATACGATAAGAGCAGGAGTACTTGACAAGGACTCACTACTACTGACCGACGGAAGAGAACTTCAACGAGTACGCGGAACGTGCTTCACCTGCCCTGAAGCTGACTTACCACATCGACCGTTCGCGTCTCACCATAACCCAAGCGCACCAGCTTACGCGCCGCTCGAGAAGGTGTACAGCGACATCCTGTACAATCGCGAGCCGGGGCAGAACACGTACAACTACACCATCAAGTTCATCGACGCCGCGACACGTTACGTTTGGCACCTGAATCTTCCAAGCAAGGATATGGCGTTCGAAGCGTTCGTCGCCTGGCTCCCCGTAGCAGAAAGGGAATCGGGCGTCAAACTAAAAAGCTTCCAATCAGACGGGGGAGGAGAATACACCTCACAAAGGTTCAAGCAGTACCTGGCAGAGAGAGGAATCAAGCGGCTCATTTCCCTTCCCTACGCCCATCAACAGCAGGGTGTAGCAGAGAGGATGAACAGGACCCTCCAGAACACCATGCGGAAACTGTTACGTGGCATGCGGCTACCCACTCACCAGTGGCCAGAAGCAATGGACCACGCAGTGATGCTGCACAACTTGCTTTCTTCGTCGTCACTACCGAACAACACATCACCGCATCTGCTGTGGACAGGAAAACTGGGCAGCACAAAAATGTTACGAGTCTTCGGCTGCATGGTACAGTACCGACCTCCATCTGCACGAGCAGGACGATTCTCCCAACGGGCACAGTGGGGACTACACCTGGGCATCGAAAAACACTACAACGCATGGAAGATTTTCGACGTCGAGACAAAAGAAACAGTGGCAGCACGTGATGTCATTTTCTACGAGCGGCTCACCTTGCAAACGTACCTTGCCAACCTGGACGAAAACCAAGACCCCACAGGTGGCTTCCGTGGAGACCGAGCCTTCGCTTCGGCAGAAGACGAAGCTGACTGGGACGAGCAGAACGTGGAAGGAGCCTCGGAAGAAGCCGGACCCCTCCCGTACTGCTCCGTCGATGTCCCAATGGATGACGAAAATCCACGCGAAAGCAACAACGCCGAAGTCTTTTACCACTTCGCCGACAACGGTTACGTTACACCTGCACAAGTCAACACCGACGAAGCAGAACGCGTAGGACCTAATTTCGCACCTGATCCAGAAGCGGGAGACGAAGCAGTTTATCCAGAGGATACTTCACTCCCTCGCTACACACAGAGTGGGCTCCAAATCCTTGGTCTCGTCACCGCAGTCCACGGCGCAACCATTCCTAAAGAGCCTGCGACGGTTCAACAGGCTCTGGGGGGGGAGCATAAGGAAAAATGGCGCGAAGCCATGGACAAGGAACTGAAGGCACTGGAGGAATGCAACACGTGGAAAGTAGTTCCCATCGGCGTAGCACGGAACAAGACCATTCTCACCGGGAAATGGGTCTTCCGCGTGAAGACGAAGGCTGACGGCACCATTGACAAATTCAAGGCACGATGGGTCGTGCGTGGCTTCGACCAAGAACACGGGCGAGACTTCACCGAAACCTTCGCTCCGGTCAGCCGACACACTTCGCTCCGAACTCTCCTCGCGATCGCCGCCATGAAGAAAAAGAAGCTACGGCAAATCAACGTCGCGAACGCTTTTCTCTACGCACCCGTTGACGCAGAAATTTTCGTGGAACTACCGCACGGTACTAACGGGGAGCCGAACCAAGTCTGTCAACTGCTGAAGTCGCTCTACGGGATCAAGCAAGCTCCGCGGCTATGGCAGCAGTATCTACACGCCCGCCTCATCCGCATCGGCTTCAAGCAATTACCTCACGATCAAGGGATGTACCGGCTTACGAAAGGCGCAGAATACATCTTACTGATCGTCTACGTAGACGGTCTCCTCTACATCGGCTCAACCGACAGCGTCACCACCTGGTTCGAAGGGGAGCTGCAGCAGGATCTCACACTGACAGTTTCATCTACCGTCACACAGTACCTCGGGCTCAACATCCGGGAAGAGAAAGACGCCATCTACCTCAGCGCCGCGAAATACGCCGACACCATCGCCAAGCGCTTCGCACTTACACCAACCGCCATCTCTACACCGTACCGCTACACGTCAGGAAACAACAAGGAAGGCTCAGCTCTACTCAAGCCCGCCGGCATACGCGATTACCAGAGAAAGCTGGGCTGCCTTCTCTTCGCAGCTGTCACCTGCCGCCCAGATCTATCGTACTCTGCAAGCCAACTCGCCACCTACCTCAAGAGGCCCGAAGCGGAACATCTAGCAGAACTCGACCGCGCCCTTCATTACCTTATTAGTACCCCGACGATCGGTCTAACTTACTACAAGAACGCAACTGCGCCGCCTAAGTTAATCGGCTACGTCGACGCCGATCACGCTGGCGATTCCGACAACAGGCGTTCTCGCACTGGCTACACCTACCGCCTCGAACCCATCGGACCTATCTCTTGGCAGTCGAGCAAGCAGGAATTAATAGCTCTCTCGTCAGCCGAAGCAGAATATATTGCACTTTGTTCAGCCACCAAGGAAGGACTTTACCTTCGCGAACTGCTGGAAGAAGCGAAGCTGGCTCAGTTACCCAGCTTCACTCTGTTCTGCGACAACCAGTCGGCAATTCGCATCGCCAACAAAAGCGGCTTCGCGAACAGGACGAAACACATCGCCCTGCGATATTTCTTCGTGAAGGACGAGATCGAGAAAGGAAGGCTCGAGCTGTCATACTGTCCCACGTCCGAGATGGCAGCAGACTACCTGACCAAAAAGCTCGGAAAGCAGAAGTTCGAATACTGCATGCTGCTGACTGGACAGAGCCACGTCAGCGACACTCCAGAAGCGAAGGGGAGTGTTGGAAACAATTGGGCCTAAGCGCCTCTGTCGTGTCGAAACACCAAGACACAAGCGAAGCAAAGTATATCGAGGCACCAACGAGTCAACCCTCGGAGGTTGAAGCAACCGCTGGAGGTTACGGGGAAGTCAAAGGTCAGCGACCATTGACCTGACGAATACAGCGCGACAGCAAGGACACACAACTGACTCGCTACAGAGCAGTTGCCCGAGTTGTCACTGTATCGAACCGCAACAGCAACAGTAAAGTAGTTACAACCGTACCTCTTCGTATTCCTTGTACTCTTATATATATTCTTGTATCCCTTTGTTTTAATCAACTTACTTTGCCCTCACATACTAGCGCAAGGTGGTTCACAACTCTTAATTAACGCTTCCGCTATTACACCAACTCTACCCAGAGTTCACCCCTGTAAAGATCCTAAGGGCGCCACTCAGCCCAACAGCAGCCACTATCTAGGAGAGAGCAGCGCAACTGAACTGGTCACTCCCACCGAATGGTCTGTACAGTGATTGCTTTCCTTGAACAACGTACGGTACATTGCATGGTATGCTAAGTTAACTGTGAGAGTGCTAGAATGAGTGCATCTGTGTGCTCGGGCTTGCCGACGCTGATGCGAACGTAGTTGCAGAGGTCGGGCTGGCTGTAGTGCCGCACCATGATGCCCCGCCCTGCCAGCTCCTCCTGCCCACATGCCACCGTCCCCACCCCAACCACACACACCACCGCACACGCCGTCAGTGACTGCTGCGTGCCGGTAACACACACGCTGTCCCAGCATCACTTCAACATGTGGTATGACATGTGCAGGCATAGCGGTAACTTACCTTGAGGTGCTTGGCAGTCCAGTGGGTGTTGTGCAGGGCGCAGAGAATGAAGTTGGCATGGCTGGGGAAGGGCTTGAGGAAGGGCAGCGCTGTGAGGTGGTCCATTAGGCGCGCCCTCTCCCTCACCAGCGCATCCCTCACCTCCTGCTCGCACCCCCGGCCCGCACATGGCAGCATGCACACATGGGAACATGGCAGCATGCACACATGGGAACATGGCAACAACAGCGACAACATCAATACAAGACAACATGAACACATGAGCACAGACGCGAGCCAGTGCGGGTGCAGTGCACCGCTTATAACCCAGTTGCACCCATTGGCAACACAAACCTTAGGCATTGCTGGTTAGCGGACACATGACATGCCTGCAGGTAGGGCTGGTTGGAGAGCGCAGCACAGGCGGCGACCTCGGCAGCGACGGACACGTTGTAGGGCTGCTTGGCGCGCCACAGGTACTCCACCAGTGGCAAGGGGAACGCCCCGTACCCCACCCTCAGCCCCGCCAGCCCTGCTCGCCCCCACGCACGGCAGGAGAGCACAGCAGGGCAGAGGAGCACGGCATGAGCGAGCATGTGGAATTTGAAAGGCACGATGAGGGGTAGATGAGAGGCAGGGGCACGGAAGCTAAGGGAGGACGTGGAGGGGGTGGAGGTGGGGGTGCTGACCGGCGCGCTTGCTGAAGGTGCGGAGCACAATGAGGTTGGCGTGGCGCTGCACGAGCGGCATGGCGGAGGGGCGGTCGCTGAACTCGATGTACGCCTCGTCCAACACCACCAGCACCGGTAGGCGCAGCAGCTGCTGCAGGTCCTCCTCGCTCAACATGCTGCGCACGTGGGGGGGAGAGAGACGGGGGGAGGGAAGCGAGAGATAAGACGGGAAGGGTTGCACACATGTCTGTTCGTGCGAGTGTGTGATGTGGGAAGTGAGGAAGGGGGAAAGACGGGACAGTATGGGGACAACAGCCCATCTGTGTACCGAGTACGGAGAGAGCACGCACCTGCCGTCGGGGTTGTTGGGCACGCACCTGCCGTCGGGGTTGTTGGGCGAGGTGAGGAAGAGCAGCTTGGGGCGGTGCGCCTCCACCGCTGCTGTCACGCCCGCCACGTCGATTGAGAAGTCGCTGCGCCGTGGCACTGAGAGCACAGGGGGGGGTTGGGCATAGAGGGGCGTGGGGTAGGGGAGATGGAGCAGACGAGTTGATGCAAGGGGAGGAGCAGCGAGAGGAGGAAACAAAAGTGGATGTGCGGCAAGGCATTCATGGAACGACCTGCTGTGCCCACCTGAGGTGCCCCCTTGAGGTGGAGCAGGTTCGGCTTACCCATGATGACGCGTGCGTTGTTGACATGGGCGTCAAAGGCATACATGGTGAAGGTGGGCGGGCAGTCCACTATCGCCTCCCCCGGCTCCAACACACACCTGCCCGCCCGCCATCCAGTCACAGCACAAGCGAGCATACACCAACACAACACACGGGGAGGAAGGAAGGAAAGAGGCGCAGGGGAAGGCGGGCCAGGGGTGCACATGGTACGATCTTAGCCCGAAATGCGTGACCAGTAACAATGCACTCGTGGGAAAGGGGAGGGGGGGAAGGGGAGAGAAGGGCAGGGGCAGGAGGGAGAAGAGACGAGGGGGAAGGGGAAGGACAGGGGCGGGGAGGGAAGGGGTGAGGGGGGACAGGGCTACCGCATGATGAGGTCGATGAGCTCGTACCGCATGATGAGGTCGATGAGCTCGTCCGCCCCACAGCCCACGAGCAGGTGCTCCATGGGCACGCAACACTCCTGCGCCAGCGCTGCCCTCAGCTGGCGGCTCTCCGGATCCGGATACACGTGCGGGAATGATAGCGACCCCAGCGCCTCCCTCACCTGCTCTCCCATGCACGCACGCACCCATGCTCCCATGCACCCATGCACGCACGCACCCATGCACCCATGCACCCATGCACCCGTGCACCCATGCACCCATGCACCCATGCACCCGTGCACCCATGCACCCGTGCACCCATGCACCCATGCACCCATGGCAACACATACACACACACACACACACACGCACACACACACACACACGCACACACACACACACACGCACACACACACACACACACGCACACACACACACATGCGTTCATACCAAGTGGGAGGTTGCCTTACCACAAGCAGGCATGGCAGGCATGGGAAGTCGAAGAGCACACCCATGCACATGCATGCACCCTGGCCTCGCCACATCCCCATCACCACGCTCACTGCTTACCGCACCCTGCATTTCCCCCGCCCCTGCACTCCCCCCTGCCCCTTGCACCCCCCCCTGCTCCCTGCACTCCCTCCTTCCCCCTGCATTCCCCCCTCTCCCATGCACTCTCCCCCCCCACCACAGGGCGGCAGCGCATACCTCAGGAGGCGGGCCGTAGGGGTTCTCGTTGGCGTCCAGCTTCACGATGTCCTCGGGCGCGCGCCCCAGCTGCGCCGACAGCACCTGCTCCGCCAACCCCCCCCTCCCCCCAATCCAAGCGCGCGCAGTCCCCCGCCCGCCCAGGCGCACCAGTGCAGTGAGAGGGGCGGGGAAGGAAGGGAGGGAGAGGGGTGAGCGATGCGGAGAGGCGTGATGGGATTGAGGGTGTGGAGTGGGGTAGGCACGGCGGGCAACGCAATGCAATGCAGGGCGCAGGCGGAAGATGGGGTTGATCAGTGGCGATGCCACGCCACGCCACGCCTTTTCGACCACGGGGGAGTTTCTGGTGACGGCACGCCATGACCAGAGCCGCGGCGTGGCGGCGCGGCGCACCTGGAAGGGCGGATGGGCGCACCTGGTAGGGCGGATGGGCGCACCTGGAAGGGCGGATGGGCGCACCTCGAACGGCACGATGGGGGTGTAGGCCTTCAGCCGGAGCAGATGCGCGCGCACAAATTCCGTGCCGTCCGCCATCGTGGCCTGCGCAGGCGCGGGCGCATCGGCGCGCGGAGTGTCGGAAGGGCCTGATTGCTGGGCGCGAGGCGAGATGCGGCGGGGAGCGGCGGAAACGCGGGTGAGCAGGGGATGGGTGAGCGGGGAAAAGGCGGAAGGGCGCGGGGAATGGGGGAGGAGAGCGCGGGGCTGCATGGCGGAGG
The DNA here is from genome assembly GCA_947471745.1 of Closterium sp. Naga37s-1. Taxonomy (NCBI): domain Eukaryota; kingdom Viridiplantae; phylum Streptophyta; class Zygnematophyceae; order Desmidiales; family Closteriaceae; genus Closterium; species Closterium sp. Naga37s-1. The sequence continues at coordinate 3,023,067 of CANJKZ010000203.1, read as the reverse complement.
CCGTTGCGGGACAGTTTTGAAAGGGACTGGCGAGACGATCTGCGGGAGGTTCTAGGTACTGTGCTCCGATATCAGCGCCCCGCCTTCGGGAATCACAAAATTGTTCTTGTAGGTAACATAACATGGTGAAACAGGGTACATTTAGCAAATTTATGGACAGCTGAAAAGAATCTATCATACATCTGATCATCTGATCACTTCAGTTGATATAGCATAATGCTAACTCGAATTGCACAGCATGGTAGAAAATGATCAGCTTACTGTGAGGTGCTTACTTGGCTACAGACTGGGATCATGGAGCACAAATCAGAATAGAACAGCTTGGGCCCCATGTTGAGGGTTTGTGTAAGATGAAGAGGCCATCCCATGCAGGCGGCCAGCGGCAGCAGTACGGCAGTCAGTGGCAGCACAGGGCAAGTGAGGTGGCACTGGTGCAGGAACACTACCAGGACTGGCATATCAGGTCATGCTTAAGCACATACCGTAACCGCACCACGTGCAGCTTACATGAAGAGAAACCAAGGCTGCAGTAAGAAAAACTGCAAGCTTGACTACTTGAGGTCAGTAACACAGCAGATGCGCTACACTCTCATAGATTGTGATGAAGTCTGCATACACGGCCGAACGGTGATGTTGGCAACGCTTTTATTTGAGCGGAGTACATTAGGATGAATGTGGATCACAATGACATGCAAGCTGGCCATGCTGCCATGACTGCTGCTCCCTTGGCTTGCTGCCTCTGTTAGGCGGTGGAGCAGCAGTGTGTGGAGGAGCTATGTGTGTGGAGGATGAGTGTGTTGTGGAGGCATGAGGGGGCCAGCACCCATGAAGCAAGCAACGTCAGCCAGCCCACTGTTTGTGCTCCTGCGTGGACCTCACCATCTGCCTCTCACAGCTGCTCTGCTTTCCCACCCCCTCGCACAATGCGTCTTGTCGTCACCCCTCACTCCCACCCCTTCGCCCTCTCGTCATCCCCGCCTTCCCCCTTCCTTCGCAGCCTCCTCGCCCTTTCCCCCGTCCGCTCCCAGCACTGCGCGCCAGTCACTCGCCCTTGCCGCGCTGCTCCCAAGCCAGCGTCGCCAGCACCGTCGCATGCAGCTGCGCGTCGCCCGTCGCCACCACGTCGCCCACCCAGTCCTCCGCGCGCAGCGACGCCAGCCGCAGCTCGCGCCCGCGCCAGTCGGTCATGCGCCCGCCCGCGCCCGCCACAATGGGGACGAGAGCGAGGTAGTCCCAGGGCTTGACGCCGAACTCCAGCGCCACGTCCACGAACCCGCTCGACAGCAGCCCGAACGCGTACCAGTCGCACCCGTAGTTCGCCTTGCGCGCACCGCTCTTCACCGCGCGGAACGCCTCGCCGCTGGCGCCGGGGAAGAGGTCCGGCGACGTGGTGTACACGTACGCGTCGCGCAGATCGGCGCAGCGGCGCGTGGCGACCGGGACGCCGTTGAAGGTGGTGGGGCGGCCAGCAACGCCGACCCATCGCTCGCGCAGCACGGGCTGCTCGAGCACGCCCAGCACGGGGCGGCCGCGGTGCAGCAGCGCGACGAGCGTGCCGAAGAGCGGCTTGCCCGTGATGAAGCTCGCCGTGCCGTCGATCGGATCGATCACCCACACCCACTCGCACTCGCTCTCCCACCCGCCCTCGCCCTCTCCCCCCGCTGCGCCCTCCCCAGCGTCTCCCGCCCGCACGGGCCCCTGCAGCCCCTGCTCCTCGCCCAGGATGCCGTGCGCGGGGTACTCCGCGCGGATCAGCGCCGTTATCGCCGCCTCCGCCGCGCGATCCGCCGCCGTCACAGGGCTCTCGTCCGCCTTCAGCTCGATGCCGATTGGCTGGCGGAAGAACGGCGGAACGACCTCGCGCGCGGCGTCCGCCAGGCGGTGCGCGAACTGCACGAGGTGCTCGGGAACCGGGGCGGGTGGCGCAGGCATGGCGGAAGCGGAAGGGACGGCCGGGGATTGGCGCGCGGTGCGAGTGCTGAAGATAGGGCGGGCGTGTAATCTGAGCGGCAAATGGCAGAATGCGGGGCGCGAGGAGAGCGTTGGGGCGAGTACAGGCGTTAAATGGAGAGTCGCGGGCGGGGTGACGCTTTGGTGTGTGGGTGGCGCGGGACGAACGAGGGGGTGCGGGCGAAGGGAAGCCATGGAGGTGCCTGGGATGAGGATGACGACGAAATGCGAATATTCGAGCCTTGGGATTCGCAGTATTCCCTTGGGGTTGGCTGGCTGGTGCAGCGCCTGGTTGTTGCCTTTGATGCTCCGCGCTTCAGCTCGTGCCTCTCGTGATTGGCGTTTGTCTTCCATTTCGCAAAAAGAGTCGATTTGATGTTTCGGTGGTGTAGCTAGATGCCACAATGGTATTACACACAAAAATAATTCATAACGGGAATGTTTCACCAAACGCAGATCGGGCCCAGCCAAATTCCCCTGTCAGCCACATTCCAAATCCCAACTCCCCCAATACGACATTTCACAAACTTACCATCCCACCATCTCGCTGTCGCGCCGCCTTACGACCGCCCCGTACTCTTTTCCTCCTTCGCCGCCATGGCGCTACCTCTGCGTGTCTCGCGGCACCCCCTTCCCTGCCGCCGCTCGGCGTCTGAGCACTCTCCACCTCTCCATCCGCGCTCTCCGCGGCCTCCTCTACACCGAACCGCTGCGCTCACCACAGCGCCTGCCGCCCTCCGCACAGCGCTCCCCCCAGCCACATCGCCGGCCGCCCCGCCTCGCGCCGTCCGCCGACCCACGGCGTGCCGCTCTGCGGCGGAAGCGGCTGGGCTGGCGTCGTTTCCATGGGAGAACGCGGTGCCGGGGGGAGGGGCGCGGGGCGGAGAGGAGGAGTGGGGGCGGGGGAGCGCGGAGGCAGTGACGGGGGATGTGGAGGCTGACGTGGTCATAGTGGGTGCTGGCGTGGTGGGGCTGTGCATTGCTGACGCACTGCTGATGTCATCACCCGACACCAGAGTTGCGGTGATTGATAGTGCTTGGCCCTGTGCCGGGGCTACAGGCGCAGGTGAGATGCACGGATGAGAGGCGCAGGGGAGAGGTGCAGGGGAGAGGCACAGAGGAGAGGCGCAGGGGCGAGGGCAGCAGGGACAGATGGTGGTACAGCACAGCAGGTAGTGATGAGATGATGAAACGATGTGAGACATGAGGAAGTGAGGAACGGCAAGGCGACAGTGCGGGTGAGCAGTGAGGAAGTGGGTTTGTAGAATCTCGCTGAAACGGCGACACAGCATGCGGCATGCTGCCCTTGCATGGTGTGCGAAACAACAAGCTGAGACCTTGACTTGACGCTGCATTGTCTCTCTGGCGTGATGGCATGTTACCATGGTTGCATGCTGCCATGCTGGCAGGGCAGGGCTACATATGGATGGCGCATCGTTCCCCAGGCGGCATGACATGGCAGCTAGCGGAGCACAGCAAGCGGCGGTGGGAGGAGATGGCGGGCGGGCTGGAGGCGGACCACCGGCGCCTCACAGGCTGCACGCAGGGGCTGGGACGCATCAACACAGGCAAGGGCTGAGGGAGCACACCATGGGTTGGGCACATGGGAGAGGAGAGGAGCACGTGAGGTGAGGCAGGATGGCAATATCCACCACGCCACCCCGCTCCAACCTTTCCCCCCTCACCATCTTCTTCTCTCTCCCCGATCTTCCCCTCCTCCCCGCCTCTCGCTGCATCCCCGCTTCTCTCTGCCTCCCCCTCCTCGCCCCATGCTCCGCCAGGCAGCATGTTGGTGCCGTCACAGCCGTCCCACACAGCCCCACTGGAGCAGCACCACCGAGCGCTGCAGCAGGCGGGGCTGACCGCGCACCTGCTGTCCGCTGCCGCCCTGAGGGACGTGGAGCCGGCGCTGCAGGTGCCGGCTGGGTGCTCGTCCGCGCTGCTGCTGCCCTCCGACTGGCAGCTCGATGCCCGCCTCGCCATGCACGCCCTGCTCGCTGTACGTGCTGCAGTGTATAGCATTGAATGACATTATTCCATGCCATGGCATGGCACGCACTCTCCTGCAGGCACTCAGAATACCATCCACCGCAGCACTTCAATGCTCTTCTTCCCCCCCTCAGCACTCCCATGCTCTTCGTTCTATCCTCCTGTTTTCCATCCATCCGCTCCCTTTCCTCCTGTGCTGTGCCCTGCATGTCTACCACGCCCAGCGCTGTCGCCAGCATGCCGCATCGGGGCGCTACGTGGAGCTGTTTGAGGAGAGCGTCGCCTCCTTCCTCCGGTCAGCACCCACTGCCCCCTGCTGCCCCCTGCTGCCCCCTGCTGCCCCCTGCTGCCCCCTGCTGCCCCCTGCTGCCCCCTGCTGCCCCCTGCTGCCCCCTGCTGCCCCCTGCTGCCCCCTGCTGCCCCCTGCTGCCCCCTGCTGCCCCCTGCTGCCCCCTGCTGCCCCCTGCTGCCCCCTGCTGCCCCCTGCTGCCCCCTGCTGCCCCCTGCTGCCCCCTGCTGCTCACCCCCCAACCCCTCTGCTGCTGAAGCTCCACTCCCAGGCATGCTTGGCGCGCGCAGCGAGCTTTGCTTCTGTATCATCATTTGCAAGCATGTGTTTGCATGTGGTGTATGTGTGTGTGTGGCTTGGTGTGTGCGCCTGTGTGTGACTGTGTGTGCATGCACGTGTCCAAATGCATGTGTACGTGTGCCAATGCATGTGCTTGGGTGCAATCACCCCCCATGGGAGTGTGCAGGGCGGCAGGAGGCGGCAGGGTGGTGGGAGTGGCGACGGCGCAGCGCAGGGTGGTGGCAGCGCAGGCGGTGGTGGTGGCGACGGGCACGTGGTCGTCGGGCTTCATTGCCCACGCCCTGCTCCACACCGCCCCTGCCTTCGCCACCACCTCGCAAGCCTCTCAGCCTGAGGATAGTCCCAAGGAGGGCACTTCGGGTAGTCCGGGTAGCAGCGCAGCAAGCAGCACGGGTGGCGGCAGGGAGCAGGATCCGGTGGTGCCTCATGTGCGCCCTCGCAAGGTGATGGGTGCTCTGGTCACACACGGAATGCTGCATGGGAGGCACGAGGCTGCACTGCCAGATGTACCACTGTCAGCCCATATGCGCACTGTGTAAATATCTGAACACCCGCACGTGCTGCACTTCTTAAACCTCCTCCCTCCCACTCTCGTCCCTGTTGCTGCCTCTACCTCCCGCCACACCTACAGGGCTTCCTGTTGCAGCTCACAGACGTGCCCCCCTCGCTCTCTCTGCGCCATGCCCTCATGGAGTTTGACTACACCGCCAACTATGCCGCCCCCTCAGCTCCCACTGCCTCGCCTGCCACCCCACGGCCCTCTCCCAGCCCCACCACCACAGCCACCATGCAGCCGCCCTCCTCGTCGCCCTGCCCGCCCGCTGCCATCTCCATGACTGCCACCTGCGACCACCTCGGCCACCTGCTCATCGGTGCGCCATTCTCTCCCCCAACTCCCCCAACCCCTGCCCTCTTGTTGCTCCGCTCACACACATCACTTGCCCACCCCCCTCCCACCTTACATGCCAGCAACCTCTCTTCTGCATTTCGCCTCATACTTGTTCCATGGCTGCTGCCCTCCCTACACCCTGTCCCCCCACCAGGCAGCAGCAGGGAGCTGGCGGGCTTCAGTGTGGAGCCCCATGCGCCCACCGTCGCTGCCATTCTGCGCCGCACTGCCCTCTTCCTGCCCTCCCTCGCACACCTGCTGCTGCCATGTGACAGGGAGGGGGCGGGTGAGCGACACATGAGGCAGGCGGTGCAGCAAGCAGAGGACGAGGCAATAGCTGCTCGGGTGAACGTTGTTCGCACGGGTCTGCGCCCATACGGTGGGTCCTGCTCACTGCTTGCAGGCTCGTTTCACAGTCCATCATTGTCCTGTGCATCCTTGATTGCACGCAGCCACCTCACTATCCCATCCGCCTGTCTGTCTGCAGCACCGGATGGGAGGCCTCTGATTGGCCCTGTGGACTCGCTACCAGGTGTTCTGTTCGCATTGGGCCATGAGGGGTCGGGCCTGCTCATGGTGAGTGCTGCTTGACACACCACACCACCATGTCACCATGATTTCGCCATGGCGGTGCCCTTCGTTTGCTTGTTCATGCCCCAGATGTTTTGACCCCCCCCCCCACAACTTCACCTCCCTAGCTGCTCAACATGTGGAATTAACTCTTTCTTGTGCAGGCTCCAGGCATTGCAGACATGATAATGGCATATCTGGGGCGAGGCACCATGCCTGTGGACGCCCATCCCTTCCTCCCTCAGGGGCGTCTCCTCACACTGCAGCAGTTGCAGCACATGCATCCTTGACACTGCTCTCTGGCCATTGAGATGTCATTGATGTGCATGTAGGCCGGCTCTTTTGGAATTTCATCTGTAAAGTGTAGCAGCCACAGTGTGTTTGTTTAAATAAATCAATTGAGGTCGCTTGAACTTCTACCTGGACGAGTGTCAACGCTGTCTAATGAAGTCTGCAGGATAAGGTATGAACAAGTTAGCTGCCTATTTGCGCTGGAGCTACTATCTACGTAACATTACTCAAGGCCCTCAGTTCCGGGGAGAGGAACTGCCAGTTGCAGCCATGCCATGGGGAACCATGGAAGCCCCATGGAGTTGCGGTCAGCGAAACGCAGAGGCCGGAGCAGCGCAGCTTCTTGTGCGTCGCTCGGCCACGTGGGGGTCTCGCTCAGCAGCGCGCGACGGGGCTGAGCTGCCTCGCCGCCTCTGCGTGCCGAGATGGGTTGCCGTGGAGGAGGATGACGTTCTCGAATCGTGCTTCTTTTTGTGTTGACCTTTGTCAGAGCTCGTCTTGCGAGCTGGCTGAACCTGCAAGTGACGAATGGGGAGATCGTCTGATTAGTCAGTCACGTGTCAGAACGGCGTCTGACACGGCAAGGAGACTGAGAGCAAAGAGCGGTTTCCAAGGCTTACCTGATCGTCGTCGTCACTGTGGAGCGACGAGATGTCGTTCAGGGGCGATCGCCGGACGACAGAGACTGGCGAATCAGCGTCGCTCGCGTGGCTCGTTTCGCGAGCGTGGGTGTCGCCGTGCGAGAGGCTGAGGCGCTGTGCAAGGGCGATGATGTCGTCGATGGCTCGCGGCACCTCGGCGTCGAGGGTTCCGCGGCAAAAGGCGTCCACCAGCCGCTCCTCGAAACTGCCGAGCTCCAGGTTTTCCTTGTTCTCGTGGATGCACGATATGCTGCGACCAGGGAAACAATACCGTCTCAGACGAATTTTCCAGGATGAGGAGAGATTTATTAGGATACGAATAACGGGCTTACCTGTCAATTATGGGCGAGAGAATATCGCAATCCTCGACGGGACTTATAGCTTGCGAAACTACGTAGGAGCTTTTTCTGTCAACGAGACAGTGCGGAGTGGAAGGTTGAACGGCCAAGATAGCCATGTTTGTCGATGTCAGCGAGTCTCGAAGGCACGAATTGCTAGCGTTGAGCAGGAGTTAGCAGGAGGAATCAAGAAATCTACCAGCCAAGACGGAACAAGCGAGGTAATCTCGAGAAACTCAGGCAGCGAGGAACAACAAGTATGACGGATGAGGGATGACGGCCTGCTGCGGAGGCAGTTATTGTTTGGCGTGGATGGTGTTGGGCGAGCATAGGGCAGCGAGCAATGAGCGGCGAGGTGATGGCGGGCCGACATCTCAGCACCGCTGGCCGTCAACTTCGACTTCTCCCCCTCAACGGCGGATGGAGGGCCTGCCGTTTCAACTTTCGGGCGAAGCGCGACGCCCTGGGACACACGCGAAGCGGGATGGCGCCAGTGCAGTCGAGGCGGCTGGCGAATTTAGATGGCGAGTTCTGACAGGCAGACTCACCGGGCCAATGGGAGCCATTTCCAGTCAGGCAAAAGTACTACACCAAGAATTTAATCAAAGATTTCATAAATTACACTTTTAATGACAGCTGGTGCACATCACAACAAACCAGACAAGTTCTCATGCTCTAGCACCAAATTTACAAGGCCTAAAGCCCTTCTTGCAAATGGCTAGTACTGCGCCTGCATAACTTCAGCCTCCAGCAATAGCACTTCCATCTGCAACCATCACAAAAACAGTGGAATGTAAGCACTCCTTTCAACAACAGGCTGACAAACACTACCAAGAAACCGCACGCCTTTCACAGCAACCATTCTTACCCGAGTAAGAATCTTCTTCTGCTCCGTGACGGCTTGCTTGTTCTCCTGCAGTGTGGCCTGCAGGTCCACCATCTGGCTGTTGAGCCCCGCCAGAGCAGCGTTCAGCCCCTCTGCCCCCGCCCGGCGCGCCTCCCTCTTCCGCCTCAGCTCCTCCAGCTGCTCCCTCACCTGCGCCTCTGTCATGCCAGCCTGCACCCTCTGCCCCCCGCCCCACAGTGACACCCCGGTGAGGGCGCGAATGGCGCTGGCGAAGGGAGACAGGCCCACTGAAAGCTGCTCCTGCAGCCCATGCAGCACACCACCGCTGCTGCTGCTGCTGCTGCTGCTGCTGCTGCTGCTGCTGCTGCTGCTGCTGTTATTATTGCTACTCCCTTGTTGCCCCAGCTTCTCCCCCACTCTGGCATCCACACTGAAAACAGTTGTGCTCTCAAACCCAGCTTTCTCTCCTGCACCCGGTCTCACCACCAACGTTCCCTCTGCTGTTTCTCTCTGCGCCCCTTCCACTCCCAACCCTTGACTTGCCTCCTCACGTTTCTCTTCCGTGACTGATGGCTCAGCCACAGCAGGCACAGCCGGCACATCATCAGCAGACAACAGTTGCTTCTGCATCTCTTCCTCCCCACTTGCCTCCTCCTCCGCACAACCGCCAGCAACCAAGGCTGCATTCTCTGTGGGCGCCAGTGTAGGTGCCAAATCCGAGGGTGCAGGCGGGGAAGCAGCGGGCAGAGAGGTGGAGGGAGATAGTTCTGGTGGAGAGGTGGGGGTTGCAGGTGCGGAGGCGGAGGGCAGCTTGCTTCTGATTGCAGCGAGCTGAGCCGCTGCCTCTGCCAGTGCCTCTCTGGCTGGCTCTCGTCCTCCCAGCCACCCCCACAGCGGCAGCACAGCCTGCCCCGAGACAGTCTCCCCCACAGTGGCAGAGGCGGGGAGGGGCTGTGGCGAGGCAGCAGACAGAGAGGACTCTCCCACGCCACCCGCTGCCACTGCACTCGCCTTTGCGCCCTCTGCTGCTGCCGCTGCTGCTGGTGCTCTTTCGGGTGCCTGGCCAGCAGTGGCTCCTCCCCCCACGGCCATGACGAGCGCCCCAGTGCTGTCGGCTTGCAGCAGCACAGTGCTCTCCACGCCCCCCACGCTCGCACTCACTCGCACACTCCCATCTTCCCCCACCCGCACCTCTGCCTGCTGCACACCCACCGCCCCCTCGCCACCGCCCACACCGCCCTCTGCCAGCAGCGCTGCCGCCAGCGGGTGCGCATCGGCGTCCAGAGGGGACGAGGTGGGGGGCAGGGCGCGTGCAGATGCAGATACGTCCAAGACTGCAGGGACGGAGAGGTCCTCTTGTGCTGAAGAGGCGCCTAATGTGGCAGACGCAGTTTGCTCTGCTTCAACCGCACCGCTGCTGCTGCTGCTGCTGCTGCTGCTGCTGCTATTGTAAGGCATTTGCTTCCCTACTCCTGCAGAGCTCCTCTCACTCCCCCCCTCGCTTCCACTCTCCCCCCCACTCTCTCTCTCCTCCTCGTCGCCCTGACTGCACAGCGCCAGCAGCAGGCTGACGTCAGCAATGGCCTGGGGATCCAGAGTGATGTCAGTGATGATGCCGTTGTCCGTCACGGGGTCTGCCACGTCAGCAGTGGCACTGGGCTTAAGTCTCACCCCGCCCATCCTGCCATTCACCCCCACGCCTCCCACGCCCCCCCTGCCTGCCCCTCTGGCCCGCTCCATGCCTCTCTCCACGCCCTTGGCTGCCAGCCCCAGCAGGCCCCACCTCACTCGCACTCCCGAGATCCCACCACCCCCACTCTCCCCCCCATTCCCTCGCTTCCCCGCTCTCCTCTCACCACCCTCCCCTCCTCGACCACCCTTGGATTTGACACTTCCCCGCCCCCCATCGCCCTGTGCTGCTGCTCCCTTGTTCCCCTCGCCTGCATCACTTCCCCCGCCTGCCCTTCCCCTCACCCACTGCAGCAGCGCCTGTGCTAGTGCCCCTCCCCCCCCTGCCCCACCTGCCTCGCCTTCCCCCATCCCCTTCACCTGTCGTGCATCGCCTGCACTCGTCCGCTCGCCTGCCTGCCCTCCCACCTGTCCCCCCTGCTGCTGCGCCGCACCTCCATCTGCCACTGCTGCAGCAGCTGCCGGCACTGCTGCATCTGATGCCGCAGCTGCTGCTCTCTTATTTGAAGCTGCAACTGATGCTGCTGCTGATGCTGATGCTGATGCTGCCGCTGCTGCTCTCTTACTAGACGCTGCCGCTGCTGCTAGCGCTGCTGGCACTGCTACTGGCACTGATGCTGCTGGGGCTGCAGCAGCAGGCGCTGGTGCAGGGCGGGCGCTGGCAGCGGTGGCGGCGGGGGAGGGTTGGAGGGGGACGAAGAGGCGGGCGAGGGAGGCAGCAGCGGACCCCAGCACATAGGCCGCCGCCACCTTGGAGCGCTGCAGGTCGAATGGTAGCTCCACTGCGCTGCCACTGCTGCCACTGCCGCTGCTGCCCATTGCTGCTGCCACAAGTTCTCTCTTGCGCGCCCCCTTGCCCTCCTCCTTCTTCCTCCTCGCCTTCCCACCTGCCTCCTTCGCCTCCCCCCTGCCACTGCCCTTGCTCCCACCCCCATCGCCTCCATCCCCCTTCCCTGATCCCCCTTTGCTCTTACCCGATGCTGCCTTCTCCCTGCTCGCCCCACTCCCATCCTTGCCTGATCCCTTCTCCCTGCCCGACCCGCCCTCCTTGTCAGACCCTTTGTCCTTGCCCGACCCAGAGCCCTTGTCCCCCGCCCTGCCCTCCGACCCCCCACTGTACGCCTCCGCATGCGCCACCACAGCGCCAGTAAACGCCTCCCTCACTACCCGCCGCCCCTCGCTCACCATGCCCTGCACGCCCCCCTCCCCCCACCGCACTGCCGGCCCCTCCACTGCGCCCTGCTCCCCCTTCCCCCCCTCCGCCCCCACCCCCTCCCCCAGCACCCGCCTCAGCGCCTCCAGCACCACCTCCGCCCCCTGCCCTCCCCCCCCTGCGCCCAGCGCGCCCAATGCCCCCAGTGCGCCCGCCTGCCCCTGCGCCTCCCCCTTGCCTGCTGCCGCCCCTTGCCTTTCCCCCTTCGCCCCCTCCTCCCCCTTCCCTGCCTTCCTCGCCCGTCTCTCGCCCTTCCCACTGCCATCCGACCCCACACCCTCCTCTCGTCCCTTCTCCCTGCTCTCACTGCCACTCCCCCCTCCCCCATTGCTAGCCGCCCACATCTGCTGCAGCGCAAACACCACCCCCTCCTCCACCCTCCCCTCCCCTGATCCCTCCGCGCCCTTCCCCCCTTGCTTCTTCCCACCGGCCCTCTTCCCTTCACTCCCTGAATCCTCTCTCTCCCCCTTACCCCTCCCCCCCCACGCCATCACAAGCCCTTCAACGCCCATCCCCTCCCCTCCCCTTCCCCCAGCACCCCCCCCCTTCTCCCCAGCCTCCTTCCGCGCCTTGGCCTTCTCCCCCTTCTCCTCCCCCGCCCTGCCCTTGCGCCCCTCCACCCGCCCCGCCACCCGCGCCTTCTCCTGGGCAGCGCGCGCCTTGGCCTGCGCCATGGCGCCCCCGCCGCGCCCCAGCGTGGCATACGCCGTGCCTGACAGCGCTGCCTGTGTGGCGGCTGCCAGGCGTGACGCGCGGAAGGGCTCTGGCGCGCGCATGGAGAAGAACGCGTGGCGCAGCGCCTGGGCTGCGGAGGGCCGCCCGCCCATGGCTGGGGGGGGGGGGGAAGGGGGCGGGGGAGGGAATGGAGGTAAGATCATGAGGGGTGGGGTGAGATAGGGGGAGAAGAGGCAAGAGAGCGAGGCCCCCATGCAAATGAGGAGGATGAATAGAAATGCAAGTCCACTGAGGCACGTAAGTGGATGCAGAATAGCCAGAGCATTGAACACGGCTGCGTGCATGCTCCCCCCCCACAGCAACCGACACCCACCACTTGGCCACACGGCCTCCTCGTGGTTGGGTCGCTTCCTCGACAGCTGCTGCGCCAACTGCCATGCCGCTCCCCCTGCCATGTCATGGGTGAGGCCGAGGGGGAAGAGATGGTGGAGAGGAGGGGGGCAATGAGCGCAAGGTGTGTCAGGCCACGGGCTGAGAGAAAAAGGGAGGCAAGGCGGGGAGTGCAGAGGCCAGAAGAAGCACGAGAAGTGTTCATGGGCGGTGAAGTGTGGAGTGCAGAGGGGAATGAGCGGCATGGGGGGCGCACCATTGGCGTCAAGCACGGCCATGTCGTCATCGCTGGGGTTGAACGTCGCCCTCCACTTGCCCAGATCGTGGTCGCACCGCCTCAACTCCTCGTTGAAATCCTTCTGCGCTCCCAGGGAGGGGGAGCAGAGCAGAGAGAGAGAGCAGAGCAATGTGAGAGGACGAGGTGATGGGGTTCGGGTAAGAAATGACGAGTGCACGGCGGGGCGGGCAGAGAGGCACGCAAAAGAGGTAGAAAGGAGTAGGCAGTGGGCCGTGCAGCATGAGCGTTTGGCGCCCGGGCATGCGAGGGGGGTGCATGACAGGCACAAGGGACGCACCAGAGCAGACGCATTGCGCAGTCGCTTCATGCACAGCTGCATCAGCACTATGCCCTGCAGGGGCATCATGGGGGGGAACGGCGGAGAAGGGAGAATGAAGCGGAGAGAAAGGTGAGGAGATATGGGAGGGGAAGGGAGGGCAGGTGGTGGTGGCGAGTCCAGGCTGAGAGGCGCAAGGTGTGGTGGTTGCAAGGGTGGTTGGGTGCAGGCAACATGTGGATATGGGGGAGGAAGGCTGCAAGGACGGGGTGGGAAGGGAGGCAATGGGGAGAGGGCAATGGAGCGAGTGAGGGAGTGAGGGAGCGAGTGAGGGGCGAGTGAGAAAGGGGCCTCACAGCGGAGTAGACATCAAAGCGGTCGGGTGTATTGAGCGCCCAGAGGAAGGGCGACAGCAGCGATGCCAGCGGGTCGGGCGGCAGGGGTGGCGTGGTGCCGGGCGGCATGACGAAGCGCTCCGGTGCACAGTACTTGGGATCCATCACCGTCTCGTTGGGTACCTGTTGTGGGGGGGGGAGGGGGTGCGGGGTGAGGGGGGGAATGGGGGGAAGGGGGAAGAGGGGGGGAGAGGGGGGTGGTGGCACATCATGAGGCAAGAGAGACGCCACAAGGGGATGGGGATTGAGTGCATCGCATGGTGGAGCGCAGTGGGCACGCATGCCATGGCATGGCTTGGGGCGCCGTGCAAGTAAAGGCATGGCAAGGCAGGGGCGGGGGCCGGGTGGGGGTGGACGCACGTAGTTGTGGCCGGAGCGCAGGTCGACACAGGCGCCCAGGTCGATGAGGCACAGACTGCCCGCGAGCTCGTCCAGTATCAGGTTCGACGGCTTCACGTCCCTGTGCACCACTCCTGGTAAGAAGGGAGAGTGGCGAGGGGCGGGGAGGGGAGAGAGGGACCATGAGATGTGGCACGGTGGTGGCTCTGACAGCAATGGTGCCCTCAGGAACGGTGGTGGTGAGAGCGAATGCTGTGGGGCAGGTGAGACGGTGAATGGCAGTGTGGCAGGCGGTGGTGTGAGTGACTGACCACAGGAGTGCAGGTGCTTGAGGTCGGAGAGAATCTGCCTCATGACCTCCTGCGCCACCTCCCACTCCATCCACACCTGCTGCTCCCTCTCCTCCGAGCCGCTGCCCTTGCTGCCCCGCAACAACTGCTCTCACACAGGTGCACGCACGTAGGCAGACAGGGAAGCAGGGAGGCCAGCGTGAAGGGAGCAGCACATGTGCAAGAAGGACACAGGGTGGACCTAGCCAGGCAGGCAGCAAACATTGCCACCCCCGCCAAATGCATCCCTCCACCCCACCCCTGCCTTGCTGCCCTCATGCACCTCTCCATCCCCCCCTTGCCCATACTCCCCCACGCGTCACATCGCCCCCACGCAATCCCAGCGGGCGACTCACGGCGTCGTCCACCCCGAGCACGTGTTTGGCGAGGTTGAGCGGGTAGGAGCGGTGGCGCAGGAACTGGTCCAGCGTGCGATCGCCCTGGTACTCCCACACCAGCCACACGCCCTGTTGGGGCACCCGGAGGGAGAGCAGCGATGGTAGCAGGGCGGGGAAGGGGTAGGGTGAATGGCAGGGGGGGTGAGTTTACTAGTACAGCGAACTACCAGTACACACTGCAGTTGCAAATGCGCGGGGCGAGGTAGAGGAAGGAGTGGGAGTTGGGGTGGAAGGGATGGTGAGGGGGCGTGTGTGGGGAGGGCAGGGTGCGAGGCATGGGCAGTTGGGGCATTGAGGTGAAAACTGGTCCCAACCCAACACACTCACGTGCCGCCTCCCACGTGCTGCCACCCCGCACATCACCACTCCCGCATGCACACGTCTCAATACCTCCCTGGGCCCGCCCCGAGCCCCAACCCAGCCCCACGGCAGCCCCAGCCCGCCCCCAGCCCGCCTCCACCCCAGCCCCAGCGCTGCGCTCACCTCCTCGAGCTTGCCGCTGGCCTGCTCCGGCGCCACCTGCATGGTGCCTATGAACCGCGCACACACGCCCGGCGCCGTGCGCTGTAGGGGGGAGGGGAAGGAACGGGAGGGAGGGATCGAAAAGTGGGTCACGGGTAGGATGAGCGGGGGGGGGGGGGGGGACGAAACACCAAGCACCGGGAGCTACTTTTGGGAAATCTCAAAAGCGACACACAAAAGGGGATGCTTGTGCGCACCTGCAGGCGGTGGTTCATGTAGAGTTCGACGTCTCTCATCTCATCAGAGTGCTTCACTCGCGTCTTCACTCGCTTCAACACCACCCTCCGCTCCCACCGCCCCTCCTTGCCCGCCTTGCCTGCTCGCACATGCACACGGGGCAGCGGAGCACAGGAGAGCGGGGACGGTGGTGAGGGGATGGACATGGGCGTGGCTTGATGTGCGGGAGAGGAGACAGAGACACACGCGCACAGAAGGAGAGAGAGGGAGGGAGATAAAGGAAGAAAGGGGCGGCGCGCGTACCGTTGGAAATGAAACCCTCGTACACCACGCCAAAGCTGCCCTCGCCTATCTGTCGCCCCACCTTCACCCGCGCCGGATCCAGCTCCCTGCCGCCAGGAACAAGGAGCAGGGCGCAGGGAAAGGGGGATAGAAGGGGGAGGGGAATAGAAGGGGGAGCGGGAAAGAGGGGCCGAAGCGGAGCAAGGGTGAAGGTTACGGGCAGCAGCAGGGCCGACGCGCACGGGCCTAGCAGGCACTCTGGCGGAACATGGGCAGCAATGCGATCTGACGGCAGCAGAACGGAGTGCGGGCAGGAGTGCGGACGGGAGTGCGGGCGCGAGGCGGGCGCGTTACTTGTCGGTGCGCGCGTGCTGGGGCGCGACGAGGAAGTCGAGCAGCCCCATGAGCGGCGCGGGGGGCGCGGCGGCGTACAGCACGAGCAGCACCAGCGCCACCGTCCACTGGCGCAACGACGCCTGCGCGGGTGACGCGCGGGGAGGGGGGAAGGGGAGGGCGGGGGGAGACGGGGATAGGATGGGTGGTGGTCCGGGAAGGAAGAAGAAGGGAAGGGGTTGGACGGGGAGGAAGGGACGGAGGCGGCGGAAAGGCATCAGAAGAGGGGGACCGCGGAACTGATGCGCGGAGCTGACGGGGAAGAGAAGGAAGAGCAGAGGCGGTGGAGAGAAAGCATGCACGCGTCGGGTGCGCGGCGGCATGGCGGGTGGGCGGAGCGGCGGGAGCGACTGACCGGGTCGTCGAGCGGAATGGAGAGGCCGGCGTCCGCCGCGAGTTGCGCGATCTCGCGATGCACCGCCACCACCGCCTGCTCCACTTCGGGCGGCAATCTGCCATGGCGCCGCAGGGATAATCAAATTGAAATGGAAATATGTGAAAGCCGGCGGGATGACGTGGAAGTATGTGAGCCCCGGTGGAACGACGTGGAGTGATATGGACCGGGCGGCATGACAGCGCGTATAGTCAGCGAGTCACGAGCGCGTATAAACGAAATTGGCTAACCCGGTTGCCTGCGAGTAACATGCGACGCAGCACGACCGTGCGAGACATGCGACACAGTACAGCGCACGTGTTAAGCAGACACGTAGACACCGCTGCCTAGAACGAAAGATGAAGTCAATCCACCAGAGCATTTGAGCCTGCTCGCCTTCCCACGTGGTCGCTCTTCGGGCTGCGATTCCAGCTTCCATGCGACAATGCGCGCTCACACTAACTTTATCCGTACGCCTCGCGTCACGCTTAGCGCTCTGCGACGCTTCCGCTTAATCCTGCTGTCTTTCCTCCGATCCCAACTCCCTTCTGGCACCCACTATAACTCGTTTCAGCACGACCATCCACGTCGCAGACTACAGTCGCACAGTCTAGTCGCCACACTTCAGCCGCACAGTCTTGTCGCACACTAGGGCTCCCGAGCAACCTATCAGCCGTGTGCGGCGCTCACCCGTTAAGCAGCGCCTCGGCCATCTGTCCGTACGCCTCGCCCGCCATCCCCAACGCATCCGCGCCTCCGCTCTCCGCGCTCCCAATTGCCGAGACTACTGCCAACCGCCGCTGATCGCGGGCTACCGCCGGCCGTGGTATGCATGGCGCGACGAGCTTCCTACCGGAAAAGGAGGAGGAGAACGACGACGCGGCGGAAACGTGCGGGGAACGGAAGGGAGAGGAATGGCTGCCTGGTGAGAGACGCGACGAGGCTAAGCGAATTAAGGAAGCTGAGAGGGAGACGACTGGTCCATACAACGGGGACGCGTTAATCAACGCGCTGGAAGACGATATACACGCGTCTATGGCGGCGGCCCGTACACTCGATGCGACTAAAGCCATTCTCGCATCCCCACGGATAGGTGCTTAGTGCTCCCACCCACTAATGCGTTAGCTGCTAAAGAGCATGGACTAGTAGGCGATGTGGTGTTGAGGTTGCCAGTTGACGGAGGAGTGGCAACGGCAAGCTGCAGTGCGACGTCTGGCGAAACAAATTGTTCATCCCACACGCAAGTCTAGGGCCATTGGCGAACACTAGGGTTGGTCGCTTCCACAAGCGACTTATCGTCAACATCCGTGCGAGAACGCGCCATGAGCTGTGATTGGCTGGAGATACAGAAAAGCAACATCTAGGCTCGAAATTCGCCTAAATACACCCGTTTGACTGCTTTGATGATTCATTGGGCTGCCCGCTGCTGAGCTGGTGGGTAAGCCCTTTGTCTGTGGAGATTCGAGTCCATCGCACGCATCAGCCACACCCTCGGATAGAGGAATGGTGTTCTCCCCCTGCCCCGCTTTGCGGCCTGGTTCAGCAAAATGTACACGTTACTTGCATTCATAATATGCTGTTCATATAAATTTTCCACATGCAACAAGCGTTCTAAGAGTTGAGAGTAACTGAGATTCACAAATGGGTGTCGCCAGGAGACCGTCTACACGGCAATCGCTCAACCTGGTGATTCAAATGGGGGAAGGCACAATTCATTTCAAGGCACTAGTGTCAGAGAATCTGTTCTGCTATGCGGGTTATACAGACCAGAGCAAGGCAGTGCAAGAAGCTGAAAAGAGTAAAAGGCAAGAATGCTGCATACCGTGGAGGCATGTCGTTGGAGAGGAAATCTGTAACCATTCCCAGCACAGGCACTGGAGTCAGACAGGCATTGCTGCCGCATGCGTCCTCTACAGGAACACCAGCTGCAGCACTGCCGCCACTGGCGCTTCTAGGCATTTCCGCAGCCTCTCTCAAAACTCCCCTGCCTTCTCCGCTTCCCCCCGCAGCATCCCCAGGTGCTGCAGCCTCCATTTCCCGCAAGCGCTGCACAAATAGTGCTCTGATGTTGCCCAGCACGCACACACACATGGATCAGATGCACATAAGAAAACTGTACCTTTCCAAGTAACAACAATGCAAGCAACGTTGTGCCAGAGACTGGAAATGCTGCACTAATCAAGTATGGGGAAAGAGGTGACAAGAAGCAGTGCCGGGAGGTCATGGAACGTACGGGGGGAGGTCGGGGAGGGAGAGGGAGAGCAGCACGAGGTGGAAGTGGTGGGGCGGGGAGAGGCGTGCGAGGGCCTCTGCTGGTGAGGCCACGGCACAGGCTGCATCGGCGAACTGGGAGATGGCCACTGCTGCTGCCTTGCGCGTGGTGAAGCACGGGTCAACCACCTGGCACGGGGGAGTGGGGGAGAAGAGGAGGGAATGGTGGGCGGATAGCTGGACTTACTAAAGGCTTTTGGCACATGGAAATGTTGTGTACGCTGCCCTGTTTGTGGGCCACGGGAACGATTTGCCCTGCAGCCCCATGTTGAACCCTCATTCCTGTCCGCTAACCACCCACACACCAGCACCACTCTGCACCCACCAGCACCACTTTGCCTCGCAGAAGTCGTCTGAGGTGCAACTGCTGCTGCTGCGCTGCTGCCTGCTGCACCTCCCTCGCACTCACACCCAGGGCCTGGCGGGGTGGGGAGACGGGCATGTGCAGGAAGCGAGGAGAGGAAGAGTGGAAAGGCGATGAGTCGGAATTGTTGGAAGATTGACAACTACCATACGACAGCACTGCTGCAACAGGCTTTAAAAAGTTTTTTAGCCAACTAAACACACACACCTGCAGCATGGCTGTAGCGAGCACTGGTGTTTGAAGGGGCTTGAGGGCGATGCAGGAGAAGCCATGCGATGCTGCTGCCAATGCCATGTCCTCACTCGTTGCCTGCACGGCCTCGGTGCACACACACACACACACACACACACACACACACACACACACACACACACACACACACACACACACATACACACACATGCACGCATGCACACGCGCGCGCGCGCACACACACACACATGCACGCACACAGCAAACGATGCATGCATGTGAGCACGAACAAGCACAACGGCATGGCACTGCACTGCTGCACCTCCCACCAACGCCACCCCTGTGCCTCACCCTTCATGCCTCTGGGTCCCTGCGTGTGCCCCCCCTGCCCCATGTGAGTGCCACTGACCTGAGCCACGAGCACGAGCTTGGATGAGATGCCAGGCAACACTAGCGACTCTGCACTCTCCTCCCACTGCTGCTCTCCCTCTGCCTCTGCCTCTGCCCGCTGCTGCTGCTGCTGCTGCTGCTGCTGCTGCTGCTGCTGCTGCTGCTGCTGCTGCTGTTGCTGTTGTGCCTGTGCGTGCGCCTGTGACTGCTCCCCCTCACCCGGCTCCTTCCTCCCCACACGCCCTTCCACCACCCCCTCCCCACGCTCGCCCTCTCTGCACTCACCCCATGCCCTCTGCTCTGCCTGCCCTGCCCCCATGTCCTGCCCCCCACCACACCCCTCTTTCGCCCCACTATCCCCCTCGTCCTCCCCACCCACGCCATCATCTGCCAATGACGTGAACCCTCCTCTGCCCACCGTCTCTGCCCCTGCCCCTGCCGCCGCTGCTGCTGCCCCTGCTGCCTGCCCACAGTCCATGTCCCCTGCAGAAAAGACCGTAGCAGGAGCGCGACGGTGGGAAGGGACAGGAGAGAAGTGGGGCAGGTGAGAGGGGCACGGGAGGCAGCTGACCGGGGTGCAGGGCGGGTGGGGCGCACTGCAGGGCAGCAACGGCGTCCGCCACACTGTCTGAGAGATCCACGTCCATGCCCAGTCGCGACAGCAGTGATGCTGCCACCTGACAGGCGGGGGGGACGGAGGGAGAGCAGGGATTGGGGGGAAGGAGGCGGAACAGAGTGGGTAAGACGTGGTGTGTGAGCAGGAGAATCAGTGACACCACGCAGCAGGCAGCAGAGGGGGGTATGGGAGCAGCAAGGCGGGCGGGCTTGCCTGTTGGCGGATGGGGTTGCTGTCCACCACAAGGCACCGCCCGCCCTGCACCTGCTCCACCAGCGGCGCCACCACCTCCCACTGCTCGCCCCCCACCCCCCCCACCGCCCCCATCTCCCTCACCGCCCTCCTCTCCGCCGCCCCCACCTCCCTCACCCCCACCTCCCCCATCCACGCCCCCCTGCCCCCGCCCTCACCACCAGCTCCCCCCCCATTCCCCTCACGTGCGCCCCCCCTTGCGCCCCCTTCCTCTGCACCTTCCCCTGCTGCAGCAGCACCGGAATCCCTTGCCCCCCCGCCCTGCCCCGCGCCTCCCCCCAGTCCCATGGCCTCCCACAGCCCGCCGTCCGCCCCCACGCTCTCCCACAACCCCACCAGCGCCGCCAACCCCCCCTCGCTGCCGCTGCTCCCCCCCGCACGGGGGAAGGAGGGCGCAGAGGCGGGGCGGAAGGCAGGGGGAAGAGGCGCATGGGGAGGGGGAGGTGATGGCGCGGAGGGGAGGAGGGCGGGGGAGGAGGAGGGAGTGGGGGCGAGAGGGGGAAGGGCCATGGGGATGGAGAGAGCGATGGTGGTGCCGATGGCGGGTGCTGTGGTGAGTGAGAGGGAGCCGCCCAGAGAGGTCGCCAGGCTGCCAGGCATGTATGGGAGACGGGAAGGTGAGGAAAGGTGGGTGGGGCGAGGCGAAGGCAGGGCTAGATGAAGCAAGGGGCGAAAAAAGACAACTGCCCTCTGCCCAGCCTTTCATTGCCAGGCCAGCAGCACTCACAGGTGTGTGTGGGCCAGCAGCACTCACAGGTGTGCGTGGGCCAGCAGCACTCACAGGTGTGCGTGGGCCAGCAGCACTCACAGGTGTGCGTGGGCCAGCAGCACTCACAGGTGTGCGTGGGCCAGCAGCACTCACAGGTGTGCGTGGGCGAGCAGCACTCACAGGTGTGCGTGGGCGAGCAGCACTCACAGGTGTGCGTGGGCGAGCAGCAGGGGCGTGGTGGCATGCAGTGGCAGCAGCTCCTGTGGCAGAGCAGCCGAGGCAGCAGTATCAGCATGGTCCATGGCGTTGAGTGCGTCCACCACGGGTTGCGGCACGCCCGTGCCCGTGTCCTCCACCACCACCTCCACCCACACCTGCCCCATCCCACTGCTGCTGCCACCGCCACCGCCACCGCCACCGCACCGCCACCGCCACCGCCAGCAGCAGCACCGGCACTGCCAGTAGCAACAGCGTGTGCGACGGCAGCAGCGAATCGGCTCTCCTGGTCGTCCAGCAGCCGCCTCAGCGCGCCCCAGCTGCACCGCCCGTCCACCACCCGCCTCCCACTCAAACTGTCCTTTCCCCCGTCCCTCTGCACCTGTTCCTGCTCATTCTGCTGTTGCTGCTGCTGGAAGCGCTGCTGCTCCTGCCTTTGCTGGCGATTCTGCTGTTGATGCGTCTGCCGCTGCTGCTGGCGGTGCTCATAGGCATCGCTGTGCGCCATTCCCCCCTGCTGCAGCCACGCATCAGCGGAGAGCGATGCAAACACACCCGCCCCGCTGTCAGCCTGTTCCTGCCCCCCCTGCTCGCTCCACGGAGCAGCATAGGCTGCTAGACGACGAGCGATGCCGCCCAGCCCGAGGAGGTCCGGGCTGGAGAAGAGGGAGGAAGGGGAGGAGGGCGCGGAGAACACGGAGGGGAAAGGGGCCGCGGAGGCAGAAGCGGATGCTGTGGTGGGGGGCGGGGAGAGAGGGTGGTGGTGGGTGGGCGGTGGGAGGGGCATGCGTGAGGGCGGCAGGAGCAGGCTGTTGTCCTCGCCGTGCCTCGGTTGCACGCCCGCATTCTCAATCGCTGCCACCACTTGGTGCTTCTCATGCGCGCCCCTCTTCTGCTGCTGCTGCTGGCGGTGGAGGGCCTCTTGGGGGTGCAGCAGGCGCACGCAGAGCAGCACGTGGCCCTGCTCCGTGCGCTGCACTGCTGCCGCCGCCACGCACAGCAGCAGCTGAGGGGGAGAAAGGGAGGGTGGGAGAGAGGCAGGAAGGCCGTGAAGGAGGGACAGACGGGGCAGGAGAGAAGCAGCGGTGATGGTCTTTGCAGGAATGGGCATGGCAGGAGAGAGGAGCAGGGGGGATGGGCAGGGCAGGATCAGGGGGCAAGGAGCGGGGAGCAGGGGGCAGGGAGCGGGGAGTGGAGAGCAGGGGAGGGGGAGCAGCGGGGACCTGTTTGAGGAGGAGGGAGTCGGAGAGCAGCAGCGGGGGCACGTCGTCCATGACGAGGCACGCCAGCTCCAACCCCTTCTCGCGCGCCTCCCCGCCCACCGCCGCCACCACCTCGTCCGCCACCCCCCGCACGTCCACCGCTGACGTCACCACGGGCAGCGGGCCGGCCTGCGCGCGCCACGTGGCGCTGGCGGCGGCGGCGAGGCGGGTGAGGTGCGCGGCGAAGGCGTGGAGCGAGTGGATGAGGTCGAGGTACATGGGGTCGCGCACGGTCGCCGCCAGCAGGCGCAGCATGCCCAGCGCGCCTGTGGGGGGAGCGCGGAGGCGCGTGGAGGGTCACGCGCACACGCAAGACGGGCGAATGAGCTTGAAAGTGTGTAACGAGGGGGGTAAGCACACGAGAAGCGGAACTGACAGTAATGGGGCGGGTGGGAAGCGGGAGGGGGAGCGCAGCGCACCTCTCATGGGCGCGGCTATCCCGTGGACCAGCAGGTCGACAGCAGCTCGCGTAGCCATGTCCCCATCGCGTGAGACCAATGCGCCAACCGCCGTGCCTGCATCCGCACCTCTCGCTCTCGCACTCTCCTCCTCCCCTCCGTCAATCTCTTTTCCTATCCACCCTTTCTTCTCCACCATATTCTCCTCCTCTTCCCCCTTGCTCACCCGCTCCTGTTCAACCGCCTGTTCCCCCTTCGCCCCTCGCAAACGCATCTCCAGAGCGCGCACTCGCGCCGCCTGCCCAGAAAGCGCGCGGAGCAAGAGCAGCGCGAACCCCAGCACGGCCAGCGCCGCCACGGGAGGGCTCCACGGGCGGTGCAGCAGCTGGTGGGTCGCGTGGGTCGCCCAGTCGCACGTGTCACCACGCGAGGCGTCGCACGCTGCGACGGGATGCGACGAGGGCAACGCAGGCCCCAATCGCATGACGTTGAATGCGAGGAGGAGTGCGACGCCATAGCCGCAGAATACGACGATGCTCGTCAACGGATGGAGGTCGTGACTGCGATGGCTGTGCGAAGAGCGCTGCGAAGAGCGGTGCGACGATGAATCTGCGCTCGTGTGGTCGCTGGACCTGACTGCGCGAGCCACGAGGGGGCGTCGCTCTGACGCCACGAGGGGGCGTCGCTCTGACGCCTCCATCTACCATGCGTGGACGAGCTGGCGAGTCCCTCAACCAGGAAGCGCTCCGTCGTGCATCTAATGCCTGCCGGATAGACTGCGACAGCTATATGGGCTCTATGAAAGCGAGATATTTGTGCTAACAGGCTCGCGCTCGACGATAGATTGTCTAAGAGAGATGGCGAGAAAGAGTATATTTAGCACTGGCAAAAAAAACTGTCTAACTGTTAGAATGGCCATTGATGCACTGCAAGAGCAATCCACTCACCAAGAAAGAGCAGCCATAGCTGTGCTGCAAGGAACTATTGGAGATCCTGAGGTGACTGGCGGCTGGGATGACCTGGGCGCAGCAGTTCCCAATGTTGCTTGTCAGTTGAAAAGTGAGCAAGGCTCGAGGTCAGACCACGAGCGGGAAAGCTGCTGATTGGCGGTTGCTGGTTCTGGCTTTGTTGGGTTCGCCTGTTACCAACGGCCTGGCGAGGTTCGCCCATTTAATAATTGTTCGCAACAAAAGTAGCTGGCTTTCGGGAATATGTAATGGGATAACCAAGATCAGGACGGACAAATCAAGCTGTTGTAGCGAAGATCGCGTCGAATCATTGAGTTTTCCCGCTTCCCCTCAGCTCGTATCATATCTAGGTTGACATGCGGCGGTTATAGCGAAGATCGCGTTGAATCGTTGCGCAAATAGAATCGACGCGGGTCGTCGAGTCAGATCAAATCATGGCTACCGCTGTCGCCGCCGCCGATCCGCACTGCGCTGAAAGCGCCGACGCGGGCGGCGGGGTTGACGACGCTATGAAGGGCGGCGCGGGCGAGGGCGCGATCGTGTACGACGCGTACCGATCGGAGGAGGCGGATCTGGCGGCGGTGATGCGGCTGGTGCAGTGCGAGCTGTCGGAGCCCTACTCCGTCTTCACCTACCGCTACTTCCTCCACCACTGGCCGCACCTCACCTTCCTCGCGCGCGCCCCGCACTCCGCCAGCCAGGACGGGGCTGAGGCGGCGGAGGGCGAGGCGGAAGGGCGGTGCGTGGGCGCGGTGGTGTGCAAGATGGAGGCGGAGCGCGCCGTGCCGCGCGGGTACATCGCGATGCTCGTCGTCGCCAAGGAGTTCCGCGGGCGACGCATCGCGACGAGCCTCGTGTCGCGGTGCATCGAGGCGATGCGCGACGCGGGATGCGCGGAGGTGGTGCTTGAAGCGGAGGTGACCAATGAGGGCGCACTGGCGCTGTACGGGAATCTAGGGTTCATACGCGCTAAGCTGCTGCACCGGTACTATCTGAACGGCTCAGATGCGTTCAGGCTGAAGCTGCTGCTGCCGTCGGCTGGCGATTCGGTGGAGGAGGAGGAGGAGGAGGCGGCTGTGGCGGCTGCGATGGGTGCTGGGGCGGGCGGGCTGGCTGCTGGCATGCAGCGGGGATGCTGTGGGCATGACCATGGGCACGGGCACGGGCATGGGCATGGGCATAGTCATTCGCATGGGCATGGTCATTCCCATGGTCACGGGCATGGTCACTCGCATGGGCATGGTCATAGCCATGGGCATTCACATGGACACAAGCACAGTCATGGGGACGCACATGCACATAGTCATAAAGATGATGGCTGTTGCAGTGGCCACTCCCACTCCCATGACCATGGTCATGGCCATGCACACACCCACACTGATGACCATGCACATGCCCATGACCACACGAATGCACATGACCACGCGCACACAGAGCAGCAGCCCAAGGCACCAGCAACGCCAGAGCCCCATGCGCATGCGCCCACCCCCTCCTCTGCCTCTGAACCCACCAGTGCTGCCGCCAGTGCTGGCAGCAGCGGCAGCACAGAGGGGCGCAAGGCGGGGGCCAAGGGGCCGGCAGGGCGACGCAAGGGAAAGGGGGGCAAGGGAGGCAAGGGGAGATGATGCTGGGGGGAGGCCGTGTGGTTGAAGGCGGGTGTTGGGCTTGTGCTGTTGTGGCTTGTGGTTCGGATTGTGTTTCAGTAGTGCCTAAGTTGGATGTTTCATTTGAAGGTGTTTCTAGAGCACAAGCAGCTGTGCTGCTTTAAAATATCAGTAAAATGAGAAAGGGGGGGGAAATGTGAACGAGAAGTTAGCTTTCTCGAATCAAACAAAGCTTTCTCAGATCAAACAAATACAGCAGGGTACCATCATACGCATGTCTTGGTAGTACTGTTGCAGCTGGGTGGGGGTGGGGGATGAACGCAGCTGTGGGGAGGGGGGGGAACGCAGCCAGGTGGGGGGGGGACGCAGCCAGGTGGGGGGGGAACGCAGCAGGGTGGGGGGGGAACGCAGCCGGGTGGGGGGGGAACGCAGCCGGGTGGGGGGGAAACGCAGCCGGGTGGGGGGGAAACGCAGCCGGGTGGGGGGGAAACGCGGCTGGGTGGGGGGAGAACGCAGCTGGGTGGGGCACAGCGAAAATGGAGTGGTTGAATTGTGGTGGGAGGGGGGAACGGGGAAAGCGCATGGCCCACGGCACCAGATCAGCGAGCTGAGCCAGCGAGGGGGCCCTGGGGTAGAGAGGGACGCGCGCATGGCATGAATGCACTCCCTCTCCAACGAATCTCTCCCACCATTCCCAATGTACTGCACTCTACACGAACTCTGCTGCCATAGCACCATGGACCACCACCACCATGCGCCAAGAAACGAATGCACGTGAAACAGACAGATGGGGATAGCAAAGGAAAAAGGAAGGACGGGTTGCGGAGGGGAGACTTCCTACAGGAGAAGCGTGGACGCAGAGAGTGAGTCGCAATCCTTCAGGGCGGCAGCAGCAAGTAGCAGCGTCCCACGCAGATCGTCGCCATCAGATGAACGTGGCGTGCGATTGATTGGACGCTGTCTTGTGCACGCGAGGGAGAGGGAGAGGCGCCGCTGCTCTGGGGGGTTGTGAGGGAGAGGCGCCGCTGCTCTGGGGGGCTGTGAGGGAGAGGCGCCGCTGCTCTGGGGGGCTGTGAGGGAGAGGCGCCGCTGCTCTGGGAGGCTGTGAGGGAGAGGCGCCGCTGCTCAGGGGGGCTGTGAAGGAGAGGCGCCGCTGCTCTGGGGGGCTGTGAGGAGAGGCGCCGCTGCTCTGAGGGGTTGTGAGGGAGAGGCGCCGCTGCTCTAGGGGGTTGTGAGGGAGAGGCGCCGCTGCTCTGGGGGGTTGTGAGGGAGAGGCGCCGCTGCTCTGGGGGGTCGTGAGGGAGAGGCGCCGCTGCTCTGGGGGGCTGTGAGGAGGAGGCGCCGCTGCTCTGGGGGGTTGTGAGGGCGAGGTGCCGCTGCTCTGGGGGGTTGTGAGGGCGAGGCGCCGCTGCTCTGGGGGGTCGTGAGGGAGAGGCGCCGCTGCTCTGGGGGTTTGTGAGGGAGAGGCGCCGCTGCTCTGGGGGGCTGTGAGGGAGAGGCGCCGCTGCTCTGGGGGGCTGTGAGGGAGAGGCGCCGCTGCTCTGAGGGGTTGTGAGGGTGAGGCGCCGCTGCTCTGGGGGGTTGTGAGGGAGAGGCGCCGCTGCTCTGGGGGGTTGTGAGGGCGGTTGTAAGGGTGCAGGGCGGAGAGGGGAGGGTGGAGGGTGGAGGGTGGAGGGTGGAGTGGAGGGTGGAGGGAGAAGAATGGAGGGTGGAGGGAGGAGGGTGGAGGGTGGAGGGTGGAGGGTGGAGAAAGGAGGGAGGAGGGTGGAGGGAGGAGGGTGGAGGGAGTACAGTGGAGGGTGGAGGGTGGAGGTTGAGGGAGGAGGGTGGAGGGAGGAGGGTGGAGTGTGGAGGGTGGAGGGATGAGGGAGGAGAGTGGTGGGAGGAGGGTGGAGGATGGAGGGTGGAGGCTGGAGGGTGGAGGGTGGATGGATGAGGGTGGAGGGAGGCGGGTGGAGGGTGGAGTGTGGAGGGTGGAGGCTGGAGGGTGGAGGGAGGAGAGTGGAGGGTGGAGGGAGGAGGATGGAGGGAAGAGGGTGGAGGGAGGAGGGTGGAGGGAGGACAGTGGAGCGTGGAGGGTGGAGGTTGAGGGAGGAGTATGGAGGGAGGAGGGTGGATTGTGGAGGGTGGAGGGAGGAGGTTGAGGGTGGAGGGTGGAGGGTGGAGGGTGGAGGGAGGAGAGGGGAGGATGGAGGGTGGAGGGTGGAGGGTGTAGTGGAGGGTGGAGGGTGGAGTGGAGGGTGGAGGGAGGAGAGTGGAGGGTGGAGAAAGGAGGGAGGGGGGTGGAGGGAGGAGGGAGGAGGGATGACAGTCGGGGTGGAGGGTGGAGGTTGAGAGTGGAGGGTGGAGGGAGGAGGGTGGAGGATGGAGGGTGGAGGGTGGAGGAGGAGAGTGGAGGGAGGAGGGTGGAGGGTGGAGTGTGGAGGGTGGAGGGTGGAGGGAGGAGGGTGGAGGGTGGAGGGTGGTGGATGGAGGGAGGAGGGTGAGGGTGGAGGGTGGAGGGAGGAGGGATGAGGGAGGAGGGTGGAGGGAGGAGGGTAGAGGATGGAGGGTGGAGGGAGGAAGGTGGAGGGAGGAGGGTGGAGGGTGGAGGGTGGATGGTTGAGTTTGGAGGGAGGAAGGTGGAGGGAGGACAGTGGAGGGTGGAGGGTGGAGGTTGAGGGTGGAGGGTGGAGGGAGGAGGGATGAGGGAGGAGGGTGGAGGGAGGAGGGTAGAGGATGGAGGGTGGAGGGAGGAGGGTGGAGGGAGGAGGGTGGAGGGTGGAGGGTGGAGGGTGGATGGTTGAGTTTGGAGGGAGGAGGGTGGAGGGAGGACAGTGGAGGGTGGAGGGTGGAGGTTGAGGGAGGAGGGTGGAGGGAGGAGGGATGAGGGAGGAGGGTGGAGGGAGGAGGGTGGAGGGTGGAGGGTGGAGGGAGAGGGTGGAGGAAGGAGGGTGGAGGGTGGAGGGTGGAGGGTGGAGTTTGGAGGGTGGAGGGAGGAGGGTGGAGGGTGGAGGGTGGAGGGTAGAGTTTGGAGGGTGGAGGGTGGAGGTAGGAGAGTGGAGGGAGGACAGTGGAGGGTGCAGGGTGGAGAGTGGAGGGTGGAGGGAGGAGGGTGGAGGGAGGAGGGTGGAGGGTGGAGTGTGGAGGGTGGAGGGTGGAGGGTGGAGTGTGGAGGGAGGAGAGTGGAGGGTGGAGGGTGGAGGGAGGAGGGTGGAGGGAGGAGGGTGGACGGTGGAGGGTGGAGGGTGGAGGGTGAAGTTTGGAGGGTGGAGGGTGGAGGGTGGAGTTTGGAGGGTGGAGGGTGGAGGGTGGAGTTTGGAGGGTGGAGGGTGGAGGGTGGAGGGTGGAGTTTGGAGGGTGGAGGGTGGAGTTTGGAGGGTGGAGGGTGGAGGGTGGAGGTTGGAGGGTGGAGGTTGGAGGGTGAAGGATGGCAGGGCAGCAGAAATCCTCCCGGGCGGCAGCAGCAAGCAGCAGCGTCCCATGCGGCTCGTCTCCATCATCCACACACCGTCAGTTGCAGTGGTGTGCGATTGGTTGGCTGCTGGCTTGTGCATACCGCCGCACACGGAGCGCCCCACTCTGTAAGTCGCCACAAACTGGTGGTGGTGCTCCTTGAGTGCTTCCCTGCAAGCAGAATATAAGAGTGAGAGAATAACCCAGAGTGAAGGTACAATGTTGGGTGAGGCCTTGCAGAGGCGTGGAGAAATTGAGAGCAAGCCAGAATGCAAAGACAGCAGGCCAGCCAGAGGCAACAGCACGGGGGCGATGGTAAAAAAAAAGGGGGAGGAGGAAAGACATTGGTGGGGCTCAACAGACGTTTCCTCGAAGCAAAGAGAAGGAGAAAATAAAGCAAATTTAAAATGAGGTGCCGCTGATATTTACTGCCATGCCTCTGTACCGCTCTGCCGTGCTGCCTCTCTGCCTGCACCCATTTGCCCTGAGGATGGATAGGGGAGAAGGAATGGCGAGGAGGGTGGAGGGTGGAGGGGTGAGGGTGGAGGGAGGAGTATGGAGGGAGGAGGGTGGATTGTGGAGGTTGGAGGGAGGAGGGTTGAGGGTGGAGGTTGGAGGATGGAGGGTGGAGTGTGGAGGGAGGAGAGGGGAGGGTGGAGGGTGGAGGGTGGAGTGGAGGGTGGAGGGAGGAGAGTGGAGGGTGGAGGGGAAGGGCGGAGGGTGGAGGGTGGAGGGCGGAGGGAGGAGTATGGAGGGAAAAGGGTGGATTGTGGAGGGTGGAGGGAGGAGGGTTGAGGGTGGAGGGCGGAAGGTGGAGGGAGGAGAGGGGAGGGTGGAGGGTGGAGGGTGGAGTGGAGGGTGGAGGGAGGAGAGTGGAGGGTGGAGGGAGGAGGGTGGAGGGTGGAGGGTGGAGGGAGGAGTACGGAGGGAGGAGAGTGGATTGTGGAGGGTGGAGGGAGGAGGGTTGAGGGTGGAGGGTGGAGGGTGGAGGGTGGAGGGAGGAGAGGGGAGGGTGGAGGGTGGAGTGTGGAGTGGAGGGCGGAGGGAGGAGAGTGGAGGGAGGAGGGTGGAGGGTGGAGGGTGGAGGGTGGAGGGTGGAGGGAGGAGTATGGAGGGAGGAGGATGGATTATGGAGGGTGGAGGGAGGAGGGTTGAGGGTGGAGGGTGGAGGGTGGAGGGTGGAGGGAGGAGAGGGGAGGGTCGAGGGTGGAGGGTGGAGTGGAGGTTGGAGGGAGGAGAGTGGAGGGTGGAGGGTGGAGAAGGGAGGGAGGACGGTGGAAGGAGGAGGGTGGAGGGAGGACAGCGGAGGTTTAGGGTGGAGGGTGGAGGTTGAGGGTGGAGGGTGGAGGGAGGAGGAATGAGGGAGGAGGGCGGAGAGAGGAGGGTGGAGGATGGAGGGTGGAGGGTGGAGGGTGGAGGGAGGAGGGTGGAGGGAGGAGGGTGGAGGGTGGAGTGTGGAGGGTGGAGGGTGGAGGGTGGAGGGAGGAGAGTGGAGGGTGGAGTGTGGAGGTTGGAGGATGGAGGGTGGAGGGTGGAGGGTGGAGGGAGGAGGGTGGAGGGAGGAGGGTGGAGGGAGGAGGGTGGAGGGTGGACGGTGGAGGGTGGAGGGTGGAGTTTGGAGGGTGGAGGGTGGAGGGAGGAGGGTGGAGGGGGGACAGTGGAGGATGGAGGGTGGAGGTTGAGGGTGGAGGGTGGAGGGAGGAGGGATGAGGGAGGAGGGTGGAGGGAGGAGGGTGGAGGATGGAGGGTGGAGGGTGGAGGGTGGAGGGAGGAGGGTGGAGGGAGGAGGGTGGAGGGTGGAGTGTGGAGGGTGGAGGGTGGAGTGTGGAGGGAGGAGAGTGGAGGGTGGAGGGTGGAGGGTGGAGGGAGGAGGGTGGAGGGAAGAGGGTGGACGGTGGAGGGTGGAGGGTGGAGGGTGAAGTTTGGAGGGTGGAGGGTGGAGGGTGGAGTTTGGAGGGTGGAGGGTGGAGGGAGGAGTATGGAGGGAGGAGGGTGGATTGTGGAGGGTGGAGGGAGGACAGTGGAGGGTGGAGGGTGGAGGGTGGAAGGAGGAGGGTGGAGGGAGGATAGTGGAGGGTGGAGGGTGGAGGGTGGAGGTTGAGGGTGGAGGGAGGACAGTGGAGGGTGGAGGGTGGAGGGTGGAGGTTGAGGTTGGAGGGAGGACAGTGGAGGGAGGAGGGATGAGGGAGGAGGGCGGAGGGAGGAGGGTGGAGGATGGAGGGTGGAGGGAGGAGGGCGGAGGGAGGGAGGAGGGTGGAGGGTGGAGTGTGGTGGGTGGAGGGTGGAGTTTGGAGGGTGGAGGGTGGAGGGGGGAGGGTGGAGGGAGGACAGTGGAGGGTGGAGGGTGGAGGTTGAGGGTGGAGGGAGCAGGGATGAGGGAGGAGGGTGGAGGGAGGAGGGTGGAGGATGGAGGGTGGAGGGTGGAGGGTGGAGGGAGGAGGGTGGATGGTGGAGGGAGGAGGGTGGAGGGTGGAGAAGGGAGGGAGGAGGGTGGAAGGATGAGGGTGGAGGGAAGACAGTGGAGGGTGGAGGGTGGAGGGTGGAGGTTGAGGGTGGAGGGTGGAGGGAGGAGGGATGAGGGAGGAGGGTGGAGGGAGGAGGGTGGAGGATGGAGGGTGGAGGGTGGAGGGAGGAGGGTGGAGGGAGGAGGGTGGAGGGTGGAGTGTGGAGGGTGGAGGGTGGAGTGTGGAGGGAGGAGAGTGGAGGGTGGAGGGTGGAGGGTGGAGGGTGGAGGGTGGAGGGTGGAGGGTGGAGGGAGGAGGGTGGAGGGAGGAGGGTGGAGTGGAGGGTGGAGGGAGGAGAGTGGAGGGTGGAGGGAGGAGGGCGGAGGGTGGAGGGTGGAGGATGGAGGGTGGAGAAGGGAGGGAGGAGGGTGGAAGGAGGAGGGTGGAGGGAGGACAGTGGAGGGTGGAGGGTGGAGGTTGACGGTGGAGGGTGGGGGGAGGAGGGATGAGGGAGGAGGGTGGAGGGAGGAGGGTGGAGGATGGAGGGTGGAGGGTGAAGGGTGGAGGGAGGAGGGTGGAGGGAGGAGGGTGGAGGGTGGAGTGTGGAGGGTGGAGGGTGGAGTGTGGAGGGAGGAGAGTGGAGGGTGGAGGGTGGAGGGTGGAGGGAGGAGGGTGGAGGGAGGAGGGTGGAGGGTGGAGGGTGGAGGGTGGAGGGTGGAGGGTGGAGGGTGAAGTTTGGAGGGTGGAGGGTGGAGTTTGGAGGGTGGAGGGTGGAGGGTGGAGTTTGGAGGGTGGAGGGTGGAGGGTGGAGTTTGGAGGGTGGAGGGTCGAGGGTGAAGGATGGCAGGGCAGCAGAAATCCTCCCGGGCGACAGCAGCAAGCAGCAGCGTCCCATGCGGCTCGTCTCCATCATCCACACACCGTCAGTTGCATGTGGTGTGCGATTGGTTGGCTGCTGGCTTGTGCATACCGCCGCACACGGAGCGCCCCGCTCAGTAAGTCGCCACACACTGGTGGTGCTCCTTGAGTGCTTCCCTGCAAGCAGAATATAAGAGTGAGAGAATAACCCAGAGTGAAGGTACGATGTTGAGTGAGGCCTTGCAGAGGCGTGGAGAAATTGAGAGCAAGCCAGAATGCAAAGACAGAAGGTCAGGCAGAGGCAACAGCTTGGGGGCGATGGTGAAAAGAGAAAAGGAAGGAGGAAAGACGTCTTGTTAGAAAGTACGATGCTGCCTCGATCGTCACCTTCGAAACCTTCAGTCTCGTCGGTCAGTACCATACTAAGACGGTGCCTCGATATCAGTTTCCGAAACTTTAGGCAAGGATTGTGAGCTTGCGTTTTTTGTGATGTCGATCGTCAACATGGGGTCGTCAAACTAAGAGGATTCCGCCTTAAACGCTGACGTCAGAACCCCCCGTTCCAGTAGGCAACGTGATTTTTCGCCGGCAATCGCCACCTCGTCAATCGCCACCTCGTCAATCGCCGTCAGAAGATCGTCACGGGGTCAGCGGGCGCCAATCGTCGCCGACTCCCAGTCTTATCATCACCATCAAAATATGCAAACGTCGCCGTACGAACACCTCGTCGCGATCGTCATTGTCGGCGCGATTGTAAGAACTCCGTCAACTTTCTCCGCTTCTCT
Organism: Closterium sp. Naga37s-1; assembly: GCA_947471745.1. Lineage (NCBI taxonomy): Eukaryota > Viridiplantae > Streptophyta > Zygnematophyceae > Desmidiales > Closteriaceae > Closterium > Closterium sp. Naga37s-1. The sequence goes on along the minus strand of CANJKZ010000203.1, from coordinate 2,990,470 downwards.
GCTCGAATGCTCGCCCTCGCCTTCGCCTTCGCCTTCGCCTTCACCGCCTCGATCGTCGACGGAGAGCTTCATCAGAAAACGCCGTCTCAATCGTCACAAAATTTCGGCCCCAAAATACTATGCTAAAAGAATGTTTTAACATAGTTCAAAGTATGCCAAACGGAACATACTTGTGACATTAAGTGGATCAATGCTGGGGGATAGTTGCTGCATACCTCACGCATAGTTTTTTCACACTGTTACGGGTGCAATTGAGTGAACGAACGAGAATTGCACTATCGAAGCAAGAGTACAATGAGCGAAGGCATGAGCGAAGAATATATAGCGAAACTACAGTGGTAACGGTAATGGACTGTGGTTGTCGCGCGACGGGCCTGGAACTGAGGTTAGGGAAAGTGTCGAAGCGGAGGCCCGGAGCGCGGGTTACCCGCCGAACCGTGAGGTCGGGGTGCGACGTGCGAAAAATGGCGGGCGGATTGTCGATGCGAGGATTGCGAGTGGTAACGGTGCTGACTGTGGTGCTACAGTGATGTACGCGTTGAGCAGGGATGCAAAGTAAGGAAAAAAGAGATTTTCCTTACACTACCCCCCCCCCTAAGGAGGTCCTCCTTACGAAAGTGCGTGTACATCCCTGAAGTTTCGGCTGCGCAGATACTCGGTGAGGACGGGGTGGTTTTCGATTCTATCCAGGGGAACCCAATTATCTTCGGTGGGTGTACGGTCTTTCCAGCGAATCAGGAATTCGATCCTTCGGGCTCCTCGAGGGTCACGGACTCGGTGGCTTAGGATTTTTTCGGGGGTGATGATTGGTTCGGTTGGCGGTCGTGTCATGCTGGCTGGGCGATTGCGTGGCAGTTGGCTCGTGGACGGGACGTAAGGGCGGAGGAGGTGGGCGGTGACGTGGAACGAGGGGCTGACGTACCAGTCAGCAGGGAGGAGGAGGTGGGCGGTGACGGGTGTGAGCATGTGGCTTATGCGAAATGGCCCACAGTATCGGGGGCGGAGTTTTGGGGTAATGGGCAGTCGGAGATTCTGGGTGTCGAGCAAAACTAAGTCGTCGGGCAAGTAAGTGACAGGTCTGCGGTGGCGGTCGGCGTTACGTTTAGCGATGATGTTAGCTTTTTTAATTGCGTCTGCTGCCCTGGTCCGTGCTGCTTGCAAAATTTCGGCGAACTGTTGCGCGCGTGGAACCGGGTTGTCGGGGTTCGAGGTCATGGGTACTGTTGGGTCTTGTCCGTAGTTCAGGTAAAATGGTGACTGTTGGGTCGTGGCGGATGGGGCGTTGTTATATGCGAATTCGATGAGCGGCAGTTGCTGTTCCCACGTGTTTAGGTCGTCGCACGTGGCCCGGATGAGCTGTTCCATGGTCTGGTTTGTCCGTTCTGTCGGTCCGTCTGTTTCGGGGTGGTACGATGAACTAAACTGTAGTCGCGTGCCGAACTGCTGCCACAGGTCCCGCCAAAAGTTGCTGGTGAATTTCGTGTCTCTGTCGCTGATGATTGATGCTGGTATCCCGTGTAGTCGAACGACGGTGGAGATGAAGAGGCGGGCTGTTTCTTCGGCTGTGATTGTTTTTTTGCAGGCTGCGAAATGTGCCATTTTCGTCAGTCGATCGACGACGACCAGGATCGCGTCATTCCCACTCGTCCCGGCCGGTAACCCCGTGACGAAGTCCATCGTCACCTGCTGCCAAGCACGCTCTGGGGGTGGGATCGGCTGCAACTGTCCCGCCGGCCGCTTCCGTGATGACTTCATGACCTGGCAAGTGGGACACGATGCCACGTGTCGCTGTACGTCGGTCAACATTTCGGGCCAGTAATAATACCGCTGCAGCTGCTGCCGTGTTTTTTCTACCCCGAAATGACCCGAGGTAACCCCGTCGTGTGCCTCCTATAATAGTAATTCCCGTAGTAGTGTGTACCCTGGTACCCAGATGCGGTCGGTCCCGGCTTTTACGTAATAGACTCCCTTGGCTGCTGCGAACTGCTGCGAATTTCCTCCTATGAAGAATGGGTCTGTTTGATATCCGTGGGTAAATAGTCCTGTCAGTAGCGGGCTGGTCTGGGCGAGTAGTATCGCGTGGATTTGGGCAGTGGGGCGGGTCAGTGCGTCGGCGATGTTCGAGGCTCCTTTTTTATAGGTGACTGTGTAGTGGAAGTTTGACTCGAGGAAATCGAGCCAACGAATCTGTCGTGGGTTGAGGTGGGGCTGTGCGCGGAGGTACTGTAGTGATCGGTGGTCTGTCCGTACTGTCACGTCTGCGCCGGTCAAGTAGCAGCGCCACACTTTGAACGCATGCACGATCGCGAGCATTTCGCGGTCGTGTATCGGGTAATTTCGCTCGGGCGGATGCAGTTTTCGTGACTCGTATGCGATGGGCTGTAGGCCGTTGCCGAAGTCCTGTAGCAGTACGGCTCCAATGGCGATGTCGCTCGCGTCTGTAACAACCTCGAAGGGGCGGTGTGGGTCGGCGATGCGCAGGACGGGCGGTGAACAGAGAACATTTTTTAGGGCAGAGAAGGCAGCATGCTCTTTCTCCCCCCACGTAAAAACGACCCCTTTTCGCAGTAAATCAGTCAGCGGGGCTGTCAATTGTGCCATGTCGGGGACGAACCGACGCACATAATTAATGAACCCTAAAAAACTCTGCAGCTCCGTGATGTTTGTCGGGGGACGCCACGCTTTTACCGTATCCAGCTTCTTTGGGTCGATTTCAACTCCAGCCTCCGAAATAACGTGCCCCAGAAATTCTAACCTATCCTGAAAGAACTCGCACTTGGAACCCTTGGTCAGTAGGCGATGTTCGTCTAAAACCTTAAAAACCGCTTCCAGATCCGCTAAGTGCTGCTGCTTGTCCCGACTGTAAACTAGGATGTCATCGAGGTAAACTATGACGCATTTATCTAAGAGCGGCCTAAATGACTCGTTCATGGTCATCTGAAAAGTCGCCGGTGCGTTGGTTAGCCCGAAGGGCATCACAGTGTATTCGAACGACCCGTACCTAGTCCTAAATGCTGTCTTGGCGCAGTCCGATGGTTCGACCCGAATCTGATGGTAACCCCCCCGTAAGTCTATTTTCGAAAACACTCGTGCTGTTCGCAGTTGGTCGATCAGTTCGTCGGCGCGGGGAATGGGGTATCGCGACTTGACTGTTACCCTGTTCAGTGCTCTGTAGTCGATACACATGCGAAAGCCCCCGTCTTTTTTCGGCGTGAACAGTATCGGTGCGGCGAATGGTGACGAGCTTGGCCGGATGAACTTTTTCTCTAACAGGTAATCTAACTGCTTCCTTAGTTCGTCGAGCTCGGGCTGTGTCAGTCTGAACTGGCGCTGTACGGTTGGCTGTGCCCCTGGTTCTAATTCGATTCGGTGGTCATGTGCTCGCTGAGGTGGCAACCCTTCCGGTAAGTCGTCGGGAAAAATCCCGGGGTACTGTTTCAACAGTTCCTGTAATTCGGGCGGTACAGCTCCCAGCAGTTTCTTGAAATCGCTCGGCTGCTCTGCTTCCTCTACTACTGCAATATCTACTGCGTACACGTCAGCTCCAGCAGCGACAGCCCATTTCATTGTGATGGCGTTGACGTGCACCGTTGAAGACTCGGGCGACTGCCAGCGAGGTAGTTGGACCCAGTTACCACCACTTCGCACGGTGCAGCTACCCGTCGTCCAGTCAATTCGTGGGTTATACCGTCGCAGCCAATCGCGCCCCAGTAAAATGTCGTGCCCATCCAGTGTTGTCGCGAGCATTTCCTGTGTAAACCCAAAATTTCCCCCGCAGCGGACTTTGACTCTCTCCACCTTTTCCCGTATGGCCAGCGGCGTGCCGTCGACTAAGCGTGCGTCTATCTCCGGTAAGCAACGGCTAAGTGTCAGTTGCAGTTTTCGTGCGGTTGCGGTATTAACTAAGCTGTGGCTCGCTCCTCCGTCAATAAAAATCTTCACTGCTGCTCCCTGTATTTTCCCGTGGATCAGTACTGGGCAATCCGTCGCTGTACCCTCCTTATTCATCCGAGCCCGATCGATGGCGTGAATCGGTACTGTGACTCGGTGAGGGTCGGTGTGGTTGGGCGAGCAGGCAGTCTCGTCAGTAGTTGGCCCAACTTCTACTGACTGCTGGCGTTTCCCTGCCTCTGAGACTCCCTCCCCTGCTCTGCTCCGCGGCGCCTTAGCTCCTCTGGGCATTCGCTCTTGCGATGGCCCGGCCTGTTGCAAGCAAAGCAGCGCCCCTTAAATGGCGTGGCAGCTGCATTTGTCGCAACGGCGTTCACAGTGGCGTGCTCGATCGGTCCCCGAGGACGATGTCCGTGGTAGAACCCCGGTCTCGGTCGACGTAGGATGTCGATTTTCTCGGCGAGCGCGAGAATCTCGTTGAAATTCGAGAGCCCGCGTAGCATGATTTCGTGCGAGATGTCTGGTTTTAGCCCTCCGACGTAACGGTCCACCCGCTCCGCTTCGTGCATATAGCCGACTTGCTCGCAAAGTGCGAGAAAACCGCTCGTGTAATCTTGAACCGATCCGAGCTGCCGCCAAGTGCGCAATCTCTGACGCGCCGAAATAGAAGCCGCGATCGGCTCGAAGCGCGCCCGAAGCCCTGCGCACCACGCATCCCACGTGCTGTATCGGGCTGTTTCGCAGAACGAACTCCAGGTGACAGCTGGACCCGTGGGCCCTTCCTCTTGCGACGGTGGCTCGTAGGCGCGTGGCGACGTCACGATGACTCGCCACCAGTCCATGGCGGGGCCCCTTAGCAGCGAAACGGCATACCGAATCTTCGCTGCGTCCGACTCGACGTAATTTGCGTCGAAGAAGACGTTCATCGTGAAGACCCACGATTGAACTGTCGGACCTCCACGCTGACTCGGGTCAAAGCAGGGCGGGCGTTGCGGCTTGAGTGGCATTGGTGCCATAATGGCTTGTTCGCCACTTGTCGCCGCGAACTCCACGTGCCGACGGGCTTCGCGGGGCTCCCGCGGGCTTGGTGCGGCCCTGTTTCCTCCCATGCCAGGCATCGGCTGGGTCGTGCCATCAATGGCTGCGCCTGAGCGCTGTCCCATGCTGTTGTTGTGTGTGGGTGTGCCGGACGAAATGACGATCGGCTCGTCCGATTGTGCAGATGCGTTTGTCGGTGCGTGTGGTGGTGCTGGAATGTTCATCGTTGATTGCTGACGCGCGGAGTCACGTTCCGCTGTGAGCGTCGCAATTTCGAGCGCCGAATCTTCGAGTTGGCGCACCAGGCGGTCGAGCTGCTCCTGCGTCAATGTGGCGAGCGTGATTTCGGCCATGGCGGGGGTGTCGGGCGAGCTCAGCGGGAGCCTCAGTCGTGGCCGTGCGTGCTTACGAGAGAGCACTACGAGCGGCGGTGCTGTATCGCTGAGAGACGTCTACCCCCCCCCAAAAAATTGAGATAGTGGGGAAGCGAAGGTGTGGGTGCGGTCCGAGAAGAGATCGTAGGCTCTGAATACCAAGTGTTACGGGTGCAATTGAGTGAACGAACGAGAATTGCACTATCGAAGCAAGAGTACAATGAGCGAAGGCATGAGCGAAGAATATATAGCGAAACTACAGTGGTAACGGTAATGGACTGTGGTTGTCGCGCGACGGGCCTGGAACTGAGGTTAGGGAAAGTGTCGAAGCGGAGGCCCGGAGCGCGGGTTACCCGCCGAGCCGTGAGGTCAGGGTGCGACGTGCGAAAAATGGCGGGCGGATTGTCGATGCGAGGATTGCGAGTGGAAACAGTGCTGACTGTAGTGCTACAGTGATGTACGCGTTGAGCAGGGATGCAAAGTAACACACCCACATCTTGCTACGAACACTCCTTTCCGCTACTAGAGGTGTCACGACATGGGGTAACTCGATTCTGTATAAGGTTGTGTAACAATTTTGTACAGTCAGAAACACAATAGCTCATACTTTTTACTTGTATTCTGTAATATAGAATTTGTGACAATGAAACATCAACCGTTATAAGAGCATCGATTCATTATAGGCAGCATTCTGTATTGTCACGTTTGTCTACCAGCAGCATGGCATTCTATTGCATGTGCTTTTTAGGTTGTGAATCAGTTTTATACGATCAAAATTACCCAACAGTCACACAGAGCGCAAATCAAACACAAAATATCAGAGGTGCATCTCAGCCCTACAGGATAAAGCCTACGAATACTCCCCATCCTTGTGCCTTGCCTGCATGGGCAACCTATCGGCTTCCAAAAACTTGGTACATGCTCTTCCCTATATACCGTAGTGCAGGGGGAGGCGGGGAGCCTCAAGCAGCAGAGGAGCTAGAATGTGCCCATCACTGCCTGCCTTCCCCTCTGATTCCACATCCCCCAGCACTTCCTCCCTCTCTGCTCCCACATCTCCCTCGTTGGTATCCCCCCGTCTCATTTCCCCCATCGCTGCCGGCCCCACTGCTCCCTCCTCCCCCTGTCATGCCTCCCCTACTGCTCCCTCCTCCCCCCGTTGACGCCTCCACTTTAGCTATCAGATCCTCCCGATGCTGCCTCCCCAGCTACTGCCCCTTTCCCCCCGATGCTGCCTCCCCAGCTACTGCCCCTTTCCCCCCAATGCTGCCTTCCCCGATGCTCCCCCATTCCCCAGTTCGCTGCCTCCAACGATGCTCCCCCATTCCCCCCGTCGCTGCCTCCCCCGATGCTTTGCCCGCGTTGATGCCTCATTCCCCTCATCACAGTTGATTGATTGAATAGAACCTGTCAACGAGGTTCAGATACAAGTCATCCAGCACATGATGATGAGCGAAAGGGTGGTTTTGGGGGGGGAGGTGGAGGGGAAAGCAGAGGGAGGGGCGGGAGCGAAAAGGGAAGGAAAGGAAGGGAGGAGCGGAAGAAGGAGGGGGGGACAACAATGGCTGCTGCTGCCAGTGATGGTGCTGCTGCCAGTGGTGCTGCTGCTGCTGCCAGTGATGGTGCTGCTGCCTGTGGTGGTGCTGCTGCTGCCAGTGATGGTGCTGCTGCCAGTGGTGCTGCTGCTGCTGCCAGTGATGCTGCTGCTGCCAGTGGTGCTGCTGCTGCTGCCAGTGATGCTGCTGCTGCCAGTGGTGGTGCTGCTGCTGCCAGTGATGCTGCTGCTGCCAGTGGTTCTGCTGCTGCTGCCAGTGATGCAGCTGCTGCTGCTGCTTCATCGCATTGCACCGTTCACCTGCACGTCCATGAGCACTTTGTCGAACGAGTGTGCCTGCAGGCCGCGAATGGCATCCTGGCTGTTGGCAGCGCTGGTGCATTCATACCCCATGCGCGCTAGCATCATGCATCATGCCACACACCTCACCTGTGCCCCACCACATCACGCCAGGCCATGCCATCACATGATGTTCCGTGTCCCAGCACGCCACCCATGCCATCCCAACCCATGGCACATACGTGAGCAGTATCCGGAGGAGGCAAGGTTGGCAGGTGGTTGAGGAGGCGAGGAGGTGGTTGAGGGCGATCTGGCACACCTACACTCCAGGTAGGTGGGGCAGCTGGGAGGGTGAGAGGATGCGGGGTGGAGAGGGAGAGGGGAAGAGGGGGAGAGGGGAAAAATAGAACGGAGAGCGATAACAAGATGGGAATGGGAGGGTGGCAGCACGACGAGGGATCAGAGGGAGCTACCGAGGATTGCGAGTCAAAAGTTGATAAGGCCTCCATTTCTTGCCGCAGCACCTGGTTGTTGCGCTGCAGCTGCTCCGTGCGCTCCACAATGCGCTCCTCCAGCGCTGCGTTGAGCGCGCGGATCTCGCCCTCCTTGCGCTTGATGTCGCTGATGTGCCTACACGCTGATCACCCCCACCAGCTGCCCCGACGGGTTCAGAATGAGCGTGTGTGTCACCTGCGAGGTGGCGCGCGCAGGGAGCAGACGGTGAGATGCAGCGGAGAGGCGATTGTGTGGCGGCGGGGGGGGGGGGGGGGGGGGAAGACGGGTGGGTGCGGAGAGACATGGGTATGGAGGGAATGTGGTATTAGAGGTAGCGCGCAGCAAGGCTTGGAAGAATAGCGCGCAACATGGTGGTGAAGGGTAACTCGCACCATGGCGGGGAAAGGCGAGCCGTCTCTGCGTCTGACAAGGAACTCGCCAGTCCACACATCCCCTTGCTGAGCGCGCCGAAACTGATCATGCGGACGTACACAAAGGCAGTAAATCACCTGGCAAACGATTAGTAAATCTCGCGGATGTCAGACAATTCAAAATTTTATTTAATTGGACGGAGAGTATAAAGAGTCCAAATCCGGTCGATGAATAGGGCGGAAAAGAGGAGGACTGGGTGCGAAAAGAAGGAGCGTGTGTGAGGAGAAGGAGCGAGGAGGAGCAAGAAGAGATGAGGCGAGCGCCAATAAAAGCGTCTGGGGACGACCAGTCGAGTTCGATGACGGAGACGAGAGGGCGGGTAGACGAGAAGGGGAGGGCGCACGCGCATGACGCGGAAAATCTTGCGCGACCAGGCGATGGCGCTGCGCGGTACGAACGGCGGCTGGCAGAACCAGGCGGCTAAGCGAACGGCAAGCGAGGCTAAAGCTGGCGGACAAGGGAGAACATAAAGAGAGAAAGATAGAGGGGAAAAAAAAAAGGTTAAACGGCGCTCTCGCTTATGAAATGGGTGGGTCTTCCTTTCCTCGAACTACATAGAAGCAGGAGAATAAAATAGGCTCAAGAATCGCTGGTGGATTTGCTCGGCTGAAATAGGTGCTCGAGGGGATGGGACTGCATTGTTCTGAATCCAGTTCGGAGTAAGCACAGACCCACGATCAGTGTACAGGGATATTCGTCATGTGCCAAAAGCTGATAACGTGCTTCGTTGTAACATTCGTTTTCGGCAGATTCTGATGGTTCTCCAAGGCTGGACAAATTCGCTGTGTAACCAGTTGCATCTGACACAGAGGGTGGTGTTATTGACGTAGCAGCACGCGACGAAGGTCAAGTGGTCGGTGAAAGAATACGAGCCTGCATTTTCGTTATGACACAATTTCCCTGACCTGCCGCCAGGCTTGGCATGGCAGGTTCGGTTTCGTAACGCAACAGTGCGTTTTGGCGCAATTGACTTGTGCCGAGACTATAGATGCGTTCATGCAAATGAACGACAACAATAGCATTAACGGGTCTGACTTTAACAAGCCCCTCGCATCCCCCGAACCAAAAACCCAAACCAACCTCCGTCGGCCGGGTATTTTTCGTTCGTTTGAATACGGCTCAATGAGATGTCACACGTTCTACATTGGTCCAATTAATGTCCAGAAAGGTCAGGATGGGTATTGAGCTAAAATGAAATGAAAATGACGCGCCCAAACATTGATCCCTGCAAGATTGGACATTGTTCAAAGATAGCTCACGTATGATACTTCATACTAGGCCACCTTTGTGGGTATGTTGTTGGGGCCAGGAATTTTGTGACGATCGTGACCGTCCGTCAAAGACGCATTTTCGATACGTAAGATCTCGCTGTCTCAATCTCGATTATTGATGGGTAATCCCCGCAACTTGCCGTCCCAACCAATCCTCTCCGTCAGAAGATCATCACCGCGAGAACTCAGTGTTGATCATCAACTCCAAAAATTTCCTGGGAGACGACACCATCAGAAGGCGTCAATCATCATGGTCAGAAAATCGTCACCACTCCCAGAAAAACACCGGCAAAGATCGTCACCGTGAGAAGTTGTCACAGCCAGAAGATGGTCACCGGCAGAAGACTGTCAGCAACAGAAGATCGTCAGCAGAACTCCCGAAGGTCCCACCTGTCACCATCAGAACCATCAGAAGACGCCAAGCGTCGCCGTAAATTACTCCTCATCACAATCCTCACCGTCAGAAATCGCCGTCTCGATCGTCGCCGTCAGCACTCCTCGTTCGATCTTCACCGTCAAAAATCGCCGTCTTCCGTCAGCACTACTCGTATCAATTTTCACCGTCAAAATTCGCCGATTGCCATCGCCAGCACTCCTGGTCTCGATAATCATAACCAGGAATCGCCGTCTCGATCACCTCCTCCAAGGAAACCGTCCCGAACATCGTCTTCATAAAACATAAATTCTGCTCCGAAAAGGCAGAAATCGTTAACGCTGTAGACGTTGAATTTAGACGGCGTTATCGTCGCAGCCTGAAACACGACGTGCACTTGAACGGCGATACGACGTCGCCAAGCCTTACGAACAGTATCCGACTAACGTCAGCGGTAGATTCTCAATGGTATTCACACAAAAAAGGCCGAATGCTACGGTCAACGATCACCATGGAGCATTGTAAAACGAGCTGCTCAGGATTGAACGAGGAGAGTCTGCTAGTGCTCTTCTGAATGTCTAGTAGCATAGCCGTGGATAGTAACAGATACGACTATAATTGCGCTTGGGAAACAATTATCGTAAATGGAAGTCGACAGCCATGGATTGCTGACGAAACGAGCTGAGGCTTGAAGAGTCCCGGCATCAGAGGCCATGAAACTCCGAACAGAGGTGCTCCGAATATGGCTAGAGGACACATTGAAATAAGAAGTGAACCACGACTAAGATATAGTCCTGATTAATGATTGGTAAGTATGGAAATTCAGGCGACAGCCATGGATTCCAGGGAACCGAACGAGCCTTATGTATAGGAGGAGTCAGCGCGAGTTGCGGTCATGATGGTGGGGAAGAAGGCGTTCAGGACAGCTCGAAATAGGATAATCACAAAGCGGTGGTGTAAGAGGGGTTCAGTGGAGCAATACCGGTTTCCCAGAACGATCCAGAGTGGTGCAGGGAGATTTACATGGAAGTGGGAGAGGTGCGACGAAAGTGGGGGACCATCTTTTCGAAGGCAGCCATTCCCCTTCCTCTACTGTACTCTGGTGCAGGCCGCCGCAGCGTCAGCGGATGCCCTCAGTTTCGTGAACCAAAACAATTGACCTTTCGCTTGCAGGAGGTTTGGTTCGCGAGAAGTGTGACCAGGTTTTGCAAACAAGTTACGGCATACTCGCGTCGCGGTACTCTCGCCGTTTGCGCGGGAAACAGTATGTCCCTGACAGACGCTTTTGTGATAACTTGCACACATCCCCCAGAGATGGAATGGAAACTTCCAGGGGTTATAATGTAGATAAAATGGCCGATGGGATGCTGTAGTTGCCTCACACCCAATATGATACCGTATTGTTTTTTCAGCAAATATTCGAATCACCAATATTTCTTATGGTTGTTAAGAAAGTCAACCTACCCTATCAGAGTACAACACCCAGGATACTTGACACCTTTATACATTGTCAAAGCAGCCATGGAGGGAGGAACCAACTCTTTCTAATTTCCCTTCTTCCACTTCCATCTTTCTTTCCAATCTCCTTGTCACTCTAGCTTAATTTTGCATTTTGTTTCGTTTTGCATTTCGTTTCGCTTTGCATTTCGTTTCGTTTTGCATTTCGTTTCTCTAATCTCCGTACTTTCTTATTTTTGTATTCATTCCAGGAACAAATAACACTCACGCGGTAGTAAAAGTCAATGGATCTCAAAGGCTAAACAACTCACCTCCTGCAAGCAATATGGACTGTCTATACACAGCAAGCCTGACACCTGTGCACACGACCATTCACACCGCTATACATAGGCCACAAACGCACACAACAATCAAATCAACGCAACACGCAGTGAAGCCCATTATCTACACGGATGCACAACGAAAGCCCTCCATTTCTAGCGGCCAGGACACACTCCAAGCCACCTGCAATCTATACAAGACTCACCAGCCTTTAATGGCCTCACCTCCTCTACCCCCTCACCTCCTTCCCTTAGCCTCTCCGCTCCACAGCCCCTCCGCCTGGGCCCCTCCATCAGGCGTGCCGGTCGAGCTGTCACTCAGCAGTGAGCACACTGCTGTCGCGCTGCAGCTCCGCTCCTTAACCACACCCCACCCCCCGCACCACCCATCTATACAAGCCCCACCGCCCTTTAGGCCCTGCAGCCCGTCATGTCTGGGCCCCATCAGGCATGGCGGTCGAGCTGTCTCTCGGCAGTAAGAACACAGCTGTCGCGCTGCAGCTCTGCGCCATACACCTCCTCCTCCACCACCACCGCCCGCCCTCCCCCCACCCCTCCCCCCGGCAGCGCCGCCTCCTGCTGCCCCGCACCCAGGGGGCCAGAGAGCACTCCTGGAGCACCGACAGCAGCAGCAGAGGCAGAGGCAGAAGCGGAAGCAGAGGCGGAGGTGGGGAGCGGCTGCAGAGTGGGGAGAGCGCAGGCGAGGTCAGGAGCAACGCCGACCTGGTCAATGGCGTGCATGGCGGGCGATAGGTACTTGGCCACTGTCACAAACAGCGCCGACCCGTCCGTGAGCTCAAACACCGTCTGAATGCGCCCCTTGCCGTACGTCGTATCCCCCACCAGCGTCGCCCGCCCGTTGTCATGCAGCGCGCCCGCGACAATCTCACTCGCGCTCGCACTCCCGTGATTCACCAGCACAGCCAGCGGCCGGTCCGTGAGCGCACGGGAGTTGCGCAGCGCACTTCCACGGCGCCGGTGCGGTCGACGGTGTTGACGAGCGTGGCACCCGAGCCGAGCCACATGCGCGCGACGTCGAGCCCGGCGTGCACGAGGCCGCCGGGGTTGTTGCGCAGGTCCAAGATGTAGTTGGCCACGCCCTCGCCCTCCAGCCGCTCTATCGCCCTCGCCATGTCCTCCGCCGCGTTCTGCCAGACGTGAGGCAGGGGGAATGTGACATGGTGTGGGGTGAGATCACATGGGATGGGTTGGGATGGGATGGAACGGGATGCGATGGGATAGATTGGGCGAGGGCAGGCTAAGGGTGCGCACCTGGGAGAAGGAGGCGAGGCGAATGTAGCCGGTGGAGGTGGGAGCGCCCTGCTCCGTGTGGTGGGGCAGCGCCGTCGCGTACACTGGTGATAGCGCTATTGGCTCGCGCCTCAACAGGATGTCCGTTGTTCCCTCCGGCAAATCAGAGCCGTCCACGTCAGCTCTCTGCAGCACAAGGGCCGGATCAGCGCGTGAGGGCATGTGGGCGGGCAGATTGCAGTAAACATCACCAGAGACGTAATATAACAGGGATGGGGGGAGGCCTTACAGCGGGGCACACGGTGAGTGTGACTGCTGTGCCTGCCTTGCCTCGCAGCAGGTTCGCCGCCTCCTGCCCGCTCATGCCGCTCAACGGGGAATCTGCACCGCCCGGAGAGAGGGGAGGGGACAGATGTAGATAAGCAGGCCGTGTGTGGGTTCGTTGAAAGCCACAAGAAGGAGAACAGGGAGAGCGATGAGGGGGAATCCAAGGAAAGAAGAGCAGGCGGGAGTAGCAGCAGGGAGGGAAGACGAGCGGGGAGGTGGTGCAGGAGGGGCAACGTACGGTCAACCGCAACGACCTCGTCGCCCGTGTGGATGCCCGCACGATCCGCGGGGCCGCCCTCGATGGGCGAGAGCACTAGCTGCGCGCGGAGTCAAGGAAGGGGGAACAAGGGGGAGGGGGACGGAAAGAGGGAAGGGGTGAGTGGAGGGATGAGATGGGGAAGCGCGGAGAGGAAGTCGAGCACGTGGCGGGTGTGAGCGGTGTGCAAGAGGAGAGGGAACAGCGGAGAACGCGCAAGCGAGAGGAACGGCGCATGTGCGCGCAAGTCGGGAAGTCAGCGCGCGGAGGCCAGCGCGCGTGGGAAGGAGGGGGAGGAGCGCACCAGGCGGCCGTCAGTGGTGTCGGAGGCGAGCAACAGCCCCACTCCCTCGAGACCGCCGTCGCTGCTCACGCGGAAGCTGTCGTAGTCGCTCGGCGACACCAGGCGAGTGAACGGGTCGCCCAGCGTCGCCAGCATGTCGTGCACGAGGGCGTACGCGTCGTCCGCGCTGCCCGCCGAGACGCTGCCGCGAATGGCGGCGGCGAGGCGGCGGTCCCAGTCCTGGTGGTTGAAGGTGGGATCCACGAACGCCTCGCGCACGATCCCCCACGCCTCCACCATCGTCCGCTGCGCCGCCTCCACCTGCGCCACCGCGGGGGGGGGGGGGGCGGGGAAAGGGAGGGGGGTAGAGAAGGGATGGGGCGTGGGAAGAAGCGTGTGGGTCGACGTGGTGTGCTATCGCCGACGGGGAGAGCGCGGAAACGGAGAACGAAGCGTCGGCGAGTTTGAACGCCTAGCTCAACGCGTCAGCATGTGTGGAGCGCACCATGTTGTAGCGACGCGACGAGCGCATGAAGCCAGTCCGCCTACAACGCGAGCTCATGGTGATTTCACTTGGCTGGTCTCGGTTCACCGAGATCCAACTCGTCATCTCACAATCATTCATATCGTTCAAACCGTGTGATATAATCCCCGTGACACAAGGGCACGTACCCCAGTGATGTGCGGTCGGGGCACGATGAGAGTGAGCACGCCGTTCTCCTCCTCCACGCCCATCGCCGCGTCGCTCATCAGCACATCCGTCGTTTCGCCGCTTAGCAAGCTCTCCGCAACTGACGGGGCGGGAATCCCGACTAGAAGCACCGCCGCCGCCGCCGCTCCGACGACGGCTCCACTCGCAGCCTTCCGCAGCCATTCCGCAGCTCGAGCGAGCTTGTCGTGGCTCGAGACATGTGATGGCAGATCCGCTGCCGCCGACGGCTGAGGAGTTGTTTGACGTGGTGGTGACTGCGCCGCTGCTGACGGGCCGGCAGCTGACGGGCCATGCGAGGCTAGGACGACTCTTTGCTGACGGGAGGCTCGTGACTGGACGCGAGGAGCGACGGCAGCGGAACTCTGCTTGGATTCTAAATGGACGAATGCGGGAGAGGGAGGGGACGAGCTGCGAAGATTGTGTGCTGGTCGACTCGCTGGTGGGAAGGAGGTTGGGTGGATGGAGGAGTGCAGTGCTCTGACCGCCATCGGTGAGATTTGCGTGATAACAACGATTCGCAGAGACGATGGTGGAGGCGGAGGAATGGTTTTATATGGGAACGGAGTCTCGGCACTGAACTCGAAAAATGCTCAACTGAAGTGCTTTGAAGGGGATGGAGAGACATTGGTGGTGGGTGGTGTTGAACAGAGACGAGCCGCGATGTTGAAGTCACAATGCGGGGAAAGGGCGGAGGCCTGACGGGTGGGGGGAGTGAATCGTGGAGAGGGAGTGGAGAACGGGGAAGCGCAGATGCATAGACGCATGCTGTGATTGGACAACGGGTCTAGACACCGACACATGTGTTCGCGACAACAGTCAGTGATCAGCGCGTGCGGGGAAGAGGGGCAAGGTAGGTTTCTGGAAACTGGGGGGAACGAAGCTGACTGGAGGTTGAAGGCCTGGCGCGCGTGCGATCGAGGTGGCAACAGAACACCCCGGGCAAGTACCACGCCTCGTTCTCCGCCCAGCATCGGCCACGTCACTGCCAGACGTCGCTCATTGAGCATTCCGTGTAAAGTGAAAGTGAGGGAGTCAACCCCATTCGAGCTGTCGCAACAACACCAATAAAGGGCGAGAAAACAAAAGGTCTCAACCAATAATCGAATCTCATATCCGCTAATTGGTTCAAAATTTCACGTGCCGCATAATATCGCAGACCGGTGGTTCCCTCGGTATACTGTATGATCCGAAACAAGCAACGAGCTTATGACATGGAATGGTTTTACGCGTACATAGAAGCTCGAGTACGTAGTAAAGGAACCATAGATTTTGCAGTTCTCAACCAGAACTCTCCCAGATCGTCATATACCGTGAATGAACATGTACATAATGCATAGCAAATACATCAATCATACACTGTCTAACTCATTAGAAGCGGCATACAATCACCAGCTTTCCATTGCTTTCTCAAAGCTGGCTGAGGACGAAAATGCGAGAATAGGGGTGCTTCTTTCTGTTCCGGGGTGTCTGTCATGCCTCATAACGTGTGAGGGACCAAAAGAATGGCAAATCACATTACTGTGGCATAACAATGGAATTACAGCATGCCAAGGCCAGTTTTTTAGTGTGCTGAAGCCTCGCAGTGCTTGTTGTAAGCGTCATCATCAAGCAAGTCGTTCAGCTCTGCGGGGTTGGCAATCTTCACCTTCATGATCCACCCATCAGCAAAGGGAGAGGTATTCACCTGACGTAATAAGGGACGGGAAGTCAGCACAATGTCACACGGGACGGGAAGAACGGGAGACTGGGAAAGCAGTGTAATCGTCCTGTTGTTCCGCAATCTGCTTTTTTATTTGTTTGCGGAAGACAGATGCGTGAGACTCACCAGGGCAGGGTTGCTGCCGAGCTCCTCGTTCGTCTCAACAACCTCTCCAGTGACGGGCGAGTACACGTCACTGGCGGCCTTCACGCTCTCCACCACGCCGAACGTTTGTCCCTTGCTGACCTGCGTGCCGGCCTTTGGCATGTCCACGAACACGAGCTCTCCCAACTCATTCTGCCAGGCGGAAAATCGTCTCAGTCTAGGCCGTTGGGAGTCAAATTTAAACACGGAAGCGAAACGCCACATTACTACTCACTTGGGCGAAATCTGAGATGCCGACTGTTCCGACCTCGCCGTTCACTTCGACCCATTCATGTGATTTCAAATACTTCCGGTTCTCTGCAGCTGCAGCACGGAATGAGATTTTATTGTTTCAGATGCTGGACTTTCATGATTATATTATGCTGTTAATAAAGAAAATGCTAACTCACCAGAAGCGAATGATCGCCAGAAGGGAGCAATGAGGCTGTCTGTCGCTGGAAGGCAACGAACCCTCAGGGATGTGGCGGCCTGCGACGCGAACACTCTGCGCAATACAAACCATCGCTATCAAAACGCTGAATCAACATAAATTGCACGAGAATTCAGGCTAACACTAACCTGAGAGCCATGGCGGCGATGTGTTCTCGTCTGGTCGTCACTAAACTGATGCACTGCCGAAATTGCTCTGCGGACAAGTCAGCTGGTTTGAACTGGGAAAGCCAAACAAACCAGATGAAGGTGAGGAGAAGTGGTTCAAAAAGGCTCACAGCGCCACGTCAGATTCGCTCCCCTATCTGTCCGCAACAGTGACGACTCCGTGGAATAGATCCGCTTTTCTGGCCTGGCGGGTGCATCTTCAGCCCGCACGTCGGGTGAAGTGTGCTGTGTGGCTGGGAGTTGAGTTGACCCAAACTAGCTAGGCTATCCCCACGAGGTTGTGATGATATAGACCGCCAAAAGAAATGTAGTGAATAGTCAATGTATAAAATATAACAGCGCCCCTACAACGAATCTGATTAGCTAAACTATCATATTCAAAAAAGACTCTTTTCGTGTTTTCCTTTCTGAGTTCAGCTCTCTTATACTGCCATAACCGAAAGCATGAAATATATAATAAAGAAACAAGCAGATAGAATTAAATGGTTCACAATATGCAAGCAAAAGTCTAAAGTTGGCATCACCAGATAGCATGGGCCTCCACAACACTTGAAGGAACTCCAACATCACATAGCCACCATTAGTGGTGTGTGGCTATACGGGATGCCCTTCAAGCGAAGGCCAACCCCTTGGAAGATAATAGAGGGGCCTTGTAGCCGAGGTGCATGATATCGGGTGAGGCCTGTCGAGCAGCAAACAAAACACACGAAAAACAAGAGAAAGACAAAAGAGAAGAAACTCCAACACTTCATGCACTGCAGACTGAAGCCTGATGATCATGACCTTAAAACCAAAGCTCCAGCAGTTTCAGCAGCAGCCGACACACGAGATTCACACGACCCATGAGCGCAAGAGCAGGGAGCCAAGAGCAGAGCGTGCTACAGCTCCCACAGCTGCTGCTGCCACATGTGGAACTGCTCTGCTGTGGCTGACACTGCCCGGTCCATGCCCCCTCCCTGCCCGTGATGCTCACTCGCCTCCACTGCAGCCGCTGCCGCAGCAGCCATGGCCGCATGCACACTCCTCTCCTCCCCTTCCTCTCCCCCCTCTCCCTGCCCGTACTCCAGTGCAGTTACGCCTTCCCCAGCTGCAGCCTCCCCTCTCTGCCCCTCCCCCCCCTCCCCCTCGTCGCCTGCCAGCAGCAGCAGCGGCTCGAAGTCGAAGGCGCTGCTGTATGGGCTGGGGGACGCCGGGGGCGCAGTGCAGGGGGGCTGGGGGGGCGCAGGGGGCGGAGAGCAGGGGGGCTGGGGGGACGCAGGGGGTACAACCAAGGGAGGCTGGGGAGGGGGAGGTGAGGCTGACAGCAGGGAAGCAGCAGCAGGCATGTTGTGGGGAGGGGGAGAAGGATGGACGTGTGGAGCAGGCCAGCAGGAACGGAGCCCTGGAGTGGTGGCGGGGGAGATGTGGGCCATGCGGAAGCAGGCGGAGGCACCTGCGTGTTCCCAACAACCACGTCACTCGCAGCTATGTTGCTGGCAGCAGCACTGGGAGGCAGGAACTGGAATGGCGGTTCATGCATCTGTTGCTGCTGTTGCCGCTGTTGCTCCGCATGTTCCTCATGCCCCCCCTGCCCGCCAGCAGCAAGCGTGCGGTGTGACTGTAACAGGGGTGACTGCAGGATGCGCATCAGCTGCTCCCGCGCTGCTGCTGCGCCAAGAAGGCTGCTGTTGTTTTCGGGGCCCTGAAAGTTGCTTCCTGGCACCTGAACATTGTCCCCTGCTGCATGGATGCTGCTGCCTGGCGCCTGACCGTCGTGCCCAAGCACATGGGCAGTGCTGCTGTTGTTTGGCGCGAGGGCAGGCGGCGGCAGGGAGAGCGCGGAGCCGAGGGCAGCGAGGGAGGAGAGCAGCTGCGCCAGCGCGTGCACTGCGGCCGTGGGGGCACGCGCACTGGGGGACGCGCTCGCAGGCACACCCACTGCAACGGCCACACTCGCTGCAGCAGCAGGCCCACCCGGTGTAGGCGCAGCAGCAGCACTGTGAGGGCCAGGTGTGGCGGTAGTGGCAGTAGTGTTGGCCGCGGAAGTGGAGGGAAGCGGAGGTGATGGGCGCGGCGCAGGAGGGGCGGCAGGAGGGTCGTCCGTGGAGCCACCGCTGCTGCTCACGTGCACGCTGCGCGGGCGAGCGGTGCAAGCTGCGAGGGTTATGCGCGATCCGCGCGTTGCCGCGTCACCATCAGCTCGATCCTCAATCTCCGCCGTCTCTGCTGGTGGCGAGTCGGGGAGAACGATTACGTCAGGAGAGGCCTTTTGCGACGAAATTTCCACCATGGGGGGAAAGCGAGGAGCGGAGAACGGCCGTGCGCTGGGCGGGGGAAAGCTTGTGGGGGACACATTCGCAGCGGAAACGCGAAACGCGGCGGAGGGGGCGGGACGGGTGGCGGAAGCGAGGGAGAGCGGCGACACGTGGCTGGAGATCTCGTTGGTGGGGACGGAGCGCGCGCAGAACACGCTACCCGCGCCGCAGCTGCTTGCTGCCGGTACGGCCGTCGGATTGCTGTCCGACTCCTCCTCTGGCGACGAATCGGACGATAGAGCTTCCGCACGGAGGGACCTTTGCTCTGCGTTCCCTTCCATTCCTCCGCCACCTTCCGCGCGCGCCGCGTCCTCCGCGACCTCCTGACACACGCGGACGAGCGACTCGGCGATGGCGGGTGGCAACGGCACGTCCTGGCGGCTGTCGGGGAAGTTGAGACTCCCCGCCGCGTCGCCTCGCAGCATCCGCGCCGCCATGTCGTACACGCGCGCCGCCTCTTCCGCGCTCGAGTATGAACCAAGCCAGATGCGCGATCGGCGCCGTGGTTCGCGGATCTCCGACACCCACCGCCCCCACTTGCGCTGCCGCACGCCCTTGTAACGGTGGGTGCGCGCCGCGAGCTCCTGAAAGCTCGGCGGAGGGCAGCGGTGGGGGGAGGCGGCGGCGGAAACAGTCGCAGCGGGGGCGCAAGGCGGAACAGGGGCGGGGGATGCGGTGGACGCGGGGAGCGGTGACTCGTGCGGTGGCGGAGGGAACGGGCGGATGAGCGACTGGGGCACGGCGGCGGACCAACCAGGAACTGACACGTCAATGGCGGCAGCATCTGGCCCGGATATCACCTCCCCCACAAGAGCCTTTCCGCCAGGCACGTCGACGCTGACGATGCGCGCCGGTTCGATCTTGATTTGCTTCATGGGCGGCAGAATCACCACGCGAGGCGCGCTGCTCCCCCGCATTCGGCGCTTGCCGATCATCTGATGTCGGGGCGCCTCGACCCCGATCATCTGCGCACCTGAGGGGAGCGGCCCGGATTCGGGACGCGCTTGATGAGGCCAGGCTACTGATAAGGTGTCGTGAAATACGGAAGGCGTCTCGAGCATTCGGGGGGATTGAGATGAATCCAGCAAGAGTGGCGCGACGGGCGAATCGGCAGGGTGGGCGACATGAGAACGACAATGGACGTGCGACGAAGGCGACGAATCAGAATGCGGCAGCGATTGCCCTGGAGACTGCGACGAACGGGCGTAATGAGACGAGGCCGGGTCGCCGTAGTGTGCGGCACGGTGGTGATGGGGGGACATGTGAGGCACGCAAAGAGCGGATTCCGTCATCCATGCACTAGCGACGATAAACACAAACGCGAATTCCAACGACCAAAGCCCTAAACTCGTGAATACTGCGTATGGGTGGCAGGGCCACAGTGCTGCACCTAACCTGCAGTGGAGTGGTGTGGCTGGACCAAGGGAACACGGGACAAGCAGAGAAGTGGGACGGTGGCGAGGCGATGGTAGCAAATAGCGTTGCCTGGAGTCACGAAAGGTCTGGGCCGTTCAAGCGTGACGCGAGGTACGGGAGAAAATGGTGGAAGTGAGGGCATCAGATTTCTCAAGGACACTGGCGAAAATTTAGCACCCTTCTTAGTGTGGCGAAGGAATGGCGAGATTTTCGTCAACTGTCCTTTCTGGAAAAGGCAGTTACCCAGCAGTTTTGCGAAACACTTCGCCGAGTTGTTGTAGGATGATCTCACTGGGACTGTGGAGGCTGTAGGCGGAAACTGCATGGAAGGAGGGTTCAGTGCGTCACATGTTCAGAAGAATTCGGTGCCTTGCTGCCGAGTCGCCTTTGGTCTCACATGGTTTGGTGGTTTTTTTGTATGGGGACAAACAGAATGCTTTTCACCAATCAGGTGCTTCTTCGGTGCTGCACTGTTGTACAGCTGGAGCGGACATGTGTTGCTGACGCGCTGTCTTGACGGAAGCGGTCTTCTAAAAAAAACGGAACTGTAGGGCCACCGCTGGAGATCTGGCGTGTGTCGGAAAAGATCTTGCAGCGAAGTGATGGCCTGGATTTAATCGCATTCGTTTTCGCTAACCGAAGCTCTCTTCGCCATCTCGGTAGCGGCGCCACCACCGCTCCCTAGAATGGGTGAAACGAACTGTTCATTAGAAAATTAATTTCAAGTGTACATGGCAGGTTAGTCACTAAAGCAAACGCAGTAGTCCACAAGGACATGACTAGGCTCATAATCTGGCGTCTGACCATCAGCCAAAGGCAGAAAGCCATGGCACACAGGGCAAGTAGGACGGCCATCTTCATCAGCCTCTTCTTGCCCAGTGCTCTCCCGGTCATCATCCGGCCTAGCCGTTGCACGTCTCTCCCTCCTCTTCCTATCCCGTCGTATTCTCACCCACTCCGACTCTTCCTCCTCCGCATCCGCCAGCACATACTCTGACTGCATCACCTCAGGAGCTGAAAACGCCTGCACGTCAAACCCATCCAGAGGTGGAAACTCAGGCGACGCCACACCCACGCCCGACGGGCCTTCCCCTTTCCCATCACCTGCCCCTGCCACTGCCAGCCCAGCAGCTGCACTGGAGGCAGCGGCAGCAGCAATGCCCCCAGCAGGCATGACAATGCCGTAGTCGGGGCTGCCGGGAAACTCATCCTCCTCCGGCCACCCTGCCATGCACCCCTCCCTGCCACTGCCCTCTGACCCCCTCGCCCTCACTGCTGCTGACCCAACCACTGATCCAATACCCACCCCCACCCCACCCGCCCCATCCCCACTGCTTCTCTCTGTAGCCCCCTGTGCTCTTGTCCCCTGCACGCCCCACGTCACTGTCCGCCCCCTCCCTCCCCCTGCCACCTGGCCCTGTCCGTCACCCTGTCTGTCCCTTCCGCCAGCGCGCACACCTCTGTCCACCCGCCCATCTGCCTGTGCAGGCCGAGCAGCAACCCTGACGTCCTCTGAAAACGAACGCGGCCGCACCATGACCCTCCGCTGCTCTTGCTGCTGCTGCTGCTGATGCTGCCGCTGCTGCCCCACCCTCTGCTGCTCCACGTCGGCAACCATGAACCCGCCAGGTGGCAGCGCACCAGAGGCCGCAGCGTGGCGACACGCCATGTCAGCCTTGCAGAGCTGCACGGCATCAAAGATCCGCACAAAGAACCACTGCCGCCCAATCAGGTCTGGGATCCCCGCCCGTGTGAGTCTCTGCATGACTGCATCACTGGGGTTGGCAAGGGCCAGGCGCACCCCCCTCGCCTGGTACTCCAGGCAGATCTCTCTCAACGCATGGCACGCTGCTGAGTCCACTGCATGTACTGACGTCATGTCTATAATCACGTACTCTATAGGCACGTTCGTCGCACCCAATGCTCTTCCTTTTGCCGCAGCTCCTCTCCCCCCCTGCTGTTCCCTTGCCGACGATTCTACTGGTGACACCAGTGCCTCGCCTGCCCCCGCTCCCTCCTCCACATCACAATCTCCGCTTCCCCCACTGCTCCCGCTCCCCCCTCCCCCACCCCTGCTGCTCCCACCGCTCCTGAAGCTGCTGGTGCGGCCGTCTAAGCTCCCGTCGCTGGCTCGCCGAGCCAGGCTGCTAGGACTGGTGGAGGATCGGGCAGGGCTGGGGGTGCTGTTGCGGGTGCTGGCGGCAGGTGTGGCGACGGCGGTGGCAGTGGGGGAGGAGCGTATGGGGGTGGTGGCGGGGGTGGGGGCGGGAAGGGGCGTTCTGCTGGTGAGCCCCTCGTAGCGCCTTAGCACGTCCCGCAGGTTGCTCACATTCGCAAAGTACCTGGGGGAGATGGGGGGGAGGGGTGGAAGGGAGAGAACCCAGAGCAAGTTAGCCAGCAGATGGACGGATAGAGACACCAGGCTACGTTGCAAACGAATCAGGAAACCAGAGTGGGTGGTGTGAGTGTGTGAAAGCAGGGCGTGGGTGAGGGTGCGAGGTTGCGATGGTGTTCCCACAGGGGCGAGGCAAGGGGTGGCTCACAGGTGGGAGTGGCACTTGATGACGGCAATCCCAGGGGTGACTTTAGCGTCGGGGTACTGCTGTACAGTGCGGTACACTGTGGTGCCTGGCAGCCGCCCCAGCTCCTCACACTGCACGTTTGCGGACTCGTTTATCACGAAGCCGAGGGAGATCACCACCGCCACCATCACCCCCGTCTGCATGACAAGGTATGGGGCAGGGAAGACGAGGGGAGGAAGGAAGGGCGAAAAGGATGGGTTGGTAAGAGCAATGCACCTCACACTGCGCGTTGGGCGACTCGTCGATCATAAAGCCCAAGGATATCACCACCACCACCATCACCCCCGTCTGTATGGTGTGGAGGGGTTGGGGGGAAAACAAAGTGGAGGGAGGAAGGGCGAGAGTGGGGGTTGATAAGAGCAACGCTCCTCACAATGCCCGATGGCCGACTCGTTCATCTCAAAGCCGAGTGATATCACCACCGCCACCGTCAACCATGTCCGTGTGCCGTGGAGTGGGGAGGGGAAGAAGGGCGCAGGGAGGCGGGACGGGGATGCATGGATTAACAAACAACAACTAGGTGACAACGGAAGGCAGGGAGATGACTCCCTCCAGCTGCATTCTCGCCCGTGTGATTGACACAGAGGAACGCAGCAGAACCGAACCTGAAGGCAGGCGGCGAGCGCACCTGGATGCCGAAGAAGAGAGTGCCGCAGAAGGCGAGCATCCACACGACAAAGTCCTTGGGATCCACTCGCAGGAGAAACGCCGCCTCCTCGTAGTCCACCAGCCCACACACTGACGACACCAGGATGGCTGTTGGCGAGGGAGAAAGGAGAAGGGGGAAATAGCACGTTAGAATAGGGCTTGTTATGATGGAGGTGGTAACGGCCCACTCGCAGCAGGAAGGCCGCCTCCTCGTAGTCCACCAGCCCACACACCGATGACACCAGGATGGCTGCACGAGGGGGAGGAGAAAGGGGGAACGCATGTAAGGTAAAGCCATGCAATGATGGTGATGGTGGTGGTGGTGGTGGGGTGGGGGTGGGTGGGGGGTGAGAGTAAGGTGGGGGAAGGAGGGGAGGGGAAAGGGATGGGGGGAAATGGGGATGGTGACAAGACCCATGTGTATGGACCTCTCCTGCTCACCACAGACACACAACTATCCTATCACCCCTCCCTCCCCTCTCTCCTGTTCTCCCCACTGACAACGCACCTCCAAGCACGGGCAGGGGCAGGAACTGGAAGAGCGGCGTGAGGAACATGAGAGTCACGAGCACGAGCAGCACGGACATGCATGCCAGACGCCCACCACATTCATATTCTCCCATTCCCCGTTCCCCTGTCCTTCTGTCCCTACGTCCCCACCTCCTCCCCCTCACACACGTACTTCCGAGCACAGGCAGCATCGACATGCAAGCATGGCTCATACCGCCACGTTCATATACTACTCTCATTTCCCCGTTACCCCCTCCCCTGTCCCCCTGTCCCCCCCTCCTCCCCCCCACACACGTACCTCCAAGCACGGGCAGGGGCAGGAACTGGAAGAGCGGGGTGAGGAACATGAGGGTGAGCAGCACGAGCAGCACGGACACCACGCCCGCCATGCCCGTGGCGGCGCCACAGTCGTCACTCACTGCCGACCGCGAGAAACTGCCGCCCGTTGGGAACGCCTGGAAGCACGACCCCACTGTGTTCGCCAGGCCTAGAGCTGGGGTGGGGGGAGAGTGTGAAGTGAGTGAGTGGGGGAGGAGGAAGGGAGCGAATGGGGAGTGGAAGGGACCTTAACCGAGAGAGAAGCTGTTGACTGTAAGGAGCGCGTGAAGCACGACCCCACTGTGTTCGCCAGGCCCAGGGCTGCAAGTGGGGTTGACCAGGGTTTGGAAACGTGGATGGGAGAGGAAGGGAGTGAGCGGGTGGGTGAGTGGAAGGGATGAGGACGGACCAAGCGAGTGGGGGAGTGCACGAGGTGTGAGCGCCGCTTGTCCCACAACAAGGCCTTGACGCACATCCTTCACCCTTACTGCCGCCGCACCACCTGCTCCACGTACACATCCCCTCCCCCTCGCGCCCTCCTAAGCAACACTCCCCTCTCCTCTCTTCCACATCCTCGCAGCAGCAAGTGTCCTGGCGACGGCAATCGTCTCCAGGTGCGCCACACTCGCCATGCTCTCGCCCTTCACCCCCCCCATCCCAACCCCTCCCCTACCCGCCCCTCCCCTCCCCAACCCACCGCATCCACATGCACGTACTACCAACGAGCTTTTACACCCTCCCTTCCCCCCCCTTTTTCCCTCTCTCCCCACCCAGCCCCCAGCCCCCACGCACCAACGAGCTCCTGGTTGGCGTCAACAGAACATCCATTCTTGGCCGCGAGCGTCTTGGCGATGGCTATGACCTCCAGATACGCCGCATTCCAATGACCTCACTTCTGGGTCGTCTCGAAACACCTCCCCACCCACTCGTTCCCCCCAGCCCACCTCCCCGTTCCCCCTTTCCTGCCCGCACCATTTCCCACAAAGACCCACCAACGAGCTCCTGGTTGGCGTCAACGGAGTAGCCATTCTTCGCAGCCAGCGTCTTGGCAATGGCGATCGTTTCCAGATATGCCGCACTCGCGATCACCAGCGCGGGCGACACGAGGTCGCGCCAGCGCGCCCAGGGGAACGCGGAGAAGGCTGCGGGGAGGCCCGAGGGCACGAGGCCCGTGACGCGGATGCGCCAGGGGTTGCGCAGCAGATAGATGGTCGCTGTGCCCATGGCTGCTGCTAGGATGGGACCCATCGTGCGGAGAATGCGCAGCCGCTTGTGCCGCTTGCCCAGGTGCTGGGGGGTGGGGGGTGGGGGGAGGGGGGAAAAGGCAGGGGAGAAGTGGGGAGGGGGAAGAGGGGTCACGGGGCGCTAAGATGGGGCCCAGCGTGCGCTGGATACGCAGGCGCTTGTGGCGCTTTCCCAGGTGCTGGGGGTTGCGGAGGAAGGGGGAGTGGGGGGAGGGGGGAAGAGGGGACGGGGAATAGGGGGCACGGGGCGCTAGGATGGGGCCGAGCGTACGTTGCATGCGCAGGGCGCTTGTGGCGCTTGCCCAGGTGCTGGGGGGTGGCGGGGGGTTCGGTTGTGAAGGGGATGGATGTGGGGCGTTGTGAGCATGAAGACGGGAGGTGGTGGCAGAAGGGAGAGGCGAGGGGATTGGCAGCAGGCACGAAGGGACATAGAAAACCGCAGTGCGATTTGGGCAGTGTTACGGTATGGAAGAAGAGTAGAGGATAGGAAGAGGGGAGGAGAGGAAGAGAGGGCGCAAGAGCGCGCGGGAGAGCACCTTCATGATCAGCAGAAACGCTAGCGCCAGCACCCCCATAATAAGCGAGGGCACGTGCGTGGTCTTGAGATTGACGAAGATGTCATAGAGGATCATGTGTATGGTCTCGTGGCGCGTGGTGTAGCCCAGGAAGTAGCGCATCTGCATGAGCCCCAGCATGATGGCCGCGCCGCTGCTGAAGCCCGAGACGACGGCGTGTGAGAGGAAGCGCACGACCCAGCCCAGGCGTAGTAGCCCTGCGAGCAGCTGCAGCGCGCCGAGCATGAGCGAGAGGAGAAGCGTGAGGCCCAGGTACAGGCGCTGCTCCGCGGGGTCGTGTGAGTCCGGGTCCGCCATCTGCCTGGTGGCGGAGGGGGGAGGGGGTGGAGGAGGAGTGAGGGGAAGGGGAAAAGGGAGGGTAGAGGTTGGGTGGGGGCGACGGAGGATGTGGGTGAAGGAGCATAAGAGGAGGAGGGAGGACTTGAGGGTGCAATGTGCAGCGTGACGCAAGGCGGAGCGGGAGCACTCACTTGATGGCTTCGTTGACGAGCAGCGACACGAGCGACGTCGGACCCAGCGCCAGCTGCCGCGAGCTGCCGAATATGCTGCGCGCCACCAGGAGAGCGCGGGGAAAGCGCGGGGAGAGCGCGGGGAAAGCGCGGGGAGAGCGCGGGGAGAGCGCGGGGAGAGAGCGGGGAGAGCGCGGGGAGAGAACGGGGAGGGAACGGGAAGAGCGCGGGAAGAGCGCAGGGAGGGAGTGGAAAGTGCGCGGGGAGAACACGCGGAGGGGGGTTGGGACGTGAGAGGGGGGTCATGATGACCAGCGGTCGCGGGGAAGGCACTAGGGTACGACGCACGCCTTACTTCTCATCCCACCACTCGTATTGCATAACAGCACTCGTGCAGCATTGAAGCAAGGTGGCCGGCTAACCGACCGGGACGGACCTATAGACAAGGCACGGCACGAAGCCGGTGTAGAGACCGTAGATGGACGGCAGGCCCGCGACGCGCGCGTACGCCATGCCTTGCGGGATGATCATGAACCCCACCGACAGCCCCGCCACCATGTCGCCTTTCAGGTCGCGCCGCACGTCGTACGACAGCAGCCAATCCAGGCACGGCACGGCGTCGCGCACCAGCCGCCACGTGCCGGCGAGCGACGCGGAGAAGCGGAGCGACGCGAAGGGGTTGAGCTGCGACAGCCATGACTGCTCCCGGCTCTGGCCGAACCCGAAGCGGAGAATGCGGACGGTGGGGCCCACGGAGTTCTGGCGCCTCGGTGCATTCTGCGAGCCGCTGTTAGGGTGGTCCTTAAGGAGAGGCGTCTCGAGCAATGTCACGTCGCGGAACGAGCTCGACGGCCCTATGGCTTTAGCCGCGCGAGTCATGATCAACAGCGTGGTGCGTAGCAGGCGCTAGTCAAATGACTAGATAATTACTGCAATCCTACATAATCTGGACTCTCTGCGGTCTCCTCCCATGAAGCTTGAGGAAGTGATGGAAGCCTAATTTCCCCCTCAAGCCAGGTTCCAGTCCAGATTCCATGAACAGAGCACAAGGCATCACTACTGTAATGTTCACTAGCCTGATGCCAGGACTCAGGAGGATCTGCGAGGAGGCTGGGCGGAGGCCCTTGGGATTGGTTGGTGGCAGTTGCAGAAAAGAGAGAATTACTGTAGAGCCCTGTTCGGTGATTCATCTTTACTCGCATGGCCTCGAATTACTCGAGTGGCCACCGAATTTGGTGATAATTACTGGAGTGGCCACGCCAGGGCATTTTCGAGGAGTTTTTTTCTCCGGAACATTTTCCTACAAGGGTTTGTATCCCCGAAATTCCTCGTTCGCACGAGTCTCATCCCGCGGTAGCGTTTCGTACTATTCCCCACCCGAAAAAAACTAAAACCCGCTCGGAAGGCATGCCATCCGAGGGAGCCTCAACCCTAAAGTTTTAGGGTTGAGGCTCCCGAATGGCATGCCGTAAGCCGTGGGGTTTATTTTTTCACCTTAGGGTAATGTGCCTGGAAAAAAAAGCCAGCGGGAATCCCCTGGCGTGGCCACTCGAGTAATCATCACCAAATTTGGTGGCCACTCGAGTAATTCGAGGCCACGCGAGCAAGGACGAATCACCGAACAGGGCACTGGAGAAATTCTCTCTGCAGAAAAGCTTGGTCCGCTCCAAATCTGTCAACATGGGGAGGCACGGGGAAAGGGGGTGGAAGAGGGAGGTGGGTGGACGAACTGGTATCTCGGCGCAAGTGCGCGTGCGGAAGAGCAGAGGGGGTGAACACTCACCCTGCGCGCGTCTTTCTGGCTTACGCGGGTGCATTCCCTCGGCAAGAACAAACCTGGCCGTTTTGCAGGGGCTGCCCTGGCCGCTCCACGAATCCAGTAAGGCCATAAAGACAGGAAAGCCTTATGATTGGCTGTGGCGCGATCCTCATTACAAAAGGCCTCCCTCGTCCGTACACACTGCTCTCGAACATGGACATAAAACAGCCCACTCAGATTCCTCAAGCTCTTGTAAGCAGCAGAATATGGCAGAAACTTTTTACTCATTAATCGGCATAATTTCATGCTTGAATCTGAACTCCCTGTACATAGCATGACCATCCATGCATAATTCTACTATCTGGAAATCCCAATATAGGACCATACCAGTGGTTCTAAACTAACTATGGTAGCCTAAAATGCCCCACCTAAAAAGAAACTACCCCTCAAGCACCCCCTACAGCAGACAATGCATGAGTCTCCAGCTCAGATGTTCCAGCTTGGGTGGCACTTGCTTTGGGTGCTGATACTGACTCGTGAGATGCATCTGCTTTCAATGGAACAACCAGCACTGGGCAAGGAGCATGGTGCACACAGTGCGAGCTCACACTCCCAAGAGCCATGCTGCGAAGACAAAAGGGTGTGTGACCCAGGGAGGTCGGCGAGAAGAAAAAGAAAGAGAGTGCATTAAGAACAACCATTGGTTTAACTCCTTTGGTAGCTCCAACAATCCACGGACAAAACTTCAGCTGTTTCCCATCCAGGGGAAGCCTCACCGTTTGAGCAGGCTCATGCCACGTGTCCCCATGACCATCAGATCCGCATCAACCCTCTCCACGTGGCTAGCTAGCACATCCCGAGGGTCGCCCTTGAGATCCACGCCACTCACCGCCACGCCCTCGTCCATCCCCAGCTTCCCACCCTCTTCCTTCACCACGGCAGCGCACTTCTGCAGCAGCTGCTGCGCCTTGGCGTGCCTCTCATGCTCTATGCGCTGGTAGTACTCCTGCCATGAGAACAGTGAGTCCGTGCGGAACTCTGTTGGACGCTCGGGGGGTAGAGGCATGGGGGACATGGGGGTGTAGCAATACCCCGGATCTGGCAGGAGGATTAGTTACACGGGAACAGGTAGATTGCGGTACTGCATAGCTGCAAGATGCAGCAAACCATACAACATACCTCACGTTTCCTTTAACGCAAGAAACTGCAAACAGGAGTGTGATAACAGTCATTACGGCGAGGAGGTAGCTTTTCTTCCCAGGAAAACATTCTGCCTGCTTCGAGGGGGGTGGGATTACCATTTGGCGGCTTGTGCGCGTGCATGATGTGGAACTCCTTGGCTGTGCGCGCGAAGAGCCGCACCGCCTCTCGAAGCGCGTGCATGCTGTTGTCGCTGCCGTCCACAGCCACGGCCACTTTCACGTTCCTCTGCGCCATCGCCGCACACACGAGCACCCATCGCCATCTTAGTAAGCTAGCACCCAAAAGCGGAGGGAACTAAACAAAAAGAAAAAAGAAGCGCAGAGAAGTACCTGAGTGCCCATGTTTCGACTTATGGACCAAGAAAGTTCATCCGATTCAGCAGCCGTAGTGCGTGAATGCTATCCAGATACGCAGACAAAAAATCTCAACATTAATGATGCAGCCTTTGTATCTTGAACCGTCGAGTTCTTTCTACGACCCCGGTGTTTTGGAGAACAGTGGAGTAGCCGGCTGCAGGGAGCGGTAAGCTCCATGAATCGCAACGCCATGCTGCGTCCCGACAGCACACGAACAGCGTTGCTCGACACGCGGCAGATGAGCGATGTTAGAGGTGACGAAGGTATGCCATGGAGGAGGGCAATGCCGAGTGTGATGCATTCTGCCTGGTTGGCTTTGAAAAATGTACTCGTTACGGTGCTGCCCTACAGAGTACGGGTTCAGTGGTTATCGAGGAATCTTGCATTTTAAAAATACGCATCTGTAAAATAGTCATAGAATACAAAACGCATAATAAAAGAATGAACATAACACTAGTACATATATGAGTTAAACATAACAGATTCACGCATATTGGGCACTGAATATAAATGGATTCGGTCCACTTAAATCTATATTTTTGTCAGAAAGAAGCTTTAACGCTTCATTAATGGACGCCTCTGGAAGTTTAGGCGTCCTAGAAAGGAGCCGGACAGTGACCTGCAAAACAAATCATTGAAACAATTTTAAGGAACAATTACAGTATGTAGCAACCAATGGATGATGCTGCAGGCCATGCAATCCTCACCTGGCCATCTTGATCTGATGACAAGCCTGGTGTGGACTGGTAGCACGAGTACACAAGTGCATGTGAGTACCCCTTAGCAGAATTGCCCCAGAGACCAATAATCCAGTGGTCTGTCTGCACGCCCTGAAACTGCTGGATCATCTTCCCAGCCTGCCACATACCCCACAGAACACAGCAATGTATTAAGCACAGCAGCCAAAGAAAAGAAAACAAGCCACAGCCCAAAAGAGTGTTGCCAGCTGTATGCATTTCCCCGTCCAACTGCCATCAACCAACCTCGGAGGTGAGTTTGAGAGTGGCGGTGGCGGTGGTGCGTGTGGTGTAGAGCGCAGGGCTGGGGCTGCTGAAGAGGCTCGACACTAGGGGCGACAGAGAGCGCGTGGCGGAGGCCAACGCCGCCACGCGCTGCGAGAAGGTGCTGCCGTTCTGGCACTCGGTCATCACGTTCGCCATAGCCAGGGAGATCTGCCACGTGGACATGGGTAGATGGAGACACGAGGATTGAGCCATCGTCAGCGCAAACGACGACAGGAAGGAAGGCATTGCCAGGAATGGAGAGTGCAGCTTTGTAATTAGAGACGCAGACGCTATTTTTACATCGACTTGAGCCTGACTCGTGATAGTTCACGTACTGCTTCCTTCCCCTTGGCGCTGCCCTGCGCTGCAGTCACGCCGCCTACAATCACGCGGTTCATGGCAGCGATAGAAAACATCTCGTTCCGCTTCGCGTCGATTCCCTTCGCCGCCCCCTGAATCGCGCTTGACGCGCTCCGCAACGCGCTCTTCATCCGCGTCACCAACGCGAAGGAGTCGCGCTGGTTCAACTGCGCATTGGCGCGCTGCACGTCATCCAGCTCCGCCCAAAGCGTTTCCGCGCGTCGCGACACGTCAGCCACGGCGCCCTCGATACTCCCGAGGCCGTATGACACGGACTGCTTCACGTCGACCGGGAGCTCTTCGGAACCGAGCGTGAGGTACGACGTGCTCAGCTGCTGCTTCGTGCGCACCGACGACACCATGCCGCACACGGCGCGCAGCTGCTGCGCGAGAACGGTGGTGGCGGCGGAGATCGCGGCGACCTGGCTGCGGCGCATCGGCATCACCGCCACCACGCCCTGGCGCGTCAAGCTTCGGGCGAGAAAGGAAGCAGGCACACATAAAGACCATGGCTGACGCACAGGTTCGGGAGACTTAAAAAAAAAAAGAAATCAGAGTAGCTTGAGGGTGCAGTGTGAGTGAAGCTTGGTTAGTGGGCTTCATCGGTACCTGAGAGCGCCGCGGGACTTTCCCTTCTTGGCGGTGCTGTAGGTGTAGGTTATGGACGCGATACCCAGCTCGCCCTTGCTCTGAAACTTGCCCAGCGCCGTGGCACCAATCTCGTACCACTTTCCCTGCTCGGCAACGGGGGCAGCGGAATACCGAAAGGGAGGAAGAGGGGAGTTGAGAGATCCCGTGGTACGAGAGGATTGACGTGTGGCCGATGGTTGACGGGCGGTGCTTACCATGAACTTGCCCATGTTGAAGTTCGGCACGGTCTCGACGTTCGGGCACTTTGGGGATGAATCCTCGACGAATTTCTCGCAGAAGGGTACGTCGTCGGAGCCATCGCTGGGCGACACATCTTGAGCTAGCGAGCCTGGTGGCAGA
Organism: Closterium sp. Naga37s-1; assembly: GCA_947471745.1. Classification (NCBI taxonomy): domain Eukaryota; kingdom Viridiplantae; phylum Streptophyta; class Zygnematophyceae; order Desmidiales; family Closteriaceae; genus Closterium; species Closterium sp. Naga37s-1. The sequence continues at coordinate 2,957,986 of CANJKZ010000203.1, read as the reverse complement.
AGTGTCACGAGCAGGATAGCGAGCGGTAGAACGAGCAGGCACACGCGGAAACACCTTGTTTCCATAAAAACAGTAGTGGCCGTAGCTCTAAAGTAGGATTCAGTCTACGTGCTTCTGGAGATTCAACAACACAGGTAAAAGGTCTACAGATTGTTACTACTTCAGACGAAGGCGAGAACATCAGAAACATTTCGATTCGAAGTGTGGAATTTGTGTTGCTTCGTCAGTGCGAAATGAGGAGGGGGAGAGAAGGAACAAGGGTAGGAGCAGGGCGACTGCGTTGTGAAATGAATCCAGGGAGAACCGTCGTGTCACTCTCAAATGCGCGATTCGAAATGTCGGTGAAAATGTTGTTGAAATCTTGCTGGGCGCCCAAATTTAGCTCCGTTGCGACGCGTAAAGGAAAAGTGACCCGTAATAGCACAGCTGGCTTATAAGAAGTCATTTATCTGATGTAGCTGAACAAACATTGTATGCCCAATCAATCAAACTCCTACAGGATCCTCATTAAGATATATTATCCAGGGGCTACTTTAATCGGCTCCAATAATTTTTGCACCAGCTCTGAGTGTGATCAGTGCGCTGTAATGAATTAGCGCCTGTGAGCCGAAGGCCAGCAGTTGTGAGACGGCCCAAAGCAGCATCTATATCGGATTGCGCCACATTGGGGGTGCGAGATAGAAGCCAAACCGTTGTCTGCACTGGGAAACCAAGGGGGGTCAGAGAGTGACAAAAATGATGCGAATAGGCACTACAGTCAATGCAGACGTACCTTGCCCTGATAGCAGGTATAAACGGTGGCAAGGCTGTAGCCACTGGAAGCGTCTCCTTGCAAGTCAGTGATAATGTAGTTGGGCTCTTTTGACTTCTTACCATAGAATATCACAAACAGTTTTCCAGCCTGCAAGCAAGAGGGAACACATCGTTTGTGACAAATGGATAAACACCATAGAACCGCTTATATTTTCATGATGCGACAAAGAGTAGGAAGCACTTTCAGTTGAGGGGATGGAAAGATGGCAGCAGTGCTCACATTGCTCTTGCTCTGGATGGCCTTGGCGCGCGGAAAGCCACCCTGACCCACGCGGGAGAAGGGGGAGGGCACCATGGAGAGCACAACGGGAACCATGGCGGTGGCGAGCCTGCTTATGCTGCTGGATGCGAATAGCAGCCTCGTGTTTCGCACAAATGCCTGAAGCTGCACTCACCACAATGCACACAGGGACACGGCAATGGAGGCAGCACAACCAAGGCAAGTCAGAGACCGATGGAGAAGCATAAAGACAAGGTAAGTTATTCGCAGTTAAGTCAGAAAAGAACAATCAGGAGACTAGCACGTACCCCATTGGCAGCAGTCTTGGCATCCTGCCTGCCCAAGGACTGCAGCACTCCGCTGAGCTGCTTCGCTGCAGTCCTCCCAGTAAACCCCGCCTGGAAGATCCGCCCAGCAGCGCCCTGGATGTTGGAGATGGACTTGAGCATCTTGCCCTTGGCGCTGCTGTATTCCTTGGGATTCGGCCGCTCATTCATCACACTCATCGCCGTCTGGAAATCCCTCGCGGCGTTGTCAATAATTTCCGCGTCAGACGACACCGAGGCGAGAGATGCCGCAAGCTCATTGGCTGCCGTGAGCGGGCCTGAGGTTGTGCCGACACTGGTTGTGGCGGCGTCCGCAGAGGCGTTGGCGGCGAGGAGGGCCTGCGCCTGCGCGCTCGCCTTGGCTGCGTTGTATGCGACTCGGCAGACAATCCCGAGGTTGGTGGCTATGCGGCCGGCGTTCGTCGAGGACAGTAGAACCTGTGCTTGCCGCGCGAAGGCAATGCTGCGCTTGCCACGATTGAGCACCCTGTGGAACGGGCGGAGGGCGGAGGGTTGAGACGGGGGGAAGCATGGGGAGACGGGGGGTGGGATGGAGACGGAAAAAGGTGGAGTAAGGACGGAGCGAGGGTATGGAGTTTCAGGCTTATACTGAATGGACGAGAAGGGGTATTGTGGGCGGAGAAGTGACGACAATCGCTGCAGTGATGCTACCACGAGCGCAACACAAAAGCTGTGACCAGTTCAAATCGTATCGGTGCGAGAGTGAGTGTGAACATGGTTTTTGGTGCGTCCTGTAGGTTTTCCTGAGACATGCACCAGAGGTGAGTTTGGGCACAACCCACAACTTTAGCTCGCTCGCGGCTCACTTACTTGATTCGCTTCTGCCCGTTGACCTGCCCGTTGGGTGTGTAATCCGCCGTGGTGCACGTGAGCCCCACCTCCCTCTCGTAGTGGAACCGCGCTGTCAACGCCACCTCGTACCACCGACCCTGCCGCACCACAGCAAGTCACGGCGAGCAGATAAAGTGATAGCGGATCAGGGCGAGAGGTCGCGGCGTCGTGGGAAGTCATGACGTTGATTGGAAGGCGAATAGTTATGATGAGGGGAGAAAAGTGCGTGACCGCTGTTAGTACGAGGAGGGCGCGATCGGGCGCTGCGAGGATTCCCCGCCAAGGCCCGGATGCCGGGCCATGATCATGATGAGCGGCGCGAAGCGACGCGTCGACATCGCTGAGAAGGGAGAAGGCAAGAGATGGGCCGTTCCTGGCAGGGCGAGTGTAAGTGGGGTAGCCACGTACGTGGCCACAAACCAAACCAGCAACGTCAAAGTCACTGTTGCGAGACGAAATGCCATTCGAGTAGTAAACTTTGCAACTTTTCATGACGCGAGACTGGATGCGCATATGAACGCCAGTGACATTATGTATAGAAAGCCGCAGTAAAAAACACTTTTGTCTCTGTCAAGTGCCACCTAAGCGATGAACCTTGACTTGAAAGCACCGGGCATTTTGAGTCATCGAAGTGACTTACAAATAACCTTCACGCACCGACATCGCTAAAATCGAAATGCGAAAGTTATCAGGCGACTGCTTCCTGTACGTCTTGTCCACATCAGTCGACCGCGGTGGCCTGATGGTCTGGCCAGCGCCAAACCGTCGCGGAGGCCCAACTCAGACGCGCCACGTGCCGCTTATACGAGCAAATGTCGGTTGATCCACGCGAAAAAACGAACAATATTTGTAGTGCGAGGTTACACATACCGTGTAAGCCGAGATGTCAACGGTGTCGAAGGACGCGAGCTTGGGGCATTTGAAGGCATCAAGATAGTCGGCGCAGAACGACGCGGAGGCGGGTGCTAGCGCAAAAAGCGCGAGGAGCAGCGTAACAGCCGCCGTAACTTGCGCCAACCTGCGAGCAGCCATCGCTCGACAGCCTTACGGTCAGCTCAGAACTTGCAGGTGTGACCGACGCGTCTTGTACTCTAGTCGGAAAGTCAGCACTCAGCGTTGATGGGAATGGCTGGATAACTGTCAAATCACAAATCACTGGTAAGGAGGTGCTTTGGTGTGGTGTGTTATGCGGCGAATGGACTTGTAAAGCGACGAGTGTTCATGTTTCACCTTTGCTCACACTATCCGCGCTACATTTCGTGTGCTATTCAGTACACCGATCCGCACCGCATGTCTGAATTTCGCCCAGCATTCACTATTGTGTGAGTTCGGTTAGGAGGGACTTGTCATTGGCTAATTGCGTGCTGATGTGGAGTTGCCCCCTTTTTGTAGGCGTCTGGCGTGTTACGACGACCACGAACCAATTCCACCGCTCCTACGCGCGCTTCGCCTTCTTGGGGGGCCGCCGTAAGGCGATGCGGAATTGGTGGCTGGCTGGTGATACTGTAGTGAATGATCGAATCCAAGTCCAAACAGAGTGCACTGGACTGGGGTCTGCTCTGGAGGAGGGGAGACTCACACCAGCACACAAGCACGCTGCGCCACGAATTTCCAGCCGGTAATGTTCCGCAGTGACGAAACATGTCTTCATTCGAAGCTCCGAAGCGCGTCAAATCAACTTCTAACTCAGCGACCACAATCCAGATCACTTCAAGGATCGTCGAGGAGCCGATGACCGCAAATGTACTTGCTGAACTGCTGACGGGGATCGTTGTGGATCGCACGACGTGAAGTGGGAAGGCCTCAATTACAATCTGTGGCTCATTACGATACATTAGCTCTCAAGATACATAAGAACAAACAAGTGTCCCAATATAACATTATCTCAGCGTGCTCCAATATTTAGTGCACCAACTTGTACTCTGGTCAGTAAGCAAGAATGGGTTGGCACCAGTTAGCCGTAATCCAGCATCAGTAAGACGCGCCAACGCAGCATCTATCTCAGACTGTGGAATCGTAGGTGTGCGAGCCAGAAGCCAGATTGTGGCCTGCAGTGGTAAAGCGTTACCAGGGAAGATTAGTTTAGTATTCCCCACAATAATCGTGAAGCATCAACAAGGAAAAACGAGAAACTTATTTACCTCGCCTCCACTTGTATCAACCACAGTTGATTGTGTGTACTGCCCCGCCGATGGATCGCCTTGCACGTTAAACACAGAGTAGTTGGGCTTTGTTGGCGCCGGGCCAAAGAATGTCACAGAGAGGCGGCCCGCCTGCATCACCAGAGGAACCAAAGAAATACAAGTGTGTGTGAGACCAAAGCGGATATAGAGGGAGCCAGCACAACTCTGCAAGGACGAGGCAGGCCTGCAGCAAGCTTACATTCTTCTTGCTTTGCAAGGCTTTGCCTCGAGCAAAGCCTTGTGAAAGGCTTCTGAGAGGCGACGGCACCATGGCGACTGTGGGTGCAACCATGACCGTGGCGAGCCGCACAATGCTGGTGGCGGCGAACATTATCCTTGTGTTTCCCACCAGCGACCCCAGCTGCACACGCGGCATACACAGGTATAACGCACACATAACACAAAGGACGCGTGAGCAGAGCAAAATTCTGGCTGGAGGCACTAGGACGGCATGGCAGAAGGTACACCTATGCTGATCCCAAGGGGAGCAGCATGCTGGGTTCAGCTCCCACGTACCCCGTTTGCAGCTGTGTCTGCGCCCTGCCCACCCATGCCTCTCAGCGCCCCAGACAGCCCCTGTGCTGCGGTCTTCCCAGTGAAAGCCGCTTGAATTATTCGTCCAGCAGCGCCCTGGATGTTCGAGATGGACTTGAGCATCTTGCTCCTGGCGCCGCTGAACCCCTTGGCCTGCCCGCGCTTGTTCAGCTTGTCGGCCTCCGTCTGAAAATCCCTCAGTGCGTTGTCGATCATCTCCGCGTCAGACGACACCGCCATGGCGAATGCGGCGAGTTTATCGGCCACAGCGAGGGATTCAACGCTGCTGTTTGTGGCGGTATTCGCGGAGAGGAGGGTCTGTGCTTGAGCGCTCGCTGCAGCGGCGGTGTTGGCGACTCCACAGACGATCCTGAGATTGCTGGCGATGCGATTGGCGTTTAACGAGGTGGTGAAGATCTGCGAGCGGCGCGGGAGAGCGACGCTGCGCATGCCGCGGTTGACCACCCTGAAAGACGAGCGAGGAAGGACGACGCAGGGAGGAAGGAAATGGAGAACGTGTGAGGGAGAGAGGGGGGGCAAGTAACACAGGACAAAAAAAGATGCTTCAAATCGGAGCCACAATGGCGTGTGACTATGCGGCAGTCAGAAGGAAAGCGTGCACCTTTGACTGATCCACGTTATTAATCTTTCAGCATCTGTGACCATTGCCGTTGAGAGTGAAGTTCACTCAAGCCAGTACCGCGGCGCGCATGCCACCCAGAACTCACTTGACTTTGTTGCGGCCGTTGACCAACCCCTTGGCCGTATAGTTGGCCGTCGTGCACGTCAGCCCCAGCTCGAACGTGAATCGGAACCCCGCCGTCGATCCGATCTCGTACCACCGGCCCTGTCGACGGTTAGAAAATAACGCGGATGGAAGGTTGGCGAGATTGGCGAGGCGCACACGGGTGGGCGGAAATCAAGGAGAGGGTGGGTCAAGAATGATAACGAGGCGGCAAATTTCGGAGGCCGCGAATGAGGGGAAGAGAGGAAGTGTGCGAGCCGCATACGTAGGCGTCGCAAGATTTATCGGAGGAACGCCTGGTACTACAACGAGGCGGGTGACCGTCCCTGGTATGGGAAGGGTGTGATTGCGCAGCTGCGACTGCGCATCGCGTGGCGTGAACGCGACAGTCGCTCAAATCGCAGCCGAGCCGACCGTGAAGGGGTGTTAATCGGCTGTGAGTTGGGTCTCTCACTCGCAAGCGCGCGTTTCACAGTGCGTTTCGCTGAAGTGACTTTCAATGGCGAGCGTGCGGTTGAACGTACCGTGTACGCGGTGAGGACGATGTCATCCACGGATGCAAGATCGGGCGATTTGAAGGCCTGCACGTAGTCGGCGCAGAACGACGCGCCGGCGGGCCGCGTACACGCCGCGGACAGCGCGAGAACCAGCGCGATTGCCGCCGCGACTTGCGCTAAGCTGCTAGGGACTGTGGAGGTAAAGGGCCGCGCGGCCATCATGTGCGCCCGAGGATCGCTTTGAGCTACCTGGCTAATCAACCAGCAGTGAGCTTATAACTTATAATGCTACGCGGAAACGCGAAGGGTCTAGCTCACCGTGACAAGCGCAAGGGCAGTGAAGGGCGACTGCGTCGACCAAGAACAAGTCCCAATGGGGCTTTTACTGCTAACACCGCCACTCGTAGTCGTGGTAGTACTAATAACGCTCCAAATAAGTGGTGGTGATGGTGTCAATGGCTGCCAGCTGGTTTATGAATCATGAACGCAATGCGGCTGCGGCTGAGCTCCTCCTTTGGTTGGTGTGCGCGGTGAGGGTCAGGGTGTGGTGGTGGTGGAGTGAAGGGACGCGCCACGTCATGCGGTATCCTCCTCGCTCACACCGTCCTTGACCGCTTCGGCGCGGAGCGCGCGTTTTCAAAACCACACAGGGTGGCGCAGCTTCGGTTCTCTCGCCGATGTCGGGTTACCCATCCTACTGCACCTGCACGACTCCCGTGAGTCGTCGTCGTGACGGACACCGTCGTCCATAAAACTTGGTTGGAACCATTTCTGCGATGTTTCCTCACTGACGTATTACTTCAGATGCTGCCAAGTTTTCAGGACCACGCACTGCCGCTGACCTACGTGCGCCTCGCAACAGTGGAGCACGCTAGCCGTCGGCCTACGCAAAGCTGAGCCACAAACACAAGTGAAGCGAGAGGCGAGGGAGGGCGAGGGATACAATTGGCTGTTGGTTAGAACAATGAGATAAAGAGGGGATTTCACACAGGGTAGTTTACACCGTGGGTTAGAACCGTTTGCTCGACGCTCCAGCTTGTATCATTGGAGGCGCGTTGTTGTCGGTCGGGCATCCATCCACCCACAGGTAAAGTGCGCAAATACACCTCAATGCTCTTACCCTCGATTCAAGGCTTGAGTTGCTGGATGTTTGGAGGAGAGGGTCTACGTTCTGTACACCTTTGCAAGACCCAGCACGCTTCTTGGGTAGGCAGAACCGACCCCAGTTTGTGTCGCAATTTGCAACCCAGTTCAGGTCATGTGTTGTGTTGAATTGTACTGTGCCTAAAATAGCGACCAGATTCATGATGCACATCGAGAGCAGTTGTCGTGCACTATCGATGGCCACAATGTGCTGACGTGGGCTGTTGTAGACCGTCATAGGTTGTGTCTCCTAGGTGACAATAATACTCAGTAAAGGCTTTGGCTCGTTAACGATGCAGGGAGGCAAATACTGTGTTTGCTGAATGTGCAGGCAAACAAGTGGGCCAACAACACTTCATCTCAACGTGCTCCAATATTTTGTGCACCAACTTGCACTCTGGTCAGTGAGCAAGAATGAGTTAGCTCCTGTTAGTCGTACTCCAGCAGCAGTGACGCGCGCCAATGCAGCATCTATCTCAGACTGCGGAATTGTAGGTGTGCGAGCCAGAAGCCAGATTGTGGCCTGCAATAACAATAAATGAGGGTTAATTCTCACGTCTCTAGACAAACATCAACACGGGAAAAGGGGCAAGCAGAATTACCTCGCCTCCTCTGGTGTCAACAACAGTTGCTTGTGTGTATCCCGCCCATGCATCGCCTTGCACGTTAAACACAGAGTAGTTGGGCTCTGATGGCACTGGGCCAAAGAATGTCACAGAGAGCCGGCCCGGCTGCACCCAGAGACGACCAAAAGACACGAGTGTGAGTCCAACAGGGGAAATAGAAGGAGCCAGCACCTCTCCCAAGAACAAGGCAGGACTGGAGAAAGCTTACATTCTTCTTGCTTTGCAAAGCCTTGCCGCGAATGAAGCCTTGTGTAAGGCTTCTGAGAGGCGATGGCACCATGGCAACTGTGGGTGCGACCATGACTGTGGCAAGCCGCGCAATGCTGGTGGCAGCAAACATTATCCTTGTGTTTCCCACCAGCGACCCCAGCTGCACATGTGGTACACATAACACAGAGGATGCGTGAGCAAACCATACTTCTGGCCAGAGGCACTCGGCACAGCATGGAAGCAGCTACACCTACGCTGATCCGATCCCAAGGAGAGCAGCATGCTGGGTTGAGCTCCCACGTACCCCGTTCGCAGCAGTCTCTGCACTCTCCCCACCCATGGCTCTCAGCGCTCCAGACAGCCCCTGTGCCGCAGTCTTCCCAGTGAAAGCCGCTTGAAGAATTCGCCCAGCAGCGCCCTGGATGTTGGATATGGATTTGAGCATCTTGCTCTTCGAGGCGCTGAACCCCTTGGCCTGTGGCCGTTTGTTCAGCTTGTCGGCTTCCGTCTGAAAATCCCTCAGTGCGTTGTCGATTATCTCCGCGTCAGACGACACCGACGTGGCAAACGCGGCGAGTTTATCGGCCGCAGCGAGGGATTCAATGCTGCTGTTCGTGGCGGCATTTGCAGAAAGGAGGGACTGTGCTTGAGCGCTCGCTTGGGTGACGGTGTTGGCGGCCCCACAGACGATCCTGAGATTGCTGGCGATGCGGTTGGCGTTTAACGAGGTTGTGAAGATCTGCGAGCGACGCGGGAGTGCAACGCTGCGCCTGCCGCGGTTTACCACCCTGGGCACGGATGCAGCCCGCGGTGGGAGGGAAGGGATGGAGAAAGAGTGAGGGAGGGCGGGCAAGCAAGGACAGGAAACAAATGCTTCAGATGGGAGCCAGAATGGCATGTGACTACGCAACAGGTTGATTGACTTGTCAGGAGAAAAGCTCGCGGTTTTAATTAATTGACGTATTAATCTTTAAAGCATCTGTGACCAAGGACGTGCACGTGCACCGCATTTGTTTCTCAGAACATTCACCGCCGTCACTCAAGCTCAGCGTTTTTCTCCCGGCATACGAGTCGCATGCAACCCAGGACTCACTTGACTTTGTTGCGGCCGCTGGGCGTGACACCCTTTGCCGTGTAGTTGGCCGTGGTACACGTCAGCCCTAGCTCGAACGTGAACCGGAACCGCGCCGTCGACCCGATCTCGTACCACCGGCCCTGCACGCGGTTAGACAACAAGGCTGATGGAAGGTTGGCGATGTTGGATATACGGAGAGGGTGGGTCAAGAATCACTACTCCGAAGCGGCGGCGGGTTTCGGGCGCAGGAGTGTGAGAGTCGCGAGATGTAGGCGTCGCGAGAGTCAGACGAACGTCAAGGGGGGTGGGGTGTGGGGGGGACGGCAAGGATGTGATGTCTGCTGTGACTGCGCGGCGATCGCTCAAATCGACGCTGCGGCGTCTGGAAAGGGGTTCAATGGCTGTACGTTGAGACTTTCACTCGCAGGCCTGTGTTTCTCATCCTGTGGGTGACTTTCAATGGCGAGCGTGCGTTTACGGCCGTGTGCGTTTAGAGTTGCGTGCGGTTGACGTACCGTGTACTTGCCGAGGGCGATGTCATCGACGGACGGGAGCGTCGGGCACTTGAAGGCCTTCACGTAGTCGGCGCAGAACGACGCCGCGACGGGCCTCGTACACACCGCGGACAGAGCGAGAAGCAGCGCGATGATCGCCACGACTTGCGCTGAATTGCCTGTAAGGACTGTGGAGCTATTGGGTCGTGCGGCCATCGCTGTGAACGAGAGGATCGCTGTGAAATGCTACGCGGAGTTTCGCCTTAGCTCACCGTGACAAGCGCAAGAGCAGTGAAGGGCGACTGCGTCGTCCTAGTAGAAGACCCAGCAGGACTAATACTGCTAACACCGCATCTGGCAATAGCCAATGCAGCTCCAACTAGTAATGTATAGTCTAGTGGTGATGGTGATCGTGCGAATGGATATCAGCTGATACATGAACGCAATGCGGCTAAGCTCTGCCTTCAGTCTGCGCGGGTGAGGATCAGAGACCTGGGTGTGGTGGTGAATCGTGATATCTTGAAGGGACGCGCCATGTCATATCCTCCTCGCTCACACCGTCCTTGACCACTTCGGCGCGGAGCGCGCGTTTTCAAAACCACACAGAGTGTCGCAGCTTCGGTTCTCTCGCCGATGTCGGGTTTCCCATCCCATCCCACCTGCACGACTCCCGTGAGTCGTGACAGACACTGCCGTCCATAAAACCTGGTTAGAGCCATTCAGCGATGTTTCCTCACTGACGTACTTGTACTTCATGCTGCCAAGTTTACAGGACCACGCGCGGCCGCTGACCTACGTGCGCCTCGCAACTGCGGAGCGAGCAAGGCTGAGCCACAAACACAAGTGAAGCGAGAGGCGAGGGAGGGCGAGGGATTGACAAAGGCTGTTGGTTGAACAGTGAGATAAAAAAAGTGATTTCACGAAGGGCTGTACAGTTGAGCTGTACCACAGTTTAAACCGTTAGTTAGAACCGTTTGTAAGGCGCGTTGTTGTGGGTCGGGCATCCACAGGTAACTAAGTTCACTAAGTGCGCGAAAATTGCTCTCACACCTCAATTCCAGGTCTACTGTACAGTCCACCTTCGCAAGGCCCAGCTCGTTCTTGGGTGGGGCAAAATTGTCCCCTCCCCACCCAAGTTTGAACTGGAGAGGAGAGGATATCTGCTGCACCCCAGTTCAGGTGGTCTTGCGTTGCGTGTACCGTTGGGTATGACCGTTGTACACCTAGTTCTCGATAATTGCACACCCCCTACCCTTTTTTTCGTATGTACCCTTTACGGACTTTGACTTGATGCGATGGACACCCAGAGATTGCGGGACTAGACAGCTGGCAGGTTCCTTCAGAAAGAAACTCGCACTTAAAATTCGGGGTTGGGGTTTAGTTAGGTTTGGGTTCTCTTTTACACTCTTGGTGCACCCCGTCAGTTCGCGAAAGTACGTCTAGGGTTGGTAACTCCTCCGCGGTTTTCCTAGAGTTGGTAACTACCCTACGAAACCGATAGGGGTAGGGTAAGTACCCCAAGGTGTAAGATTAAGAGGTGTGAAATAATCGAGAACAGGATGTACTGTGAATTGAACTGTGCTCAAAATCGAGACGTGATTCATGATGGCCAGAGAGAGCAGTTTTTGTGGACAATCGATGGCCACAATGTGCTGACGTGGGCTATTGTAAACCATGACTGGCGGGAGACAATCATACTCGGTAAATGCTTGGGATCGTTGAAAATACAAGGAGGTAAAATGGTTTTGCTGAATATGCAAGCAAGCGATACCATCACGATGGTTACGGTTTTACCATCAGCGCTGTCGCCCTGTTGAACACAATCATTCCAGCGGGAGAGACAATCACATGCCAGCGTTTAGAAACACAAAATCGAAACGTAATTCCAGCCCCTGGGTTTTGTAGTCAGGCGGTAGCATGCACAAAGTAGAAATCGCGACGCGCATCTCCAATGTGGAATTTGACATCTCACGCACATGCTGCCGCCAACATCACGGTGCCTTTTCGGCAAGAACGAGGTTCGGACGCCATCACCTACATCCTTTTGCCACATCGCACCCTCAGCCCGCATCAGCACATGAGCCCATCTCTGCTCACCCACCTGAACTCCCCGCCTTCGCGAGTCCCATGAGGCTTTCACCTCTCGCCGCGGTTCACGTTCTGCGCCTGATTCTATCACGCGGTTTGCACATTTATTGTCACTTCTCTACTGTCCGCTGTCAATCGTAGTAGGTACTTCGAGTACGTCGAGCTGGTACCACCTAAAAGAGTTTAAATCTGTTGCGTGGCTTGTCTTCTCAGGATTAGTGGTCCAGCATGGGAACTTTCGAGGGCCATTTGCTTCCCGGAGCCGCGTTTCTCCTATTCGGCTCGTGGCAGCTGTTCAACGTCTTGCGAGCCTTCTTTCAGCGTCCTGGCAGCTTCCAGTCCCGTGCATGTGTCCCCACCGCCACCACAGGCATCAGGCGCTACATGGAGCTGATCTTCATCTCACTTGGAGCTACAGCATCAATACTCATGTCAGTTGCACATGTTTCACAACATCCAACCTGATTTGATTTTTCCTTGAATTTCATTTTTTGTTGTATTACAGTAAATTTGCTGTCATGTAAATTCCGGTGCACAGGGAGCTCGTGCTGACTCAGCCACACTTCTCCCCTCTGGACAAGCACCACGTGATCCTGCTCGACGCATTCAACAACCTGGAGCATGCCGCCATCTCCCTCTTCTTCCTCCTCTACGCCCTCACCTGCCTCCTCTGCGACCTCCTCCCCAGCCTCCCTCCATACCTGCCACACCTCGTGGGTGCCTCGGCTCTTGCTCAGGAGTTTCTACTCTTCCACTTCCACTCGGTAGATCACATGGGCTTGGAAGGGCACTATCACATGCTGCTGAGAATTCCTATTGGCATCGGGGCTATTTGTGCAGTACTTGAGATCGCACACCCCACATCCTTCATGCTCTCTCTTGTACGTGCCATGAGCTTTCAGCTGCAAGGCGGGGTGTTTATCCAGATCGCCCTGTGCATCTGGGTGCCGTCGCTGGTGCCCCTTCACTGCATGCGCGATGTGGTTACCAACACAGTTACATGCGAAAGCGAGGTGTGGCATGGGAGGGCGAAGGCCCTCGCCACTCTGCAGTTCACATGGTGGAGTGCCGCAGTTGTGCTGAGCACACTGATTGCCACTGTACTCGCCAGCCAAGCCTTTCAAGACCCTTCAGAAGGGGTTTATTCCATTGTCATGAGGGCACCGAAGGCTGATACTCCAAGGGACATTGAAATGGCAGACTCCAAACCACTGTTAGACACCCCCTCATCTGACGAGGAAGCTCTGAAGGAAGACCCATTTGCAGGCGCTGTAAAAGCGTGTGCGGGTGGATAAGATACAGCAGCACTTTTGTTTGAATAGCCGAGCTAGGAGTCGTTGCAACTTCAGCACTCACTTGAATGGGTGGCTGCAGATGGAGTTGCACGTGGATGTGTGATTTGGAGCACAGTCCCTTGTAATGAATTGATTAGAATTGCGATATAAGTGTAGGAGCTAACTGTAGTAAGAGAGCAGTAAGGGATTTCGAAGTGAGATGACCACTGAGACTGGAGGATATCCCGAATCGCAGTAGGGTTACAGCAACAAAGTGCAATAAGAACAGCAACAACTTCTGGTGTTTGGAGAATGTAGATGGCATCCAGAGGTGCTTGAATAAATACATAGTCGGAGGTGCCAGTGATGCGACTGATGGTGGAGGAGGAGAGCAGTGCAGCCATGGTTGGACTCAAAAGACCTTGGCGAGCCAGCCCCTGGTGGTGATTGAACATAGATGTGACAATACGGAGGGAATGAACAGTGAAGTTTGAGAAGAGATGACACACAGGTGCAGCACAAGCGAGAGAGGGGCGAGAGAATGGAGAGCTGTGAAGGGGCAAGCGAGCAGTGTGAAAGACCGAAGAGAGGGGATGTGAGGGCGTGCATGTGGCATTCAGCATGTGCAGGGATGTGAGGGCGTGCATGTGGCATTCAGCATGTGCAGGGATGTGAGGGCGTGCATGTGGCATTCAGCATGTGCAGGGATGTGAGGGCGTGCATGTGGCATTCAGCATGTGCAGGGATGTGAGGGCGTGCATGTGGCATTCAGCATGTGCAGGGATGTGAGGGCGTGCATGTGGCATTCAGCATGTGCAGGGATGTGAGGGCGTGCATGTGGCATTCAGCATGTGCAGGGATGTGAGGGCGTGCATGTGGCATTCAGCATGTGCAGGGATGTGAGGGCGTGCATGTGGCATTCAGCATGTGCAGGGATGTGAGGGCGTGCATGTGGCATTCAGCATGTGCAGGGATGTGAGGGCGTGCATGTGGCATTCAGCATGTGCAGGGATGTGAGGGCGTGCATGTGGCATTCAGCATGTGCAGGGATGTGAGGGCGTGCATGTGGCATTCAGCATGTGCAGGGATGTGAGGGCGTGCATGTGGCATTCAGCATGTGCAGGGATGTGAGGGCGTGCATGTGGCATTCAGCATGTGCAGGGATGTGCAGTGAGAGGATGGCTGAGACAGGGATGCGAGGGGGAGCTGTGGCGTGTAGCATGTGCATGGATGTGCGGTGAGTGAAGGGCTGCTCACCAGATGCCTTCCGGTTGTGTCTGTGACCGTGGCCTGTGCACCATGCACCATGCACATGTACATGCACCATGCACCATGCACCATGCACATGCACCATGCACCATGCACATGCACCATGCAACATGCGCCATGCATGCAGCATGCACCATGCATCACTCCACAATAATGGAGAAGCACCAAGTAGATGCAAAGGTGACGAGGCAGGGACGAAGCACTGAGGGCAGCGGCATGTCACTGGGCTCAGAGGAGGACATAACATGCACAAATGTGTGTGGACACTACCAGAGTCATGACCACAAACATGCATCCTTCCATTGCATTCTCCCCAATTCATCCCTTCCTCATCCTCACCCCCGGTTCTCTTTTCCCCACTCCCACCCCCATGGCCTCCCCTCTCCCCACTCACGTCTTGCCAGCAAACGCGTCGCTGATGTCAGCAGAGGAGGGCAGCGAGAGCAGCGAGGCCATGAGGTCGTACCGCTCCTCATCTCCTCCCTTCCTCGATCTCATCCACATTATTTCGGTTCCCTCCCCCTTTCTTCCCTTTCTTCCCTTTCCCCCTCCCCCCCCCGCACCCCCCCCCCCCCAATCACCCCCCTCTCCCCACTCACGTCTTGCCAGCGAAGGCGTCGCTGATGTCAGCAGAGGTGGGCAGGGAGGGCAGAGTAGCCATGAGGTCGTAGCGCTCCACTCCGAACGACACGTCCACGCGCTTGTACACCTCATAGGGGTCCGGATAGCGCATCCTGGGGGGTGACAAAAGGGAGGTGGCAGAGAGGGCAGCGAGGGCAGGGAGGGCAGCGAGGCCAGGACATCATATCGTTCCACGCCAAACGACACGTCCACGCGCTTGTACACCTCAAAGGGCGACGGGTAGCGCATCCTGGGGGGTGGGAAGGGGAGGTGGCAGGCGTGCTTTAAACACCTGAGGGCGCCGACGATTAGGTACTGCATGCACGATGGGGTAGTGCATGTCGTCCCACAGGTGGGCCCCACACGTGTGTGAGGCCCACAAATGATCTCAATAGCACTCTTTACAGCTGCAATTCCCACCTGAGAGCACCGAGGATGGGGTACTGCGTGCCCGAGAGGTAGAGCAGGCGCATGAGGTAGCAGAGCTCGAATGTGTCTGTGAATGCCACCCTCTCCGCCCTCCCCGCCACCTGCATCACCCCCGCTGCACTAGGTAGGTCCTGATGGCGCCAGGGGGAAAGGTGTGCATGGGAGGGCACGCACGGGAGGGTGGGTGGGAGGGCGTGAGGGAGGATGTGGGGAAGGATGGCAGTGAGGCGCGTGGGGAAGGATGTGAGCAAGGATATGAGGAGAAAGATGCGTGACAGAATGACAGCAGGGCAGCAGGGCAGGAGGGGGCAAGGAGGGCAGCAGGGCAGCACGTCAGACGAGCAGCATGCCTTAAGGGCAGCAGGGGTGACCTTGAGGCGCGGGTTGAGGATGATGACGGGCCGTGGTGCTGCCGCCTCCACCATGGCTTGCAGATCCTGAGACATGGAAGGGCGTAGGGGATGGGCGGGCATGGTGGGACTCCAAAAGAATGATTCGTGCTCTCAATAGTGCTAGGGTCATGCCTATCATTGCTGATGTTGTGCCTATCATGTCACGCATATCAATGCTGACGTGACTCACATCAAGGATGCAGTTGCCAACAGCATTCTGAGGAGCCATGATGATCACCACGTCATCCTCCGGTGCCACCTCAGCAGCTCCTGATTGGTGCATGATGCGCACGACAAGGGGCATGTGGGCACAGCAACAAACAAGTGAGCACAGCAAGAGCAGAGCAACAAGAATATGGGCACACGGAGCATGAGAGAACAGGGGTCAGGAATGCACATGCAGGAATGCACACTCAGTGCTCCCATGCAGCCACCCACACTGATCGCGACCACCAAGCCACCATCTTTGAACCCACCCACGGAGCCGAGAACGATCTTGTCGTTGAGCTCCTCTCCCCAGTCCATGGCCTCCAGCAGCCTGCGCGTGCCCGCCAGCTGCAACGGCATGCCCGCGAATATGCCCGACCCCATGCTGCCCTGCACACACACCTGGGGGGGGTGAGCAGGGGGGAGGGGAAGGGAGAGGGGAGAGGCGCAGGGGAAGGCGAGGGGCCAGGCGGAGGGGCAGGAGGGGAATGTGAAGCATGTTCGTGAGTATGCACGATCCCATGCCGCCCTGCACACACACCTGGTGGGGGTGACACGGGGAGAGGGAAAGGGAGCGAGACAGGCAGGTGCAGAGGCAGGCAGAGGCGAATAGGCAGTGTACAGACGTTTTCCACACTGTTCTTTCCTCCTCACCATCATTCGCGCCTCCCCTTCCCTCTTTCCATCCCTCCACTTCCCCCCTTCACCCTCACTTCCCCCCTCACACTCACTCCCTCGTCAATCCACACCCCCTCCCTCCACCCCCTCCGCACCGCACCTTGACTCGCTTGCCCTTGCGTGCGAAGGTGAATGCCAGCTCCCGCATGAGCTCCAGCAGCGTGCCGATGCGGTACACGTCCTGATGCAGGGCGCATGGGAGAAGCATGGCGCACACGCAGGGTGGATGAGAGGGGAGATCGGGTAACAGTGAGCAGGGTGGGAGGGAGCAGAGTGGGTAATCATAGGCATGAGCTCCAGCAGCGTGCCGATGCGGTACACGTCCTGATGCATGGCAGGCAGGGTGGGCGGTGGGGAAGGGCATTGAATGGGACGAGAGGGGAGCAGAGCGAGGTGGGCAGAGAGGGAGGGAACAAACGGGGAGATTTATACTCACTGTGTTACATGTTCTGGTGTGTGGTATATACAGTGGGCGAGGCAGAGTGAAAGGCCGACTGGGTTACAGTGTGCAATGCAGTGCAGGGAGTGTGGAGCGGAAAAGTTGGAGAACAGAATGGCGAGGGGGAAGGAGGTTGGGGAGAGGCAGAGAAGGGGTGAGTGAGGAGGAAAGGATGGGGAGTTAGGGCCTGGGAAAAGCAAGTGAGGAACCGCAATCACGCTTCGTAATGTAACGGAATGGGTGAACAGTGACTGGCGAGGGGCACGCAGGCAGTGGAAGGGTTGAGAGAGAAGGGCTGACCATTTGGGGGTTGAGCTCTGGGATTAGACACTCCAGCTGCACAAAAACACACACACACACACACACGCACACACACACACACACACACACACACACACACACACGCACGCACACACATACACACCAAGAAATTCCACGTGTGAGCAAACAGGCCAGCCATGCCATGACATGCATGCCCTTCAGCCCACCTAAATTCGCTGCTTCCCAGCAGCCGCGGCGTTGACAGCAGCAGAGGAGGCATCATCATAGAAGTATTGGCAAATCTCCCAACTTCCTCTGAGGCACGTCAAATCCAAGTCCACGCACTGACCGCCATCCCACCCACCTTGATCCTCTGCTTGCCGGCGGCCACGGCGTTGACAGCAGCGCAGCAGGCATCGTCATAAAAGTACTGCCGGATCTCCCGGCTGTGAGGGATGTCGTTCAGCCGCGTTGGCATGCCCCTCCACGCGCCCTCTTCCGCTGCTGCTGGTGCCCCCGCCTGCTGCATGCACACGCGCACAAGTGCACGGGTGCACGGGGGGAGGGGACACACAAGGTTCAAGCAGAGGCGGGAGAGAAGCAAGGGAGGAGCGCAGGTGGGAGGAGTAACAAGGGACGGTTGCAACGGGGTGGGAGGAAAAGGTGGCTCCTAGTTGGCCGGAGGAGCGGCAGACAGAAGGTGAGAACGGTTTTGTGGACTGTGGGGAGAGGCACGAGGATGCTTCGTTGGTGACCCCACCTTGTCTGCCCTGGCCTTGTCGAGAGCGCTGCTGATGTCAGCGAACACCTCGTGCTTGCCTCGATGCCCGTTCACCTGCATTCGATGAGGAAAGGGCGACGAGGGTAGGGGGAGTGGGAAAGAGGAAGAGGGTAGAGGGAAGAGGGGAAGGGGCAAGGGGGTAGAGGGGAGATGACAGGGTGAAATGGATTTGGGAGACAGGGGTAGGGGAGGAAGAGAATATGGGCAGGATGAAGAGAATATGGGCAGGATGAAGAGAATATGGGCAGGATGAAGAGAATATGGGCAGGATGAAGAGAATATGGGCAGGATGAAGAGAATATGGGCAGGATGAAGAAAATATGGGCAGGATGAAGAGAATATGGGCAGGATGAAGAGAATATGGGCAGGATGAAGAGAATATGGGCAGGATGAAGAGAATATGGGCAGGATGAAGAGGATGTGGGAGGAAGGGGTGATCCAACCCAACACGTTCCATTTCACCCACTCATGACAACCCACCCTCCTCCATCCCTTTTCCCTCCCCCCAGCTGACACACAGGCGTACCTCCACCAGTTTCTCCCTGTATCCATTCACCACATGCGTCACGTGCTGCTTGTACACCTCCACTCGTGCTAGCGCCTGTGTGGTGAGAGGAAGGGGGTGGTAAAAAACAAGAGGTGCAAAGACGTTAGGCAACAAAGCGGGCGTGAGAGGCAGGAAGGCGTGTGAAGTTATTTGAAAAGGTGGAGAAAGGTGTGAGTGAGCGTTGAGTAGGTGCTGTGCAAGCAAGCAATGCTACCTTGTACCTTCTCCTCCGTGTCGTCAGACCGCTGGATGAGCCGCGCTCGAACCTCCTCGCTCTCGGGAGGGGAGAAGGTGAGGTGGTAGATGCGGTTGGTGTGCGGGTCCAGCCTGCGCCCCACCACCCTGTCCACTAGAATGCTGTCCGGCACCTGTGGAGACACACGGCAGTAGGGAGGCAATACCACCAAAGCAAAACACGTTCAGTTATATGAATGACGTCGATCACCATCCCACCACCCTGGGCGAGCAGCCCACGTGGGGCGAACACACTGGATTCACGCACGGCGCTCCTGCAGTGACGTCCAGAACCACCCCTTTCGTCCATGAGCCCCTGTGCCTTGTGAGTCGCCTCGGAATTCGGCCATACTCACGAATAAATTAGTAAGCACACAGCCCCAGCGCACCTGCAGCAGCAGGAAGACGTCGGGCACCACCCCCGCGTCCATGAGCGCCTGTGCCTGTGCGGGCGAGCGCGGGAAGCCGTCCAACAGCCACCCCTTGGTCCGCGCGTCCGGCTGGGATAGACGTGCCTGCACCATCTGTCAAGGAAGAGGGAGAGGGAGCGATGGGAGTGAGATGAGACTGAGAAATGAAAGTGAATTTCAAAGGCAGAGCGAGGAGAGTGCGAGATTTGAATGATAGTGGGAGAGACAGGGTGCTATGGAGTCGAAGATGGGGAGCTATGGGGCGCTATGAGAGTGGGGGACATACAGGACCGTCATCTACCCCAACCAATGCAACCTGGCCGACCACACAGCCCTTCCCTTGCAGCCAGCTTCACACCACCTCGTGAGAGCTTTCTGAGAATTCTCCTCAACAATCTCATCTCATCCCATCCCCACTCATGCTGATGATGAGGTCGTCCGGCACGAGCTGCCCCGCGTCCATGAACGCCTTGGCAGCACTCCTCCCGCTCGTCATGCCCCGAGCGACCTCGTGAGGGATTTCTGAGAAGTCTCAACAATCTCATCCCATCCCATCCCATCCCCACTCACGCTGATGACGAGGTCGTCAGGCACGAGCTGCCCCGCGTCCATGAACGCCTTGGCCTGCCTGCCGTTCTCCGTGTCGCGCGCCACCTCATCCCGCAGCAGGTCGCCCGTTGATATGTGCGCCAAACCGTACTGGTGGCCACGAGGGGTGGAAGGAGGGGTGAAAGGCGGTAAGGAGGCGGGAGTCAGGAGAAACGAGACAGGCATGTCATAGCACAGTCAACCCCCAGCAGGTCGCTCGTTGAGATGTGCGCCCAGCCGTACTGGCGGCCACGAGGGGTGAAAGAACGGATGGAAGGAGGGGTGGAAGGCGATAAGGAGGCGGGAACGAGGAGAAATGAGACAGGCGTGCTTCAGCGCAATCAACCCGCAGCAGGTCGACCGTTGAGATGTGCACCAAACCGTACTGATGGCGAGGGGGTCGGAGGCGATAAGGAGGCAGAAACGAGGAGAATGAGACAGGAGAGTTGCCAGAGAGTTAACCTGCAGCAGGTCGCCCGTTGAGATGTGCGCCAAACCGTACTGGTGGCCACGAGGGGGTGTGAGATGACAGAAAGGAGCACATTGCACCTCTAGAAACAAGCACCTTGTCTGACCCCAGTTCCTTATGGGGACATGCACCAGGCAGTAGTGGCGGTGAGGGCCCAAGGCAACAGCGCTGCAAGAAGCAAATGGGATGAAACAGCGGGGGTGACTGAACAACAGGCAGGCATGACGCTGTCAGCAGTTATGATTGTCCCCGCAGCTCTGGTCCTTCCACCCCATTTCGGTGAAATCTGTTCTGTCGCATACCTTCCAATGCACGAACCTTCTTAACAATCTCCTCGCATTGTGTGCCTTTTCCCGATGCCGGAGCCCCCGATATAATCACACGCAGCACGGTCGATTCCTCCACTACGGGTTCTGCTGTCTTTGTCGCGGATGACGCCGCAACCTGCGGGTTGGAAGATAACGGTGGGAAGGAGCCGAGGGGCAGGATGGAAAGAGGTGCATAGCGGAGCTGACTGCTACGGGAAGCAAGACGAGAGCACGCCGAACGACAATACACTTCCCGCATTTTACTTAGTCGCGTGCATGTGAACATATGTAGCGCAAATATGGCACCTTCAGCGACCGCCATTGTCGTCGCTGCGCGGTCGCCTTTCCTCTACGAACGCACGAACGGCTGGCGTTGGTCGTCGCAACTCGCGGAGCAAATGCCACGCTCACTGACGTGGCATCGCGCGCGCGTTCCTGCTTGAACGCTGCGCGCAGCGGAACGGCGGAGCTGGCTTGCAGCGAGAGAGCCATTGGCGAGCAACCAGGAACTCTCAGAAACAGCCTGATGTTAGTCCTGATTCCTGACTCGTCTACCAGCGGACAATCAGCGGCACTGGGAGTGCCGAGGTATGGTGACGATCAACTGTGTAGTGAATATGGGGTGAAACCAGATGCATGCATGTGCCTCATCCATTCAAAAATTGTACTCCTAACTGTGTGACTCGCTTTTCGCCATTATCTCGATCAAACCAATTCTACGAACAACGATGCGAACTGTCGCAGCTACACCGCATATTCCCATACATTGTTCGCAGAAGCTTTCGTGGGCTGTCGCAACGTCAATCGCCAACTGTACTCGCAGGCAAGTGTGCCTGCTGAATCTTCATGCTCACGCTGGCTGCGCAAATCCCAGGCTCCCTGGTGTAGCGGTCAAATTTGAGCATCATTTCATTTCAAATGTGGAGTGGAGATCAATGGAAACTCCTGAAATTTCTCTAGAAGCCTGAACCACACTCTGAAGCCTGGACTGGACATCCTCTGTTTACTCGTGCTTCTGGGTCTACCTTTGTCACCTTCCGCGACACACGTTGCTCGACCTCCGCATTCGCTTGTTTCCACTTCGCGTATCTATCTTAGTGATTGGGGTTTCTTCTCTCGGCGTTGGTTCCTATCGTGAAGCTAACAGTTCGAGTCGAAGCGAGCAGCAGGTGGTGCCATGGAGGTGGTTCGAGTGAGCTTCGCGGATCTCAAGGTCTGTCATTAGCCAGTGTCGTGACGTCTCAGTTACGTCAGCCTCGCATTTACCACGCGATCAGATGACGGCAGCGCTCCGTCGTCGGTGGCACTAGAATGTCCCTGACGCACGCATCGCAGTTGCATCGCGTCGCTGACTCCCGTGTATAGTTCGTTCAAAAAACATCAGCGAGAAAGCACTAGTAGTTGCGGGAGTTATCACCAGTAGTGACTCACCCCTCGTTTCTGCCCGTCCGTTGGATTACAATCAGGAAGGCAACGATCTCTCCTCTCAAATCGAAGCTGCTTTCGGGCCTGGAGGTCTGGGAATCATTGCTGTTTCCGATGTAAGAGAACATGCTGCGAGTAGAGATACGCTGCGAGCTACAGCCTTGAGTGCTGCGTTTCTTCGTTTTGTAAAAAGAAAGGAAAACAAGTCGGCTGAAGAGTAGCGTGGTCTGTTTTCAGGTTCCCGGCTATCCTGAGGCAAGGGAACGGCTTCTTCCGCTCGCATTAAGGTCTGTACGCTGATATTACCCAGCAGTGTCACATTGTTCCAACTCGTCCAAACCACACTTCAGCTGATGCCTGTGAGTGTCTGTGCATCACTGTGTTGGTGCGTGCATGACCATGGGCGTGTGCACGTGTCCAGGCTTGGGGAGCTCCCAGAAGAGGCCAAGAGACGCATTGAGGACCCAAACAGCAAGTAAGTGCCGTGGCTAATCCTTCTCTTCAAACTCTCGTGTTTCGTGCCTGTTCATGTCAACTCACAACAATGTCGCATGCGGCTGATTCGACTGCACGCGCACGGTGCACGGCAGGTACAGCTTTGGATGGAGCGAGGGTAAGGAGTCGGTGGAGGCAGGCAGAAGGGACGCGCTCAAGGCGTCCTTCTATGCCAACCCGCTCACCGACACGCCCACCACCGATCCTGAGCTTATACGCAGGTGAGGAGAAGCAAGCCTGTTGTGAGGGTGCCAAGAAGGCACCTGCCCTGGATTTCGTTCATAGCTTTATCCACTAGTGCAACCCCACCTCATTCTTACATGCATGTCCATGTGCGCGAATGTGCATCTGCACTTGCATGTGCACCTACGTGTGCATGTGGAAGTTTGTCTGCACATGCACCATGTACTCATGTACATGCACATGCGCATACCCTGCGCACAGGTTCCCCACCTACTGCCGCCCCAACGTGTGGCCCTCACAAGACCTTCCCGAGCTTGAACCAGGTGAGCTGGCCTCCAGCCACTCAGCTAGCTGCCTCCTGTGCATGTGATACTGACTCGTTATAGTCACATCATGACGCTGAATTGACTTCCACTCTTTCTTCTCCCTGCTCCGCTGTAATTGCCTCAGCCTTCAAGGCGCTGGGCCGGTTGATAGTGGACGTGGGCAAGCAGTTGCTGCAACATTGTGATGCCTACTGTGAGGGAGCCATGATCCAGGTGCCAGCCACACCACGACGACACGTCCGCATCTGCCACAGCCGTGAGACTCTCAGAAGCAGACACACCCCCATTGCCCCCATTGCCTGCACACGCCACTGCCTCCTCCCTTGATACCCTGCTGCTCTCAGCAGGCGATTCGCCCTCTCCCTCTTCCTCTCTCTCTCCCTGTGCTGCTGACGGTGCGGGTGGGGGCTGCTGCGGTGACATGTAGAGCAGCAGGCGGGCCTTGTGGCAGGGGGACTGCTCCACCACTCGTAGCAGCTTGCCTGAGGGCACGTGAGGGTTCCTGCTGTGCACTGGCATGGGGTGGTGGTGTGGTGGCGTGGAGAGGGATGACAGGCTGAAAGAACGGTTCCACTTGACAATGCTCCCTCATGTGGCCTTTACATTCGAACCAGGGACGGGCAGACTGTGCAGGTGTGTGTGTTGCACGAAGCAAGCACCATCCTTGTGTTGCACGAAGCAAGCACCATCCTTGTGTTGCACGAAGCAAGCACCATCCTTGTGTTGCACGAAGCAAGCACCATCCTTGTGTTGCACGAAGCAAGCACCATCCGGTGGTTCTGTTGCCATTCTCTTGTTGTCCATTCACCATCCTTGTCTTGATTCCATTTTGATTGCGGTGTCGATCATGCCTCATTACGTGTTCCATGCATCTTTGTGCATGCATGCATGTGCACCAGGCGCGTATACCAGAGGGGTGCATAGCGTTTCAAGTGGGTCACGCCATGTCCATCCAGTCGGGGGGGCTCCTAGCTGCCACGCCCCACTGCGTTGCGGTACCCTGCCTCTTCTCCCACAGATCCTCTCTTCACACTTGTATTCATTCCCGCCGTCCCTCATTCTGCTTCGTCCCGTTGCCTCCATCCCATCAGCTCTGTGCCGTTGCCATCCCATCCCATGTCACTCCAGTCCATGTTCGTCCTGCTAATGCCATATCCACCCCCACCTGTCTTATCATACTCAGCCGGCCCTTCCATGCCATTTCACCCACCCGTGCCATGCCATGCATGCACACAGGCACCCAAAGGGCCGGCATCATCAATAGGCGTTTCTAGCTCCACATTAGCAGTGTTCATGCAGGTACGTACTGTTCATGCAGGTTCGTACTGTTCATGCAGGTACGTACTGTTCATGCAGGTACGTACTGTTCATGCAGGTACGTACTGTTCGTGCAGGTTCGTACTGTTCATGCAGGTCCGTACTGTTCATGTGTGCCCGCACTTTCCATGCATGTGAAATGCCTAAGCTCATAGGGAGATGCTCTTAGCGATATGCATGTAGGTCATGCAAGCAATCACCATGTGCTTGCTCCGGACGTTGCTGCTCCTACCATCGCTCTCACCATCTCAAAGCTCCCACCACCTCCATCCCGTTGTGCTTCCACTCTGTTGCGCAACTATCCTTCTCATCCCTTCTCCCGTGTTGCATCTCCACTCCCATGCCACCATCCCTCCCATGCACCATCGCTGCGCCAACCAATCGCAATCGCCGTGCTACCCTCGCCCGTCCATCAGCCTTCATGGTACGTGTTGCTAACATGCACTGTGCTGCACATCGTGGGTTCTGTGTCCCCACCCAACCCTTCACATGCTTACGCCTCTGTGTCAACATGGCTCACACACTACCATCAGCGGAACCATGCCATATGTTTGTTTGGATATCTTCCACCTGCGTTCCCCCCATGCTCTCCCGGTCATTCCATCCCTCCCCGCTCCTGCTCGCCCGCACACTCTCCTCTCAATCCATGTCTCCTACTCTCGCTCACTCCCCGGTGTTCTCCCCACTTCTCCCCACCCAGGAACGAGCCTCTCGACATGCCGCCCTGCAGCTCTCTCACACCAGAGGTGGGGCCCACCACTAGTCTGCTTACACTCTCTCCTTTCTTGTTGGCTATCTGTGTCAGACAAGCTTCAACACTAGCGCCGCATCACACCGCCCCTCACACCTCTCACGCTCACACCTCTCACACTCACACCTCTCACTCTCACTCTTCTCACTCTCACACCTCTCACCCTTCACACCTCCCCGCTCTCTCCCATGCATACTGCTCCATTGCATTTCCTTCCCACTACAATCCCTGCAGGAGTTGGTGCCGTGGCAACCAGGCATGGACTTCGGAACCTTTTCAGAACGAACAATCAAGCAGTACTACTGAAGGGCTGACAGTGGGGCGGGGCTGCCCTGCCCTTGCTATGTGTTCAGATCAGAGATGTTCCAAATGTTGCACCTCAGGCAGTGCTGCTGGCAAACTAATGGTGCCACTGCCCTTGCCATGCTATGCTGTGTACCCAACCATACATGCAGAAAAGACTCAGCTTACAGATGGGCAT
Organism: Closterium sp. Naga37s-1; assembly: GCA_947471745.1. Lineage (NCBI taxonomy): Eukaryota > Viridiplantae > Streptophyta > Zygnematophyceae > Desmidiales > Closteriaceae > Closterium > Closterium sp. Naga37s-1. The sequence continues at coordinate 2,932,295 of CANJKZ010000203.1, read as the reverse complement.
CAGCTATTTGGCCTGGGACGTTGTTACCTGCAAAACAAAAGGTCACTTACAAAAATGAAGGCACGATAATACAATCAATATTACAATAATAACCTACATAACCTAGTAGCAACACATGAAATAAAGCATATCTTCCTGCAGGCCACTACTGCCCAAGAAAGCACCTACCCTACAACATAAATGAAACGAATATAGCACCTACACCCTACAGCCTGCTACATTTCTACAGTCTACACTCGTGGAGTAGAAGCGCCGCAACATGCGTCAGGAGCAACACGATCAGATCAGACGCAGATGATGCTGCTGCCGCTACAATCCACACACGGTTCGGACTCTCGCCTTCACTGCCACTGCCTGTCAGTTCCACCATGCAGCAAGAAACTGCTCCCTCTCTTGCCCTTCATCTTGTCGACAACACAACTGTTCACCACCGCTCACCACACCACCACCCTTTCAGCGTTGCACCAGTACACAAGCTTTTCACGAGGATGTGATGTGAACACTAGAGCCACAGCCGGCAGCTCCCACTCACTCGATGCAGCCCAGGGTCAGGTCTCCCCGGCTGCATGCCAGTCCATGTCACCTCACAGCGCGCCTGCTGCAGCAGCATCGCAGGTCCACCTGAAGCTTCTTGCGTTGGGGAAAGAGAGAACGTCAGCCCCAGGTGCTTCACCGCGTGCCCCCTGTTGAAGCATGCTGCTGCCTGCTGCACACCCATGTGGGTAGTGGATATCCCTCACACAGTTTACAGGCACACTTATTCCCACCCTCCTGCAGCAGGTATAGGATTGCCACTGCCTCAACGCCAACATCTCCCCACCACCACGGCCACTGCCCCTGTCAATGCCTCCTCTCCCTCTGCCACTGTTATCTCTGCGGCCTGCCCCTGCCTCACCCCCTGTCCGTGCCAGCGCCACTGCTGCGTCTCACAGCCCATCAGCCCATCAGCTCATTGCCACTGCCTCACCCCCTGTCCGTGCCACAGCCCTGCTGCTCTAATAGAAGCTGCCCGGGAGGGGAGGGGGAGGAGGTGGAGGGGGTGGGGGCGGGATTTTTCCCGCCTGTGCCGCTGGCTCAGGGGCGAGCGGAGGGGGAGGGGGAGGGTCGAAGGCAGGCGGTGGTGGTGGTGGAGGGGGAGGAGGGGGCGGGGGAGGTGGGGGCGGGGCGGATTGAGCAGGGGGCGGAGGGGCAGGAGGGGCAGGGGGAGCAGGGGGAGGAGGAGAAGGAGGATCAGGAGGAGCAGGCGCAGGAGGAGGGGGAGGCACTGAAGCGTCTGCTGCAGGAGGTGGGGGGGGAGGCGGGGCTGGAGGGGCGGACGGAGGGGGAGCAGGTGGGGCAGGCGGGGGAGCAGCAGGGGGAGCGGGAGGAGGAGCAGCAGGCGGATCAGGTGGTGCTGGCGGTGCTGCTGCTGGTGGCGATTCTGATTCTGCTGCTGGCGGGGCGGGTGGTACAGATGCTGCAGTTGAGCCTGAGACTGCTTCTGACGACGCCTCTCCTCTCCTCTCCCCCGAATCCGCACTCGCCCCTCCTTCACCCGCCAACACAGCTCCGCTCTCCCCGCTCCTCTCTTCCACCACCACCGCATCCCCTCCCTCCCCCTCATCACTCCTCTCCGCCTCCCCCGCTTCCCCCGCCATCCCATGCGGCTTCCTTCCCCCGACCAGGTCCGCCATCCCCAGGCGCTTCCCCACCTCCTCCTCGCTCTCCCCAGGCGACAGCTCCGCCTCCTCCCACCCGCCCTTCCCCACCAGGTACCCCCCCTTGCCTATCTTGAGCCTCGGAAGCTTCCCCTTGCCCTTCTTCCCGGGGGACCCAGACCCAGACGAGTCCGCGTTCATACTCGCTGTAAGCTTCTCCAGTAGCCGCTGCTGGTACTCCGGCGGGTACGTTACAGAGACCTCAAACGGGAAGAACGTGTTGATCATGGCGATATGGTCATAAACCGCGTTATAGTCCACCCCGTTATGCACACAAGCCGCTCCTCCCGCTCCTCCCTCTCCACCCGCCGCCTTTGCCGCCGCTCGTCTCGCCTCTGCCTCCTCATGCAACCTCTGCAGCTTCGCGAAGCCTCGCGATTGGACGAAGGTGGAGCGGCAGGCGTTGCTGCTGCTATTAAGGACGTGGAAGATTCGCAGAAGCACCGCTTCTAGTATCCCCTCAGGGAGAGTGGTCCATTGCAGCAGCGAGTCTAGCGACTCGAGCTCGCCCACCCCACTAACTAGGTCTTTTAAAGCCCTCACTATTCTCGTGCGCGCCTCGACTGCTGCCAGCGAAGCAGCAGCAGCGCCACCAGCAGCGTTGCTAGCACCAGAAGCAGCATGTGCGAGATCAACGGTCGCCACCGTCACCATGTCAATCAACGCTCCAGAATCCGCCACGGCCTTCACATGCGCCGAGCTATGCCGCCCGATCTGACTCAGCGCCCACGCGCACGCGCCGCGCACGCTCTCCTCCACGTCAGCCTGAATCAGCAGCTCTTTAAGCGGCGCGACCCCCTCAGACGCCACTATCGCCAGCGCGCCCTCCCCCCCCGCGCCCGCGAGGTGCCCCAGCGCCTGCACGACCGCCAGGCGCGCGGAACCCGCGCCGCCCTCCTCTGTAAGAACCGCGTCTATAACGGGGCCGATTGCGCCCAGGTGTATGAGGCGGTCTGCGGCGGCGGGCGACTTGCGCGCGATCTCGCGCATGGCGAAGGCGGCGTTGCGGCGGAGCGCCTGGTCGGAGTCGTGCAGACAGAGGAAGAGGCGCGATATGCCCTCCGCGCACGCCACGCGCTGTGAGGGAGCGGGAGGGGGGGGGAGGGGGGGAAAGGGGGAAGGGGGGAAGTGGGAAGGAAGAAACGGGGAATTGTTGAAGACAAATGGAGGCCGAAGGGAGAGACAGGGATGAGAGAAACAAAGTAGCAGAAGCGTTGGGGATGGCAAGAGCGCGAGAATTGGGGGGGTGTTGTGCAGGCAAAACAAGAGCGAGAAGCATGGCGTGAATGTTTAGATGCTTCAGACGAGAGACAAGGGCGGTGCGGCACTTGAAAGGAAGGGGGAGAGAGGATGATGTGGGCGGAATGGGCTTACGATGGCGAGTGCTTCGGAGTGCTTCACGATTTGCGACAGACACACGCACACCTGCGCGCAGAGAGATCAAGGAGAGAGAGGGAGCCGATGGGGAGACGAAGAGGAAGGGAGGAGGGCGCGAATGGGGCACACGGGGGAAGGAGCGAGGGGGGCGAACGGGTTCGCTGATGTGTACAAACACGTGACCTCTACTCTAGGCACTTGCAGACTGATTTGCGCACCCTCCACCCTCCTTTCCCCTCCCTTTCGCACCACTCCCCCAATCTTCCCCCAATTCCCCCTAGCTCCCCCTCCCAGCCCCCCTCCAACCGTTGCCCCCCGCGCCCCTCACCTGTCGGCGCATCTTAACGTCTTTCGATCCCAGCAGCGCCACGATTCTCCCGATCGCCCCGCCTTCCGCTGCGCCCGCCCCGCCGTCCGCCTCCCCTCTTCCCCCGTCCGCCACAATAGTCGCGTGCTCCGCGGAGTGCCGCGCGATGTCTCCTAAAACCGACAGCGCCATTCGTGCTACCTCCTCATCGTGTAACGAGCCTATTAAAGTCGCCACCGCGCCGGTCTCTATCACGCGCGTCGCGGCCTCGCGGCTCTGCTTCGCCACGTGGCCCAATGCGCACGCGGCCGTTTCGCGCACCGCCGGCATCGCGTCGGTGAGGCACTCCGCGAGGACCGGAAGCACGCTACCCGGGCCGCTGCTGCCGACCGCCGCCAGCTCAGCGCCAGCGTGGCGCGCCACGGCTTTGACGGCGAACGCAGCGGCGCGCTTGTGATGACGATTGTTGCCGCTGGTGAGGGGAAGGGGGTGAACGAGGGGTCGCAGGGCGAGGGGGAAGACGCACGTGAGGGGGGAAGACGCACGTGAGGGGGGAAGACGCACGTGAGGAGGGAAGACGCGGGTGAGGGGGGAGACGGGAGGGAGGAGACGGGGAAGCGAGAGTGGTGAGAAACGGAGAGACAGAGGGAAAGAGAGCGGGGAAGCAACGAGAAGCTTTTCGCTCACACCAAGCTTCCGAGACGCTTCAGGACTCACGCGAGCGCCTTGCAGGGGTGACTGTTGAGTCACCTCTGCAAAAGTTATCACGCCTTTGGACTCACGCGAGCGCCTTGCAGAGGTCGGGGAGTATGTTGCGATCGACGATGTCATTGGCCCACGTGTCCGACACGTTCGCGAGGCGCCCCAGCGAGAGAATCGCGGCGGATCGCACGGAAGACATGACGTCATGCATGAGCGGCAGCAACAGCTGCATGGCTCCCAGCGAAAAGAACGCCTCCGCGTTCTGCGGCGCGTGTGGCGGGGGGGGAGAAGGGCAGGAGGATGGGGAGCGCAGGGGAGCAGAGCACGAAGTGCTTGAGACGAGGGCAATAAAGAGGGAAACGGGGAGAGAAAGACAGGAGTGCGGGCGAGAGGCGGAGGGTGGGTGGGGGGGGGGAGGGGAGGAAGAACGTCTCTTCTTTCCCCCGTCTCTCAGAGCCGAGGGTGAAGCGGTCATGCTCTGTCCCTAACAGCTACGGCAACACCGCTGCCCGCCGCGGCTGCTCGTCGCCACCCTGGCGCGAGTCTATCCGGAACGCGCGTTACACAACGGCGAGCCACGCACTACCTCGCGCCACGCACTACAGCGCGCCACGCAGTAGCGCGCGGCCGAAGGTTATCTGCTCGCACCCCGACAATCTCCTCGCCTTGCCTTCTCGTGTATTTACCCGTCCAAATATCTACAACCGCTTCCCTCGGCTTCCGCGTTCCCTGCGTCCCTCGCCGCTGCCCCTTTATTCTTCCCCTCGCCTCCCCTCGCCTCAATTCCCCTTCCCCTCGCCTCCCATTCCCTCCGCTTTCCTCCCCCTCTCCTCGTCTCCCTATTGCACCGCATGGCGTCGAACCTCTGCCTCGCCCCGAACCCCCTCTGCCCGTCGATGCGTCCGTCGGCCGCGTCAGCTTCATTCTCTAGGTACCGCCACCTAGTTGACTACCGCCGCTGCTCCCGCTTCAGACGTCACCGTCCCGGCGAAAACGCACCATCCGCTGCTCGTCGTGCGAACCAGACCTGGCGGAACCTACTGCTGCTCGTGCGCCAAGCGGAACCTGTCCGCTGCTCGCCTTTCCGCAAAGCTACTTCCGAAGTGTCTCACGGGCCTGTGTGGGAGAGAGAGAGAGAGAAAGAAGAGTTACCTGCGGGGAGAAGGCGAGGTCGCTGACTTTCCCGACGAACTGGATGCGCGCGTCGTGGTACGTCTCCATCGCCGACACCACGGCCCGCGCCGCCCTGCCAGGTGGCAGCACGGCGGCAGCCGCCATGGCCAACGGCAGCACGCACTCGCGGTTCGAGACGCCTTAACCACGCTATGTGAGCTTCGAGCCACCTTCTCCAAACCGCAGGAACTCTAAATGTGCGATTGACGGGTTCTGTCACCTCTATCAACGAGTCAGAGCAAAGATCCTACGGACCTGCAATCGGTCGTCGCTACTGTCCGCTATCCTACTTCATAGCACCGCTGCGCAACTGTGTCTGGTCGACGACTTCGACAAGCCATGGTGACGGAGTAAGGAGCTCACGACCAGCGAAGCAATGCTAACAGAAAATCTGGAAAATCCTGATCCATGACGGATTGCGGCTTGCGTGGACGCGGAGGATGGACGGGTCATACTACAAACGGCGAAAAGCTTTGCGACTAGGCCGAGGGCCCTAAGACATCTGCATTTCCTATCCACAAGGAAGTTGCAGGCGGTGGTGGTTGTCAGACGTAATGTGACCGGCCGCGTAGCAAGGGAAACTGCGATCAGTCAAGGCCAAGCCGTGTGAGTATGGAGAGAGTGTGACTGGGGTGCCACCACAATTGTCATCTCGTCGTTTTGTGTGGAAGGACTCGGACGAGAGAGACTAGGGGAAACAGGCAGGCTGGGTGGTGTCTTGCAAATAGTAGTCATTAGCACTAAGTGTTCAAGGGTGGTAGGAGTGGTGGGAGGAGAGGGAGGGATGGTGCATGTGGTGTGGTGTATGATGGTCAGGCAGGTGGGTCTTCAGCGTCTTCGTTTCCAGAAGGTAATATACGGTTCGAAACGGTGATAACGGAAGCCTACTTATTACCGTGTGGCAACCTACTGAACCGTACTGCGCGATTACCGGACGAATATGCGGACAACTGCGTAAAAATCTTCTGCTCACATATGCGTGAAGTTCCCAGCGAGAACAAGGTGCGTCGCACAGCGTCGCAGCCCCGCAAGCGACGAATAACAGAGCGTAATAGGTGGCTGTGACGAAAAGATGTGATTGAGCGTCGAAAATGACGACGACTACGACGATGACGAAAGTGAAACGGCCACTTAGAAATGCTCATGCGATTGGAGTATGCCCTGCACAACCAAAATGTGCTCACACTGACCTGGCTGCAGCGGACCGCATGTTTTGTGCGACAGTAATAATGGGGTTCGTTAGTTCGCAAATGGTTGTCCTTTAGCGAAGATCGGGGGTTTGCGGTACACGACACTCCGCACTGGTCCGTTCGTATCTCACCAACTTGGGTTTGTTGCACCTCGTTACAAGGACCAACCGATTGAGCGAGCACCAAGCACCCTTCTCAGCACTTCCAGAATGCTCGCCGTAACTCAAGGCCGCTTCCCCCCATTTGCGTCTCGGAAAGTGGTCCCCGTAACGGCGCGCTGTCCCTATGTCGCGGCCGGTTTGTGATTCTCCCACACATTTTTGACAACTTTGATGAGTTTGGCTACACCTTCTCCAACTGTATTCACATCGCATAAAATTGTCCTCATCAGCTCATCCAACTAAAACTTGCTCAATTGTGATTTTACAGAGCTTTGCCTATCGATGCCATCCACCAGAGACCACACCTCATGGCACGTCAGCGTACCTTGAGTACACGCATGAAGTCTGCCGCAAGAACGCACGCGAATTTCAAGGGGGTTCAATTTCCAGCTGCATGGAACTCTGCTCACGTGCCACACCCTTCAGCGCGCCACATTCTCGAGAGAAGAGACGTACTCGCGAACTACTCGGCAGGTGAAACGGTAGCTTTGGCGCTCGGGGATGACACGATTGAACACATCGAATTTACTGGGCAGGAAATTGGAGTTCCGTGCCGAAATAGGTATCCAAGCCGAGCATTTGTCGCAGTGTACAGCCATTTCCTAGTGTTGGCGGTGGGTGTGGAGTATGTTATTTTCCGGGATTGTTCAGGCAAGAACAAACTTTATGAGCCCAGAACGACGCACCAGCCTCGGTGAAGCTTCAGATGGCGTTCCCACAGTTTCCCGACACCGAAGTTTGCCCATCAGGCTCAAAAATTGTCGGGATGGTGGTCAGAGTGGGGTACTGCCCCACTCAGGACACCGCGTCCTTGCGAGAAGTTACGACCAAATTGCGACCTTCTGACCAGCACTCACGTAAAAAATCTAGTCGCACCCAATAGGCCTTCACGTCTGACAATCGGATGGACTCAGCGATTTGGTTGGGATTTCTGACTCCCGCGTAAAACGGTGCCCGAAAATTTGAAAACAAAACATTCAGAGGCGCACTGAACCATTTCTGCTATTGAATGGCGTTGACTCAGAAACTGGGCAGCTGAACTTCGGGCAATGACACAAAATCGCGGGTGGGGTCGTAGCCCATTTCGGTAAGCATCGTGGGCCGTCAGATGAGATCGTATACGGTTGTGGATGAACACTCGCACGACGAATTTGATGGGAAACTTTGTGGTCGAACTTCGAGCCGCATGTTGGCAAATTTCTCGAAAATTGCAAAATTGCGAGCCGCGTGGGCAGACTTTCTTGTCGGGAAACTGTGGGAACGCCTTCTCAGTTGAACCGAAAAGTTCGTGACAGCAGGCTAGGCACAAGACAGGAGCCTGCTCGACGACATCTGTGGCTAGGTAGCGCAAGATAAGTCCTAGGGAACTCATCACGATAACAGTAGACAGGACGTTCAGTTGTGCTTCAGCTTTCATTAGCCGTTTATTCAGTGTCTATCAGGCCATTCGTGTCGTCAGTACCTTCCGAGCTCTCTGCTGCCAGATTCGTCCCCCGCAATGGCGACAGAGGCGAAGCAGGCCAAGGAGACCAAGGCCGCTGCGCCAGAGTCTCTGTGGGACACGATTCGCGGCGTCGTTTTCGTCCTCGGGGTTGCCGTGGCGTTCACGCTGTCGTTCACCGTGCTCGCGTCGTACGAGTCGGCCATCGCCAGGGTGTAGTACAAGGGCCACCATGCCGCTGTTCCCGCCGCTGCGACTGCTCCGCTTCGAGAGCCGGAGGTGGAGGAAACGCGACCGTTGATGATGGCTGCTTAGCAGAGTCGTCCGTCTCGAAGGGTTTACGGATTTGCGGCCTTTACTAGCTGTCGCCACGCCTGCTGATCTTCAAGGCTAAAGGGGTTTACTCATTTTCTGCCAAGCATTCACTGTAAATACTATACGACTGGCGGAAGGGTATCCCAGGGGTGGCATGTGATAAATGATACGTTCTGACAACCCTGCTATGCATGCTAGTTCTGGCCAATGTCAATAAGACGTTCCTGAATAAAGCTCCAATGTTGACTGCTTTGTGGAACAGGGAAAGCATAGAAGCCCTTACAATAAAGAATGTGCAAAACAAAGTAATTGATGGAACTTGGCTACTTTCTGTCACAACTGCTTGCCAAAGAACCAAGCAGCTACCATGTCCCTCAGCCTGACACCACTAGCATCAGGAACAGACCAATTGTCATAAGCCATGGTACAATGGCTTGTTTTGTTAGGAACTACCGCTGTTGACTGCACCCCTGCTGCTCGCCAATTCTGCACCAATGCTTGCAGTGAGTTTCTGAGCACTATAGCATGGTGCCCTACATACTTGCGAATTCTTCTGGGGCAGGAGAGAAAGCGGTCAGAACTGTAGCACGGAACAACGCTCTCATAAGAGCCTGTCATGGCCTCAACGTTGCCTCTGGTCAGCCCAATGGCCAGCGCTGCAAGGTCAAACGCTGAGTTGAGGATGAGAACGGGCGTTTGGGTGTGCTGGAGGGCGTTGGCCGGGAATATGCAGCGCCATTTCTCAGTGCGGGGATAGGCTGGTCAAGTCAATGAGATTCGGGGGAGGGATGGGGAGAGGATGAGAAAGTGGCGAACCAGCCTGGAGGGGAGTTGTGCTGGAAGGAGGAGAAGAGTGGAAGGAAGGAGACAGGGTGTGTGTGTGGACATATTCGGACATTGTGGGTCCAAGGGTCTATACCTCACGAGCAGGTTCAGTGACGGTCTCACCTTTCACGCATTGCGGGTCAAAGGACGCGTCGCTCCATTGGCTGACCATCATGCGCTGCATCATGCCACGAAACGAGAAGTGCCCCACCAGGTCTGGCTCGTCTGGAAGGGCAGGTACCAGGGAAAAGGAGAGGGAGATAAAGGAATGCAAAAAGAGGGGGGGAGACTGGGACGTGTGGGAAGAGGATGGTTGGTTGAAGCATATGGAACAAAATGATGAAGGGAAAAGATGAAGGGAAAAGGCACGCAGCAGCATGGATCAACAAAGAACATGGAAATACCATATCTTGTTTCGCAGAAGATGCTCAAATCTCAACCAGTTATCCAATACTTTCACAAACTTTTGGAATGTCTCACCTAGGAAGTATCCGGCGTCAATGGCACACTTGACAGTGGCGGTGGAGGGAAGGCGAGAGGCCATCCAGTCACAACTCACCGCCACCCCCTGCCCCCCTGCTGAGCAACCCGTAATGAGCACTGCTGATGCTGCTGACAACCCACGGATCTTGAGCATATCTGCAAGGAGGAAAATCCAGAGAGCATGAGTTGGGCCGGTAAGAACTATTCTCCTAGACGCAGGATGAACCATCTTGGGCCTCTACAAGAATTTCCCATTTCTTCCCACGGACCACTAAGCACATGGTATGCTTGATATTCTCCAACGTCCCGTGGAAGAATCACCTTATGCTACTACTATCTTGGAGCTACTGCTTTCGTTTGCTGCTCATTCCCCAATGAGACCCTCCAGTGGCGATTCTCCGACGCCTTTCAGCCCCAACGCACCTTCCAGCAGCAGCATGACGACTCGCCGACCCGAGTAGAACACACGCGACGATCCCACTGCTACGCGGCCCTTGTACCCCATATACGCCCCTCCGTCACAGTACATAAGCACGGCCAGGTTCCAGTTGCCAAAAACGGGGTTGGTTACAGTGTCTGCGCTCAGAATGCCCGTGAACTGCGTGTGATAGTCGTTCATCTGCGGGAGAGATGCGGGTGGATGGGGCAGGGAGGGTGGGTATGGGAGACGCAGAGGGGGAAAGTGGGGGAAAAGGCAGGTTCTGAGGTGCCTCAGAGATTACATGCACTCAGAATGCCCGTGAACTGAGTGTGGTAGTCGTTCATCAGCGAGGGAAATGCGGGCGGATGGGGAAGAAGGGGGGGTACGGGGGACAAGGAGGGGAAGTGTGGTGAAGAGGGGTGGGTACGGGGAACGAGGAGGGGGAGTGTGGGGAAGAATACAGTTTCTGAGGTCGTCATAAATCATTCGCAGTCTGAATGACCGTGACATGAGAGGGTGTGGGGGAAGAGGGTGTGGGGGAAATGCAGAAGGCAAAGCTACGCCAGCCTGCAAGTCGATATCTTGGTGCCGCTCTGCGCCTCTCTGCACATCATTGCACCTCTCTGCACCATCCTTGAACCGTCTTCCCCAGCGCCACACCGTACCCAGCCCTGCATTTAAAGTCCACAAGGTCTCCTCGCTTCGTAGACCTTCTGACAGGCCTCTCCCAACACAAGGAACATACCAGCACTGTGGATGTTGTCACGAATGCCACCCTCTGAAAGAATGTCCTTGACCCGACATTGCGAGTTCTAATCTACCCAAACCATCCTCGTTACTAGACTCCCACAGGCCCGTACATAAGTCCCTACCAGCTTCGTGAAGTTGCCATCCGTGGGTTTCGGCCAGAAGCGCGAGGAGCCACGGAAGGTCTTGGCGCGCTGCTGGCAGTCTGCTGCAGTCGTGCACCAGCCGCCGCCCTGGGAGCAACGCATGGAAAGCGGCACGGGAAGGGGCAGCGCAAGGAAGAGTCAGTGAGTGGGGGGTTGGAAGGGTGAGGGAGCCTGGGTACAGGGAGGCACCCTGGTTGATGAGTGACGTGGCAGTGCATGGCTTACGTGGAAGTAGATTAGCCACTTGTTGGCGCCAGTGCCCGTCCCCTTGCGGAAGTAGTAACCAGCGGGGCTGCAGCGACGGGGATGCAGGATGGACCATGAGAGGAAACAGTGAGTCAGAATAGAGAGTTGGACGGTTGTAGGGTGAGAGGGGGAGGAAAGAAAGGTGACAGGAGGTTGAGGGGTCAGGTAGTGCAAATGAAAAGGCGGAATTCCCTGAGAATGACGCGGTGACATTGACGAAGTTGAAACACTATGGGGAAAGTTCGCTCGTGACGTGCTGTGAGTACAATGGATGTCGAACGCTGGGAGCTACTAATCGGGGCCTATTGTGTTGGGCGGCGCACCTGCCGTCGAGGCATACGGCTCTTGCAGATGGTACCGTCACCAGCTGCATCCTCGACGCACCCCATGCCGCCGGTGCTGTTCGTGGGGCCACTGATGGTGATGATGGCGTTGGTGATTGTGATTGTGACGGCGGTTTCCGGGGAGAATTGGAGGAAGAGCTTGAGGAGGGAGGGAACAAGGATGACACGGCTTTTGTCGGTGGAGGTGATTTCTTGGCCGTTGATGGCGATGATGCTGATGGCGAAGATCGCGATTTGTTATTGGATGGGGGAGATGATGACGTGGACGACGGTGGGGTAAAAACCATTGCCGATGCGCGTCTCTTAGTCCTCCCATTACTGCTCCGCCTAGTATTTCCTTTTTGCGGCTTCTTCCCTTGATCGATTCGCTTGCCCATCCTCCCACCCTGTGCTCCAGTTGAGGCCTCAGACCGTCGAGTGTGTACTCTGCTATCCCGCTTCCTGCTACTCACCGCAGCGGTCGACTTTGCTAATTTTCCAGGTTTTCTTGAGTGGTCTCTAGATACATTCATATTGTTCAGCAAGCTCCGACCACCCAGCACGGAGCGCTCGTCCCTCATTTCCTGCAATGGTGCAGCTGTATCACTCCATTCCCTTTCGACAATCGTTGATCTCCCACTTTCTGAAAGAGAATTTGGAATTTCATCGGGTCCTGACCACGTATTGGCCCGCTGATTCACCCTTAGCTGCGGATAACCTCTTATTGAAGCGTCGCTGACCGTCAGGTTTTCTGCAGCGATTGATGACCAGCAGCCAGTCGCGACTAGAATGATGAAAGCGATGGCGGTACTATTTACTGTGACGGTAAGGGGAGACACGCGTGCCATACCGTTCTGTATCGAGGATGGATAAACAGGTAATCTTGCAAACTATATGGCGGCCATATTCGCAGAAAAAGTTGCATAAAGTAACATATCCCAGGGCGAGCACCAGCAACACAAAAAGCTCCGTCTATGTCTCCGTCTACGCCATTTTCAGGAAATCTCCCCACCGCCGCCTAAACATTCGTAAGGAATCTCAGTGACATTAGAGCGGAAACCTTCACATGATTACACCGCGGCTGTTGCAAGCCAACCTCGCGCAACTTGATGGTCGCGACGAAGTGTTGCGAATCGCGATGCACTGAAAGGCTTCATTTCCTCAATGGCTTTCAATCGGCAACCTTGTTTTCCAATTGGGCCTCAGCAGCAGCAGCAGCAGCAGCGCCAGCACCAGCAACAGGCTTCGCATCTGTATTCGCCTTGGGAGCATTTCGGTGTGGTCCCTAAAGGCAAGGCCATGAATCGAAGCGCCACTTCCCTCCAACGGTCACGTGGGGGACAGAAAAGGCGACACCGTTGTGGAAGACTGACGAGACGAGGTGCTTTGATGTCAGACCTCGTCATTGGACAAGGCCAAAAAAAAGTTGGAATGTACAAGTGTACATTTCTGTTGTAGATATTTTACAAACCAGAAGCAACAGCACGCTCAGGCTCAAGAAGGTGCGCAAGGCGAGGGTCGTCACGGCGGGGCAGGCCTTGACGCGCTCCAAGGGCTTGGCACTTCGCTGCAGCCTGGGGGTCACGGTTGCATACATGGAGATACCAGTATGTGAAAAACATGGAAGCCATACCATGATGCCGGTAGTACATATTAGTTACCGGCGAGTAAGGACTTCAGGAGAAGGATGCACGGACGGAACAGAATTTGGGATGAAAGGACGGATGTCGAAAAGTTTACGCATACGTACAATAGTAGCGCCGAGTGCGAGCATGCGATCAACAGTGAAACCAGCAGAAATGGCTGCACGTAGGGTAGTGTGGGCCAGGAAAAATGTAGTAAGAATCATGCAACTCTGGTAAGCAAAAGCACCAAGGAGTGATTGATGTGTTTCATCCACAGTACAGACATACCTCTATTAACAAAGGACTTGCCATGCACATAGCTCAAAACAACAGCCATACATCACCATAAATAGATACTCACAATCACGCATGGATGACTGAGGTATGGAACGCAGCGGTTGCCATCATTCTACATACCATAAAAGAACATCCTGCTAACACTCCATCACAGAGATAGAGCGCCGACTCACAGAGATAGAGCGTCGACTCACAGAGATAGAGGGCCGACTCAAAGAGATAGAGAGTCGACTCACAGAGATAGAGAATCGACTCACCGATAGAGCGTCGACTAACAGAGATAGAGCGTCGACTCACAGAGATAGAGCGTCGACTCACAGAGATAGAGCGTCGACTCACAGAGATAGAGCGCCAACTCGCAGGGATAGAGCGTCGACTCACAGAGATAGAGCGTCGACTCACAGAGATAGAGCGCCGACTCGCAGAGATAAAGCGTCGACTCACAGAGAAAGAGCGTCGACTCGCAGAGATAGAGCGTCGATTCGCAGAGATAGAGCGTCGACTCGCAGAGATAGAGCGTAGACTCACAGAGATAGAGCGCCGACTCACAGAGAAAGAGCGTCGACTCACAGAGATAGAGCGCCGACTCACAGAGATAGAGCGTCGACTCACAGAGATAGAGCGTCGACTCACAGAGATAGAGAGTCGACTCACCCCATCATACATCAAACAACCCAACTCACCGTAAAGAACAGCACCAATGAAGGCATCACCAGCGCCGGTGGTATCCACCACCTGCCCTGCCTCCAGCGGCACAGCTGTCGCTGCCACCAGCTGGGCGGCAACTTCTGTCCCTTGTGCCATTGACTTGAGACGCAGGGGCTGTGTGACAAGGAAACACCAGGACGGATGGCAAAGAGAAAGTCTCAGCCACCAAAAAGAATGCCTCGGCCAAACAAACAGGAATATCGCAGACAGGGTAAGACATTCAGGAGCCGTAGGCATGGAGAGGCAAGGAGAAGCAAGGGTGGCAAGGGTAGCAGTGCAGTGACGCAAGAATGAGTACCCGAGAGGAGAAGACCGCAGGGTTGCCTTGCTTGCTGCCCTTCTCCTGTGCGGCTCTTATCACCCACTGCAGTTCCTTGTCCACATCCTCACTGGGCGCCTCTGAGGCTGCAGAGGAGAGGCATGAGGTGGGGGGAGGGGGGGGGGGAATATCATGAAGAGCAGTGACGCATGATGAGAAGGGGGCGAAACAGGGAAAAAGGATAACTGAAGACAAACATGAGGAGGGGGGGCAACATCGTGCAGAGCACAGGGCTCTGGGAGAAGCCATTAGAACGTTCCGTTGCAAAGAGTCGCTGCCCACTTATACCCATACGAATCAGAACTGAAACACTCTCCACCACTGAATCCCGCTCTGCACCGCACAGCACACAGCACTTACTGCAGCAAGTCCTCACCTGCAGCCACCCGTCGGTCCAGCATGGCACATCCGTCTGCCCCCAGTGTGACTATAATGAAGCGTGCCCTTGGCAGGCGCACTGCCATGGCCAGCAGCGCTGCTCCCAGTGTCTCCTCCCCCGTCCATGCCTGCACGCATGCCATGCCATGCCATTCCACATACAGCAAGAGATCTGTGGAAGCATACTGCTATGCCCATGTGGTGCCTGCAGAAGGTGGTGCATTCAGCAGTGGCTGCATGCATCCCTGGGGCTCGCTGCATGCATCCCTGGGGCTCGCTGCATGCATCCCTGGGGCTCGCTGCATGCATCCCTGGGGCTCGCTGCATGCATCCCTGGGGCTCGCTGCATGCATCCCTGGGGCTCGCTGCACTGCTGCAGCAGCAGAATGCTGTGAAGGGAAGAGAGCTAAGATGTGTTGAACAGTGACTCACTGCTCACCAACCATACTGACCTGGGGAAACTTCTCGGAAACGACGACATATGTGGCATGGGCCAGCAGGTCGTCCAGCCCCTCTCGGGGCTTCTCAGCGTCCACCAGCACCGGCAGACCCAGGGCCACCGCCTGGTGATGAAGGGGCGGGGAAGGGGGATTAGGGGAGAGTGTATGTCTGCAGCGCATGAAGTATCGACCCCTCTCGGGGCTTCTCAGCGTCCACCAGCACCGGCAGACCCAGGGCCACCGCCTGGCGACGGGGAGAGAGAACGAGAAAGACAACCAGGAGGTACGAGGGGGAGTGGAGGCGGGGGGGTGGATCTCTGAGGATTGTCCCCTCTCGGGGCTTCTTAGCGTCACCAGCACCGGCAGACCCAGGGCCACCGCCTGGTGACAGGGAGAAGGGGGGAGGGGGGAAGAGGAGAAGTGTATATCTGAAGTGCCTACAAGTCTGAACCCTCTTTGGAGCCTTTCAGTAACCACCAACACTCGCAGACTCAGGGCCACAGGTGGGTGGGGGGTCATGGTGAAGTGTGAGCAATAAAGAAGGAGCTGCAGATGAAGGTTGCACTGATGTGATTGTGCAATTCCAAGGTGAATGCAGAATTCCACAGCAAGTGCATAGATCCACTGTGAATGCACCTGCTGGCATATGCGGATGGTGGTGTCGGCGAGGCGGCCATCAAAGTAGGCGAGAGAGGCCCCTGAGAGCAGAGACGTTAAGGCAGCAGCTGACAGCTCCGAGGGGAGCAGAGGCGGGGAGCCGGGCGTGTGGATGCACGTGCGCGTGTTGCTGGTGGGGGGAAGGGAGGAGAACAAGGTGCGCAGGGCATGGGAAGCCATGACACGATAGAATATGAGATAAACAAATCAGGAGACAAGCAGCGAGAGATTGAGATGAAGGTAGAGAGGGTGAAAGCAAGGTGTAGAAAGGGAGAGATGATGGAAGCAAGGAAGAGTGCAGGCAGGCACTGACGTCTGTTGGTCCACAATGATGTACGTGGATGGCGACATGCCCCCCTTGCCAACCTGCCCAACACACGCCAGCAAGACAGGAATACACATGAAGATACCAGTACATAATAATGCATGGGCTTTCAGGTAGTGTGATGTGAACAGCAGTCTCTTGCAACGATGTGTAAAACTCCCTTCCACTGGTGTGGCATGGAATGGAGTAACGATGACCTGGAACTTGCTCCCACTGACGTGGCACTGACAACGATGTGGAGTTCACACCTACTGACGTGGCATGGACTCACAATGATGTGTGACGTGTCCACGCCATCCGCCTGCAATTCTGCAATCATTGCCTTGCCCACCAGGTCGTCCGCCAGCTGTCGCTCACACACAGGCCAGACGGGTTCGGATGCGGTGTGTGGGGGGATGGGAGGGGGGGGGACAAGGAGTTGAGGTAAACGGGAAACCCCCAGGACAGGGAGCGGTGGTAGGGGGAGGGGAAGTGGCTGGACCAGGGAAGACAGGAAGGCTGGGCGGTGAAACTTGTGTGCTGATGCGATGATTAATCCAACGTGCCTTGGTGAAAATGCGTGTGGAGAGCCCAAGGCGAGAGATGGCCGTGAGTGAGTTGCCCACATTGCCTCCGCCTTGCACCTGCAATGCACACACACGAGCAGAGCAACGGTGCACACACCACCTTGAGAAACCAAGTTGCATGAGAGCTGCAACGGCCACGAGGGTCGTGCAAGAAAACAAGGATGGGAAGAAGAGGAGCCTCAACGTACCTCGAAAGAGGTGCTTCGGATCTTGTCGTCTGGGTGGGGGAATGCGGTGACGGTGGCGAGATAGTCGATGCACAGCCCTCCACAGCCCACCTGCCATGCACGCACCATCATGGAAAGGTTGTGTAAAAATGTCATGTATGGTGCTACGATAATAGACCAAACAATTCATGACGATCAATGCTGTCTGCACTTGTGAATGATGGTCCACATTGATCCATGATGGTCAGTGCTAGTCCATGGTAGCCGTGCTTGTCCATTGATGGTTGGTGGCAAGTCATGCTATCATGAAAGCTTATGATGATCCATGATAACCCACTACATAATGCGATTCATATGATGATGCGAGATGATAGATAAAATCATCCATGACCATCCGTCGTGACAACTATCCAAAGTGCTCTGAAGGTAACTCCAAATTTCCTACCACACAGACGCGGCTAAGGTCGGAAGCAGAAGATTCGTCGCGATCTTCCGATTGGTTGTTTCCAGGCGAGGTGCCTGCCATGGCTCTGGTAGCTCGTCTGCTGCCACGTGGCGATGCTGTCGGCACTCCTGACAGTGACGGGGATACACGCAGGGACCGGGAAGGACGCCTGAAAGGCGCAGGTTGCGCGAGCTAAATGGTTTGCCTGGGAGAACTTGCCGTTTTGAGTTGTTGAAATGCGCATGATGCAAGAAATAACAAATGTGTAAGGAGCGAGGTATCGCCATGTAGTCGCAATCCTAACCTCGAGAAGAGCACGCGAGCTCGTGCCTCGTTGACTGTCAGCTTCGCAACGGCTGGTAACGCGTTCGCCGTGACATTTCGCAGCTGCTGCACGGAGGATTTGGGAAAGGCCTGGGAGGTGGGGGTTAGGCTCAGGCCGGTGACGCAAGGGACAGCGCACCCGGCAATTGCGGCCATGGCGGACAGTTTACTTCACGGCTGAGACATGAGCAGAGTAAAAGCTCGTGCCATTCCCGCTGGACATGCAATGTTGTTCGCAGCGATACTGATCCTTGTGAATTGATGAATGTTGTGGACAATAAATGCAATGGTTGGTACAGTAGGAATATTTTGTCAAATTCAGTAGTTACATGTTTAGGGTTAAGAGATTTCTGAGCATAGGAGCCAAGTCAGCTTGGCAGTGCATTCAGCAATGTAGAAAAAAGCAGCATACATACGGTACCCAAGAGCTAACAGAGGGAGTACCAACAACAGCAAATGCATGGAGGGAGATAACGTTTGTTCAGTGTTTGTTACTTCTGTTCTGCATGGGGTTTGGTGACTGCTGTAAAGACTGCATGAACAGGCCAGGCTTGGCCTCTCTACGAAATGGCGGGATCCCTTGAGATGTACCAGCATTTGCCATGTGCTCGGGTCGTAACCCTGGGGGTAACTGTGGTGTCGGTCCGTGATTAGGGGGAGCGAAGGGAAACGGGGCAAAGAACGGAGGAGGATGGATGGAGGGGTGTTGTGACAACTGAGCATTAAGGTGATGCTGCTGTTGCTGCTGCTGCTGGTGCGGCTGTTGTGGGTGCTGCTGTTGCTGCTGAAGACGTTGCTGTTGCTGTTGCTGGAGCTGCTGCTGCTGATGCTGCTGCTGCTGGTTTGGCTGGTGCTGCTGTTGTTGACGATGCAGCGGTTGCTGCGGCTGCTGCTGGTGCAGTTGCTGCAGCTGTGGCTGCTGCTGTTGGTGGGGCATGTGCTGCTGTTGGCGATGCACATGGGTCATCCAGGCAGGAAGAGACGAGGTGGTAGCTGTAGGAGGAGCTGCACCACCATCAGCTGTGGCAGCAGCAGCAGCAGCAGCAGCTGTGCTTTGTGCAGCAGAATGGGTACCACCAGTAGCTGCCGAAGCAGCATTACCAGCAAACGCAGCACCAATAACGCTACCAGCAAAACCAGCACCATTAGCAGTACCACCACCGCTAACAGGAAACATAGGAGACATGTGGGTGCCCTTCTGGCTCTGCTGCTGCTGCTGCTGCTGCTGCTGATGATGATGATTCTGACTTGAGACTGACTGCTGGCCTGTTTGGGAAACTTGGAATGTTGCCCCAAAGCGGAATGGGCTACTCATCTCCTCAGCCCCAGCAGACCCGCCCTTGCTCCCACCTCCTAAGCACGGTGGTGCTACTAACGATCCATGCTGAATATGGCTGCTTGATTGTGCTGCCACTGCAGCTGCTGTTGACAGTGCTGCTGCTGACGCTGCCACTGCTCCTGCCCCTCCCCTCCCGCTCACCCTCTCACCCACTCTCCCACCCTTTCCTCCCCTTCTGCCCCCGGCCCCTGCTCGTCCTCTCGCTGCCTGCGTCCCTACCTCCTGGTTTGAGCCTCCACCAACAACCGCTCCACTACTCCCCCCACCACCAAACCCACCACTGCTACTTCCACTGTCGTGCCCACTTGCTGCTGTTCCTGTGCCACCTCCTGCTCTTCCTCCCATTCCTCCTGCTCCTCCTCCCATCCCTCCCATGCCTCCAAACCCTCCTGTGCGACCAACAGCAGCAGCAGTGGCAGCAGCAGCAGCGGAGGCAGCAGGTCGGAGGCTAGAATCAGAGGAGGAGCGAGGGAAGGGTTCTGCCAGTTCCCTCGGCAGCTGTAGTAGCGAGAACCCTCCCTTCCCCCCTGAACCAGCGGCAGCGGCTGTAGCAGCAGTAGCACCACCACCACCACCACCACCACCACCACCTAGGGTTGCAGCACCAGCAGCAGAAGGGGCAGTGGCAGGAGGAGAGGCGTGGAGAAGAGAAGGATTGGGAGCGGAGGAGGGAGGCAGGGGCACAGCGAGAGCAGGGGCAGGGAATCTCAGACCGGGGCCCACAGCGGGGTGATTGGATGGAGGGCGGGTGGCAGAGAACTGGTGGTGAAAGTTGGGGGGGAGAGTGAAAGAGAGGAGAGGCGTTGCATTTGGCTTCTGGGTAGGGAAGGTCTCAGGAGGGGCTGAACTGTTGCCTGCAGCATTAGCAGCAGCAGCAGAACCGGCACCAGCACTGGCAAGAGCACCACCACCACCAGTACCACCTCCCACTCCCATCCCCACCAACCCTGCCCCCAAACCAGCAGCTGTGGCTGGTGCCGAAGCTGCCATGGAGGCTAGGGAAGGCATGTGCAGGGCCATGGGAGATGGAGAGGAAGAAGAGGATGCGGTGGAGAACGGTGCAGATAGGTTCGGGGTGGAGGAAGAGAGAGGGGGAGTTGATACGGGTAGAACCAGGGGAGGGCGCTTGAAAGGGGAGGAGCCTGGGGGAAGGGGGGGAGCGGAGCGGGAAGAGGGAGAGGAGAGGAAGGATGAGGGAGGGAGAGCGGGAGGAGGGTGTGGGGAGGACGCGAGGGAGGATGGGAACGGGAGAAAGAGGGGCGGACGAGGGGAAGTTGAGGAAGGGGGGAAGGGGAGGGAGAGGGGAGGACGAGGGGAGGTGGAGGAGAGTGGGGGGCGTATGGGAGGAGAAGGGAAGGTGGGGAGAGAGAGTGGTGTGCTCTGTTTGCCCTGCTGCTGCTGCTGCTGCTGCTGCTGAAATTGTTGTTGCTGCTGTTGCTGCTGAAAACGATGTTGCTGCTGTGGCTGAAACTGATGCTGCTGCTGTTGCTGTTGCTGTTGCTGTAGCTGTTGCTGTTGCTGTGGCTGAAATTGTTGTTGCTGCTGGTGCTGCTGGTGCTGCTGCTGCTGCTGCTGTTGCTGAAACGAGTGCTGCGTCTGCTGATAATGTTGTGAGTGCTGCTGCGACCGCTGCTGTCGCATACCCAGCTGCTGCTGCTGCCAGGCCTCCGCCCTGCCCTCGGGAATCAACTGTGGAGCGCCAAAAGAGGGGAACGCAGAGCCTTTGTCGGGCGATTTGGCGCACGAGGGGAAGGAGCTCTGGCTGTCCGTCCTGCCGAGACCAGAAGCAGTCCCCACAGACGCCGCAGGGGTGGCTGAACGAGACCCGGAAGCAGCAGCAGCAGCAGCAGCAGCAGCAGCAGCAGCAGCAGCACCAGGAAAAGGTGTAGCGGTGGCAGTTGCAGCAGGAGCAGCGGGATGGGCAAAGGGGGAGGGGAAAGGGACCCTGTGCCCCAGTGGTGTCTGTGCTCCTGCCCTCCCTGCTGCCCCTCCCCCTTCTCCTCCTCCTCCTGCTCCTCCTCCTGCTCCTCCTCCTGCTCCTCCTCCTGCTCCTCCTCCTCCTGCTGCTGCTGCTGCTGCTGCTGCTGCTGCTGCTGCTGCTGCTGCATCAGACCCACCTGATCCCGCTGCAACCAATGCGGCCCTAGCTGCCGCCGCCGCCACCGTCCCTGCTGTTGCTGCTGTGTTTGCCACTGCTGCTCCTCCTCCCCCTTTCCCATCCCTCCCGCCAACACTACCCCCTCCTCCTTCCCCTCCTCCCGCTCCCTTGCCTCCACCTCCTCCTCCCCCTCCCCCTCCCCCTCCCGCGCCTCCCCCCTTCCCCCCACCTCCTGCCCCTCCCCCTCCCCCTGCGCCATGGGCAGAGAGGGGCATGCTAGCGACCCTGCACGCAGGGATGGTGGGCTCGTATCCCGGAGGCAGCAGATCGTCAATGTTCTCCAGCAGCTCCTTGTACACCTTCCTTAGCGTCACCTGGTGGGGACAAAGGGATAAGCACACACGGTCTCAGACACAAACACACACACTGACTGCTCGTAGCCCCCAGGGAGCAGGTCGTCAATGTTCTCCAGCAACTCCTTGTACACCTTCCTTAGCGTCACCTGGGGTCACATGATAGCAAACACACACGAGCAGAGCAGACACAACGTAAGCACACAGACACACATCTTGGGGGAAGCAGGTCGTGTATGTTCTCCAGCAGCTCCTTGTACACCTTCCTTAGCGTCACCTGCACACACAGACACACGCGCATACATGTGTACACAGGCCCATACATATGGGCACACATAGACCCATGTATAATCACACACATGCACCAACAGGCAGGCCACCTCTCTGAACCGCACTCCACCCATACACACCATGCAGGACTCTGATTCCACCGTACTGCACCGCGCTGCACGTACCTCTGTGAAGCCGGTGGCCTTGCAGATTTCGGTCAGTGTGCGCCTCTTGTCCTCCAGCTGGCAGGCGAGGTAGATGGCCGCAGTGCTGATACCAAACCCATATCTGAACCTCTTTCAACCGCACTGCACCCCAATTTCTACCACATATTACCGCACTGCACTGCACTGTACTCACCTCTGTGAGGCCGGTAGCCTTGCAGATCTCGGTCTGTGTGCGCCTCTTGTCCTCCAGCTGGCACGCGAGGTAGATGGCGGCAGCGCTAATGCTGATGGGGTTGCGGCGCGTGCAGAATGACTTGGATATCACCACCTCTCCCACGTGCGTTGCTAGGTCCTGGTGGGAGGGGGGGTGGGAGGGGGAGGCGGGAGAGAATTAGGGAAGAAAGAGGAGACAGGAGGGAGATCGAAGCATGTGGAAGGAGACAGAGTTGGAGTTCGGAGGCTCCATGATCCATCAACCCCTTCAAACTCCTCTCTAACTCCTTCATTGCTTCGTGCAAAACAAGAAGCTCACTAACAGGCAGATCGGCCCACTGGCTTAATAGTTGACCACCGAGTGCATAAGTGAGAGCGAGTGTGACTGAGTGAGTGAGTGAGTGAGTAATTAAGAGTGAGTGAGTGAGTAATTAACTGAGCGAGCGAGTGAGTGAGTGAGTGAGTGACAGAGAGCCCAACCCACCTGGGTGGACTTGCGGAGCTGCAGGATGGATCCAAAGCGGGGCATGTGGAAGGACACAGAGTTGGAGTTGACAGGCTGCTGCAGCCGCAGCACCTCCATCAACCCCTTCAAACTCCTCCCCAACTCCTTCACCGCAATCCCTGCCACCAGGGAGACTTCCTGGAGGGTGCGGGCCTCCTGAGCCTCGCGCATGGCCTGCACCACGGCTGCAGTGGCTAGGGCTTCGATGTTGCGGTTCCGCGCCCCGCCGGCCGACACCACATAGTCTCGGAACAGGGTAACCGCGTGGTCCGTGATGCTCTGGTCTATGTCCAGCAGGCCACTCACCTCCAGGATCTGAGGGGGGAGGTGGGGAGAGGAGTGGGAAAGGGAGTAGTGAGTCGATTCTGTCTGTGATTCTCTTCTTGTCCAACGAGCCGCTCACCTCTAAGGTCACAAGGGGGTGGGGGGAAGAAGGGTGGGGACGAGACGGGGAATGGAAATTACTGGGAGGAAGATGATGCTGCTGATGCCTGAATTCTGAAGAATAACCTTACCTGGAGGGTCTCACCTGGAAGTAGGCGCGCAGGAAATCAGTCGTCCCCACGGCACTCCCCCCTGCGCCCCCAGAGCACCCGGTGTACAGCACGGGGCCAATCAGCCGCTCCATCTCTGCTAGCTGGCCCGAGAAGGGCAGCGAGGCGGCACAGAAGAGTGGCGGGGCGGACTCGAGGGAGAGCGATGAGAAGACGTCCAGGAACTGGTCCGAGGGGTCCAGGAAGCGGGGCGATGGGTCGTCGTCCGTGAGGGAGTTGGGGCTCGTTTGCTCCTCTAATGCTTCTCCTTCCTCCATGTCCTCCTCCTCCCCGTCCTCTGCTTCTTCCTCCTCTTCTTCTTCGTCCTCCTCCTCTTCGTATTCCTCTTCCTCTTCTTCCTCCTCTTCTTCCTCTTCAAGTTCTTCCTCCTCTTCTTTCTCTTTCCCCTCTTGTCCTTCCGAAACTCGACCTTCATCCATTGCTTCATCTCCTCCACCGTCCATCCTCGCTCCCGCCGCTTCATCTCCACCGTCCATCGCATCCATGTTCAGATCAAAGTTCAGATCAAACCCTACCAGGGACTTACTCTCCTCTTCCTTCCCCACCAGCTCTCCTGCCACCTTCTCCTTCCCATCCCCTCCCAGTCTTTCTTCTTTCTTCCCCACCTCCCTCCTCCCCTTCTCCACCAAACCCTCCTCAGTCTCCACCTTCACTTCTGGCTTCCCTGAAATAGCAGTTCCTCGACTGTCATCTGCTGCTGCTGCTACTTCTGCCTTCACCTCCTCATTATCTCTGGCTTTAATTTTTGCATCCTTTAAGGCTTTGAGCTCTTCTATTTTATCCGCTGCTGCTCTCACCTCGTCCGGACGAAGCTTGGCGTGCAACAGCACGTCCCTGGCGGGTAGGCAGAAGGAAGCTTCTTCGACGGTGCGCGGAACGAACAGCAGAGGAATAATCCGCCGCTCCGCGACAATTCGAGCGCAGCTAGCGCACGCCACTAGGACCGTCTCATACGGCGCCTGTGCCGGCGGCTGCTGCGCCGCGTGATGCGCCGCATGATGCGGCGCGTGATGCGGGTGATGGGGAGTACTATGGCTAGCTTGGCCCTGCGACGGGTTCTGCGACAGCTGGTGCGACAGACTCTGCGCCGGGCCGTGCGGAGCGGGGAGGTTCCGCGCACCTTCCCGGCTGCCGCAAAAAGGACACTTGTCTTCCATTAGTCTCCTGGGATGTAGTCTACAGGAGCGACGAGCAGTCTGCTCGACGTCTTAAACTCGCCTGATTGAGAATCACCTGGTTCTCTTTCACCTTTTCGCCTGAGGCACGCGGACTTGGCCTTTTCGTTGCTCAATCGTCATTCAAGACAATACGCTGCTCGGGGCTCGTCGCGTTGCATCCCGGCATCTCGAAGGATGACCTGACTCTACTCCATGACCAAGCCAAATCGCTCGGCCATGATTCAGGGACATCGACGCTGGGAAGACCTAGACATTCCCGAAAGCGACGCCAGGCAAGAAGGGCTGAGGTGAAGAACTCGAGGACAACCTGAGGCGAAGGGGAAACTCGATTTGCGTTTCAAGTGTTAGGTGGTACTACACTTGACTCAAGAAAAGCGGTAGCTATGCTTAACAGCTTCAGGTAACAGAAAAAAGTTAGCACATCACATGAATCACTATCATGCTGCTCTTAATGCAGGTGGCATGAACGAATTTATGCATGCCAAAAATTAACGTATTCTCAATTGAGTCTATAAACTAGGAAGGCACAACCTTTAAAACGGATTGTCGGTTGTGTTTGTGTTAGAAAATGCCATATTAGTATATAGAAAAGATCTTCTAGCATACCATCTTGGCATAGCCTGTCAATCCATTACATTCTCATTGGGTCATTCCAATGTTGGAGAGGTGTTTGTGGACTCCATAAGAATTCCTACTCATAGCAGAAGAAGTGTGGCCATTCCATATCAACTTGGTTCTGCAACCTGTTTCTTGTTCTTTTCCATTTCGAGGTGCATGTACCATAACGAGTATGGAGATATGTTGCAGCCATACTCCTTTGGGAATCACGTCGGTCGGTGGTTCGGTTAGTTCACTTCGGTTGCCCAATTAGGCTATGAGGCAGACATGTTTTTGGCCAATCACACGAATGAAACTTCGATCCCAACCCAAATCAAAACCTTCTGTACAGTGCATACCTTGACTCTGGCAGATTTCGTTGTTGTACCTCCAGCTTTTGCTAGTACCCACAGGTGTCGGCTGCTCACTACGTGTATCAGGACGTGGGCCCAATCGGGTCTGATCGGCTCTGATCTGATCGGATCGGATTGCTTGTGATCACTTTGCTCGAGACGCCCGATCGGCAATGTTTTTCGTCGAAGTTTTAGAGCTGCTGCTCGGCAAACGCAGGAACATTACGTGGAAATTCTCATCCATCTCACGCGAGATTGGCGACTGAATGTCACCTGGCGAACGCATTTGTTTCCCTGTAATATCGTCAACCCCTGGAGAGTTCTCGCGAAGTGCAATGCATGAGCGAGGAGTTCACGAGACTAAGTTCAACAGTGTAACATTTCGCAACCGTCGTTATGGCCCTCGATCACATGCAATCAACTGATCGAGGGTGATTGAGCAAAATCGAGTTTGATCGGGGTTATAATCGGGCGTGATTGAGTTGGGGCGATCAGCTGATCGTGATCAGCTGATTGCCCCCGATTGCATGAAATTGGCTTCCAGGCTTCCTCGAAGTTGTTGATCGCTTCTGATCGAGGCGATCAAACTCGATTGGGCCCACGTCCTCATAGTTCCGCAAGATTGTGCGGACGACAATCGTTTCTCCGCCGTCCTACTCATTCTTGCCACGACTTCGCAAGTGTGTGAGTAGTATGCGACATCAGCGTCGTTTGTGTTAATCGCAGCTTGATCAAAGCTGCCTATCAGACTGCTTATCACCATCCCAGTCACCAGTAGGAGGACGACGGAGGTACGTACCACAGACAACGCACGGACATTGGTAGTAGCCGTGTTTACTGTATTAGCAGCGCGCCGCGCGCTCGAACAGTAAGCACGTGCGACAAAAACTTATTGGAAAGCTCTACTGTGCGTCCTCTTGTTTGCTACAATCAATGACAGAGACAGACTTGTGACCCAAAGTCTATGCGAAGTACAGAAGTGTATCTAAACTTTTTTTTTTAAAGCTACCAAAGAGGTTTGTATTCTTCTATGGGTGAGTCGAGTTCCTCAAGTTGATTCCCCGTCCTCCCTTCCGTCTCCATTCCCCCTTCCTCCTCTCCCCCACTATCCTTTGAGGAGGGGGGGGCTGCTCATCTTTCCTGAGGGAGTCACGTCACGACGGCAAGACTACGCAACATACCTAGTGAAACACGCTGTCGTCGAATGGCATCCGACAACTCTTGCAAGTCGTGACTTACATGTCCGGCTGGCCCACGCCACTCGTCCATGGCCACTCCGCTTGCCGCTTCTCGGGATTATCCAGCACGCGCACGCGACGGGGAACGAGCACTCCTGACGGATAAACAGCGGGATTCTTCTTCGCGGTGCAGGCAGCCAATGCGAATTGCGTTGCAGACAAACCCATGCTGGGCCTCCCCAATCAGGAAAGGGCTTCCTTATCAACAATGACCGCACGCAAGCGCTCTTGCAATGCCAGGCGGCGGCGCCTGTCCGGCCATCGGCCTGCTCTGATGCTCCTTCTCCTGCCGGACAGAGAAGTGAACGTTCCCTCTCTCAATCACTCCTACAGTGCAGTGCATCTACACTCCTACCAGAGTGTAGCAGTACGATTGCTACTAGTGATGCTACCCTGAGTAACAGGGGTCCTAATATTTCTGGGCGGTCACGTGGTCATCAGACAATCTTTGCACCTTATTTCCCAGTCTGGAATTCTATCTAATCCAAACTAGTGCTGCTAGGAGCACTACTACCACTGCCTGACCTACTACAACCTAACAGGCAATATCTGGGACAACAAACAGCGGCCGCCGTTATGGCAATCCCCTCCGAGTTAAACATCATGAGTCAGCTCTTAGCGAGCCCTCAACAGGAGACGTATAGCCGTCAGTTCTCTGAGCATTCGGCGCCTAGCCGCCAACTTTCTGAGAATGGATCTCTCTCCGAGAATCAGTCGGCCAGCCGAGAGGCGTGCGAGCAGGAGTTGGTGCGGCGGCGTGGGTTGGAGGCGATGGTGGCACAGGTGGTGGGTTCGGATGGGCACAGCTGGCTCAAATACGGCCAGAAGCAAGTCAAGGGCTCCACCGCCACCAGGCCAGCCTTGTTGACTTCCATTGACTCGCGTTGACCTCTGTTGACTTGCTTGAACTCCTGTTGACTCCGTGGGTCAGCTTCGTCTGTCCATCATTGCCAGTGAATCAGATGTACGTTCATGTGAGGGCGGAAACCTCTTCCCGCACACATGCTGGGCTGCGCTCGTGCTTCACGTCTCACCCGTGTTCCGCTCCCCCTGTCTCCGTCCTCCCTCACTCTCCCTTCCCCATCACAGATGCTACTACAGGTGCCCTCGCGTCAAATCCAACCCACGATGCCCGGCCAAGAAGACCGTTGACATCACCTGCAGCAACCGCAACGAGCCTCCCTCCCCCGACGCCTTCCAAGTCACCTACCGCTGCACGCTCCACAACCACCCCTTGCCTCCCCGCCAACCTTTGCTCCCCATCCGCCGTCCCCCCACGCGCCACATCTTCCCCCGTAACCACCCCACCAAGTGCTTCAACAAGCGTCCTGCCTACCGCTCTAGCGATCACCCCAATCACCCTAACAAGAGGGTTGCTTTCAGCCCTGCAGACCTTCCCACCGGCCATGCTACTGACGAGCATTTCAACCTCGCGGATTCACACGCTGGGGATGGCGATACTCCGTTTAACGCCGATCGACCTGCTGAATTCAGTGGCGGTCTGAACGCCTTGGCGAGTGAGAGCGATTTTGGTGCAGCTGTGAATGCCCCAGCTGTTGATTCTGGTGGGGCTCTGAGCATCGTGGCGCGGGCGTTGCAGAATGGGAGCGTGGAAGTCAGTCCTGCTCATGCTGCTTCCGCCGCCGACGCTGCTGCTGCTGATGCTGCTGTTGAATTTGAAGATTGGGCTGCAGAAGCCCTCTTGCACTCTCCCTGTCAGCAGGAGCGGCTGATTGAGTCCACTTCCCTGCGTGTGTGGGACCTCCCCCCACTCTCTCCCCTGCCGACCCTCCTCCGGTCATCCCCTCCGTGGCTGGATGAGGTTATCCCCGTTAGTGCCTGCTCCACTGACCTCAGTGCTGCTGCTGTTGACCCAGCGAGGTCTACAGTGTCTCTGGAACGGCTGCTTGTGGCTCTCGGGTGTCAGACGCTGGAAGAAGATCACAGCCGTCGATTCACCGATCAGGACTCGGAATATCCGACGGACGAGATTGACTCTCTGCTGGGAGCAACATCGCCTACGAAGCAAGGCCTCCAAGAGCTGTCGTCACTGCGCTGCAGTGCTACCAACCACGCGGGCCAAGCGGGGCTCCTACGGGAATATCTTGGCGGGAGAGGTATTGAGGAGGAGCAGACCGCACCCGGCGTGGGGCGCAATGGGAAGAACTCCTTCCCCGATTTTCGTTGTCAAGGGGAGGAAGGGTCAGTGCACGGCCCGTCAGGGGCAACACTGGGAGCACTGCTGGGGTGTGTGCTGCCGCACGCTGCTGCACTGGGTGCTGCTGTATCTGACGCTCCTGGCTCTCAGCCCCACCAAGATGTGCCAGTGCCACCTTTAACAGCCACCGCTCTTCACACGCTCGTGAGAGGGCAGAACCGGCCGTCCTATGCCATGAATGCGCCACTGCCGAGGATGCCATTTGATTCGACGCGCAAGTCACCAAGTGGGCGTGCCTCACAGCCACTAACAGGCACCACATTTGATGCACTTGTGAATGGGCAGAATTGCCAAGCCTCTGCAAACGATGCGCTGCTGCCTGCCCCCCGCGCCACTGCCCAGGCTGATGCTCAAGCCTGTGACCAAGCCTGGAGCAGCGGATTTTCGGCTGCTTGTGGCACAGATTTCAACACAAGCAGCCCGGGTTACCTGTCCCAGCACACGAGCTGCACGGGGAGTGACATGAATCGCAGCCAGTGGCACTCCCCTCCTCAGCATGCTGAAGCGACTGAGGGAGTGGAGGAGGCAGGACTGGTGCAGCAGCAATGCCAGCAGCAGCAGCAGCAGCAGCAGCAGCAGCAACAGCAGCATTGGC
Source organism: Closterium sp. Naga37s-1 (assembly GCA_947471745.1). Classification (NCBI taxonomy): domain Eukaryota; kingdom Viridiplantae; phylum Streptophyta; class Zygnematophyceae; order Desmidiales; family Closteriaceae; genus Closterium; species Closterium sp. Naga37s-1. The sequence goes on along the minus strand of CANJKZ010000203.1, from coordinate 2,902,812 downwards.
AGCAGCAGCAGGATCCTCCTGGCATGGGAACGTTCGGCTCTCGAAATTCACGTGTGCCTTCAATGCGCAATGCTCCTCCACCTCAGCTTGCAGCATTCCCAACCGCACCCAAGCACGGAATGTCCCGCCCTCAGAAACCCCTTGTGCCTTCAATCCACCAAGTTCCTCCTGTTCGCCTTGCAGCGTTCCTGGCCGCAGGCGAGCGCGAAGTGTCAGGGCCATTGGCCACTGGCTCGGCTCAGCAGAAGATGATGCGTGGGGGTGTGGACCCTGCAGCAGCAGTGTTTGCGTTCCTGGGAGGGAGCAACAGCACCCGGGTTTCAGACTTTGCAGCTGCTGACGTGCGGAAAGTGATGCAGCTGTGGGTAGAAGGTGCAGCGTAGGAAGGACTTTTTTGTGGGGGGGGGCGGTTACATCAAGAATCACTGTACTCTGAGTGTGCATTCTCCCAATACAGTATGTCCAGTTTGTGTCACTTGCTTGGCTTTCGATGTTTGCTTGTTCACCACCGCACCAGTGTGGTATGCTAAGTGCAGAGTTGAAGAGCTTGCACTGCTACTCAGCTTAGCCAGAACACATGTAACCACAATAAGTTACAACACTAGTCACCATCCCAATGCAAACAGAGAGAACTAGAAAACGAGATGAAATTCGGGACTTACCACTTTGGACCTCCAATCAAGCAGCTAGCTCTACAAAATATAACAAGATCATCTAAGCAAACGTTTAGCAGATCTTATGCCCTATACCCTACCAAGCCAAAAGTTAGCAAAACAAGTCTACGCATCCACAAAAGTCAATAATGTAGACTTAAAAAGTTATTACCAGATACCTAGCTACAGACGAGCCACCGACGAGTTCACTACTGCGCCAATCTTCCATCAAGTCTTGCATCCAGGTTTGACGCCCTCTGAGATATCACAACCATCCGTAGCATCAGAACGGAGCCAGGGACGAGCCAATTGAAAAAAAGTACAAAGAAAAAGGAAAAAAAAACGGACTGCAAGACAGCAAGGGCTGGAGAGAGCTCACGTAGAAATCTGAGCCACTTCTCAAGCAACTCCGAATCACGATTTCCCGCCGCCCACTCGGAGCAGCATGCTGGGAAACCTCCACTTGTGCTTCAAGTCCTTCACCTTCTCCCCTCCTGCCTTCTCTCCCGGATCCTCAGGCACCTTTGACAGCTTTCCCACGCCCTCTACTGCGCCATGATCCACCTTTCGCTCCTTGCTGAAAGCTGATCCCCCAAACAGATCCCGGCCAGGAGAGGCGGGGATTCGAGCGAACGTGGAGGAGACGAGGGAGTGGGTCGGTGACGGAGGGACGAGGCCGAAACGTGCGGGTGACGGCGGGGTCGAGTAGGAGAGTCTGGCAGATGAAACGGAGGGGAGAGCAGGGGATCCCTTGCTGCTGCTCTGGGCCGGGGAGGCCTTGGCAGAGGGAGCAGCGGCGCGGGGGTGGCGGGGAGTGGCACCTGCCTGTGCTGTGAGGTGAGAGGAGGTGTGCGAGGGGGACTTGGAGCTGCGGCGGGATCGCAGGGGGAGAACTTCCTCGTCCTCAGGAATAGGCGCTGGCATCTGGTGGTTACCTCCTGCCCCCTCCTGCTGCTGCTGTAGCTGCTGGTGGGTTGGCTGGTGGTGCGAGAGGCGAGCCGGGAGGGAAGAGTCACGGACGAGAGGCAGAGGCAGAGAGGAGTCACGCACAAGGGGCAGGCCAGCCTGCGGAGAATCACGTGCCGCCAGGGGCACACCGTCTCGCACAAGGGGCACACCGTCTCTGAGGCGGTCGATGCGCGACTGGTCATAGTCCTTCATGCGATGGCGCATGGACGAGGCTGTGGTGACACACGGCGTGCACGCTGCTGCAGGTGAGGTGGCAGCAGAGGCAGCAGTGGGAACAGCAGAGGCGGCAGCAGAGGAGGCAGCCGCAGCAGGGGCGGGGGTAGAGGCGGAGCGCATGAGTGGGGCGTCTGAAGAGAGGGAGGTCTGGGAGATGGAGCGGCGGGGCCGTGCCGGGGTGGGCGCCCTGTGCTCCCTGGGGGCTGCATTGGTGAAAGGAATGGGGGGATGTGGTGGGGAAAAGGAGAAGAGTGAGCAGGGAGAGTGGTTCTGAGGGCAGTAGGATCGGAGCTATGACACAGCTATAAAAAGAGAGCGATCAGCATATACAGCAGAGCAAGCCAAGAGGATGTGTAGGCAGGCATGCGCACACTACCATGCAGCTTCATGCATCGTACCTGCTTCATCGCAGCTCTCTGGCTCATGGTCGCTCCAACCACCACCACCAGCTTCCCGACTCCCGCCCCTGCTGTTCCTGCCTGGAGACAAAAGCTCCCTGCCCGGAGACGCAACATTCTTCCTCCCTGGAGACACCATGCCTGCCCCTGCCCTGCCCGAAATCAACCCCCTGGGCGAAATCATCCCGCTCTTGACAGACGCGGGGGAAGGGGAGAAGCCCGAGAAAGCAGCAGAAGCAGAGCCTCTACCAGGTGAAGGGGAGGAGGAGGTGGTGGAGGTGGAGGAAGCGGAAGGGTGGGTTTTACTGGGGGAGGGCGAGCCTCTGCCAGGGGAGGTGGAGCGGGCAGGCACGCCGCTGCGGCTGATGAGGGGGGCGCGGTGGTCGTCGGTGTGCATGCGCACTGCCACCTGCTCCACTCCCACGCCTGGTACCAGCAGCAGCGCCACCGCTGCGAAGGACACGCGTGGGATCTGCCTCTTCCCCTCTGCCTCCTGCTCCTGCTGCTGCTGCTGCTGCTGCCCCTGCTGGCCCTGCAGCTGCTGTGGTTTCTGCTCACTGTGACGCAGAGCAAAGCGGGAGGGACTCCCTGGTTTCTTGAGAGCCCCCTTGCGGACCTTGGGAGCGGTCGCTGCTGCTGCGGCCACTGCTGCCACTGCTCCAGTGGCAGCAGTGGTGGCAGTGAATGCAAGAGGGTTGCGCAACACAGGGAGGGAGACGGATTTACCAGCAGCGGACAATGATACGCCATCTGCAGACGGATCACTGCCACTCTCACTCGCACTGCTGCTGCTCCCACTGCCACTCCCGCTACCGCTTCTGCTGCTGCCACTCCCACTGCTGCTGCCGCTGCCACTACTGCTGCTATTAGCCCTGCCCTTCCTCCCCGCTGCTGCTGCTGCCACTGCCTCGGCGCGTGCCTGTGCCTTGAGTCGATCCAACATGCTCAGACCCTGCATCTGCTGGGCTGCTGCTGTGCTAGGCTGCTGCGCTGTGTCTGCTGGGGCTGCTGTGTCTGCTGCCACTGCAGCACTTGGGACCTCCTTCTCTGCTCCCGCACTCTCCACCTTACCTTGCTGCTGTTGGCTTGCCCCTTGCACCACCACCTTCACTTCGTCCTGTGACGCTTTCTCTGTGCTGCCTGCGCTGCCAGCGGTGTCATCACCACCAGCAACAGCAACAGTGGCAGCGGTAACAGCAGCAGCAGGAGCCGAAGCAGGAGGGGTGGCAGGAAGAGGAAGAGAAGGGACCTTGTCAGGAGTGGTCTTGGAAGCAGGCGGTGGGGTGGAAGGAGCAGCACTCACAGCACCTGCTGAAGGAGCAGCACTCACAGCACCTGCTGAAGTCACCACAGGGGCAGCAGCCGGTGCAATCGCACAAGGCTGAGCAGCAGCAGCGGTGCCAGCAGGGGCGGCAGGCAGGCCAATGCTAGTGAATTCCGAGTGCACGCACGGCAGCAGGGCCACCGGCATGCCAAACTGCTCTGCTGCTGCGTCTGCCACTCCTAGCCCTGCTCCTGCCGCCTTTGTGCCTGCTGCTGCTGCTGCTGCTGCTGCTGCGGCAACATCACCCTCTTCCCCCTCATCAACCCCCACCGCCTGAATGACAGGTTCCACTAGGCTCTGCGTGACAGGGTCCAGTACAGGCGCTAGAGGCGCGCTGGCCTTGCCTCCCTTCGTCCCTGGCCCCGCCGGCTTGGCTGCCTTGCTGCTCTTGACGCTGCTTCCCTTGCCGTTGGTAGTCTTCCCACTGCTGCTTTTGCCGGTGCTGCTGGTGCTGTTAGTGGTGCCTCTGCTCTTGCTCTTGCTCTTGCTCCCACTCGCAGCACCGGCCCGTGCTGAGCCTGCCGAACCGCTGCCGGACCTGCTGCCACCGCTGGTGGCCTTGCTTCCGGACCTGCTGCAGTTGCCGGACCTGCTGCCGCTACCGGACCTGGTGAGCTTCACCCCTTCAGGCTTGGCGCCGGGTGTGCCAGTCTGCTCGCTCTTCTGACTCTTCTGCTCTTTCGCCTTGGCCTTGCCAGTGCTGCTGCTGTTGCCAGTGGCAGCGTTGACTCCTGGTGTTGCTGCTACTGCCACGCTGGCAGCCAGGTTCTTGCAAGCCCCGCCAGGCGATTCAAGCTCTATCTCACTCCCACTCTCGCTCCCACTCCCACTTCCGCTCCCACTAGCACTCCCTTCCCCACTCTTGCTTCCACTCCCAGAACCACTGCTGCTGCTCGCACCACTGCCGCTGTAACTGCCACTGCTGCCGCCACTGCTGCCGCCGCTGCTGCCGTCACTGCTGCTGGCACCGCTGCTGCTGCTGGTGTCAGCAGCATCTGCCCGCTCATAGCTCTCATAGCTCCTCACTGTCACTCTGTCCTCCGATGAGTGCGATGACGACTGTGTGCACGACTGGCACGTGGAACTCTCATCAGCCTCCTCCTCCTCCACCTCCGCCCATCCCTCCATTAGCTCTGCTGCACTGCCACCAGTGCTGCCTGCAACGGCAGCCTTTGCTGCCGCCTCAGCAGCTGCTCTTGCAGCCGCTGCCACCGCTGCGAGTCTCTCCTCCTTCTCCCTCTCCTCCCTCTCCCTCGCTTCCTTCTCCTCCTGCTCCTGCTCCTTGCCTTTCGCCTCTACTTCCTCCGCCGACCCTCCCTCTTCGAAAACCAACACTCCAATGCTCTCGCTCCCCTCCCCAGCCTCCTCCCACTCCACGCTCTCACTCCCTTCACTCCCCACAACCACCTCTCCCCTCTCAATCCTCCCAATCTCTGCCCAATCCACAGACCGAGACACTTGCCCCTTCTCCCTCTCCCCCTTCCCTTCCGCCTCCGCTTCCCGCCTCTCCCCCTTCTCCCCCTTCCCCCGCCCGCCGTCCCTCCCCCCAAATACCAGGGAGAAGTCAAACGATGCAGCAGTCCCGCCGATCCCCGCCCCATGCCCCCCTGCCCCCGCCTTCTTCCCAAACACCCTTCCGCCTGCGCCCTCTCTCCCCTTCGCTCTCCCTGTCTCCTTCCCACCTTCCCTCGATTTCACACTCCTTCTTGCCTTCTCCTCCTCCTTCCTCCTCTCCTGCACCCTCTCTTCCCTCTCTTCTTCCCTCTCCTTCTCTCTCTCCCTCTCCCTCTCCCTCTCCCTCTCCCTCTCCCTCTCCTCCTCCCTCTCCCGCGCCCGCTCCTCCTCTTTCTCCACGGATCGCCGCATGAGCTCCTGCTCCTGCGCGATCCGCGCCACCAGCGCCGTCACCGCCGCCGCAGCCGCCTCCGCGCGCACCACCGCCGCCTTCGCCGCCGTCGACTCCCCCTGCCGCTGCCATCCGCCACTCGTTCTCAACCCCGCATCCCCATTCCCTGATGCACCAGCACCGGCAGAAGCACCAGCAGTAGCAGTAGCAGGAGTGGTGACGTCATGCGGCCAGCTGAGGTCTAGCGGCGGCGGAAGTTCCGCGGCGCGCATCCTGGCGGCATCCGAGGAGCCCTGCGTGGCTCCCTCCCCTTTCACGCGCTGCTGCATTCGCGACAGCAGCGGCGAGTGCACCGCTGACGATGAGGATGGCATGTGAGTGTTGCCCTCCCCGCCCCCTACACCCGCCGCGCGCCCATCCTTGCTGCGGGCGACGGCTGCAGTGGCGGCGGCGGCGGCGGCTCTGGCGGCGGCAGCAGCGCGCAGTGCCGGGGACGTGAAAGCAGCAGGCGCGGCTTTGGGTGATGCGAGCGCGGAGAGTGATGCGGGCGCAGCCTTGGGGGAAGCATACGCGGAAGATGCGGCGGTCTTTCCGTGCCACTCCAGCGCCGCTGACGGCAGCTGCGCGCGGAAGGCAGGTGATGACGTGGCGGAGGACGATTGGACGGCGGGCCGTGCGCGCGGAGACATGGGCGGGGAGGCGCAGGCGAGCAGCACAGGCAGAGAGTCCGCCCCCTCTGCAGTCACACTGCCTTCCGACCCTTGGTCACTGCAACCCCCGCTCCCACTCCCGCTGTCTCCGCCGCTCTCTTTATCAGCCTTACCACCTCTCTTTGATTCCGCCTCACCACCGCAAACCTGCCACTTCTTCCCGTTCTCCGCCTCTCCCTCCCCCTCCCCATTCTCCCCCACTCCGCCCTCCCCCTGCAGCATACTCTCGCACAGCGCAACCATGTCCCCCACGTCCATCCACTTGCGCGCCCCTCCGCGCTTTACCCCCTCTCCGCTTTCATCTTCCGCCACCTTCCCCCCTCCCCGCTTCTCCTCCGCAACCTCCCCCTCTATCTGCGCGGCCATAGTCTTTCCGCCGCCTGCCTGCGCACAACTCACCGATGCAGCTCCGCCTGCGTCTCCGCCTCCGCCTGTCTGCCCGCTGCTTCGGTCGCACGTCCCTTCCGCCGGCATCAGCGCCGCCAGTTGCGCCGGAAGCACCTCTTCTTGCTCGCCCCCTCCCTCCTCTTCAATCCTCTTCTCTTCCTCCCTCCTCTCCCCCTCCTCTCCCACCTTCTCATCCTTTCTCTCCTCCACCTTTTCCGCCTTCACTCCCTCTTTTCTCACCTTCTCTCTCTCCTCCTCTCTCGCCGCCTCGCCTCCCTCTCCTCGCTCCTCCTCCTCTTCTGCAACGTCTTCCTCTTCTGGAACGCACACGAGGGATTTCTGAGCGCCAGCATCGCCTTGCACCGCGTTGGACCGCGCCTCATCATTACCACTCTTGCTCTCCACTGTCGCCTCTTCCTCATTCTTCCCCTGCTCTTCCCCTTCCGCCTGCACCCCCCGTTCCCCCTCCGCTTCTCCCACCATGATCCCCCTCTGCTCTCCCCCCTCTTCTTCCGCCTGCTCCCCCTCTTCCTCCGCGTCATGCCACTCCTCACTCTCCGCCTCCTCACTCGCAGCAGCGGAGGCGGCCGGGAGGCCAATATCACCAAACGCGCCGGCAGCAAGAGAGGCAGCCGGCAGCCCGATATCAGCGAAGGCAGCGAGCTTGGACGGCAGCAGCGCCGCCGGCATGCCAAATTGCGCGTCACAGTGTGTTTCCTCCTCCTTCCCGGCTGCTTCTGAACCGCCATTACAGTCACTTTCGGCCGGCACAAGCACCACCGCAGCGGCGGTGGCAGCGGCGTCTGCAGCAGCGACGGGGGCAACAGCATCGGCAGCAGCCTGAGCAGACGAAGCATTGCTCACAGAATTGCTACTTTCAAGGCTTGCCACTTCTATTGCCTTCCGACCGCCACCACCCGTAGCACCACCCGCAGCAGCAGGCGCCAAGGACGCCGGAATTTGCGGCTCCAGCACCAGAGTTACAAGAGCCGTTACCTGCTGCTGCATCCTCAGCAGCCTCTCTCGCTCTCCGAGCCTCCCTGCCGAGCCTGCTGCTGAGGCTGTTGTCGAGCCTGAGCGGTTCGCGACCGAGCCTGTCACGTGGACGAGGCCCCGCTCCAGCGCCCAGAGTACGCGGTCCACGTCAGCAGCTGCCATGTGGCGCAACGAGGCGTCGACGCATGCCATGTGAACGAGCCAGCGCGCCACGTCACGCGGCTGCGACGGGAACACGTGGCCGCTTTTGGCTGGTTGAGCGCGGATGTTTGTGTGAGAGAGCTGCTGCTGCGGTTGGCGCTGCTCGCGCTTAGATAGGGGCAGCACGAAGGGCAGCATCACGAGCTGTAGTTGCAGCGAAGCGGCGGACGACGCGGAGGAGGAGGAAGAAGCGGAAGAGGCGGAAGCAGCAGTATGGGCGCGGCACGGCACGATCACGGGCACCAGGTTTCCGCTTCCGCCTCCGCCCTCCCCCTGCCCCCCCTCGCTCTCCTCCCACCCCCCCACCCATGCGCGCTCCAGCGCTCCCGCCACGCGCTCTTCCGCCTCTTTTACCGCCTGCGCCTCCGCCGATCGGGCACTACCCATTTCCCCTCCGCCTGCGCTCTCCGCCCCGTCGATCTCCGCCATGCGCTCTTTAAACTTGCTGATGATCTCCTGAGATCGGACGGCTGTGATAACTCGAGCCACCACCTCCAACATCTCCGCGCCCTCGCTCTCCCACGAGCCAATAGCAGCCTGTCCCGCGCTTTTCCTGCTTGTGCCGTTACTTCCCCCTCCCCCATCCGCCGCTATTCTCGCCGGGCCTTCCGCCTCCTCTCGTCCACGGCAGAGCGTCAGCCACTTATCCGCGAGTTGCGGAGGGGACACGCCGTCATTCCCGCTGTCAGATGCGCAAACGCACGCAGCATCGCCGCGAGGAGCGGAGACTTTCCGGCAGCGAGAACAGACGCCCATGGCGGCTTGGAGGCAGCGCAGGTCCGACAGCTTGCGCGCGAACGACAGCGCGATGCCCGAAAACGCCGCCTTTGCACTCGTATTCGCATTTGGCCCACCAGCCACGTCAGCCGCCTCAGCGCGCGCCAGGGGGCAAACGTCGAGTGCAGCGGCAGAGGAAGCGAGGAGATCGAGCAGCATCTGGCGGCAGAAAACGTAAAACTGCAGCAGCGGACTCCGCTGCAGCGCCTCCCAGTCCGCGCCTTTTCCCCCCGCCGGCCGCGCGGCGGAGCGCTGTTGCGGAGCTCCCCCTGCGTGCAGCAGGCGCATTGCGACCCCCTTGAACTGCGCCGCCGGTTGCGGCCAGAGGTGGACGGATGATAGCTGACACGAGAGCTCGAACACGCTGTATCCGTGAAGCTTCTTAGAAGCTTCGAGGTACGCAAGGAAGAGCGGGGAGATCTGTAGCGCAGAGGCCCCCGCGGGGTGCGCGCGGAGGTGGTAGACTGTAGCTACCGCAGGCTTAGAAAGCTGGTTCGCTTGATTCGACGAACCTGCCCCTCCCATGCCTGTTGCAGTGATAGAAGCGAGTGTGCTTGAATGGAGCAGCTGCGTCATCAGATTGTTGCCTTTCGCTGCAGTCGTGACACTTGAACCCGTGGCCTTTTGTTCACCCGTAGCCGACGTTTTTCCGCCATTCCCGCTGACGACCGCCGCAGAGGAGCCCGCTCGCGCCAGCGCCTGCTCCAATCCGCGTAGCTGCGCGGCTTCTGTCGCAAAACGCTGCGCCGTCATTGCGCGGATTGCGGCTGCGCCTGCAACGCCAGCGCTTCCCCCATGCGCCCATGCACGCAACGCTGCGCGCATTCCCCCACCCTCGGGCTCCGAAAGAAACCCAGAATCAACCGAATGGGGAACCGCTCCCTGTTGCATGCGCTCTTGCGCCAGCGCCGCCGCCCATTTCTCCGCCGCACCTAGGGTGCGCGGAGGGCCCTTCGGGGAGGCGCGTCGAGGGGAAGCGGGGCGGCGGCTTCGGGGGGAGCCGTCCCGCAAGGCGCGTGGTGACGGTGTGCGCTTGTACTTAAATCGAGGAGCGTTTTTACCGGAAGCTGCTGCCGACCGCGCAGCTCCGCTGCTAAGACCCTCAGCGGCAGCAGTGCTGATTTTAAGACTAAGCTTTCCGCTAGCGCTACTGGCATCTGCGCTACCATTCGCTCCATTCGTTCCACTCGTACCAGCCGTTAAATTACTTCCGGCCCCACTCGTTCCGCTGCTTCGCTCCGAGCCGCTACCCGGCCCAGGGATGCGCGAAGTGGAGGCAAAACGATCCATCGCCTCACCTGACCGCACTCGATTCTTGTTAAAACTACAAAGGCTAGCTTTGTCAGGTTGCCATACTGATGCTGTGCAGCTACCGCCGGCCGCTCTCCTGTCCTAGGTCTTCGTGCCGGCCGTGTGAAGCCGATATCTACTAATGGCGCTGCTGCGCGAGGCGCTGATTTCGAGCAATCTCAATGCGCATAAATTGGTCTACTAGGAGTTTGGATAACTTCAAGATGGCATAGGGAGTGCCCAAGCATTCGGTACATGTGACCTGTTCCAACGTGATTCAGTTCCAACTCACTCAGTTCGTTCAGAAGGACCTGCGAGGTGAGAACGCGATCGTCGACGTAGACGTGTATTGTGGGATGGAGGGCCGATGGCTGTCGCATTAGTCATTCGATCAGTCGGGCCAAGTTGACGTATTGGTGTCGCAAAGTCGTCTTGAGTTAGCTACGCATCGGGGCAATGAGTATGCGTAAGGGGAGGGGAGGGGCGCTAATGGCCTCCTGTGATTGGCCAATGTGTCCGAGTCGCTCAGTCCGAAGCAAATGGGAAGGTTTGCCTGCTAGTTTCCCAGAGGGAAAGCCTGGGTGTTGGGCAACACTGGGCTAGGTTGGTGTGAACAGAAGGGAAAGGAGAGGTACGGGTGGTGCTAGAGCACGCGGCAATGGCGAATCGAGATAGAGCATGAAGAGGGCTAGGGTATTGAGATTCCGAGTCGGGAGGGCAATAAGACTGCGAACCGCGAATTTCATACAGTCACACAATGGGGGCAGGTCAATCACGGGTCGTGGGGTCACATGTCCCAGCCACCCCAACAAGGTACCAGAAATTCATTTGCGAACTGAGTTTCAACCAATCCGATTAACTGTTACGCATGCTTACGAAGTTCGTGGATTTCGTCAGCCTTGTTGAAAGACGGAGCCGCGTCAACGCTGGAGCCGGCTACCTTGTATTGAAGTGTAAGCCACGAGTGGTGCAAGGTACAGATTGTACCTTTTGAAACATAATCCATTATATGTTAACTCTCAATTGGTTCAAAAGACCTGGTGAGATTTCTCATCTGCAATGTAATAAGCCATTTCTTACCATTAAACCTATTTAGCAAAGACCTAATACTCAGTAAATTACTAAAACAATCTGTCTATACAAGAAATTAAATATCATCTCACATTGTGGCTTACGTAATAGCGCATTTGTATACTCTGATCGAATACAGATGTTCAGATAGGATTTACTTCACTAAAGACTGGAGTGATTCCACACTTGTAGAGTATGTCGGCAGTCTTCAAAACGAGGTGCGACGAATTGCGATACTTCCAGAACTCATCACAATTTGCACAGCAGCAAAATGAGTCGCATGGCTTGGAACGTGGTTTTTTAGCATGAATTTTTCATCGCCGACACCACCACCCAGTCGTGAAAGCCGTCGGTTGGCCCGTAGACACGAACTTTCTGGAAAATTTGACCCTTGCTTTCTGCGCTGCCACGACCTTTGTCAGCCCCAGCTGCCCAAGCGCAAGTACGTGCCCCCACCACCACACGCGTGAGGCGCCTCGTCAGCTCCCTTGCGTAGTGCCTGCCTGCCCCCGCCCCTGCCCACCCACCCACACCGAGAGCACCACACCGACAAGGAGGGCGCGCGCAACCGAAATGTGAAACCTCACATGCGGCTCGCAAATTTCTCGCACATTCAAAATCAAATGCGCGCTGCAATCACTGCTTCAAATGCTTGTCGCAGCCAGTTCGTTTCACACCAACTTCGCCACAAGAAACTTGGGAACGCAATACTCAAGCCCAGTAGTCAACGCTTTCTCGAATCCAACTCAGGCTGCTCCTATTCCCGGCCTCACATCACTCTTTTGGCTCGAGTAACTCTGTTTCCCCTGGCCAAAATCATCGTGCACTTAGCGATGGCTGCTCGAACAACTCAGCCTCGGGCAAAACTTTCCCTACTGTTTCTCGCGACCGCCCTAGCAGCAACCACCCTCGCCTTAGCCGCCACAGCCGCAGCTGCCGGCGACAATCTCGCGTTCTGCAAGCAGTACCCCGCGCGCAACCCGAGCAAGTGCCCCGCCGTGCAGCCAATCAGCAGCCTGAACGTGGCGCGGCTGAAGGGGCGGTGGTACGAGGTGGCGGCGTCATCGGCGCACAAGTACACGGCGGAGCTCGGCGCGGCGTGCACGTCCTTCGAGTTCGAAGCCGCGCCCAAGCAGAACGGCCTCAACGCTATGCGGTATGCGGTTTGACTTTGATTCATGCTGAGTGATAAGACTGTCACTTGAACGCCACACGGTATGCGATGTGCGCCCACGCGATATACGACTTTCCCCGGCCCTCTGCCCCTTCCCCTCTCCTTCCCCTTCTCCGCTCCTTCGCAATCCATTTCCCCTCTCACCTTTCTCTTTCCCTCTCGCTTCTCCCTTCCAACCCCCTCTCCTTTTCCCCTCCCGGCATGTCCGCAGCGTCACGCGACGACTGGTCGAGGCGGTGGGACCCGTCCGCGCAACGCAGGTCGGCACCATCGCCTCAGCCTCACTCCGCTCGGCGCGCAACCTGCGCGGAGTTTGCTCCGCCATCGCCGGCCAGAAACTCCCCACGGAGCTCTCGTACGCGTCGCTCGTCGACCAGGCGAAACTTGGTCTGCCGGCCGCCGGCTTGGACGGCAAAACTGCCGGCCTAACGTCCACCAGTCTCTCCGGCATCTCCGCGGCGCTAGGCCAGATCTCCGCGCAAGCCGGCGCGATTCACGTGAGGCTCGCGCGCATTCAGACGGATCTCGCGCCGGTGAATCAGGTCGACCGGGTGCCGAGCCTCAGCACGCTGCGGAGCAGGATCGGGAATACAACGGAGGCGATCCGACGGTCGGTGCACGCGATCCAACGGTCGAGAGGGAGGATCTTGAAGCAGGCTGAGCAGATGCGCTTGGGCGTTATGAACGTTCAGGCGTCTTCTGCGTCCAAGAAGAACCGACTCCAGGTACGACCTCCCCCACCGACGCGTCTCTGGGCACTTTTGAGGCTCCTCATAAGCAGCCATCTCTGCTCCCTCGCCACTCCCGCCGCCAGCTCCTGGCCATTGTCAGATGATTCTTAAAACACCCCATCCTGCCCTCCCCTCCCCTGCCCCGTTTTCTTTCTCCCCTCCTTCCCCCAACCCCCCTCCTCAGCTGCTAAACGCCACGCTCGCCCTGCAGCGGCAGGCGTCCGCTGTGGGCACGCTAGCAGTCTCCGCAGCCAAGATCGGCCTCCTCTCCTCCCTCGCCACTCCCGCCGCCGCCACGCTCTTCGAGTCACCCGTCAACCTCACCCAGGCAGTGAGCGTGCGCGGCACGCTGGTGCAGGGGAAGCAGGGCGACGGCAGCGTCGCGATGAAGTTTGGAGGGGATGCTGCTGTGAGATACGCCGTGGTGCATGCCACGCCGGGATTTGACCTGATTGTGCTGTACGGGTGCTCTGCGGCCAACCGAGCCAAGCTCGCTGCCACGGAAGGACAGGTGAGGTCTGGTATGGAATCATCTGGCTCGGGGCCAAATTTGGTGTGTGATGTTTCGTTTCATGCCACATGCTACTTGTGCTTATGCTTTCTGCAACTCATCCCTCATCTTTTACCCCCTGCTCACCAACCCCCCTTGCTCACCAACCACCTGGCCACCTGTTGTCTCTCCTTGTATCTCGTACCACTTCTACCCTCCTACAGGCCAAGGTGCTGGTGCTGGCAAGGCAGCGGACAGTGTCTGCAAATGAGCTCTCAAGCGTGGAGGCTGCACTGCAGGTCAAGGGTGTTGTGCTGGGAGGTGCTAACGTGCTGGTTACCACCGACCAGTCCTGCCCGTAACCCAACTTGAAGAAAGAGCTGGTTTCCTCGTGCCGAGGTCCAAAGAAATATCAGAGGTTGACATAAGAGTGGTGTGTTACAGATTAGTATACCGACTGTAGTTACCGTAGCTCTAACAGGTATACACAGTAGCGGAAATGAGTCCTTCTGCTGCCTACACACCAGGGCACCTGATGGTAGCAACAGAGAGTCGAGCTTTAGTTGCACTGATGGTGACATGTGAATCGGTGCCATATGTAAATGTGCTTCGTTATGCCTGTGATGCCCATCTTTATTTGAGCTCCCAAATTAGAACATTATGTGTCTGTGCAAAATTCCTGCAGCTGTGATTGGAACCTAGAACGAACGCCTGAACTGAACCCATTCTCTGGTTGCTGTGCCATCAGAGCCTATCAGGCAGTGTGCATGTATCATCATGGTGCAGTGAAAGATTTCGAACTTTCAATTACGGTGACTAATAACTGGGGCTTTGCCCAATAACTTGTACTGTCATACAGAGTACTAGGATCGCTAAGATGATCACAAGCCACCCTCGCCCAGATACCCAATCTCATATGCAACCACCCCCTGCCTTGATCAGGCACCCAAGACTGCAAACCCACCATTAAGCCCCTGCCCTCCCATCCCAGCACAAACCACCCCTTTAGTGACTCACTGCCGCCGCAGCAGCAGCGGTGGCAGCAGCATCAGCAATAGCCTCCTTGCTCCCAGCAACGTAATAATCCTGCAGAGCCTTCATCTCAATAGGCGACTCAATCAGCCCGCGGATGGCCTTGACAGTGGCACGTGCAGAGGCCATGGTGGTGATGATGGGCACCTTCTTGCCCAGCGCTGTGCGGCGCAGCAGCCGCCCGTCCTTCTGGTCCAGCGCATCGCCTGCTGAGGTGATCACCAGCAGCTGGATCTGCCCGTTGGATACCAGATCGCCTGGTGGGGGGGGAGGGGAGGAGGGAACGAGGGAGGGAAGGGATTGAGTGGATTGCCCTGTCAACAGTAGCTGAGGCAGTGAGAGGGTCATGAGGGCATATAGAACCCAGCAATTGACACCATGGTAAGATGAGAGCATACATATTTTACATACATGCCAGGGTCAAAGGGCCGAGGCACTCACCAGCGTGGGGGCGGCCCTCGTGCAGCTTCAGCACCCGCTCCACCTCAATGCCCGCATCCTCCAGCACATGCGCAGTGCCCTCAGTGGTCAGCAGCACCTTGAAGCCCACAAAGCTCCCACTTACCTCTAGCGCACAAGGGCACAAGGACACATCTCAAGGTCACAGTCAAGGTCGCACACTCACCAGCGTGGGGGCGTCCCTCGTGCAGCTTGAGCACCCGCTCCACCTCGATGCCCGCATCCTCCAGCACGTTGGCCGTGCCCTCAGTGGCCAGTATCTTGAACCCCAGCTCCACAAAGCTCTTCGCCACCTCCACGCCCCCCTCCTTCGTCAGATCGTTCAGGCTCACAAACACCGACCCGCCAGTTGGCAGCCGCTGATTCGCCGCCACCTGCGCCTTCAAAAACGCCTTTGCGAACGTGGCATCCAGCCCCATGACCTCCCCAGTGGACCGCATCTCTGGCCCCAGCAGCACGTCACAGCCAGGGAACTTGTCAAACGGCAGCACCGCCTCCTTCACCGACACATGGTTGGGGATCACCTCCTTGTCAAAGCCAATCTCGTGGAGAGTTTTGCCCGCCATGAGGAGAGAGGCGTATTTGGCGAGGGGGTGGCCGATGGCCTTGGCCACAAAGGGCACCGTGCGGGAGGCGCGCGGGTTGGCCTCGATGATGTAGACCTCGCCCGTTGGCATGACTGCGTACTGGCAGTTCATTAGACCCACGACATTGAGCCTAAGGGGGGGGGAGTGAGGGTGGAGGAGGGGTGGAGAGGGGAGAGAGAGAGAGGGGAGGGGGGGGGGGGTTAGTGCACATGGTGTGTGTGGCATGACTGGGGGTTTGTGTGAAGTGAACCACACAACAACCGCAGATGGTGGCGAGGGGGTGGCCGATGGCCTTGGCCACGAAGGGCACGGTGAGGAGGCACGGGGGTTGGCCTCGATGATGTAGACCTCGCCTGTTGGCATGACTGCGTACTGGCAGTTCATCAGGCCTACCACGTTCAGCCTGAGGGAGACGGGGGAGGGGTGCGAGGGTTGACGTCTGAGAGAATATGGTGTGTGTGTTTGACATGTTTGTGGCATTTCGACGCAGGCAATGAACGCAGTGACACACAAAGATGACTTCAGAGTCAGACAAGTCACAGGTCACCCAGTCACTACCAACTCACCCCATACACTGCACAACAATTCCCCAGTGTCCCCTCCATGCATGACCCACTCGCGTGAGAGGCTATGTTTGGCGCCTCTACCCGCCCAGCATATGGCAACCAACTCACTTGCGGAAACCACTTACCACTCTCTCCCCATCCCTTCACGTCCAACTCACTTGCGAGCAAGGCGGGTGGTCCAGTCACGGATGGTGGTGAGTGCCTCCTCTGAGATGGTCTGGGTGGGCAGGGAGCAAGCAGAGTCGCCCGAGTGCACGCCCGCCTGCTCAATGTGCTCCATGATGCCTCCTATGGTCACCGCGCCTGTGCTGTCCGCCAAGCAGTCCACATCCAGCTCCGTGGCGTTCTGTGTGGCGAGAGGGCGTGGGCATGGGAAGGGAGTGCGTTGAACAATGGAGATGGTTAGGCGCAGAAGAGGAGAGAGCACATCCCCTGGCTCTCTCCTTTCCTAGAGCCCTGGTGTTCCCCCATGGTTCCAGCACATGTAGATGTTACCGTTTATGGTTCCAGCACGGGTCTCTCAGGGTCCACCTCGACAGCCGTGACCAGATACTTCTGCAATCCTAGCAGCACCTGGTGTCGTTACCACCAGCCCTAGAATCACCATCTCATGCAAGAATACTTCCACTCACCGCGAGGTATTTGTCGACGAGAACGGGCCTCTCAGGGTCCACCTCAACAGCCGTCACGAGGTACTTCTGCAGTGCCGCGTCGTTATACACAATCTCCATCGCCCGCCCTCCCAGCACATACGACGGCCGCACCACCACAGGGTACCCCACGCGCTTCGCCACCGCCAGAGCATCCTCCTCGCTGCGTGCAACCCCCCCGGGCGGCTGGTTGATGCCCAGCTCGTTCAGCATCGCCTCAAACCGCTTCCTATCCTCCGCCGCGTCAATCGAGTCAGGCGACGTGCCCCAGATGCGCACCGGGCCCTCCCCGCTCGCCGCCTGCAGCTGCGTCTTCTCCAAATACTGCTGGATGGGCACGGAGAGCTTCAGCGGCGTCTGCCCCCCGAACTGCACAATAATCCCATCGGGCCGCTCCAGATTGATCACGTTAATCACATCTTCCACGGTCAGCGGCTCAAAGTAGAGACGGTTGGAGGTGTCATAGTCAGTAGAGACGGTTTCAGGGTTGCTGTTCATCATGATGGTTTCGAATCCCGCGGCCTGCAGCGCGAACGACGCGTGGCAGCAGCAGTAGTCAAACTCAATCCCCTGCCCAATCCTGTTCGGCCCGCCGCCGAGAATCAGCACCTTGCGCTCTGCATCCGGCTGGCCCTCATTCTCCTCGTCATACGACGAGTACTGGTAGGGAGTCATCGCTTCAAACTCCGCCGCGCACGTATCCACGCGTTTGAACGCCGGAACCACGCCCAGCTCCAACCTGTAGCCCCTCACCTCCTCCTCCGTGCTCTTCAGAGCGAAGGCAATCTGCCGGTCGCTGTACCCCCTGCGCTTGATCTGCTGCATGTCTTCCTTGGTCAGCGCACGCAGGTTCCCATCTAGCTTGCCCATGAAATCCTCCACTTCTAGCAACTCCCCCATCTGGGAGAGATACCACGGGTCCATGTTCGTCAGCTGCTGCACCTGCCGCTGGCTCATGCCACGCTTCATGGCAGCATAGATGGCATACATGCGGTCGGGGTTGGGCACGCGCATTGAGTATTTCAGGTCGTCCAGGGACCATTCGAGCTGCTTCACCGGCTCGCACCCCCACCCCCAGTGGCCGGTTTCGAGCGAGCGGAGGGCCTTCTGGAAGCTTTCCTGGAAGGTGCGGCCGATGGCCATGGCCTCTCCCACGGACTTCATTTGGGTGGTGAGGGTGGGCTCGGATCCCGGGAACTTCTCAAAGGCGAAGCGCGGGATCTGGGAGAGGGGAGGGTATTGGAAGGGGGAGGGAGGGAAGGAAAAGTGGGGAACAGGGAAGGTGAGGAGTGAGAAGAGGGGGTGAGAGGAGGGGGTAAGGGGAGGGAAAATGCGCCGGTGCGAGCATGGAGGAGAAGGAGATTGTTATTGAGGCACCTTGGTGACGACACAGTCGATCGAGGGCTCAAAGCTGGCAGGAGTCTTCTTGATGATGTCGTTGGGGATCCGATCAAGCGTGTACCCCACGCTGAGCTTGGCGGCCATCTTGGCGATGGGGAAGCCCGTGGCCTTGGACGCCAGCGCGGAGGAGCAGAGAGGAGTGGGGCGAGAGAGCAGAGGAGCGGGAGGGATGAGGGCGAGAGCACAGGGGAGCTCACCTTGGTGACCACGTAGTCGATGGAGGGCTCGAAGCTGGCAGGCGTCTTCTTAGTGATATCGTTGGGAATCTTGTCGAGCGTGTACCCCACGGACAGCTTAGCAGCCATCTTGGCGATGGGGAAACCCGTGGCCTTGGACGCCAGCGCGGAGGAGCGCGACACACGCGGGTTCATCTCGATGACCACCACCTCGCCGTCCTTGGGGTTGATGGCGAACTGCACGTTGGAGCCCCCGCACTCCACCCCGATCTCACGGATGATGGCCACTGAGTAGTCGCGCAGACGCTGGGAACGGAAGGAGGGGGGGAGGGGGAGAGGGGAGAAGAGTCAGGGAAAGGAAAGGGAAGGGGATGGGGGGAGAGGGGCGGATGCTAAAGTGTTGATGGCGAACTGCACGTTGGACCCCCCGCACTCCACTCCGATCTCGCGAATGATGGCCACTGAATAGTCACGCAGTCGCTGGTAGGAGGGGACGAAGGAAAAAGGGGAAGGGTGGGGGCCAGGGGGGGAGACAAAGTGAGTAAGACTTACATGAGTCTGAGACAATGTGTCGGAACACGCAGCTGGTAGCCTCCATCTAACAGGACGCTCAAAGCCCACTGCGGGAATCTAAACCCTGAACCCGAAACTCTGAACCCTCTCAACCCCTCAACAGTGATGTAGGCCCACTTGCACAAGTGTGCCTGCATCACCTTCATCCAGAATCAGAAGCTCCTAAACGGTCACCCCGCCTGCCGCCCTCAACTGAAACCCCTGCCCCTGCCCCCACACCAACCACTCCTCTGGCCTTGCAGTACCCAGTATTCCTTGTCAGTGTCTGAGCAGGTGCAACGGTGATGGAACAGTGTCCCCGGTGTGCACGCCCATGCGGTCGAAGTTTTCAATGGAGCAGGGCATCACCACGTTGTCCGCCAGGTCCCAGGTCCCTCAGTGACACCCCTTCCCATTCCCCGCCGGGTAACCCCTCCCCTGCCCCGCCTGCTCGCCTCTCAGCCCCTCACCTGGTACTCCTTGTCCGTCAAGGTCTGAGCGGGTGCCACGGTAATAGAATCCCCGGTGTGCACGCCCATGGGGTCGATGTTCTCGATGGAGCAGATGATGACCACGTTGTCCGCCAGGTCGCGCATCACCTCCAGCTCGTACTCCTTCCACCCCAGCAGCGACTTGTCAATCAGCACCTGGGGGAGGGAGGCACGTGAGGGGTGCATACAATGCAAGGATGAGTCAGTCAGCACGTGTGCACCTAGCAGCACGAGCCTTCATCGCATCACCTCCAGCTCGTACTCCTTCCACCCCAGCAACGACTTGTCGATCAGAACCTGAGAAATCACATGAGGGGTGCATGGGAGAGAACGTTGCACATGCGAGGATGTGTCAGTCAGTGCGCCTATCAGCACGTGCGCGCATCGCATCACCTCCACCTCATACTACTTCCACCCCCAGCAACGACTTGTCGAATCAGCACCTGTGCATGGGGAAAGGGAGGAGGGGAGGAGGGGGTGTGCGCGCACATGAGGGGATAGGAGCGCACAAGGGCATGGGTGGGTCGCGCATCACCTCCAGCTCGTACTCCTTCCACCCCAGCAGCGACTTGTCGATCAGCACCTGGGGGAACAGGTGGTGGAGGACGGGATGGAAAAGGGTGAGCACTCGTAAGGGCGCATGAGGGCGCATGCAAGAGCATGTGGGCATTCCCATCAGCAGACACACAGAAGCACGCACGGCTGCTTGCGCAGGGATGCACGCACGATGGTGCTCCAATTACCCGTAACGTGGTGCTGGCTTCATCTGGACCTGTGACGTGGCACTAACTGGTGGCGTGGCACTGACCTGTGACGTGGCACTGGCGCTGAGCCCGGCCTTGCAGATGGTCTCAAATTCCTCCTCGTTGTACGCGATGCCGCCTCCCGACCCCCCCAGCGTGAACGCCGGGCGGATGATGAGCGGGTAGTCGCCAATGTAGCGCGCGATGTCGAAACACTCCTGCGCGCGGAAGGAGACGCGGGACGGGAGAGGGGGGAAGGAAGTGAGAGGAGGGGGGAGGGGAAGGAGGGAGAGAAAAAGGGGGTTGAGTCATGTGGAGGGAAGTGACATCACTGGTTTGCCAGTAACTGGCAATCAATGTAGCTGCCACTGTTTCTGCAACGACACCATCGCTACCTGCACCCACCATCACCGCTTTACACCCACCTGCAGCGTGTTGGCGGTGCCGGACTTGGGGCTCTTGATCCCGAGCTTGTCCATGGCGCGCTTGAACAGGTCGCGGTCCTCCGCCTTGTTGATGGCGTCTAGGAGCACCATCATCTCTCACCATCTCCCACCAGCACCGCTTTGCACCCATCAGCACCGCTTTGCACCCATCAGCACCGCTTTGCACCCACCTGCAGCGTGTTGGCAGTGCCCGACTTGGGGCTCTTAATCCCGAGCTTGTCCATGGCGCGTTTGAACAGGTCGCGGTCCTCCGCCTTGTTGATGGCGTCCAGCTTCGCGCCGATGAGCTCCACGCCGTACTTGTCGAGCGTGCCGCACTCCGACAGCGCCACCGCCAGGTTCAGCGCCGTCTGCCCGCCCATCGTGGGGAGCAGCGCGTCGGGCCGCTCGTTCGCGATCACCTGATGGTGCGGGTGGGCGGGTGACGGGGGATCGGGAGATGGTGGGATGGTAGAACGGGATGGGGACGTGCAAGAGTGTGATTAACTGTTCGGAGGTCGGTTGAGCTCGGTAAGCGGGGATTGTGTAGGCGCCAAAAGAGAAGGGGGATGTGTAGGCGAAATAGAAGGTGGATCGGGGAACAATGATATCGAAATGGGGGTACAAATGTACGGATAGGCGAGGACGAATCGCGATTGCCGCGTCAATATGATGGGGGAGGGACGGAAAGACGAAACAGAGGAGGCTTCGGGTGTGCCTTATAGGGCAGGAACGAGGTATGAAAGGAGGGGATACAGATAAGGAAGAGGGGCGATTACGGAGGAGGCAATGCAGACTGCTGCTCGTGCCGGGAAAGCGCCGACAACGGCATGAACGGAGGATGGGGAGGAGGGAGGAGGGAGGGACACAGATACAGACGAGCCAACAGAGGTAATAATGCCCGAAGGAAGCGGAAGGGACAACGGGACCGGGCGAGGCAGGCGACGGACCTGCTCGACGAGTTCGGGCGTCATGGGCGCGACGTAGGTGCGGTCGGCGGTGCCGGGGTCCGTCATGATGGTGGCGGGGTTGGAGTTGATCAGTATCACCTCGTACCCCTCCTCCTTCAGCGCCTTGCACGCCTGCAATCACGGCGATCACGCACGCACGAAAGCATACACGCAGGCCGTCGGTTGATGCGATGAAAAAGAAAGGAAAAAAAAAAACCGGGAAATTCCACTGTCACGTGATTTGTTTGTCCATTGCAAAGTCGGCATTTACGAAATATGGACTAGCTACATTGAACGGCTGTGGTAAAGTGTACTTTATACCTGCATTGATCCGACCCGAGCGCACCTGGGTGCCAGAGTAGTCGAACTCGCAGGCCTGGCCAATCACAATGGGTCCAGCGCCCAGGATCATGATTTTCTTGATATCCGTGCGCTTCCCAGCGGGGTTCAGCGCGTCTTCGCCCCACGCCGTGAAGGCCGGCGGTGCGTCCGCGCTGACAGCCTTGGGAGGATCTAGCGAGGCGCGCGCAACGCCGCTTCGGCCAGCCTTCTGCGCCTTCACAAGGCCGGAAAGAGCGGCTTTTCCGCTGATGGCTCTCAGCGACGCGTCCTTAGCGACGCGCTCGCCGAAGCAGCCGCTGTGAAGGGCACATGAGCGGGACTTGGATGCTTTCGCGTTGGAGAGGGTTGACGCGTCAAGCGCATTCGCGGCTTGAGCGACGACAGGCGACGCGTTTAGGGCCGCCATTTCGGTTCTAACAACCTGATCTGGCAAAAAAGCCCGAGTTAAGGTTGCTTATGGCTTAGCTGTTAACGATCCCTGTGACGTGAGCGGGATCAGGAGCAGCCAATCCCTAAGGCAGGTTCTGACCAACAGCCTGACAAGTAAACAGGTCGCAGTCTCGCAAAGATGTAAATCCCAATGTTGAAGTTTGAAATGAACTTTCAAGGCTGACTGCTGTGGCGACGAGAGTTGGGGAGAAGACTTGTGTGGAGGACGAGAGTTGATGGATGTGCGTGGGAAGGAGGACGGGGGGTTGGTGTGGTTTTCAGTGCGGTTTCGTGAATAAGCGAAAGTGTGATGTAGTTTTCCGTGTGGTGCGGCCAGGGGTGGAAGAGTAGTGGTTTGATGGCGGAGTTTGGGAAAATTTCCAGTCCCCTTCTTTCTGACTGACGCAAATGTCAGGCGGAATACATGCGCGCGCGGAGTTTCAGAGAGTGTTTGCCCTTCAATTCCCGTCGATCAGATGCAATCGATGCCGCAAAGCCCTTGAAGTGTGGCTTAGAGCAATCGGGGGCAGTTTGCGGCGCCTCTGTGGCGCACATATTCTTCCCGACTGAGGTTCAGCGCGCGAAACCAGCTGCAAGGCCACGTGTATTTTCGCCTTCAACCAATGAGAGAATGGCGGCGCCGAAGCTCGACGCTCTGGTTGGAGATTCAAGGGCAAGTGAGAAGCGAGAACCCAGACAGTGATGTCAACGTGAGCGTGGATTCGTCGACGTGTCTAGTCGAAACTACACCTGGCGGAAGCACAGCAGCCTTTCTGCAACAAAGCCGCTCATGGATCCCTGGAATGTGGGTCACGTGATTGGAAGAAAAACTCATGTTCGCTATATGGAACTTATGGATGGAGCATTTTCTAAGTAGTGCACCATTCAAGTTGATAGAATATGTATGTATACATACAAAATCTTAACTGGATGAAACGAAATCAGACAAAAATGATTTCAGATAAAGCTTTCTAATGCTGCTTTGTGGAATTTGGGTGTGTGAGAACTATTTGCTGGTGATGGGAGAAAATGTGTTTTCATAAGATAGCAAAGGGCTAGTTTTGTTTCAATGTGTGAGTTTAATCCGTCCGCGTTATTCGTCGTAAGGTCGCCAGACCGCACCGTTACCAGACCTGTTTTGGCGAGGATTTTTCCAACGAAAACCACATCACCTGCGACATTTGATAACCATCGACAAACCACCTGGCACTGCAGCGCACCTGACCAGTGGCAGATGTCCAATCAGCAACGCCACCTCGTCCTTACCGCGACAGCACCTCCGACGAAACGGGGAGACATCGCTTGCCTGGTTGGTGGAGATCCGAACCACACGAGGCTCCGCTAAAGCCACGAGGTCAGAGTTTGGTAGAAATTCCGAACCTGCATTTCCACCAACCACCATTGCCGAGCCTGCGCTTCTTGCTGCATAATTATCGGAGAGTGATCCATCAAACTCCCACAATTCCTTACCTTCAGAGACATCAATTTCTGAAGGCACATTTTTAGCGAACTCCAACATCTGTGATCTTCTCAATTGCATTTTCCTGCTTCCTGCATCGACCAGACTTTCTGAGTGTTCAGCGATGGCTTCCGAAGCTCCTGTCAAGAAGGCTTTCATCACCGGTATTACCGGCCAAGATGGATCTTACCTGACAGAATTTCTGCTCTCCAAGGGATACGAAGTCCACGGTATCATCCGTCGTTCTTCCAACTTCAACACCCAGCGTCTCGACCACATCTACCGCGATCCTCACGTGTCTTCGGCCAAACTGAAGCTTCACTACGGTGACTTGTCCGACGCTACCGCTCTTCGTCACTGGATTGACCAGATTAAGCCAGATGAGGTCTTCAATCTCGGTGCTCAGTCCCACGTCGGTGTCTCCTTCGAGAACCCCGAGTACACCGCCGATGTCGTCGGTACGGGAGCTCTTCGGTTGCTCGAGGCTGTTCGCAACCACATTGAGAACTCCGGACGTTCCGTGAAGTACTACCAGGCTGGATCTTCAGAAATGTTCGGCGCTACCCCTCCTCCACAAGACGAGAACACGCTTTTCCACCCCCGCTCTCCTTATGCCGTGTCCAAGGTGGCTGCTCACTGGTACACCGTGAACTATCGCGAGGCTTACGGCATGTTCGCCTGCAACGGTATTCTCTTCAACCACGAGAGCCCGAGGCGTGGTGAGAACTTCGTGACAAGGAAGATCACACGCGCTGTCGGACGCATCAAGGTTGGGCTTCAAAAGAAGCTGTACCTTGGCAACCTGAAGGCTTCCCGTGATTGGGGTTTTGCCGGCGACTACGTCAAGGTAAGAAATTGTTCATTTTAAATCCCTTCCCTCTTATCCCTTCCCATGAGTAAAGAACATGTTTTGTGGTGTGACCATTTGTCAAACTCCTTCCTCTTCCCCCTCCCGTTTTTTTTCTTGGTTACACCCTTTTCCCCAATTTTTTTTTTTACACAACATTCAATAACTGACATCGCAATCAGTTAAGCGAACAACACCTAATGAAACCTGTCCTGTTTGATGTCTTCCGCTGTCAATTTTACAGGGAATGTGGCTGATGCTCCAGCAGGAGCAGCCTGATGACTACGTGCTGGCCACTGAGGAGTCCTTCACTGTGGAGCAGTTCCTGATCGCAGCCTTCGGCTACGTCGACCTGGACTGGAAGGAGTACGTCGAGATCGACCCCCGTTACTTCCGCCCGTCCGAGGTGGACAACCTGCGCGGGTCCTCGGCCAAGGCCCGGGAAAAGCTTGGGTGGAAGCCCGAGGTTGATTTCAAGAAGCTGGTGGCGATGATGGTTGACTCGGATTTGGATAAGGCTAAGCGGGAGCAGGTTTTGGTCGAGAACGGCTTCTTGGACAGCAACTTCCAGCCCTAAGCTAGGGTTGGGAATCTGGGATCTTAGGTTGGGTTATTTATGTGATATTTCACAATGGATAGTGTGACTAATTTGCACAGTTTTCCCTGTGCAATTGTAAAGCTTCTGTGACCTTTTCCCTTGAGCGTCTGTGATCTGCTGGTTGCGGCCTCATGTGAGTATGCACAGCTGGTTGGAGCCTGCCCCCGAAGTCATGAACGTTCGTGTGGTCTCTTCCGCCCATACAGCTCCGAGCATCCCAAAGGTACTGCACGGTAGAGTCAAAGCATGGTCACTTTGCCATGCAGCTGACTGAACAAGAGGATAGCCTCCTTGACACATGAGGTAGGAACTGAGACTGGGCAGGGCATCTCTCCATGAAGCCTATATGGCGTATTACCAATAGAAACGAAGTGGCAGGAGTTTGGACATGAGTTCTGTGCTGACAGACATGCCTCTACCTGACTAAACAGTAAAAACAACCTCACAAGAACTTCATGGGGATTGCAAGGCATGGCAATGTGCCATCATGTCAGCTTGCCCTTCAAAATGTACCTTAGACATGCTCCCTGTACAGGCTGCTTCATTCACAGTTCAATCCCTACCCAGTTGCTGATCTTCCTGTGGTCCACTAGAAGTCTATTCTTGTCATCGCGGTACACCATATCCTCAAAATCTGCATTCCATATGACGTCTTCGTCTGCTACAAAGTAGTCCTCCACGTGGAACACTGGCTGCATGGACGCACGCTCCATGCCAATCTGCACTCATGGAAACAAAGGGGGTACGACAGACACGGGACAATTGGGTGCATGCAAGGCACGGCAAGAATGGGTCAGGGTTTCGGGTTTAACAGGGATTTACGTAGAAAAGGATGCGACGGGTTGTTGAGCAAAGGAGAGGGAGCAAAACAAGATCTTCCTACAAGAGGAGGCCATTAGGAGCACAAAATACCTCACTACACATTCCATTGACCTCTGTTGACTGTGCTTGACTCACTACAGCGAGGCTGAGCTGGGCGTTGACGAGGCAGAGGTCATCCCGAGACCGGCCATACAACGGACTGGACTCGTCAATCAGGTGCCGAACTGTCATGCCGTACCGCTGGTATGAGTCCTCTGACCGCACCTGGTGGTGGGTGGAACGGCAGGGAAGGAAAGGGAAGGGTAGCAGGTGACAGCATGATCAACCGGCAGCACTGTGAACATCACATCACCATGCCCGCACATCACACCTTCATGTGGATGGGGTAGAAGCTTGCAGCGGCAACATGACTGAAGACTCTCAAATTGAAGGAACAAGCACTGCCATACATTTGAGTGATCCCCACCTTCACATCCACCAGCTCACACCTTCATTCAACCATCATGCACCAACAACCATCCGTACCAGCTTTAGGTGGTCGACTTGCCGGAAGAACCGGCCAGTACAGGAGAGGGTGTTGTGCTTGAGCGTGAGCTCCACCTTCACATCCACCAGCTCACACCTTCATTTAACCTTCATGCACTAGCACCACAATGCTTACCAGCTTAAGGTGATCCACTTGGCGAAAGAAGCGGCCGGTGCAGGAGAGGGTGTTGTGCTTGAGAGTGAGCTCCACCTTCACATCCACCAGCTCACACGGCTGTGGCCCTGCCAGCACATACCGCACCAGCAGCATGCGCTCACACCCCCTCCCGCCCCCCATCCCACCACCACCCGTGCCAAACCCGCCTCCTTCTGCTCCTCCTCCTCCTGCCACTGCAGTACCAGCAGCGGCTGGGAAACTACTTGAGGCGGCGAAGGCTGCGCTGCCTCCGAAGTTGGCGCTGCTGATGCTGCGAGAGAGAGAACGGGCAGCAGGAGGGTAGCGAACCGGCGGGGACCCCCCCGATCCCCCAGCTGCACCTCCGAGCACGTTCACACCCTGCTGTTGCTGCTGTGGCTGCTGCAAGGGAGGGGTGATGCAGGCGATTTTGGAGCACAGAATCGGATCCACTGGCTGGGTGAGCCTCGCGAAAACCGCTCCACTGAGAAACACAAACAGCAGCTGAGCCACCAGAGCATTCACATTCGCAACCACGAGCGCGTATGGCGACGCCGGTGCTAGAGCCGGTTCTAGCCCTGTGGAGAGCGAGAGCGAGAACATGAGCACTTGGAAAATCCCCCACGCGCACCCCCCTGGGATGATCCCGGCAGGACCCAGGCGGAAGACATTGGATTGCTCGAGAGCACGGACGGCGTCGCCGAGGGTTTGAGAGCCGTCGACGACGTTGAATAGGCCGCCTGATGCTGCCTCCTTTGCTGCTGCGGCTGCCGCTGCTGCTGTGGCGGGGGCTCTGAATGCTCCTGTGCTAGCCAACCCAGTAACAACCGCTCCCCCTGCTCCTGCTCCTCCTGCTGCTGCTGCTCCAGACGACCCTGCTGCTTCTGCTGCTGCTGCTCCGAGGGTTGTAAGTGCAGACGAACCTGCTTCTGCTGCTGCCGCTGCTGCCGCTCCTGCCGACTCCACAGCTGATCCCATGCCCCGAGCCATAGCCATGGCCGGACCTGCAAAGAAGGACTCGTCCTCCAGCGCACTGGCTGCCGAAGCTGCGACAGAGGTTTGGAGGTAGGCTAGGAGCGTGTCCTCCACCACCAAGCCATCCAGGTCCGGGAGGTAGAGCAGGGTGAAGAGCAGGGAGAGGAGGAGCGGGGCGGAGCAGACAGCGAGTGAGAAGATAAGAGGTGGCTGCTTGAGCATGTGGGAGTAGAGGTTGTAGAGAAGAGAGACTATGGAGGGACGGTGCTGGATTATTCCTAGCTGGGATTGTGCCTTTCTCCCTCTCTCCTCGCTCGCTCCTAGCATGATTCGCATGGGGCTCATGTCTTCCTCCTCCTCCACTTCCTCTTCCTCCTCCTTTCCCTTTGTCACTGTGTTTGTTACCTCTTTCACTGTGCCCTGTACTGCCTCTTTTACTATTTCTGTCACGTCCCGCACTGTACCCTTTATAGTCTCCTCCACGCTATCCTTCACGTCCTTCATTGTCTCACTTACGTCCGTCACTGTATCCAAGACGGATTCTGTCACTGATTCCGTCACATCCTTGACAGTACCAGTAACGCCCATCACAGCTTCAACAACAGTGCCTGCAACTGCACCCACCACCTCCCCTGCCCCGCCCTCCACACTCCTCCCAGCACCCCCCCTCATTCCCTCTGCTTCCTCCCCTGTCCCTCTTGCATCTGTTGTGACTGTTACACCTGTTGCCCCTCTCACCCCTCTCGTTCCTCTGCCTTCGCCCCTCATCCCAACCGCCTCAGATATCTCTAATCCCTCCTCTCCCTCTCTTACTCTCTCCCTCTGATTCCCCCCTCCCGCCATTCCATTCCGTCTCTCCCCTCTCGGATTCGCCATCCCCTTTGATCCAGCCAACCCATTTCTAGATACCCTTGCGCCCTCCTCCTTGCTATCACTCCTCTCCTTCTCGCTCTCTTTTCCATCCCTCCCTCCACCCGCACCCCCCATGCCACCCATCTTTCCCTCCACTACTTCCCCTCTCTCCCGTTCTCCTTCCCCTTTCTCTCTCTCTCCCCCCTCCTTCCCCCTTCCCACACCTCTCCGCAAGTACACCCCACCCAAATCATTCGCATCCGTATCGCTTCCGCCTCCGCCCCTCCCCGTCTCCGCCTCCTCCTCTTCCCCGCGCCGGGTCCACACTCGTCGTTTCCGCCCGCGCATTCCCCCGTGCACCCCCCCGCTCCCCCGCGCGCCCAGCGATCGCGCGGGGGCGGGCCCTCTCCGCGCAACCCCTCCGTGCAAAAACGCCCCGCGCGCTGCCAAAAGCCCCGCTCCGCCGGATTCTCCCCCCGCGAACGGCAGACGCGGGGAATCTCCGCCGAGACCCCCCAGATCCCGCCTCCGCAAGGCGGTTGGCGGGGTCAGCGGGCGCAAATCGCGGGGATTCGGCACTGGGAGAAGGGCTTGAGAGTGCGGGCGCACGGAGAGGGGGAGGCGGCAGGCGCACGGCCCGTGTGACATGGCGTGCGACGGCGACGGTTCAATAGGCGGCGACAGATTTAGGCGACGGTTCGCGGGCGACAGTGGAGCGTGATCGCACGAGAGAATCTAAGGGCGGGTCTGTTGTTATGTGGCGGATACTCGATCGCGCCTGCGCGACGAGGGCTCCACATGCGGGACGAGCGCGGCGGTTGCGGAAACCCTATAAGCGTGTCGGACACGCTTCGGTACAAATCATTTTCGCGCTCCGCAAGCAGGCACGTGCCTGCGAGTGTCTGCGAGTGTCTGCGAGTGTCTGCGAGTGTCTGCGAGTGTCTGCGAGTGTCTGCGAGTGTCTGCGAGTGCCTGCGAGTGCCTGCGAGTGCCTGCGAGTGCCTGCGAGTGCCTGCGAGTGCCTGCGAGTGCCTGCGAGTGCGAAGTATAGCCAATCCCTCACTTTCGAAAATGAGGAGGGAGGGACGAAACGCGTATTTAGTTGCTGAGCTGAGCAGCAGCAACAGTAGTAGCCTGATGGACGGAATTTGGTCTACTGAGATTCGGACGGGGCAAATTGAGTCTGCTCCTTGTTTTGCTATAAACTTCTTCGTGATATTGTTTGCTTCATACACCGAAACTGTCTTGGACTCGGTGCTACCAAAAAGCTGTTCCGAACTCTCAAATCCCCCACCCACTGCCCTTTCAATCCACTCCACCAAGGCGCCATAGATTCCCTCCCACTCGACAATCTCCAGGCTTTTGATTTCCGTCGCGCCTGACGTGGCACTACGCGCTGTTGCCGCTCGCGAGGACTGGATACGGGGAAATCTAACCAATACTGACCGTTGCTTCAAAACCTGTTAGAAAATCGCGCCGTCCTCTAACGAACAGTGCGCCTCGGAACGCGACTCGTGCACGCGCGCTGTAGTCTCGGCGTAGATTTCTCGGCGCCCACCGACGCGCCCCGAGGACTCGGCGCGGGAAACGCTTTAATCCAGTGGCGGTGCGGCGACGGCTGTCCGCATGGTGCGGCTGCAAATCGAGTTCAGGTGGGTCGCCACATGTCCCGCCGGGTTTCCCGCTCACCTTGTAAGGCGGACTCGTCGTTCCGTCGTTGGTTCGCCGCGCATCCTCTATCTCTTCCGCTCCCCTGACTTGCGCCGTCACACATTTCCGCGTTCCCCTTTCTCCCTTGCGTTCCCCCGCCTCCGCGCGTCGCCCATTATCCCCGCGTTCCTCCATTCTCCTCGCTTCTCCAATTCCGCCTTCCCGCAGCGGAGGCTTGGAGCTGCTGTTCGGCGGAGAGAAGAAGCAGAGCGTGGATGTGACTGTAACGGGGGAGGATGGGCAGGTGAGGTGTAGCTACCGCTCTTATATTCCCATGCATCGTCGGTCCTGAAATGCATGCACATGTCTGCTCACATTCAGTAGTCCGAACGCACACTCACATGGGTCACATGCAACACTCACACGCGAAGCCTACCACCAATCAGTATCATTTCATTCCAAGAATGCCTCGCCCCTTCCCTCACTCCCCCACCTTCCTCACTCCCCTTATCCCCCACTCTCACAACAGCTATCCATGGCGCCGCTGCTGGCATGGATGAGAGAGCACATGCTCAAGGAGCGACCAGAGATGTTTCTCAAGGGGCCCACTGTGTGAGTCACACACACCCCTCTCACCACAAGCACTGTCCGCAGGAGGCCACACCTCCTCCCCTCCGAGTGTGTTTCGAGTCTGACTCACAATGGGGGAGCACATGCTTAAGGAGCGGCCAGAGATGTTCCTCAAGGGGCCCACCGTGTGAGTCACACACACTGCTCACAGCATCCTCGCTGTCTGTTGCCGCACCGCACCCCCTCCAACACCGATTGTTCCCATCGCATCCTCTGCACTCCATGTGAATTTCTCTGCTTTCCCTGCTTCCTCTGCTTCCTCTGCTTTCTCTGCCATCATGCATCCTCGTCGTCGAACCGAATGGAGCTTCAGTAGGTGTTTTACATGAGTAGACTTCACAAAGTGAATGGTGCTACTTCAGTTTCCCCTTAGCATCCTCTCTTTTCAACATGCCCTCTCATTCCTCTCCATCTGCCTCTCCCCAACTATCGTCATCCTGTTACCATCTCTGCTGTGCAGGCGACCGGGTGTGCTAGTGTTGATCAACGATGTCGATTGGGAGCTCACAGGGAATCTAGAGTCTCAACCCCGTCTTACTCCTCTCTCTCTCTCTCGGCCTCTTCCCCACCATCCTCGTCTGGTTACCATGGGCTGTGCAGGCGACCGGGTGTGTTAGTGCTGATAAACGATGTGGATTGGGAGCTCACAGGGAATCTAGAGTCTCAACCCCGTCTTACTCCTCTCTCTCTCTCTCTCTCTCTCTCTCTCTCTCTCTCTCTCTCTCTCTCTCTCTCTCTCTCTCTCTCTCTCTCTCCCTCTCTCTGCCTCTTCCCCACCATCCTCGTCTGGTTACCATGGGCTGTGCAGGCGACCGGGTGTGCTAGTGCTGATAAACGACGTGGATTGGGAGCTCACAGGCAATCTCGAGTCCACAGTGGAGGATGGCGATAGAGTCACTTTCATTTCCACACTGCACGGAGGCTAGGCATGCACCTGGTCTAAAAAGTAGAAATGTTGCATCGCTAACTAGGATGCACCACCCTACAGAGCAGTTAGCCTTATTGCCTTACATTGACCCACTGGTATTAAGCCAAGATGTGTTTTTTGTGCAGCAGAAGGCCTATGCTTGCTGATACCGTACAACGGGCTCAGGAGGCTAAGTGACTGAGTGTGGGCACAGAAGGTTATTGCTCCTCTTGAAATGTCTCTTCTTTTAACTCCACGTTCATAGCCATAAACTCCCTTGCTCTTGCAAATCTGTGTGGGTCCTGCATGCACACAGCACACAGCACAATAACCAGGGTTGGATCAAGTGCTCAATTGGACCAAGTGCTTAGTTGGACCAAGTGCTCACTCGGACCAAGTCATCACTTGGACCAAGTCGTCGCTAGAACCAAGTCGTCGCTGGGACCTAGAGCTCACTTGGACAAAGTCATCACTTGGACCAAGTCGTCATTTGGACCAAGCGCTCACTTGGACCAAATAGTTGCTTGAACCAAGTAGTTGCAGAGACCAAGTCGTCGCGTGGACCAGGTGCTCACTTGGACCAGGTGTTTATTTGGACCAAGTGCTCACTTTGACCAAATCGTCGCTTTTTCGGCTTGGTTCATGAGTAAAGAAAAGTTCGGCGCCTATGATTTCGGCTTTTGCCGACAAATGCTTTGAGAGCGCATGAATTCCTGTAGGCGTAGAGAAAAACATTCAACGACCTGAATGTTATTGTATATTTGAGTGACTCATGTTCAAATGCATCTATTAGAACCTTTTCAGCTTGGTTCTTGCGCAAAGAAAAGTTCGACGCCTATAATTGCGACTGTTTTTGCCGACAAATGCTTTGAGAGCGCATAAATTCCTACAGGCGTAGGGAAAAGCATTCAACATCCTAAATCTCATTGCATATTCGAGCGGCTCATGTCCAAATGCACCTTTTAGAGCCTTCTCGGCTTGGTTCTTGCGCAAAGAAAAGTTCGGCGCCTATGATTTCGGCCGTTCTTGCCGACAAATGCCTAGCAAGCGCACGAATCCCTAGAGGCGTAGGGAAAAGCATTCAACAACCTGAATGTTATTGCATATTCAATGGCTCATTTTCAAATGCACCTATTAGAGCCTTCTCGGCTTGGTTCTTGCGCAAAGAAAAGTTCGGCGCCTATGATTTCGGCCGTTCTTGCCGACAAATGCCTAGCAAGCGTACGAATCCCTACAGGAATAGGGAAAAGCGTTCAACAACGAGAATGTTATTGCACATTCAAGTGGCTCATGTTCAAATGCACCTGCTAGAGCCTTCTGTCAAATTATATGTTTAATGTTATCTAGGCTGTAGTGGGTTTAGCCTTAGGGGGTACATAATTTTGCTCGACACTTCTTTGTATCCCCCTCCTTGCCCTAATCCCATCATACCTTCATACTACTCTCACATGGTATTAAGAGCTAGGACGTTCCTAGCCTAGGACGAATTTTTTAGGGCCCACCGTTAAACCTTCCGTGTTCCTGCCTGAATCGCGTTCTCTTCCTTTTTCTGCCCGAAATGCGCCCTTAGGTGCATCGATTTTCGCTGCCCCGCGGCCCTGCCCTGTCCTGTCGCGCGTAGCCCGCGAGCAGCCCGTACAGCCCCCGTCTGGCCTTCGCGCCGCCCGTACAGCCCGCGCCACGCCCGCGCGCGGCCCGTATAGCCTACGTTAGGCCCGCGCGCGGCCCGTACAGTCAGCGCTAGGCGTTAGCGCAGCCCGTACAGGCCACGTCAGGCCCGAGAGCGGCCCGTACAGTCCGCGCTAGGCATTCGCGCAGCCCGTACAGGCCACGTCAGGCCCGCGCGCGGCCAGTACAGCCCACGCCAGGCCTGCACGCTGCACTACGCCTGTGCTGCTGCTCTACCGCTGCTGCTATTTGCTGCAGCAGCTCTTCTACTTGCTGCCGCTGCTGCTATTTGCTGCAGCAGCTCTTCTACTTGCTGCCGCTGCTGCTACTTGCTGCAGCAGCTCTTCTACTTGCTGCAGCTGCTTCTACTTGCTGCCGCTGCTGCTACTTACTGCAGCCACCCCTGCAGCAGCCGCCCCTGGCCCCTGGAGCAGCCACCACTGCAGCAGCCGCCCCTGGCCCCTGGAGCAGCCGCCCCTGCAGCAGCCGCCCCTGGACCTCTGCAGCCGCCCCTGGCCCCTGGAGAGGCCGCCCCTGCAGCAGCCGCCTCTGGCCCCTGGAGCAGCCGCCCCTGCAGCAGCCGCCCCTGGCCCCTCGAGCAGCCGCCCCTGCAGCAGCCGCCCCTGGCCCCTGGAGCGGCCGCCCCTGCAGCAGCCGCCCCTGGCCCCTGGAGCAGCCGCCCCTGCAGCAGCCGCCTCTGGCCCCTGGAGCAGCCGCCCCTGCAGCAGCCGCCCCTGGTCACTGGAGCAGCCGCCCCTGGCCCCTGGGGCAGCCGCCCCTGCAGCAGCTGCCCCTGGCCCGTGGAGCAGCCGCCCCTGCAGCAGCCACCCCTGGACCTCTGCAGCCGCCCCTGGCCCCTGGAGCAGCCGCCCCTGCAGCAGCCGCCCATGGCCCCTGGAGCAGCCGCCCCTGCAGCAGCCGCCCCTGGCCCCTGGAGCAGCCGCCCCTGCAGCAGCCGCACCTGGCCCCTGGAGCAGCAGCCCCTGGAGCAGCCGCCCCTGCAGCTGCCGCGGAGCCCTCGCCCTGCAGTGGTAGCGGCCTCGCCGTTGCTACCGTCGTACGCCTGCCCTTCTAGCCACTGGTGAGCACTACCCTGCCCGTACTGCTGTTACTGCTGCTCCTGCTGCTACTGCTCTTTCTACTGCTACTGCTGCTCCTGGTGTGGCCAGATGCAGCTCCAGCGCCGTCCGCGTGAGTCCCTCATGCCCCAACAGCTTCGTGAGTGGTACGCTAGTTGGGGTTGTAGGGGTGGCCGCGCTGCTACTACTGCTACTGCTGCTACTGCTGCTACTGCGGCTACTACTGCTACTACTGCTACTGCTGCTACTGCTGCTACTGCGGCTACTACTGCTACTGCTGCTCCTGGCGGTGGCCAGATGCAGCTCCAGCGACGTCCGCGTGAGTCCCTCACGCCCCAGCAGCTTCGTGAGTGGTACGCTAGTTGGGGTTGTCGGGGTGGCCGTAGTGGGAGTCGTCCTGGAGTGAGTAGTTCGGGAGCTTCTTGTAGTGGCCAGGTGCAGCTACAGCGTCGTCTACGCGCGGTCCTTTCGCCCCAGCAGCTTCGTGAGTGGTACGCTCAGCGTGGAGGGTCACGGGGTACTGCTCGCTGCCCGTACGTCATTCGCACTGGTGCTCGGACTGGTCAGCCTTGCGGGACGTTTGGTCACACAGAGTCCCGCTGCTTCGCCCGTCTGAGCGACGCCTGGCGTACAGAGTTTGGCGACACGGCTGAGCTCCCTGACTGGGTGGAGCTGCTTAGGCAGAGGGTAGATATCTATGCTCTTGAATATGATGCTATCCTCACTGCCATGTATGCATTGCCTACTAGTGCTGAGGGTGCCTGTTACCTGTGTGTGCCGCCAGACCCCGGTATCCAGTCTGCTGCTCTAGGTACTGGTGAGGCTGCTGCTCTAGGTGCTGGTACATCTCCTGCTCCAGGTGCTGGTGAGGCTGCTGCTCTAGGTGCTCGTGAGTCTACTGCTCCAGGTGCTGGTGAGTCTGCTCTCTCTGGTACTGCCCCTACTGCGGTCTTCCACACCTTCACCCTTGACTCGGGTGCTTCCCGCTCCTTCTTTCGAGACCGCACCACCCTCACGCCGCTCAGTCGGCCGGTTGCGGTCTCCCTGGCAGACCCCTCTGGGGGTCCTATCCTTGCCCACTTCTCCACTGTGCTACCGTGTCCAGCGGCCCCGTCTGGCTCCCTGTCAGGTCTTTACCTCCCCTCGTTCTCTACGAACTTGGTGAGTGGTGCTGACCTGCAGGATGGGGGAGTTGACCAGTTCACTCCTGCGAGTCAGCGGGTGACCCACTGCACGTGTGCTCGGACGGGCCGACACTTGGCCACGTTTACCCGTCAGCCGGGGTCGAGCCTGTACACACTGACTACTGAGTCTCCTCCGGTTCCTGCGTCTGGTCAGGTAGCTGCGTCGGGTCAGGTGTTTGCTGCAGCGTCCAGGTCTGGTCCTGAGTCTGCCCCCTGCTCGTGTCGCCTCCTGTCCCACCAGACCCTCCTCTGGCACCACCGCCTTGGTCACCCCTCCCTGCCTCGTCTCCGAGGCATGGCCTCCCGTGTCCTTGTCTCTGGTCTCCCCAGGTCCCTCCCTCCCCTTCCTCCGGGGCCTGCCCCTACCTGCGTTCCTTGCGTCGAGGGACGGCAGCGCGCCGCTCCTCACTCCTCCGAGTTTCCGCCGACAGAGGCTCCGCTGCAGACTCTTCACATGGACGTGTGGGGCCCAGCCCGCGTCCGTGGACAGGGTCACGAGCGTTACTTCCTCCTGGTGGTTGACGACTACTCGCGTTACACCACAGTCTTCCCCTTGCGCACCAAGGGTGAGGTCACTGGGGTGTTGATCGATTGGATCCGCGCTGCTCGTCTCCAGCTCAGAGAGAGTTTCGGCTCGGACTTTCCTGTTCTGCGTCTGCACTCCGACAGAGGTGGAGAGTTTTCCTCCGACCTTCTGCGAGCCTTCTGTCGTGCGAGGGGCATCCGCCAGACGTTCACGCTTCCGGCCTCTCCACAGCAAAATGGGATTGCTGAGCGCCGCATTGGCATGGTCATGGACGTCGCTCGTACGTCCATGATCCATGCGGCTGCTCCCCATTTTCTGTGGCCATTTGCGGTTCAGTACGCGGCACAGCAGATCAACCTACAGCCCCGGGTCTCCTTGCCGGAGACCTCCCCCACTCTGCGGTGGTGATGCGTCTGCGTTCCGTGTCTGGGGATCTCGGGCTTTCGTCCGAGACTTGTCTGCGGACAAGCTGTCCTCTCGTGCTGTTCCCTGCGTCTTCCTCGGCTTCCCCCCTGACGCGCCTGGTTGGCAGTTTTACCACCCCACCTCGCGACGTGTTCTGTCCTCCCAGGACGTCACGTTTGACGAGTCGGTTCCGTACTACCGTCTCTTCCCCTACCGCGCTGCCCCCCTCCCCCCCCCGCCGCTCTTCCTCGCGCCAGGTCCCCCCCCGGTAGACCCCCTCCCCCCTCAGGGTCCTGCCCCCTCAGGCGTGTCCCAGGTAGACACAGTCGAGCCTGTCGAGGTAGCTGTTGACTCTGGTGCTGCTGGGGGTGCTGAGCCTGCGGGTGCTGGGTCTGGGGGTGCTGAGCCTGAGCGTGCGGAGCCTGGGGGTGCTGGGTCTGGGGGTGCTGAGCCTGGGGGTGCTGAGTCTGGGGGTGCTGAGCCTGGGGTTGCTGAGTCTAGGGGTGCAGAGCCTGGGGGTGCTGGGCCTACTCGAGTGGAGCCTGGTGGTGCTGCGTCTGGAGGTCCTTCGGGTGCTTCGTCCCGGCGGGAGCTACCCTCTCCCCAGGAGCTGCATGAGTGGTTTGCTCGCCGCTGGAGCCGTGCTGCTGGAGCTGGTGGTGCTACCGGTGCTGGAGGTTCTGCGGCTGCTGGAGGTTCTAGAGCCACGGGTCCCAGAGGTGCTCGTACCGGCGGTATTGGAGCTGCTGGGCCTGGTGGTGCTGCTGGTGCTGGAGCTGGAGGTGCTGCTGGCGTAGGTGCTGCTGGAGGTGCTACTGGAGCTGGTGCTGCTGCGTCTTCCGGTGGTCCTGCTGGAGCTGGAGCTGCTGGAGGTGTTGGCGCTGGAGGTGCTGCTGGAGCTGGTGCTTCTGGGGGTGCCGGAGTTGGCGCTGCTGGAGCTACTGGGGGTGCTGCTGGAGCTGGTGGTGCTACTGGCGTTGGTGCTGACGCTGGGGGTGCTGGTGCTGTCCCTGCTGGTTCTGGAGGCGCTGCGCGGCCGCGGCCGTACTTCGTTCCGCTCCTTCAGCAGGTTCTTGGTCTCCCGCCTTCTACTGGTCCTGCTCCTTCCTTAGAGTGTCCACCGCCTGTCCAGTCCGAGTCACAGTTACAGCTCGCCTCCCCACTGCCTGCTCCTCCTCCCTACACTGGTCCTACTGGAGGTCTTGCTGAGCGTCGTGAGCCTGAGTCTCGTCCTGCATTGCCTGTTCGTGCTGCTCGCACTGGTCGTCGTGTTCCACGTCAGCGTCCTCCTGCGGTCCCGGGCACGCACCAGATGGCACTGCATCCTTCCACTGCTCCACAGCGTGTCCCTTTGCCGTCTCCTCCAGAGTC
This sequence comes from Closterium sp. Naga37s-1, assembly GCA_947471745.1. Classification (NCBI taxonomy): domain Eukaryota; kingdom Viridiplantae; phylum Streptophyta; class Zygnematophyceae; order Desmidiales; family Closteriaceae; genus Closterium; species Closterium sp. Naga37s-1. The sequence continues at coordinate 2,865,142 of CANJKZ010000203.1, read as the reverse complement.
CTCTCTTCTTGCTCTTGCTGACCCGGAGTCTGACTCCCTTCGTGCTGCCAGTCCTACTGTCACGCGTCTCCTGGATACTGTTGTCACTGACCCTTCCTTTGAGTCCACTGCTGCGTCTGCCTTAGTTGCTGAGCTTGCAGACTTCGCTGCTCACTGTCGTCTAGACTACGCTGCGAGTCTTGTTGCTGAGTCTGAGTCTGTCTGTCCTCCGTCCGTCGGGGGTGAGTGTGCTCTTGGCACGGACGTCCTTGAGGACAGGCAAGAGGAGTTCCAGTGCTTTGCTGCTGCTTTACCTCATCTCGTGTCCATGCTGCTTGCCCCTGAGGGAGACCCGGATGCACCAGACATCCCGACTCCGCGCTCTTACGCAGAGGCGATAGAGGGTCCCTACTCCTCTCAGTGGCAGACAGCCATGGACGCAGAGATGGCTTCCTGAAAGTCCACAGGCACCTACGTTGACGAGGTTCCCCCACCTGGGGCGAACATCGTCAGTGGCATGTGGATTTACAGGGTGAAGCGGCCGCCGGGTTCTCCGCCTGTCTTCAAGGCGCGTTACGTGGCTCGAGGCTTCAGTCAGCGGCAGGGAGTCGACTACTTTCAGACCTTCTCTCCCACCCCGAAGATGACCACTCTTCGGGTGCTGCTGCACATAGCCGCTCACCGTGACTATGAGCTTCACTCTCTTGACTTCAGCACTGCTTTCCTACAGGGCAGCCTGCACGAGGAGATCTGGCTGCGCCGACCTCCTGGCTTCACTGGGTCGTTTCCTCCTGGTACCCAGTGGAGCCTCCGGCCGCCAGTCTACGGTCTCCGCCAGGCTCCCCGCGAGTGGCACGACACACTGAGGACTACGCTTGCGGCTTTTGGGTTTGCTCCTTCTACTGCTGACCCGTCGCTGTTTCTACGCACCGACACCTCGCTGCCGCCGTTCTACATCCTCGTGTACGTCGACGACTTGGTCTTTGCTACTGCTGACACTGCTAGACTCGCTCACGTGAAGTCGGAGCTGCAGAAGAGACACACGTGCACAGACCTGGGTGAGCTGCGCAACTATCTTGGCTTGCAGATCACCCGGGACAGAGCACGGCGCACCATTACCTTGACTCAGTCACACATGGTGCAGCAGGTCCTTCAGCGCTTCAACTTCACGTACTCCTCGCCTCAGGCCACTCCTCTGTCTACTCGCCAATCGCTCTCAGCTCTGCCTTCGGATGAGTCCGTAGAGCCGAGTGGCCCATACCCAGAGCTTGTCGGCTGCCTCATGTACCTGATGACCTGCACTCGACCTGACCTGGCATACCCTCTTAGCATCCTGGCACGCTATGTTGCTCCTGGGAGACACCGACCAGAGCACATGGATGCAGCTAAGAGGGTGTTGCGCTACTTGTGCAGTACGTCGGGCATGGGGCTCGTGCTTGGAGGGCGGAGTTCAGTGGTACTCACTGGTCACGCAGACGCATCTTGGGTTGACGACTTGGCTACGCAGCGGTCGTCACAGGGTTACACCTTCAGCCTTGGTTCCGGCTCTGTTTCTTGGCGGTCTACCCGCTCGTCTTCTGTTCTCAGCTCCAGCTGTGAGGCTGAGATCTACGCAGGGGCCATGGCTGCACAGGAGTTACGCTGGCTCACCTACCTGCTGACTGACCTGGGAGAGCCGCCTCGTTCTCCTCCAGTTCTATACGTAGACAACAAGGCCATGCTGGCCTTGTGTCGGGAGCACAGACTGGAGCACAGAACGAAGCACATTGCTCTTCGCTACTTCCTTGCTCGTGAGCAGCAGCAGCGTGGTCAGCTGCACCTTGCTTACGTGGCCTCTCGGGCCAACACCGCTGATATCTTCATCAAGGCACTTCAGCCTTGTGATCATCAGCGCTTTTGTACTATGCTAGGTCTTGTGCCTACTTGGCCTCACTTGCTCACTTCTTGACTTTGCTTGTACTGTGATCTATATATACCTGCACCTGCATGCTTACCCTTGCTAGGTTGAGATCACTGCCTTGCTTGTTCACCTTGATATATAACTCTGCTTGTGAACTGGCCTTGTGGCCTTGTGCTTGTGCTCAGAATGCGTGGTGACGTTGTGATCCACCCTGAGCTTGTTTTGCTTTGTTTCTTCTCTTGACTGGTCTTGTGACCGTTTCTTGTGTTGGCTATCCCCCACTTCGCCTATGGGGGTGTGTCAAATTATATGTTTAATGTTATCTAGGCTGTAGTGGGTTTAGCCTTAGGGGGTACAGAATTTTGCTCGACACTTCTTTGTATCCCCCTCCTTGCCCTAATCCCATCATACCTTCATACTACTCTCACACCTTCTCGACTTTGTTCTTGCGCAAAGAAAAGTTCGGCGCCTACGATTTCGGCCGTTTTTGCCGACAAATGCCTAGAAAGCGCACGAATCCCTACAGTCGTAGGGAAAAGCGTTCAACAACCTGAATGATATTGCACATTCGAGTGGCTCATGATCAAATGCACCTATTAGAGCCTTCTCAGCTTGCTTCTTGCGCAAAGAAAAGTTCGGCGCCTATGATATCGACAGCTCTCGCCGACAAATGCCTAGCAAGCGCATGAATTCCTAGAGGCGTAGGGAAAAGCGTTCAACAACCTGAATGTTATTCCATATTCGAGTGGCTCGTGTTCTAATGCACCTATTAGAGCCTTCTCGGCTTGGTTTTTGCGCAAAGAAAATTTCGGCGCCTATGATGTCGACCGTTCTTGCCGACAAATGCCTAGCAAGCGCATGAATCCCTAGAGGCGTAGGGAAAGGCGTTCAACAACCTAAATGTTTTTGCATATCCGAATGGCTCATGTTCTAATGCACATATTAGAGCCTTCTCGGCTTGGTTCTTGCGCAAAGAAAGTTCGGCGCCAATGATTTCGGCCGTTCTTGCCGACAAATGCCTAGAAAGCGCATGAATCCCTACATGCGTAGGAAAAAGCGTTCAAGAACCTGAATGTTATTGCATATTCGAGTGGCTCGTGATACAATGCACCTATTAGAGCCTTCCCGGCTTGGTTCTTGCGCAAAGAAAAGTTCGGCACCTGTGATTTCGGCCGTTCTTGCCGACAAATGCCTAGAAAGCGCACGAATCCCTACAGGCGTAGGGAAAAGCGTTCAAGAACCTGAATGCTATAGCATATTCAAGTGGCTCATGTTACAATGCACCTATTAGAGCCTTCTCGGGTTGGTTCTTGCGCAAAGAAAAGTTCGGCGCCTATTATTTCGGCCGTTCTTGCCGACAAATGCATAGAAAGCGCACGAATCCCTACAGGCGTAGGGAAAAGCGTTCAACAACCCGAATGTTATTGCATATTCGAGTGGCTCGTGATCAAATGCACCTGTTAGAGCCTTCTCGGGTTGGTTCTTGCGCAAATAAAAGTTCGGCGCTTATGATTTCGGCCGTTCTTGCCGACAAATGCCTAGAAAGCGCACGAATGCCCAGAGGCGAAGGGAAAAGCATTCAACAACCCAAATGTTGTTGCATATTCGAGTGGCTCGTGTTCAAATGCACTTATAAGAGCCTTTCTGTCCTGGTTCTTGTTGAAAGAGAAGTTCGGCGCCTACGATTTCGGCCGTTTTTGCCGCCAAGTGCCTAGAAAGCGCGTGAATCCCTATAGGCGTAGGGAAAAGCACCCAACAACCTGAATTTTATTGCATATTCGAGTGGCCCATGTTCAAATACACCTACTACAGCTTTTTCGGCCTGGTTCTTGCGCGAAGAAAAGTTCGGCGCCTACGATTTCGGCCGTTTTTGCCGCCAAGTGCCTTGAAAGCGCGTGAATCCCTATAGGCGTAGGGAAAAGCATTCAACAACCTGAATTTTATTACCTATTCGAGTGGCCCATGTTCAAAATACACCTACTAGAGCCTTTTCCGCCTGGTTCTTGCGCGAAGAAAAGTTCGGCGCCTACGATTTCGGCCATTTTTGCCGCCAAGTGCCTTGAAAGCGCGTGAATCCTTATAGGTGTAGGGAAAAGCACTCAACAACCGGAATTGTATTCCCTATTCGAGTGGCCCATGTTTAAATACACCTACTAGAGCCTTTTCTGCCTGGTTCTTGCGCGAAGAAAAGTTCGGCGCCTACGATTTCGGCCGTTTTTGCCGCCAAGTGCCTAGAAAGCGCGTGAATCAATATAGGCGTAGGGAAAAGCACTCAACAACCTGAATTTTATTGCCTATTCGAGTGGCCCATGTTCAAATACACCTACTAGAGCCTTTTCGGCCTGGTTCTTGCGCGAAGGAAAGTTCGGCGCCTACGATTTCGGCCGTTTTTGCCGCCAAGTGCCTAGAAAGCGCGTGAATCCTTATAGGCGTAGGGAGAAGCACTCAACAACCTGAATCTTATTGCATATTCGAGTGGCCCATGTTCAAATACTCTTACTAGAGCCTTTTGGGCCTGGTTCTTCCGCGAAGAAAAGTTCGGCGCCTACGATTTCGGCCGTTTTTGCCGCCAAGGGCCTAGAAAGCGCGTGAATCCCTATAGGCGTAGGGAAAAGCACTCAACAACCTGAATTGTATTGCATATTCGAGTGGCCCATGTTCAAATACACCTACTAGAGCCTTTTCGGCCTGGTTCTTGCGCGAAGAAAAATTCGGCGCCTACAATTTCGGAATTTTTTGCCGCCAAGTGCCTTGAAAGCGCGTGAATCCTTATAGGCGTACGGAAAAGCACTCAACAACCTGAATTTTATTGCCTATTCGAGTGGCCCATATTCAAATACACCTACTAGAGCATTTTCGGCCTGGTTCTTGCGCGAAGAAAAGTTCGGCGCCTACGATTTCGGCCGTTTTTTCCGCCAAGTGCCAAGAAAGCACGTGAAGCTCTATAGGCGTAGGGAAAAGCACTCAACAACCTGAATTTTATTGCCTGGCCCATATTCAAATACACCTACTAGAGCATTTTCGGCCTGGTTCTTGCGCGAAGAAAAGTTCGGCGCCTACAATTTCGGCCGTTTTTGCCGCCAAGTGCCTTGCAAGCGCGTGAATCCTTATAGGCGTAGGGAAAAGCACTCAACAACCTGAATTTTTTTGCCTATTCAAGTGGCCCATGTTCAAGTACACCTACTAGAGCATTTTCGGCCTGGTTCTTGCGCGAAGAAAAGTTCGGCGCCTACGATTTCAGCCGTTTTTGCCGCCAAGTGCCTAGAAAGCGAGTGAATCCCTATAGGCGTAGGGAAAAGCACTCAACAACCTGAATTTAATTGCATATTCGAGTGGCCCATGTTCAAATACTCTTACTAGAGCCTTTTGGGCCTGGTTCTTGCGCGAAGAAAAGTTCGGCGCCTACGATTTCGGCCGTTTTAGCCGCCAAGTGCCTAGAAAGCACGTGGATCCTTATAGGCGTAGGGAAAATCTCTCAACAACCTGAATTTTATTGCATATTCGAGTGGCCCATGTTCAAATACACTTACTAGAATCTTTTCGGTCTGGTTCTTGCGCGAAGAAAAGTTCGGCGCCGACGATTTCGGCCGTTTTTGCCGCCAAGTGCCTAGAAAGCGCATGAATCCCTATAGGCGTAGGTAAAAGCATTCAACAACCTGAAATGTATTGCATATTCGAGTGGCCCATGTTCAAATAAACGTACTAGAGCCTTTTCGGCTTGGTTCTTGCGCGAAGAAAAGTTCGGCGCCTACGATTTCGGTCGTTTTTGCCGCCAAGTGCCTAGAAAGTGCGTGAATCCCTATAGGCATAGGGAAAAGCACTCAACAACCTGAATTGTATTGCATATTCGAGTGGCCCATGTTCAAATACACCTACTGGAGCCTTTTCGGCCTGGTTCTTGCGGGAAGAAAAGTCCGGCGCCTACGATTTCGGTCGTTTTTGCCGCCAAGTGCCTAGAAAGCCCGTGAATCCTTTTAGGCGTAGACAAAAGCACTCAACAACCTGATTTTTATTGCATATTCGAGTGGCCCATGTTCAAATAAACTTACTAGAGCCTTTTTGGCCTGGTTCTTGCGCGAAGAAAAGTTCGGCGCCTACGATTTCGGCCGTTGTTGCCGCCAAGTGCCTAGAAAGCGCGTCAACCCAGATATGCGTAGGGAAAAGCACTCAACAACCTGAATTTTATTGCATAGTCAAGTGGCCCATGTTCAAATACACCTACTAGAGCCATTTCGGCCTGGTTCTTGCGCGAAGCAAAGTTCGGCGCCTACGATTTCGGCCGTTTTTTCCGACAAGTGCCTAGAAAGCGCGTGAATCCGTATAGGCATAGGTAAAAGCACTCAACAACCGGAATTGTATTGCATATTCGAGAGGCCTATGTTCAAATACACCTACTAGAGCCTTTTCAGCCTGGTTCTTGCAAAAACAAAAGTTCGGCGCCTACGATTTTGGCCGTTTTTCCGCCAAGTGCCTAGAAAGCGCGTGAATCCCTATAGGCTGTCAACGGGAGTTGAGTGTTGGCCCCGTCCTCGCTTGGGCGGAGCCGACTTCGTGGTCGGGTGTGAGGGGAGCAGCCGACCTGCAGCAGTGGGCGAGCTGGTTGACGAGGAGGTCGACCTGCACGGGGAAGGAAGCCAAAGGTGGATATGCTTCGGGTGTTCGGGTGCATGTGCATGGCGCTCGTGCCTAAGCATCTTCGGCACAACAAGCTTGGTGCCAAGGCGGTGTGGGCCGTGCACTTGGGCATGGCTCAAAACAGCAAGGGATGGCTTCTTTCGGACCCATTCACCAAGAAGTTCTTGGTGAGCAGGGACTGCAAGTTCATGGAGAACTTCATGTACAAGGATTGGAAGGCGGAGAATGAGGCGAAGATAGGCGTGCGATTTGGGGAGGTGAAGAGTTCCGGTTTGGAGCATGTGGAGCTGCCTTTGGAACTGAGCAGCGGCAGCACAACCACAAGGCAATCCTCCCTTGTGAATGGGGGAGAGGAGGCCAATGATGCAGAGGAAGAAGAGGAGGAGGTGCAGCAAGTGAGCGAGCGTGCACCGTCACTCCCTTCCCGCACTACGAGTGCTCCACGGATTCGAGCCACACCGCAGCAACGCCAAGGCCTTCAAGTCCCTGCAGCTGAGGAGGAAGGAAGGGGGAAGAGGAGAGTTCAACCCCCTAATAGGCTGACCTATGATGCGCCGGGAAAGCAGGGCAAGACAGCCCTGGCCGGAGCGGCAATGATGGTCGGAGACGACGAGGAGAGTGACTACGAGGAGTGTGCCTTCGCGTTCTTCTCTCCGGTGGAGATGCCGGGAGAACCAGCAACTCTCAAGGAGGCTTTGGAGAGTAGTGATGCTGAGGAGTGGAAGAAGGCCATGGAGAGTGAGCTGAAGAGCATCGAGGAGAATGACACGTTTGAATTGGTGGAGCTACCGGAGGGGCATACGGCGATAACGTCCAAGTGGCTCTTCAAAATCAAGTCGGATACCGACGGCAAGATCGAGCGCTACAAGTCTAGGCTTGTAGCCAAGGGGTACCAGCAGAAGGAGAAGGTGGACTTCAAGGAGCTGTTTGCCCCTGTGGTGAAGCCGACGACGCTGCGAACCCTATTCGCAGGAGCCGCCATCAAAGGATGGGTAGTAAAGCAAATGGACATCGTAACGGCATTCCTTAACGGCATCCTTGAGGAGGAGATTTTTATGGCGCAGCCAGAGGGGTTTGATGATGGTAATGGCAGAGTGTGGAAGCTGAAGAAGGCCCTCTATGGGCTGAAGCAGGCCCCTAGGCAATGGTACATGAAGCTGCGCGAAGTGTTGGAGGGGATCGGCTTCACTCCCTCAACGGCCGATCACTCCTTGTTCATGCTTGGCGAGGGGGAGCAGAGGAGCTTCATGGTGGTGTACGTGGACGACATCCTGATCTTCTCACCCTCTCCTGATCTTGTGAAAGAGGTGATGCTGAAGCTGCAAGACAAGTTCAAGTGCAAGTCCCTTGGTGACGTGAACTTCTGCCTTGGGCACCACATCGAACGAGACGTGGAGAAGCGGAGCATACGAGTGCACCAACGGAAGTACCTGGAGGCGTTGGCTGCCAACTTCGGCCAGAGTGAAGGTCATGTGGCTACTCCCTTTCCCTCTGGGTTCAAGTGTGTGAAGGGGCCAGAGGAGGAGAGCGTTGGAGAAGAGGAGAGGCGCCGATTTCACTCGTTGGTGGGCAGCCTCATGTATGCGGCGGTAAACACCCGACCGGACGTCGCGTTTGCTACCGGGCAGCTGGCTAGGGTTGTGCAATGCCCTAATGAGGAGCAGGTAGCAGCTGGAATGAGGGTGGCCAAGTATCTTGGCCAAACATCGACCGCTGGGCTGCAATACTCGCCGGAGGCACAAAGGCGCCAAAAGGGCGCGGATGGTGTTGAACCCGGGCGTTTGTTCCTCACCGCCTACTCGGATGCTTCATATGCATCAGAACCAGAGGACATGACAAGTGTGGGAGGCTTCATATGCTGTGTTGGTGGAGGCTCAACTGCTTGGGAGAGCAAGAAGCAGGTTGACCAAGCTTTGAGCTCGGTGGAGTCCGAGTACATGGCACTCTTCCGTGCCGTACGGGAGATTGTGTGGCAGCGGCGTTTGTTGGCTGAATTGGGGGAGGAGCAGCAAGGACCTACCCCACTGTATTGTGACAGACAGGGTGCCATTGCTCTTGCTAAGAACCCTGTGTTGCATGGACTCACGAAGCACATGAGGGTGAAGTGGCATTGGACGAGGAGCATGGTAACCGCGGGTGAAGTTGAGTTGCGCTACGTGAAGACCACGGGGCAGCCGGCTGACATGATGACCAAGAGGCTGGTGGAGCAGCAGCATTGGAAGTGTTGCAAGCTGGCTGGGATGGCTCTGAACTGAGAGAGCAACATATCCTAAGGCCAACAATCCGAGGGGGAGTTTGTTGGTGCAACCCTACGGTTTGCACTCGGCTTGTTGTCCGTGTGCGTGCATGTGTGTGTGTATGGAAAGGTATGAGGGCATGGGATAATATATATTTCATGCTTATAATTGTGTGTGAATGTTGAGTCATGATGTCGAGTGTGTGTGTCGAGTCAATAGCGAGTTATCGCTAGACGCGTGTTACGCGGTCGTTTGTGTCTCGCGCGCGGTTTCTATTTTGTCGTGCGCGGTTTCTATTTTGTCCTGTGTCGAACGTTCGGTGTGTCGCAGGTGTGTGCAGCAGACCCATCAAGAACTCAAGGATGAGTTTGTGATGAAGAGCCCGAGCCTTGGTGTCAAGCCTCAAGTGATTTCGAAGCTCGCCAAAAGGGTACACCTCAAGATATTGAAGATAGTTACATTACTTTGTGTAGTGTAACATTTCACTTGGTGTAGGCCCTAGTGAAGGGTAGTTTCGAGACCCTTCGTGGTTGGGGACAGTGTGGCACTGTTCCACATCACTGTACCTCGGCTCTTGGGGTTTGTAGGAGCTGGGAGTCATTCCCAACTCGTAACCCTTGCTAACTCTTCCTATCTTGTGTTCTAAGACTATAGTGGCTGCCATAGTGCCGTTCGTTCAAACCGACGCTGTGTCGTCAATACTTGGTCGAATCGTGCGATCTAAATTGTCTATTGTAGGCGACATTAAGACGCGCCAGATCCAAGTTGAATCAGGTCATTTGAAGCCGTGACCAGAACGCTATGAACGTTTGAACCCGCTGTGCAGAAATCCGGCTGTGCACTCTATCTTTCGTTTTAGGCACATTGGAGCCTACTGTGACTATAACATCTTGGGCTCAGAGACGGCTGCCCAGTAGCAGTGTGCTATCTCCTCCTCATCACACTGCTCAGCCACACTCCCAGCCCTAACCACACTTGGCTTCCCAAAGCTCGGATAGGTCAGCCGGTTAGGAGGGCGCACATCCCTCCTTGGACGGTCAGCCGGACGTGCGGCACCTTGTGGAGCATCTTGCTGCTGCTGCTGCTGTGGCTGCTGCTGCTGCTGCTGCTGCTGCTCCTCCACCTCAGGTTCTCCCCCATCCTCAGTCACCCCAGAAATCTCCTCCTCTGAGACAGTGACCTGCACTTGCCTCGAAGGCCGCTGCACCTCATCAGCCTCAATGATCAGCGGTACAGTGGGAAGCTTCTGCTGCTGCTGCTTCCACTCCTTGTAGTACAAGGACTCAAGGAACTTCACATCCCTCGACACAGTCAGCTGCTGGCTGGTCAAGTCCCAAATCAGCCAGCCCTTGTGATCCTTAGCAAGCCCCAAGTGCACACCCCATCTCCCAGAAGCTTCCAGCTTTCCCCTCTTCTCCTTAGGCACATGAAACACCACCATGCAGCCGTAGGCTCTCAGCATGCTGACTGCTGGTGCACTCCCATACCACTTGGTGTAGGGGACCCATTGCTTGTCCCCCACTGTCGCCAGCACCCGGTTCTTCACAACAGCGACCTGCCGCAGTGCTGTCACCCAAAACGGATCCGGCAGCCCTGCACGCCCAAGGAGAGTGCGAGCACCTTCCTGCAGGGTCCGGTTGAACCGCTCAGCCACGCCGTTCTGCTGAGGGTTGTAGGGCACCGTGAGCTGATGCTGGATCCCCTTCTTCTTCAGCACCGCCTCAAAATCAGCGCCAATAAACTCTCCCCCTTTGTCGGTGCGGATTACCTTGACCTTGTGTCAGCTCTCCCTTTGTGCTCTCGGCATCCACTCCTTAAGAACAGCCGCTGCCACCTCCCCTTTAGTCTTGAGAGGGTAGACCCACACCGCACGTGTGTGGTCGTCCACAATGGTCAAGAAGTAGCGGCTGCCTGAGAGAGAAAGGGCCCTTGTGGGGCCCACCACATCCATGTGCACAAGCGCGAGTGGAACCTTGGCTGGTCCCGTGCTGCTGCTGAAAGGGAACTTGGTGAACTTTGTCTCAAGGCATGTAGGGCAGCTCCCAATCTCCTTCGCTGCCCCCTTCACCTCCAATCCCTTCAAGCTCCCATCCTTCACCAACTTCTGCAGCATAGGAATGTTGATGTGGCACAGCCTCTCGTGCCACGTCTCCCAATCGGCCTCACCACTCCCAGACGAAGCCTTTGCCCATGCAGCTGTTGCATCCACACCAGCAAGCACCTCACCATGTGATTGCTGTGGCTGCTGCACCTTCTTGACTGCATCCAGGGCCCCAGCAGTTGGTGCAGTCTCCTCTCCTCCCGCAGTTGCCTTAGCCGCTGCCGCTGCCTTTGCCGTTGCTGGTGGTTTCCCATTCCAAGGGATGATGGGCAGCTGCCACAGGTCCTTGATGCAGCTGCTCTTCTCCTCCAAATCCCACAACAGCAACTAAGCTTTGCACGGCAGCTGGTTGGGCCGAACGTAACTTTGGCCTTGCTTTTCTGCAGCCGGCGCACAGAGAGGAGGTTAGCGGATAAACCTTCAACCAACAGCACATTTTCCAGCCCCACAAGCCCCACATTAGCTCCCATAACCTTGGAATTCCCAACACCAATCACAGGGAGCAAGGCACCTGAAGCGGCAGCCACAAACTTTATCTTCCCAGGGGGCTTCACCTCATCAAGCAAATCTGCCCGTGGAGTCATGTGACTCGTGCAACCTGAATCGATCACCCAGTGAGTGAGGGGGTGCATCACAACCTTCCCAACTGAACCCACATCACCCCCACTCCCTTGCACATCCTCAACCATGAGGAACATCCCAGGGTCGGCTTTACCTTGTGCACCATCACCTTGTGCACCTGAACCTTGCACAGCACCACCTCGTGCACGTTCACCACTTGGCGGCTTCATGCCTGGAGGCGCCCATCCTTCAGGTCGGCTGAAACACTTGAACCACGGGTGTCCAGCCTTCTTGCAGTACCAGCACGCACCCTCCATTCGGGTGCTCCCCCTGCCACCAGAGCTCCCATGCCCCTCGTTGTAGTCACCTCGGCCTCTTCCTCTGCCAAAGCCTCTCCCACGGCCTCGGCCTCTCCCTCCCCCTCTCCCCCTGCTGCCTCCTGCAGCTCCATACCCCTCAGCAGTTTTGTTGGCAGCACCACCTCTTGTGTGGCGCCTGCGGAAGTCCTCCTGCAGGATCTGCTGCCGTAGCCACTCAGGCGTCCACTTGTCCTGCTGAGCGTTGAGGGTGGGGATAAGGTTGTCCCACGAGTTGTCGAGCACCGAGATGATTTTGGTGCACTGCTGCATCTCCGACACCTTGCTGCCCGCCGCTGCCATCCTCGCATAGGTGTCCTTGATCTTGTCAAGGGCCGGCTTCACATCATCTCCCGGCCGCATGGAGAGGGCAGCCAGCTCCTTCTCCAATACAATCACCATCGGCAGCGTGTTGGGTTGAACCACGTCGCGTAGCAGCTTCCACGCCTTCGGTCCCGAGTCATCGAGCTCCACCAAATCCTTGATGTGCTGGAACATGTCGTTGTTGACCGACTGTAGAATCAAGTCGTACAGCACCGCGCTCCGCTCAATCCACCGATCGCGGGCATCTCCTTCATCGGGCATCTTCTCCTCTCCCATAGCCAATTTCAGCAGCTTATAGCGCTTGAAGGCGCTCCGCATCCGCCCGCTCCATTCCTCGTAGTTGGAGCCATCCAATGCCTCAATCTTGGATGGTGGCGGCTCACTCCTCTTCTCAGCTGCTTCTCCACTCCCTTGACTCATCTCCTCTGCTCTCAATCACAGGTTTCAGCTTCCCCCTTTGCTGTCCATTCCGAAGTTCCACAATTTTTTTCACAAGTGTCGGCGCCAACGAAATTTCGGCAGAGTTTCCCCTTAGCGGAAGTCACATCCAACCTCCAGAACTCCACTTAGGCATGCCCACAGGCCATGGTGGGTCTAGGAGGGTCTTCACACTTCAGTAGACTTCCCACAAGATCCTTAATCAGCTCTGATACCACTTGTTAGAGTCTAAGGACGGAGTCTACGAAGATTAGGTGCCTAAATTACTCAAAATCGTTGGCTTAAAATTCTGGACAGAAACGTCGACTTCACAAGAAACGTTGTCGACGAATCGTGCACCGTTAGAATCCCACGAATTTCGAATATGTTGTAGCCCTAGACCGTGGCTACATTTCCCAATTCGAATCGTATCAAAATATGAAGTATATTTTGAGTTATGCTTTTCGGCGCACTAGGGGGTATGCTGCCACAGAAATTTAACTCAATCACAATTAACTCACAAGTGCAACAAAGAACATTAGAGTAGCACTAAACCAGGTAGGAGAGGAAGAGGAGGACGAGAGGGAAGGTCCCAAGAGAGTCCCCAACCAAGGAAACCCCATGCCACACAATTCCCTTCCCCATAGGCAACAAACTTTGACCTTTGTCACTTTCCAACCCATGCCATCCACCTCATCCCAACTTGGCCACACTTGCCAACCTGGTTTGGCTTCACCCAACCTCTTGGCAGCATCTACAGTGATGGGTTCGAATTTCCCAACCCCCACAAGTCTGTACCCCATATTGAGTCAATGCCACAACTTCCCAAAGTAGCGGCAACCAAAATATATAAGCATACGAACTCCAATGTTCGTAACTTTCCTGGTTGTGCTCCGATCGCGACGATTCTTGGTTCGTCGGAAAGCTCTTGAGTAGAGGAATCGCTTCAGATATCTGCTTAAGCCAAATAACATACACACACACAGAAAATCCAAACCACACAAGACACAAATTTCTTGCACACGCTCACACCACGCATGCAACGCACAAACACATGATGGGAGGCAGACAGACGTGAATGCATATGGTTGCATCACACAGAACCTTTTCGGCCTGGTTCTTGCGCGAAGAAAAGTTCGGCGCCTACGATTTCGGCCGTTTTTGCCGCCAAGTGCCTAGAAAGTGCATGAATGCCTATAGGCGTAGGTAAAAGCATTCAACAACCTGAACTTTATTGCATATTCGAGTGGCCCATGTTCAAATACACCTACTAGAGCCTTTTCGGCTTGGTTCTTACACGAAGAAAAGTTCGGCACTTACGATTTCGGCCGTTTTTGCCGCCAAGTGCCTAGAAAGCGCGTAATCACTATAGGCGTAGGGAAAAGCACTCAACAAATTGAATTTTATTGCATATTCGAGTGGCTCATGTTCAAATACACCTACTAGAGCCCTTTTGGCCTGGTTTTTGCGCGAAAAACAGTTCGGCGCCTACGATTTCGGCCGTTTTTGCCGCCAAGTGCCTAGAAAGCGCGTGAATCCCTATAGGCGCAGGGAAAAGCACTCAACAACCTGAATTTTATTGCATATTCGAGTGGCCCATGTTCAAGTACACCTACTAGAGCCTTTTGGGCCTGGTTCTTACGCGAAGAAAAGTTCGGCGACTACGATTTCGGCCGTTTTTTGCGCCAAGTGCCTAGAAAGCGCGTGAATCCCTATAGGCGTAGGGAAAAGCATTCAACAGCCTAATTTTTATTGCATATTCGAGTGGCCCATGTTCAAATACACCTACTAGACCCTTTTCGGCCTGGTTCTTGAGCGAAGAAAAGTTCGGCGCCTACGATTTCGGCCGTTTTTTGCGCCAAGTGCCTAGAAAGCTCGTGAATCCCTATAGGTGCACGGAAAAGCGTTCAACAACCTAAATGTTATTGCATATTCGAGTGGCTCATGACCAAATACACCTATTAGAGCCTTCTTGGCTTGGTTCTTGCGCGAAGAAAAATTCGGCGCCTATGATTTCGGCCGTTTTTGCCGACAAATGCCTAGCAAGCGCATGAATCCCTAGAGGCATAGGGAAAAGCGTTTAACAACCTGAATGTTATTGCATATTCGAGTGGCTCATATTTTAATGCACCTATTAGAGCCTTCTTGGCTTGGTTCTTGCGCAAAGAAAAGTTCTGCACCTATGATTTCGGCCGTTTTTTACGACAAATGCCTAGCAAGCGCATGAATCCCTAGAGGCACGGGGAAAAGCGTTCAATAACCTAAATGTTATTGCATATTCGAGTGGCTCATGTTCTAATGCACCTATTAGAGCCTTCTCGGCTTGGTTCTTGCGCAAAGCGCCTATGATTTCGGCCGTTTTTGCCGACGAATGCCTAGGAAGCGCATGAATCCCTAGAGGCGTAGGGAAAAGCGTTCAATAACCTGAATGTTATTGCATATTTGAGTGGCTCGTGTTCAAATGTACCTATTAGAACCTTTTCGGCTTGGTTCTTGCGCAAAGAAAAGTTCGGCGCCTATGATTTCGGCCGTTTTTTCCGACAGATGCCTAGCAAGCGCATGAATCCCTAGAGGCGTAGGGAAAAGCGTTCAACAACCTGAATTTTATTGCATATTTGAGTGGCTCGTGTTCAAATGCACCTATTAGAGCCTTCTCGGCTTGGTTCTTGCGCAAAGAAAAGTTTGGCGCCTATAATTTCGGCCGTTTTTGCAGACAAATGCCTAGCAAGCGCATGAATCCTTCGAGGCGTAGGGAAAGGTGTTCAACAATCCGAATGTTAATGTATATTCGAGTGGCTCGTGTTCAAATGCACCTATTAAAGCCTTCTCGGCTTGGTTCTTGCGGAAGGAAAAGTTGGGCGCCCATGATTTCGGCAGTTTTTGCCGACAGATGACTAGCAAGCGCATGAATCTCTCGTGGCGTAGGGAAAAGCGTTCAACAACCCGAATGTTATTGCATATTCGAGTGGCTCGTGTTAAAATGCACCTATTAAAGCCTTCTCGGCTTGGTTCTTGCGCAAAGAAAAGTTCGGCGCCTATGATGTCGGCCTTTTTTGCCGACAAATGCCTAGCAAGCGCATGAATCTCTCGAGGCGTAGGGAAAAGCGTTCAACAACCCAAATGTCATTGCATATTCGAGTGGCTCGTGTTCAAATGCACCTATTGGAGCTTTCTCGGCTTGGTTCTTGCGCAAAGAAAAGTTTGGCGCCTATGATATCGGCCGTTTTCGCCGACAAATGCATAGGAAGCGCATGAATCTCTCGAGGTGTATGGAAAATCATTCAACAACCCGAATGTCATTGCATATTCGAGTGGCTCGTGTTCAAATGCACCTATTAGAGCCTTTTCGGCTTGGTTCTTGCGCAAAGAAAAGTTTGGCGCCTATAATCTCGGCCGTTTTTGCCGACAAATGCCTAGCAAGCGCATGAATCCCTGTAGGCGTAGGGAAAAGCGTTCAACAACCTGAATGTCATTGCACATTTGAGTTGCTCGTGTTCAAATGTATCTATTAGAGCCTTCTCAGCTTGGTTCTTGTGCAAAGAAAAGTTCGGCGCCTATGATTTCGGTTGATTTTGCCGACAAATGCCTAGCAAGACATGAATCTCTATAGGTGTTGGGAAAGGCGTTCAACAACCTGAATTTTGTCGCATATTCGAGTGGCCCATGTTCAAATGCACCTATTGGAGCCTTTTCGACTTGATTCTTGCGCAAAGGAAAGTACGGATCTATGATTTCTGCCGTTTTTGCCGACAAATGCTTTGAAAGCGCATGAATCCCTATGAGCGTAGGGAAAAAACGTTCAACAACCTGAATGTTATTGCATATTCGTGTGGCTCATGTTCCAATCCACCTATTAGAGCCGTTTCGGCTTGGTTCTTGCGCGAAGATAAGTTCGGCGCCTATGATTTTGGCCGTTTTTGCCGACAAATGCTTTGAAAGCACATGAATCAGTACAGGCGTAGGGAAAAGCGTTCAACAAATGCACCTACCGGTATTAGAGCCTTTTCGGCTTCTTGCGCAAAGAAAAGTTCGGCGCCAATGATTTCGGTTGTTTTTGTCGACAAATGCTTAGAAAGCGCATGAATCCCAATAGGCATTGGGAAAAGCATTCAACAACCTGAATGTTATTGCATATTCGAGTTGCTCATGTGCAAATGCACATATTAGAACCTTTCTGGCTCGGTAATGGTAATGGTATTGATTATGGTAATTGTAGTGGTAATGGTAGTGATAATGGTAATGGTAATGGTAATGGTAGTGGTAGTGGTAATGGTAAAGGTAAGAGTAGTGGTAATGGTAATGGTAATGGTAATGGTAATGGTAATGGTAATCGTAATGGTAATGGAAATGGTAATGGTAATGGTAGTGGTAGTGGTAATAGTAATAGTCATGGTAATGGTAATGGTAATGTCAATGGTAGTGGTAGTGGTATTGGTAATGGTAATGGTAATGGTAATGGTAATGGTTATATTAAAGGTAGTGGTAATGGGAATGGTAATGGTAGCGGTAATGGTAGTGGTAATGGTAATCGTGATTGTAGTGGTAATGGTAATGGTAGTGGTAATGGTAATGGTAATGTTAATGGTAGTGGTTATGTTAATGGTAATGGTAATGGTAATAGTAATAGTAATAGTAATAGTAGTGGTAATAGTAATGGTAATGGTAATGGTATTTGTTACGATATGAAGTTTTATGAGAAGGCATTCCTGTATGCTGCAGGAGCCGACTCTACCGAGTACGAAGTCGAGGAGTCAGAAGAGTCGAAGCGACGCAGCAACCGTCTGACCAAGACCGATGCAGGCAGAAACATTTGAAGTGAAAAGGCGGGAACAAGTTCAAAAACAGGTTCCCGCGCCGCACGGTTTGAATTTGCTGTAATAAGGGAATGTACCCCTTAGAGTACATGGCTAGTCTAGGTCTTTTCGTATTCCCCTGTACTCTTATATAAACCCGATGTATGCATGCTATTATCAACTCAGTCATTTACATTCACTCTGACCTGAGATTCAAAACTTCCGCTGCAACACTACTCTGCGATCAACCCTGAGCGATCCTTCGCTAAGTCCCACTTGGGATTGTAACATGGTATGAGAGCTACTCAGGGATTCTTCGCAACCTCACTTCCGTGAAATTCGCCGAACCAAGATCTGGCGAGCGGCACACGCTCCAAGACCAAGATGGCCGGAGGATCCGGAGGCCAAGCAAATCTAACGGCTGAAGGACAATCCAACCCGGCTGCGACAAATGAGGCGACAACCACGATCGGCACTGCCGCCCTCGAGCAACTCTTCGCTCGACTTTCAACCATGGAGAAAGAACTCCAAGACCTGCGCAAAGGCGATGCGGGAACCTCTGAGCAACCAGCACAACCTGGACAACCGGCTGAGAAAAGCCGTGATACCGCCGCGCACACCTTCTCCCTCGACACAGACAAATCAACAACAACTGCCCCCCGTCCAAGTGATGAAGCTATCAACTCTGCGCAAGCACGCTTTCTTAGCGTTTCAAAAATCAAAACTACTGCCGCGTTTGACGGCAAGGACTTCTACACATGGAGTTTCGAGCTTGAGCTCCTCCTACAAACGGCGCAGATCTACCATTACTTCGACGGCTCCTACCCTAAACCGGTGGAAAACACCGAAGTCGCCAGGGCTCAGTACTACAGTGAGTCCCTCATGGCCTACAGTGTGCTGCTTCGCAATATGACGCCTGCGGAACAACTCAACATTCGCTCCTACAAGGAGAGCGACGCTCCAGCCTTGGAAGCTTGGAAGCACCTCGTTGAAGTTTATCAGCCGAAGGATTCGGTCACCACCAGCAGGCTTCTGCAGCAACTCCTGGAGATAAAAATGGGGCACGGGGAGAAGGCAAATCCGTATATTAACCGCTGTCGCAACATCCGTGACCAGATCACGAAGCATGGGAGTACAATCTCGGAAGAGATTTTCGTCAACATAGTCCTTCAAGGACTCGGGCCAGAGTGGAAGCCCTGCAAAGCGCTACTCCGACAGCGAGGAATCATCTCAGAAGCCGCGCTATGCGCCGCACTCCTGTCCGAACAGCAGGACATGGACTCGAGCAGAACAAGCTCCGCGCCGTGCCGAGAGCGCCTCGCCTTCTACGCAGACAACCGAGAAGAGCGACGACAGCCAAGGCGCCATTACTGCAAAATATGCAAAGTCTTCGAACATTCGACGGATCTATGCAAATCCCGATCCAACTACCGCCACCCAAATTCCACTCACCACAACAATTGGGTCGGCCGACAAGACACTCGTCACTCTCAGCCTTAGCATCAGATAGTTCGCCCTCCTGCACAGCACCAACACCAACAAAACCAAGGATCTCAGTCAGGAGCCCCCAGGAACATCATCGCGAACATGGCGACGCGCCGACGCCGCACCGCTGAACCTGACGAAGAGAATGAAGCCCAAGGAAGACTTCTGGAACCAGAAGAGGGTTGGAATAATCCCCTCACTAAAGATCACTATTACTTGTATGACGAGGACGAGCAGGATTGGAATCAGCCAATCACACTGCGGGAGAGCCCGCCACATGACAATCAGCGCTACGTACCGGTGGGATGGAAGGCAGATGAAGATCCCTCCTTCCACAGGCGCTACAAGGCAACCCTGGTGACTCCGCGACTGGCGCTGCTTCTGCGCAGAAACAACACCGACAACTACAACACCTGGTACCTGGACAGCTGCTGCAGACAGCATATGGTGGGATCAACGTGATACGTCTCGAACCTAAGCCGCGCCCCCGCAACCTACGTCACAGTCGCCAACAACGAGCAGCTGCGCGCCAATTCTCAAGGCATCGTCGTCCTGCAAGCACGAGACAGCAACACTCACATCTCCTTCAACGATGTCCTCTACGTCCCGAACCTCCGCTTCAATCTACTCTCGGCTGGACAACTCCGCGACTGTGGAGTCATAATCAACACGGATCTTGCAACGCGCGACCTCATTCTTACCTACGCTCCCCCAGACACACCTCCCGAGTCGTTCAAATACCTCGGTCGAGCCCGTTCAATCAACGGGATACATCCTGGACTTCGACGTACCCTCCTGCCAAGCGTCGTCAGACGAACTCGTGGACCTCGTTCCCCTCAAGTTTGCATTCATGAACAAAGAATCATGGGAGCATCCGGACGGTCGACCGTGGGTTCGCCGCAGCCCTCATCCCCGCGAGATCAACCTGCACGAGCCAGATATCAATGGGTTGTGCACAACATGCCACACACCCACGGCAAGCCGTACGGAGCAAGTTGAACGGGAGTACGCAGCAATTCAGGAGGCGGAGAGCGCTGAGGCAGAACCTACATGCATGACACGTGAAGAACTCGCCGTGTCATCTCACCGCATCTTCGGTGAGCCGAACAAGCAATTCGGGCAGCCGCGGGTGGACAGACCAAGGCCCTATTCGGACACCCTCCGCTTCGTTCTAGAAGCCAACACCACCACCCTCGACGAAGACGGAGAACCGCGCCCATACACCCGCGAATACTACCGTCACGAGATTGATCCAACCTGGAAAGACCCTGACGCACCAGAGGAGCTGAGCGTCAAGGAAGAACAGGATAAGGCCCGGGCGGAAAAGAAACAAAAACTGTATGAGGAGCGCATCGCGGCAGGATGGGACGAACAATCAGCACACGGAGGATGGGGCGACGAGGATACCAACCCAGAACACGGCGCAACCTGGGCATCCGCCACTGGAGCATGGGGAGCCAGCGCCAGCGGCACCGTCACCACGGGAGGTTGGGGCACAGCAGAACCCGAGGAAGGGGAGCTCACGCAAGAAGAGTTGGAGGAAGCTGAACGAGAGATGTAAGCAGAACGCGGAGTCGCACCACCCCGCGCTGTCATTCCTCTCGGACGACCCCCACGCACTCGCGAACGACCTCGCTCACCTCATCGTTGGAGCGATCCCTTGTCAGAGATTGAGGAGGGGAATATACCGCCAACACCTCCGCGGGACTCACTTGGTCCAATCTCCCGCCCAGATCCGTTCGCGCGCTTCATCGAAGGCACCACGACCCCGCTCACCATCATCTCCGACCGCGAATTTCTCGCCCTTTATCTCACAACGGCACCTGCAGAAGGAGAGACAGCGGCAGAAGCAGAAGCAGAGGGGCCAGACAACGAAGCAGAACCAGGAGAAGAAGAAGAACCTCCACTCTAGATACCGCAACTCACGGAAGCAGAAATAGCGGAACAACACGCCCGCTACAAGCGCACCTCCGGCATTCGCGCCGAAGATGACCTCTGGCACCAGCGGATGGGCCACCCCTCGCGCCAGACACTCGCCAACTGCCTCCGCGCCAAAGTTTTCCCGCCAGGAGCACTACTGCGCCCCGACGGAACGGAAATACAGCACACCACCCCTCATCCCATCACCTACACTGTCTGCCCCACAGTCGCACTCTCTCACACCGCCTATCCCTCCCTGGAGCCAAGCACCAACCACTACAAGAAGCTGGAGAAGGTGTACAGTGACTTCATCGTGCTCACTTGCGACGGACTCAGCGGCGAAAAATACACGCTGACCTTCATCGACGCCTACTCGCGCCACGTGTGGATCGCCAATGTCGATGCTCGCTCCAAGGCCCCGGAAGTGTTCCGCATCTTCCTCGCACACGCGCAACGCCAGTCCGGAAGGAAACTGAAGATCTGGCAGAGTGATGGGGCAAAGGAATTTCGTAGCAACGAACTGGAGAGCGTCCTCACCGAGAAGGGGATCAAGCACGAGATTTCCCTCCCCTACGCTCACCAGCAGCAAGGTGTCGCTGAGAGAGTCAATCGCACCCTCATGACAAAAGTCCGCGCCATCATGAACCAGTCCGGCCTGCCAAAGAAATTTTGGCCCTACGCCATGAACCACGCGGTGCGCCTGCACAATCTTCTCTCCACCACCGCCAACAAGGATAACTTGTCCCCACACATGAAGTGGACCGGCTCAAGGGGAGACCCCTCCATGCTGAGGGTAGGATGCATGGTGCAATATCGGCCGACCTCGGCCACAATCGGCAAATTCGTTCATCGTGCGCGCTGGGGAGTTCATCTGGGGCTCAGTCACGAGCACAAAGGATGGCTCATCCTTGACATTGACAGTAAGGAGATTGTTCCTGCACGCGACATTCTCTTCTACGAACGCCGCAATCAGGCACGAGGCTACGCCAACAGCGGCCGCAGCTTCGCGACTCCAGAAGACGAAGCAGCAGCAGCAGCACTGGACCGCGACGCCACCGACGAACATCCCAGCATCCCACCTCGCCCGCGCGACGACGACGACGACGACGATGACAGCGACGATGACCCTGCACCAGGACCATCACGGCGCCAGACAGAGCCAAGCACCACAGCACCCGGCTACGAAAGCGGAGATGACGACGTGGTGGAAGTCCCCACCACCATAGATACAACCAATGTGTCAGGCCTCCAACTTCTCGGCCTGCACACCTCCGTCTCTACCCTTGCACGGGCCGTGGAGCCAAAAAATCCTCGCCAGGCCCTAACCGGCCCTCACGCCAAGGAGTGGCGTGCTGCGATGGATGCGGAGATAAAGGCGCTGGAATCTCGTGACACCTGGGTCTTAGTCGATCGTGCAGCAGTGAAGGGGAGGAGGGTACTCAGCTGAAAATGGGTTTTTCGCTTGAAAACCAACGCTGACGGCACTATCGAGCGCTTCAAGGCATGCTGGGTCGTACGCGGATACGATCAGCGTGACGGCATTGACTTCGATCAGACCTTCGCTCCCGTCAGTCGCCACACCTCCGTCCGAATTCTACTCGCCATCGCCGCCGCTAAGCACCTGCCACTGCGACAGATCGACGTAAAGAATGCGTTTCTCTACGCGTTGGTGGATGCCACCATCTTTGTGGAGCAGCCGCACACCTACGGAGAAGGTGATCCCAGGGTCTGTCAACTGAAGAAGTCCCTTTACGGGATCAAGCAGGCGCCTCGCCTCTGGCAGCAGCATCTGTACAAAATCCTCCTCGAAATCGGCTTCAAGCAGCTTCCACACGACCCGGGAATGTATCGCCTTCACTTCAGTGGCGACTACATCCTCCTGACAGTATACGTCGACGACCTGCTGTACACGGGCACCTGCAACAAACTTCTCGATCAGTTTCAGGAGAACCTGGCGCAGCGCGTGGATATCACCATTAACCTCGAAGTGAAGCAGTTTTTGGGGTTAAACATCACTTACGCGCCAGAAGCAATTCATCTATCAGCCTCCAAGTACGCAGAGCAGCTAGGGGAATGCTTCAACATCTCCCCGGCACCACTCTCAACTCCCTACTGCAACCCCAGCACCAACTACAAACCGGACAACAAACCACTGTCACCCGCAGGGCTCCAACTGTACCAGCAGCAACTGGGTTGTCTACTCTTCGCCTCTGTCACCTGCCGACCCGACCTTTCGTACATCGCTAGCCAACTGGCGCAGTATTCTCGCAAGCCAGTAGCTGAGAACCAGCTCGACCTGGAACGTGCCCTGCAGTACTTCATCTCCACGCCTGACATTGGGCTCTCCTATTCCACGCTGACGACGACCTCCTTCAACCTCAACGGTTACGTGGACGCAGATCACGCCGCTGACCCTGACAATCGACGGTCTCGGACCGGCTTTGTTTTTCGTCTGGAACCAACTGGGCCAATCTCCTGGAACTCGCAGAAGCAGGAGCTGGTTGCCCTGTCGTCGGCTGAAGCAGAATACATCGCCGCGACAGCAGCAGTTCGCGAAGGCCTGTACCTTCAGGAGCTGCTACAGGAGGCGAAAATTCCAACTTCGCCTACCTTTCGCCTTCACTGTGATAACCAGAGTGCCATCAGGATCGCGAACAAGCCAGGGTTCGTGAACCGCACGAAGCACATCGCACTTCGGTACTTTTTCGTCAAGGACGAAATTGACCAAGGAAAGGTTGATCTCGCATACTGCCCGACCACTGAGATGGCAGCAGACTTCCTCACCAAGCGTCTGCCACGACAGCAGTACAAGCACTGCTCTGATCTCACCGGAGTAGTCAAGCGAGTCAGCTCCACCCGCGTCCAGGAATGAAGGGGAGTGTTACGATATGAAGTTTTATGAGAAGGCATTCCTGTATGCTGCGGGAGCCGACTCTACCGAGTACGAAGTCGAGGAGTCAGAAGAGTCGAAGCGACGCAGCAACCGTCTGACCAAGACCGATGCAGGCAGAAACATTTGAAGTGAAAAGGCGGGAACAAGTTCAAAAACGGGTTCCCGCGCCGCACGGTTTGAATTTGCTGTAATAAGGGAATGTACCCCTTAGAGTACATGGCTAGTCTAGGTCTTTTCGTATTCCCCTGTACTCTTATATAAACCCGATGTATGCATGCTATTATCAACTCAGTCATTTACATTCACTCTGACCTGAGATTCAAAACTTCCGCTGCAACACTACTCTGCGATCAACCCTGAGCGATCCTTCGCTAAGTCCCACTTGGGATTGTAACAGTATTTGTAATGCTAATGGTAATGGTATTGGTAATGTTAATGGTAATGGTAATGGTAATGGTAATGGTAATGGTAATGGTAATGGTAGTGGTGGTGGTAATGGTAGTGGTAATGGTAATGGTAATGGTAATGGTAATGGTAATAGTTCTGGTAATGGTAATGGTAGTGGTAGTGGTAATGGTAATTGTAATGGTAATAGTGATGGTAGTGATAATGGTCTTGGTAATGGTCTTCGTAATGGTAATGTTAACGGTAATAGTAGTGGTTATGGTAATGGTAATGGTAATTGTAATGGTAATGGTAATGATAATGTTAATGGTAATGGTGTTAGAAGAGTAAGCAGAACGAGGAGCCATAGCTAGGGTTTACCTAGCTAGGCAAGAGAGAATTAGGCAAAGGAGGAGGTTCACTAGCAAGCAGGTGGATACATATAGGAAACCCTAGGGGGTCATACTCACTACAGAGTACCCCACTACAGGCTAGACAAACTACACATTCTGACACACCCTCATAGTCAAAGTGGGGTATAATCAGCAGAGCAAGCAGTCATAGAGCAGGTTCACAAGTGCAAGCAAAGCTAGAGGCATTCACAACGGGCACGTGAGGAGGAGGAGGCTGGACAGTGAGAGGAGAGGAGATAGGAGGCGACGGCTGAAGCTGCAGACACACGGGCAACAGGAGCGGCTGGCACAGTGGCTACCGGGACAGCGCCCCGGACTACTGGAGTAACTGGCTCTGCGGCTAACTCTGAGCGGCAGGAGCAACGGACCCACGGGCGACAGGCGCAGCAGGCTCTCTGGGCTACCAGGACAGCGCCCCGGACTACAGGTGCTGCGGACGACAAGACGGCAGCCTCCGCTCAACCTCCCCCAACTGTCCCACCCCCCTTTTCACACACCCCTTGCTGCACCCCTAGCTCCACTCCCACGTCACCCCCTTAGCACCACTCCCTCGGCTCCCACACACCCACCCCCCTCAGCGGCAGCTGCAGCAGTGGGAGACGGAGGAGGAGGAGGAGGAGCAGGGGACTGTGTAGCACACCCGTCACCCCCATGCCCGCCACTCCCACACTCGCCACCCCCAAACCCTAAAACGGGCAGTTCGGGGCAGGAGCGCGGGCAGCAGCATGGGGGACGGCGCGCGGCCCCCAGGGCGCCACGACGGGGCAGCGGGGGGCCGCGCGCGGCTCCCCAGGGCGCCGCGACGGGGCAGCGGGGGGTCGCGCGCGGCTCCCCAGGGCGGCGCGACGGTCGACGGGGCAGCGGGGGGTCGCGCGTGGCTCCCCAGGGCAGCGCGACGGGGTTGCGGGGCGACGCGACCGTCGACGGGGCAGCGGGGGGTCGCGCGCGACCCTCAGGGCAGCGCGACGGGGTTGCGGGGCGACGCGACCGTCGACGGGGCAGCGGGGGGTCGCGCGCGGCTCCCCAGGGCAGCGCGACGGGGTTGCGGGGCGACGCGACCGTCGACGGGGGGGGGACGCGCGGGTCCCCGGGGTGACGCGCGAAGAAGGAAGCCGCCACGCGCCTCGGGGCGCACGGCGGGCAGAAAACCGCCATGCGCCCCGAGCGCGTGGCGGGAAGAAAAAGGCGTCGCACGCCACGGGGCGCGCGACAGACAGGAAAGCAGCGCAAGCACGTGGGGCCCACAGGCCAAGAGCGTAACAGCTCTGATTCCATGTTAGAAGAGTAAGCAGAACGAGGAGCCATAGCTAGGGTTTACCTAGCTAGGCAAGAGAGAATTAGGCAAAGGAGGAGGTTCACTAGCAAGCAGGTGGATACATATAGGAAACCCTAAGGGGGCATACTCACTACAGAGTACCCCACTGCAGGCTAGACAAACTACACATTCTGACAAATGGTAGTGGTAATAGTAATGGTAATGGAAATGGTAATGGTAATGGTAATGGTTATGGTAATGGTAGTGATAATGGTATTGGTAATGGTAATTGTAATGGTAATAGTAATGTTTATGGTAGTGGTAATGGTAATTGTAATGATAATGATAATGATATTGGTAATGGTAATGGTAATGGTAATGGTAATGGTAGTGGTAGTGGTAGTGGTAATGGTAGTGGGAATGGTAATGGTAATGGAAATGCTAATGGTAATGTTAATAGTAGTGGTAATGGTAATGGTAGTGGTAATGGTAATGGTAATTGTAGTGGTAGCGGTAATGGAAATGGTAATGGTAGTGGTAATGGTAATGGTAATGGTAATGTTAAAGGTAGTGGTAGTCGTATGGTAATGGTAATAGTAATAGTAGTGGTAATGGTATGGTAATGGTAATGGTAGTGGTAATGGTAATGGTAATGGGCTCAATTGGACCACGTCATCACTTGGTCCAAGTGCTCAATTGGACAAAGTAATTACTTGGACCAAGTCGTCATTTGGACCACGTCGTCATGTGGACCAACTGCTCACTTGGACCAAGTGCTATATTCGATCAAGTGTTTACTTTGACCAAGTCGTCACTTGGACCAAGTACTCAATTGGACCAAGTCATCGCTTAGACCAAGTCATCACTTGGACCAAGTGCGCACTTGGAAAAAGTGCTCATTTGGACCAAGTGCTCACTTGGACCAAGTCGTCAATTGGACCAAGTTGTAAATTGGACCAAGTGCTCCCTTGGACCAATTCGTTGCTTGGACCAAGTCGTCGCTTGGACCAAGTGCTCTCTTGGACCAAGTGCTCTCTTGGACCAAGTGCTCACTTGGACCAAGTCATCACTTGGACCACGTCGTTGCTTGGACCACGTCGTCGCTTGTGCCAAGTGCTCGGTCGGACGAAGTGCTCGCTTGGACCAAGTGCTTACTTGGACCAAGTCATCACTTGGACCGAGTGCCCGCTTGGACCAAGCCGTCGCTTGGACCAAGTCGTTACTTGGAACAAGTCGTCTCTTGGACCAAGTCGTCTCTTGGACAAAGACATCACTTGGACCAAGTCGTCATTTTGACCAAGTGCTCACTTCGACCAAGTGCTCAGTTGGACCAAGTGCTCATTTGGACCAAGTGCTCGCTTGGACCAAGTCGTTGCGGAAAGAAACTCTACAATGGTCGGGAGCTAGATTACAGGGGGTAGGCACGAGCTCTAAGAGTGATCGTAGCTTCCTTAGCGTTCTCTAGCAATTGTGCGTTCATAGAGAAATTTTGGCAAAAGTTTCACTAAGGAAAGTTGTATTTCAGAATGATTGAACAAGCAACGGCAAGAATGACCACATCAGAGCCTAGCAACCTAGCGGCCAGACAGGTCGACCGCCAGCACAGCATGGTCGACCGTCTGCCAGTGTTGCGTAGAGAAGACGCGCTAGCGCTATAGAAAGGCGGCCTGCCAACAAAGCAGGTCGACGGCGTGCCAACGCTACAGCAATGCGGCTGTCCAGCGTTCCACCCGTAGATGACAGCAGCGCGCTCGCTCGCAGGTGTGCACAGACGATTGGCCCAACATGCACCGTCACGCATCTGTCGGCTGTTGTCTGCGCCTGACAAGCCACATCGACTTCGGGATACCAGCCCGAAGTCACCTCCGCCATCGCGGCCTCGACGGCGTTCGCGTGCCTCCGCAGAACCTCGCCGAGGTAACTTGGTCGACCGGGTCGACCACCTAGTGCCCTGGTCGACGACCTTCCGCGTCGACCACAGCTCCCGTCAAGGACCGCACTGGTCGACGGACCCCTCCGTCGACCAACACGGTCGACTGCAGCCGTCGAGCTCCATCTACGACGGCTCCGCAACTTTCTCAGCCTAGTCGACGAACTGCTCCGTCGACCTCCCCGGTCGAATTAGGCCGCCAGCTCCCATCGGCGGCGGCGTCGCAGAGGTTGCCTGCAGATCGACAACCCCGTCAATCAGCACGCGTCAAACCCTGCAAATCAGTCGGCCGCACCACCCATTCGCCCGACCAGGAAGTCAGTGTCGCCCAAGCAATGGCGGGGCCAAGAACCCACTCCCGTTAACAATCGTCACTTGAATCATGTCATTGCTTGGACCAAGTCGTCACTTGGACCAAGTGCTCGCTTGGACCAAGTGCCTACTTGGACCAAGTCATCACTTAGACCAAGTTTTCATTGGACCAAGTCATCAATTGGACCAAGTCGTAAATTGGACCAAGTGCTCACTTAGACCAAGTCGTCGCTTGGACCAAATGCTCGCTTGGACCAAGTGCTCGCTTGGACCAAGTGCTCGCTTGGACCCAGTGCTCGCTTGGACCCAGTGCTTACTTGGACAAAGTGCTCACATGGACCAAGTCGTCAATTGGACCAAGTAGTCGTCACTTGGACCAAGTGCTCGCTTGGACCAAGTACTCACTTGGACCAAGTTGTCAATTGGACCAAGTCGTAAATTGGACCAAGTGCTGTCCTTGCTTGGACCAAGTCGTCGCTTGGACCAAGTCTCCCCATGGGCTGTGCAGGCAACCAGGTGTGCTAGTGCTGATAAACGATGTGGATTGGGAGCTCACAGGCAATCTAGAGTCCAGAGTGGAGGATGGCGATAGAGTCACTTTCATTTCCACATCCACACCTGCACGGAGGCTAGGCATGCACTTGTACTGCGTAGTAGAAAATTTGCATTGCTAACTGTAGGAAGGGGCCACCCTACAGAGCTGTTTAGTCTTATTGCTTTACAATGACCTACTAAGCCAAAACCGTAGCTGGTATGTGCTTTTTTGCAGCAGAAGGCCTCTGCTTGCCGATACAATGGGCTGCAGAAGGCTGAGACTGAGTGTGTGCACAGGAGGTTACTGCTCCTTCTGGAATGCCTTTCTCGCTTCTTTCAACTCCACGTTCATTGCCAGTAACTCCCTGGCTCTTGCAAACTTGCGTGGGTCCTGCATGCACACAGCACAGTAACCATGGTGACACATGGTGGGGAGGGGGAGCAGCAGAGACAATGAATGAATGAGGAGAGGGTGAGAAAGTGAGGGGGGACGTGCAAGAGAGGATGTGTGTGATACGAGAAATTGAGAGCGGATGAGCTTGAGAGGAGTAGGAGAGGAAGGGAGAGCCGATGACAGAAAATGAGTTCAAAAAGTGAGAGAGTGTGAGTGAGTGAGTAATGTGTGAGTGAGTGAGTGAGCGAGGGAGTGAGGGACTAGCCTTGCGGATGAGGAAGAGCACGTCTTCAGTGGTGAGGCGGCCTCGCCTGGCCACCACCTCCTGTGCGCGATGCACCAAGTCAGTGATGTACTCGATCACTATCTCCTCCACTAGCTCCACTGACTCCGGTAGGGGCTGATGGCAGATGGGGCAATAGGGAGATGGGAGGGATGTGATGATGTGCGTGGTGATGTTCTCCTTTGCCACCTCCGGTGCCCGATGCACGAGGTCTGTGATGCACTCGATCACTATCTCCTCCACTAGCTCAACTGACTCAGGTAGGGGCTGCAAGGAAGGGAGAGCAAGGGAGGGAGAGAGAGTAAGGGGGTTGCCAGGAAGTGCTCCATGCACAACATCAGTGATGTACTCGATCACTATCTCCTCCACTAGCTCCACAGACTCGGGTACGGGCTGGAGTGGCAAGAGGGAACACGGTATGGGGCAATAGGGAGAGATGGAGGAGCGTAAGGGTGAGGGCGGTGCACGAGGTCTGTGACGTACTCGATCACTATCTCCTCCACTAGCTCCACTGACTCGGGTGGGGGCTGGTGTGACACGTGAGGGCACGCAAAGGATTGCGGTGAAGGGGGATAGGGAGAGACGCGGGAGTGCGAGGGTGTGTGTGACCATCTCCTCTACCAGCTCCACCCACTCTGGCAGGGGCTGATGGCACACGATGTGGAGCATGCAATGAAAGGGAGAGAGCGCGCGAGATGAGGAGATACTTGCTGGCTGTGTCCTCTCAGAGTGGCTGCTGTGGGTGGTGG
This sequence comes from Closterium sp. Naga37s-1, assembly GCA_947471745.1. Taxonomy (NCBI): domain Eukaryota; kingdom Viridiplantae; phylum Streptophyta; class Zygnematophyceae; order Desmidiales; family Closteriaceae; genus Closterium; species Closterium sp. Naga37s-1. The sequence goes on along the minus strand of CANJKZ010000203.1, from coordinate 2,835,287 downwards.
GTCATCTCATGCTGATGGCGATGCAGAACCAGATGCAGAACCGGATGGGGAACCGGATGGGGAAACGGATGGGGAACCTGATGGGGAAACGGATGGGGAACCTGATGGGGAACCTGATGGGGAACCTGATGGGGAACCTGATGGGGAACCTGATGGGGAACCTGATGGGGAACCTGATGGGGAACCTGATGGGGAACCTGATGGGGAACCTGATGGGGAACCTGATGGGGAACCTGATGGGGAACCTGATGGGGAACCTGATGGGGAACCTGATGGGGAACCTGATGGGGAACCTGATGGGGAACCTGATGGGGAACCTGATGGGGAACCTGATGGGGAACCTGATGGGGAACCTGATGGGGAACCTGATGGGGAACCTGATGGGGAACCTGATGGGGAACCTGATGGGGAACCTGATGCGGAACCTGATGCGGAACCTGATGCGGAACCTGATGCGGAACCTGATGCAACCTGATGCGGAACCTGAAGCTGAACCTGATGCTGAACCTGATGCTGAACCTGATCCTGAAATCTGATCCTGAACCTGATGCTGAACCTGATGCTGAACCTGATGCTGAACCTGATGCTGAACCTGATGCTGAACCTGATGCTGAACCTGATGCTGAACCTGATGCTGAACCTGATGCTGAACCTGATGCTGAACCTGATGCTGAACCTGATGCTGAACCTGATGCGGAACCTGATGCGGAACCTGATGCGGAACCTGATGCGGAACCTGATGGGGAACCTGATGGGGAACCTGATGCGGAACCTGATGCGGAACCTGAAGGGGGACGTGATGCGGAACCTGATGCGGAACCTGATGCGGAACCTGATGCGGAACCTGATGGGGAACCTGATGGGGAACCTGATGGGGAACCTGATGGGGAACCTGATGCGGAACCTGATGCGGAACCTGATGCGGAACCTGATGAGGAACCTGATGAGGAACCTGATGGGGAACCTGATGCGGAACCTGATGCGGAACCTGATCCGGAACCTGATGCGGAACCTTATGCGGAACCTGATGGGGAACCTGATGGGGAACCTGATGGGGAACCTGATGCGGAACCTGATGCGGAACCTGATGCGGAACCTGATGCGGAACCTGATGCGGAACATGATGCTGAACCTGATGCTGAACCTGATGCTGAACCTGATGCGGAACCTGATGCGGAACCTGATGCGGAACCTGATGCAACCTGATGCGGAACCTGATGCTGAACCTGATGCTGAACCTGATGCTGAACCTGATCCTGAAATCTGATCCTGAACCTGATGCTGAACCTGATGCTGAACCTGATGCTGAACCTGATGCTGAACCTGATGCTGAACCTGATGCTGAACCTGATGCTGAACCTGATGCTGAACCTGATGCTGAACCTGATGCTGAACCTGATGCTGAACCTGATGCTGAACCTGATGCTGAACCTGATGCGGAACCTGATGCGGAACCTGATGCGGAACCTGATGCGGAACCTGATGGGGAACCTGATGGGGAACCTGATGCGGAACCTGATGCGGAACCTGAAGGGGGACGTGATGCGGAACCTGATGCGGAACCTGATGCGGAACCTGATGCGGAACCTGATGGGGAACCTGATGGGGAACCTGATGGGGAACCTGATGCGGAACCTGATGCGGAACCTGATGCGGAACCTGATGAGGAACCTGATGAGGAACCTGATGGGGAACCTGATGCGGAACCTGATGCGGAACCTGATGCGGAACCTGATGCGGAACCTTATGCGGAACCTGATGGGGAACCTGATGGGGAACCTGATGGGGAACCTGATGCGGAACCTGATGCGGAACCTGATGCGGAACCTGATGCGGAACCTGATGCGGAACATGATGCTGAACCTGATGCTGAACCTGATGCTGAACCTGATGCGGAACCTGATGCGGAACCTGATGCGGAACCTGATGCTGAACCTGATGCTGAACCTGATGCTGAACCTGATGCTGAACCTGATGCTGAACCTGATGCTGAACCTGATGCTGAACCTGATGCTGAACCTGATGCTGAACCTGATGCTGAACCTGATGCTGAACCTGATGCTGAACCTGATGCTGAACCTGATGCTGAACCTGATGCGGAACCTGATGCGGAACCTGATGCTGAACCTGATGCTGAACCTGATGCTGAACCTGATGCGGAACCTGATGCGGAACCTGATGCGGAACCTGATGCGGAACCTGATGCGGAACCTGATGCTGAACCTGATGCTGAACCTGATGCTGAACCTGATGCTGAACCTGATGCTGAACCTGATGCTGAACCTGATGCTGAACCTGATGCTGAACCTGATGCTGAACCTGATGCTGAACCTGATGCTGAACCTGATGCTGAACCTGATGCTGAACCTGATGCTGAACCTGATGCTGAACCTGATGCAGAACCTGATGCTGAACCTGATGCGGAACCTGATGCGGAACCTGATGCGGAACCTGATGCGGAACCTGATGCGGAACCTGATGCGGAACCTGATGCGGAACCTGATGCGGAACCTGATGCGGAACCTGATGCGGAACCTGATGCTGAACCTGATGCTGAACCTGATGCTGAACCTGATGCTGAACCTGATGCTGAACCTGATGCTGAACCTGATGCTGAACCTGATGCTGAACCTGATGCTGAACCTGATGCTGAACCTGATGCTGAACCTGATGCTGAACCTGATGCTGAACCTGATGCGGAACCTGATGCGGAACCTGAAGGCGAACCTGATGGCGAACCTGATGGCGAACCTGATGGCGAACCTGATGGCGAACCTGATGGCGAACCTGATGGCGAACCTGATGGGGAACCTGATGGCGAACCTGATGGGGAACCTGATGGGGAACCTGATGGGGAACCTGATGGGGAACCTGATGGGGAACCTGATGGGGAACCTGATGGGGAACCTGATGGGGAACCTGATGGGGAACCTGATGGGGAACCTGATGGGGAACCTGATGGGGAACCTGCTGGCGAACCTGCTGGCGAACCTGATGGGGAACCTGATGGGGAACCTGCTGAGGAACCTGCTGGGGAACCTGATGGCGAACCTGATGGCGAACCTGATGGCGAACCTGATGGCGAACCTGATGGCGAACCTGATGGGGAACCTGATGGGGAACCTGATGGGGAACCTGATGGGGAACCTGATGGGGAACCTGATGGGGAACCTGATGGGGAACCTGATGGGGAACCTGATGGGGAACCTGATGGGGAACCTGATGGGGAACCTGATGGGGAACCTGATGGGGAACCTGATGGGGAACCTGATGGGGAACCTGATGGGGAACCTGATGGGGAACCTGATGCGGAACCTGATGCGGAACCTGATGCGGAACCTGATGCGGAACCTGATGCGGAACCTGATGCGGAACCTGATGCGGAACCTGATGCGAAACCTGATGCGGAACCTGATGCGGAACCTGATCGGGAACCTGATGCGGAACATGATGCGGAACCTGATGCGGAACCTGATGGGGAACCTGATGGGGAACCTGATGGGGAACCTGATGGGGAACCTGATGGGGAACCTGATGGGGAACCTGATGGGGAACCTGATGGGGAACCTGATGGGGAACCTGATGGGGAACCTGATGGGGAACCTGATGGGGAACCTGATGGGGAACCTGATGGGGAACCTGATGGGGAACCTGATGGGGAACCTGATGGGGAACCTGATGGGGAACCTGATGCTGAACCTGATGCGGAACCTGATGCGGAACCTGATGCGGAACCTGATGCGGAACCTGATGCGGAACCTGATGCGGAACCTGATGCGGAACCTGATGCTGAACCTGATGCTGAACCTGATGCTGAACCTGATGCTGAAATCTGATCCTGAACCTGATGCTGAACCTGATGCTGAACCTGATGCTGAACCTGATGCTGAACCTGATGCTGAACCTGATGCTGAACCTGATGCTGAACCTGATGCTGAACCTGATGCTGAACCTGATGCTGAACCTGATGCTGAACCTGATGCTGAACCTGATGCTGAACCTGATGCTGAACCTGATGCTGAACCTGATGCTGAACCTGATGCGGAACCTGATGCGGAACCTGATGCGGAACCTGATGCGGAACCTGATGGGGAACCTGATGGGGAACCTGATGCGGAACCTGATGCGGAACCTGAAGGGGGACGTGATGCGGAACCTGATGCGGAACCTGATGCGGAACCTGATGCGGAACCTGATGGGGAACCTGATGGGGAACCTGATGGGGAACCTGATGGGGAACCTGATGGGGAACCTGATGGGGAACCTGATGGGGAACCAGATGGGGAACCTGATGGGGAACCTGATGGGGAACCTGATGGGGAACCTGATGGGGAACCTGAAGGGGAACCTGATGGGGAACCTGATGGGGAACCTGATGGGGAACCTGATGGGGAACCTGATGGGGAACCTGATGGGGAACCTGATGGGGAACCTGATGCTGAACCTGATGCGGAACCTGATGCGGAACCTGATGCGGAACCTGATGCGGAACCTGATGCGGAACCTGATGCGGAACCTGATGCGGAACCTGATGCTGAACCTGATGCTGAACCTGATGCTGAACCTGATGCTGAAATCTGATCCTGAACCTGATGCTGAACCTGATGCTGAACCTGATGCTGAACCTGATGCTGAACCTGATGCTGAACCTGATGCTGAACCTGATGCTGAACCTGATGCTGAACCTGATGCTGAACCTGATGCTGAACCTGATGCTGAACCTGATGCTGAACCTGATGCTGAACCTGATGCTGAACCTGATGCGGAACCTGATGCGGAACCTGATGCGGAACCTGATGCGGAACCTGATGGGGAACCTGATGGGGAACCTGATGCGGAACCTGATGCGGAACCTGAAGGGGGACGTGATGCGGAACCTGATGCGGAACCTGATGCGGAACCTGATGCGGAACCTGATGGGGAACCTGATGGGGAACCTGATGGGGAACCTGATGCGGAACCTGATGCGGAACCTGATGCGGAACCTGATGAGGAACCTGATGAGGAACCTGATGGGGAACCTGATGCGGAACCTGATGCGGAACCTGATGGGGAACCTGATGGGGAAGCTGATGGGGAACCTGATGCGGAACCTGATGCGGAACCTGATGCGGAACCTGATGCGGAACCTGATGCGGAACCTGATGCGGAACCTGATGCGGAACTTGATGCGGAACCTGATGCGGAACATGATGCTGAACCTGATGCTGAACCTGATGCTGAACCTGATGCGGAACCTGATGCGGAACCTGATGCGGAACCTGATGCTGAACCTGATGCTGAACCTGATGCTGAACCTGATGCTGAACCTGATGCTGAACTTGATGCTGAACCTGATGCTGAACCTGATGCTGAACCTGATGCTGAACCTGATGCTGAACCTGATGCTGAACCTGATGCTGAATCTGATGCTGAACCTGATGCTGAACCTGATGCGGAACCTGATGCGGAACCTGATGCTGAACCTGATGCTGAACCTGATGCTGAACCTGATGCGGAACCTGATGCGGAACCTGATGCGGAACCTGATGCTGAACCTGATGCTGAACCTGATGCTGAACCTGATGCTGAACCTGATGCTGAACCTGATGCTGAACCTGATGCTGAACCTGATGCTGAACCTGATGCTGAACCTGATGCTGAACCTGATGCTGAACCTGATGCTGAACCTGATGCTGAACCTGATGCAGAACCTGATGCTGAACCTGATGCGGAACCTGATGCGGAACCTGATGCGGAACCTGATGCGGAACCTGATGGGGAACCTGATGGGGAACCTGATGCGGAACCTGATGCGGAACCTGAAGGGGGACGTGATGCGGAACCTGATGCGGAACCTGATGCGGAACCTGATGCGGAACCTGATGGGGAACCTGATGGGGAACCTGATGGGGAACCTGATGCGGAACCTGATGCGGAACCTGATGCGGAACCTGATGAGGAACCTGATGAGGAACCTGATGGGGAACCTGATGCGGAACCTGATGCGGAACCTGATGCGGAACCTGATGGGGTACCTGATGCGGAACCTTATGCGGAACCTGATGGGGAACCTGATGGGGAACCTGATGGGGAACCTGATGCGGAACCTGATGCGGAACCTGATGCGGAACCTGATGCGGAACCTGATGCGGAACCTGATGCGGAACCTGATGCGGAACCTGATGCGGAACATGATGCTGAACCTGATGCTGAACCTGATGCTGAACCTGATGCGGAACCTGATGCGGAACCTGATGCGGAACCTGATGCTGAACGTGATGCTGAACCTGATGCTGAACCTGATGCTGAACCTGATGCTGAACCTGATGCTGAACCTGATGCTGAACCTGATGCTGAACCTGATGCTGAACCTGATGCTGAACCTGATGCTGAACCTGATGCTGAACCTGATGCTGAATCTGATGCTGAACCTGATGCTGAACCTGATGCGGAACCTGATGCGGAACCTGATGCTGAACCTGATGCTGAACCTGATGCTGAACCTGATGCGGAACCTGATGCGGAACCTGATGCGGAACCTGATGAGGAACCTGATGAGGAACCTGATGGGGAACCTGATGCGGAACCTGATGCGGAACCTGATGGGGAACCTGATGGGGAAGCTGATGGGGAACCTGATGCGGAACCTGATGCGGAACCTGATGCGGAACCTGATGCGGAACCTGATGCGGAACCTGATGCGGAACCTGATGCGGAACCTGATGCGGAACATGATGCTGAACCTGATGCTGAACCTGATGCTGAACCTGATGCGGAACCTGATGCGGAACCTGATGCGGAACCTGATGCTGAACCTGATGCTGAACCTGATGCTGAACCTGATGCTGAACCTGATGCTGAACTTGATGCTGAACCTGATGCTGAACCTGATGCTGAACCTGATGCTGAACCTGATGCTGAACCTGATGCTGAACCTGATGCTGAATCTGATGCTGAACCTGATGCTGAACCTGATGCGGAACCTGATGCGGAACCTGATGCTGAACCTGATGCTGAACCTGATGCTGAACCTGATGCGGAACCTGATGCGGAACCTGATGCGGAACCTGATGCTGAACCTGATGCTGAACCTGATGCTGAACCTGATGCTGAACCTGATGCTGAACCTGATGCTGAACCTGATGCTGAACCTGATGCTGAACCTGATGCTGAACCTGATGCTGAACCTGATGCTGAACCTGATGCTGAACCTGATGCTGAACCTGATGCAGAACCTGATGCTGAACCTGATGCGGAACCTGATGCGGAACCTGATGCGGAACCTGATGCGGAACCTGATGGGGAACCTGATGGGGAACCTGATGCGGAACCTGATGCGGAACCTGAAGGGGGACGTGATGCGGAACCTGATGCGGAACCTGATGCGGAACCTGATGCGGAACCTGATGGGGAACCTGATGGGGAACCTGATGGGGAACCTGATGCGGAACCTGATGCGGAACCTGATGCGGAACCTGATGAGGAACCTGATGAGGAACCTGATGGGGAACCTGATGCGGAACCTGATGCGGAACCTGATGCGGAACCTGATGGGGTACCTGATGCGGAACCTTATGCGGAACCTGATGGGGAACCTGATGGGGAACCTGATGGGGAACCTGATGCGGAACCTGATGCGGAACCTGATGCGGAACCTGATGCGGAACCTGATGCGGAACCTGATGCGGAACCTGATGCGGAACCTGATGCGGAACATGATGCTGAACCTGATGCTGAACCTGATGCGGAACCTGATGCGGAACCTGATGCTGAACGTGATGCTGAACCTGATGCTGAACCTGATGCTGAACCTGATGCTGAACCTGATGCTGAACCTGATGCTGAACCTGATGCTGAACCTGATGCTGAACCTGATGCTGAACCTGATGCTGAACCTGATGCTGAACCTGATGCTGAATCTGATGCTGAACCTGATGCTGAACCTGATGCGGAACCTGATGCGGAACCTGATGCTGAACCTGATGCTGAACCTGATGCTGAACCTGATGCGGAACCTGATGCGGAACCTGATGCTGAACCTGATGCTGAACCTGATGCAGAACCTGATGCTGAACCTGATGCGGAACCTGATGCGGAACCTGATGCGGAACCTGATGCGGAACCTGATGGGGAACCTGATGGGGAACCTGATGCGGAACCTGATGCGGAACCTGAAGGGGGACGTGATGCGGAACCTGATGCGGAACCTGATGCGGAACCTGATGGGGAACCTGATGGGGAACCTGATGGGGAACCTGATGGGGAACCTGATGCGGAACCTGATGCGGAACCTGATGCGGAACCTGATGAGGAACCTGATGAGGAACCTGATGGGGAACCTGATGGGGAACCTGATGGGGAACCTGATGGGGAACCTGATGGGGAACCTGATGGGGAACCTGATGGGGAACCTGATGGGGAACCTGATGGGGAACCTGATGGGGAACCTGATGGGGAACCTGAAGGGGAACCTGATGGGGAACCTGATGGGGAACCTGATGGGGAACCTGATGGGGAACCTGATGGGGAACCTGATGGGGAACCTGATGGGGAACCTGATGCTGAACCTGATGCGGAACCTGATGCGGAACCTGATGCGGAACCTGATGCGGAACCTGATGCGGAACCTGATGCGGAACCTGATGCGGAACCTGATGCTGAACCTGATGCTGAACCTGATGCTGAACCTGATGCTGAACCTGATGCGGAACCTGATGCGGAACCTGATGCGGAACCTGATGCGGAACCTGATGCGGAACCTGATGGGGAACCTGATGCGGAACCTGATGCGGAACCTGAAGGGGGACGTGATGCGGAACCTGATGCGGAACCTGATGCGGAACCTGATGGGGAACCTGATGGGGAACCTGATGGGGAACCTGATGGGGAACCTGATGCGGAACCTGATGCGGAACCTGATGCGGAACCTGATGAGGAACCTGATGAGGAACCTGATGGGGAACCTGATGGGGAACCTGATGGGGAACCTGATGGGGAACCTGATGGGGAACCTGATGGGGAACCTGATGGGGAACCTGATGGGGAACCTGATGGGGAACCTGATGGGGAACCTGATGGGGAACCTGATGGGGAACCTGATGGGGAACCTGATGGGAACCTGATGGGGAACCTGATGCGGAACCTGATGCGGAACCTGATGCGGAACCTGATGCGGAACCTGATGCGGAACCTGATGCGGAACCTGATGCGGAACCTGATGCGGAACCTGATGCGGAACCTGATGCGGAACCTGATGCGGAACCTGATGCGGAACCTGATGCGGAACCTGATGCGGAACCTGATGCGGAACCTGATGGGGAACCTGATGGGGAACCTGATGGGGAACCTGATGGGGAACCTGATGGGGAACCTGATGGGGAACCTGATGGGGAACCTGATGGGGAACCTGATGGGGAACCTGATGGGGAACCTGATGGGGAACCTGATGGGGAACCTGATGGGGAACCTGATGGGGAACCTGATGGGGAACCTGATGGGGAACCTGATGGGGAACCTGATGGGGAACCTGATGGGGAACCTGATGGGGAACCTGATGGGGAACCTGATGGGAACTGAACCTGATGCGGAACCTGATGCGGAACCTGATGCGGAACCTGATGCGGAACCTGATGCGGAACCTGATGCGGAACCTGATGCGGAACCTGATGCTGAACCTGATGCTGAACCTGATGCTGAACCTGATGCTGAAATCTGATCCTGAACCTGATGCTGAACCTGATGCTGAACCTGATGCTGAACCTGATGCTGAACCTGATGCTGAACCTGATGCTGAACCTGATGCTGAACCTGATGCTGAACCTGATGCTGAACCTGATGCTGAACCTGATGCTGAACCTGATGCTGAACCTGATGCTGAACCTGATGCTGAACCTGATGCTGAACCTGATGCTGAACCTGATGCGGAACCTGATGCGGAACCTGATGCGGAACCTGATGCGGAACCTGATGGGGAACCTGATGGGGAACCTGATGCGGAACCTGATGCGGAACCTGAAGGGGGACGTGATGCGGAACCTGATGCGGAACCTGATGCGGAACCTGATGCGGAACCTGATGGGGAACCTGATGGGGAACCTGATGGGGAACCTGATGCGGAACCTGATGCGGAACCTGATGCGGAACCTGATGAGGAACCTGATGAGGAACCTGATGGGGAACCTGATGCGGAACCTGATGCGGAACCTGATGCGGAACCTGATGGGGAACCTGATGCGGAACCTTATGCGGAACCTGATGGGGAACCTGATGGGGAAGCTGATGGGGAACCTGATGCGGAACCTGATGCGGAACCTGATGCGGAACCTGATGCGGAACCTGATGCGGAACCTGATGCGGAACCTGATGCGGAACCTGATGCGGAACATGATGCTGAACCTGATGCTGAACCTGATGCTGAACCTGATGCGGAACCTGATGCGGAACCTGATGCGGAACCTGATGCTGAACGTGATGCTGAACCTGATGCTGAACCTGATGCTGAACCTGATGCTGAACCTGATGCTGAACCTGATGCTGAACCTGATGCTGAACCTGATGCTGAACCTGATGCTGAACCTGATGCTGAACCTGATGCTGAACCTGATGCTGAACCTGATGCTGAACCTGATGCAGAACCTGATGCTGAACCTGATGCGGAACCTGATGCGGAACCTGATGCGGAACCTGATGCGGAACCTGATGGGGAACCTGATGGGGAACCTGATGCGGAACCTGATGCGGAACCTGAAGGGGGACGTGATGCGGAACCTGATGCGGAACCTGATGCGGAACCTGATGCGGAACCTGATGGGGAACCTGATGGGGAACCTGATGGGGAACCTGATGCGGAATCTGATGCGGAACCTGATGCGGAACCTGATGAGGAACCTGATGAGGAACCTGATGGGGAACCTGATGCGGAACCTGATGCGGAACCTGATGCGGAACCTGATGGGGTACCTGATGCGGAACCTTATGCGGAACCTGATGGGGAACCTGATGGGGAACCTGATGGGGAACCTGATGTGGAACCTGATGCGGAACCTGATGCGGAACCTGATGCGGAACCTGATGCGGAACCTGATGCGGAACCTGATGCGGAACCTGATGCGGAACATGATGCTGAACCTGATGCTGAACCTGATGCTGAACCTGATGCGGAACCTGATGCGGAACCTGATGCGGAACCTGATGCTGAACGTGATGCTGAACCTGATGCTGAACCTGATGCTGAACCTGATGCTGAACCTGATGCTGAACCTGATGCTGAACCTGATGCTGAACCTGATGCTGAACCTGATGCTGAACCTGATGCTGAACCTGATGCTGAACCTGATGCTGAATCTGATGCTGAACCTGATGCTGAACCTGATGCGGAACCTGATGCGGAACCTGATGCTGAACCTGATGCTGAACCTGATGCTGAACCTGATGCGGAACCTGATGCGGAACCTGATGCGGAACCTGATGCTGAACCTGATGCTGAACCTGATGCTGAACCTGATGCTGAACCTGATGCTGAACCTGATGCTGAACCTGATGCTGAACCTGATGCTGAACCTGATGCTGAACCTGATGCTGAACCTGATGCTGAATCTGATGCTGAACCTGATGCTGAACCTGATGCTGAACCTGATGCAGAACCTGATGCTGAACCTGACTGCCATGACTGACATGACTAACAGCACACGAACTCGTGAAATCTGACAGACAGGGGTTCACCTCGGGACTACCATCACCGACAGAGCCAGGGCTCACCTCGGGATCATCCCCAAAGCCGTACATGATGAGCCACACTGCACGCACAGCAGACGCAACACAGAGCGGTTTGGATGGGTGGATGGGAGCACGTGGGAGCAGCATGAAGGAGTTAGTACGCTCAATGAAACTGCATGTGGGGTGAACTGTGAGGGGGCATGAAACGATGCATGAAACGGAAAAGCATTAACTCCCTTCCGCTTTCTCCCAACCCTTCTCACCCCCACTCCTTCTCGCCTCTCTTCCTTCTCACCCAACCTACATCTCCCCCCCCACTCCATCTCCGCACACTCCAACGCCCCACTCACATTCTCTCAGAAAGATTCCCGCCTTTTTCGTCCACCCGCTAAACTCCTCAGCCGGATGGAAAGATGCATGGAACGTGCAAGCTCAATCCCCCTTCCGCTTTCTCTCAACAGCCCTCTCTCTCCCATCTACCCCGCCCCACTCACGTTCTCTCAGGAAGATTCCCGCCTTTTTCTTCGATCCGCCCAACTCCTCCGCCGCCGCTTTCCCCTTCGCCCGCCCCGCTCCCCCGCCTCCGCCAGAAGGTCCCTCCGCGCCCTCATTCCCCTGCATGCCCGCGGGCGCGCGGAGCACGCGGACGCGCAAGGCGGAAGCTCGGAACAGGCGGAAGCTCAGCGCAAGGAAAGGCTCAGCACAACGTGGCGGGAAGCGCGCAGCAGCAGAGGTCTCAGCCGCGCCAGCAAGAAATGGTGGGCGCACGGCAGGGATGGAACCAGAGGAGGTACTAGAAGAGAATCGATAGAGGGCAGGGAGCGGCGGAATAATGCTCGAGAATAGCGGGACGTGTGGGGTTACAGCAGTACGAGCAATCGCGACACGCTGCGAGTAGAAGCTGTATTGGCTGTTAGGAAGCAAACGCGCTTCATGTGCACGAGTTCTGTACTTCTAGGCTATTCGCCAATTCACGTAACATATTTTACCTGCACTGTCGATTTACCCTAGGCACCAAAGACATGCTTATATCATCAACAGCGTGCCATAATTTGAAATATGTTACATATTCATATCAATTTCACAGTTCCTATAAGCTCTATCGGCCGAGGGAAGGGCACACGCGTGGCCTCCCCACGCTCCACCGCATTGGGTAGGTCCAACGATTGCACGGCCTTGGCCCCCTCCGCTTGCCATAGCTGCTCACATGGGTGTCACAAATAACAGTAAATGTCGAGAAAGGGAATGCGTAGGGAAGGGACCACATTGGGGGGAGATTGGTGCACAAGGAACACAAGGAAAAGACATCCACACACCCCACGAGCTCACACCGCTTACAGTGACGTGCGCAAACGGATTGAGCGAGCGAACCGCCTCCCCATCCTTCCCTCCCCTTAGCTCCACGGCGAGAGCAGCCACGTGTTGATCAAACAGCAGCGCCGTTGCCAGCACCGTCACTGCACGCCCCTCCATGGGAGCATACCCCACCACTGCCGGCACGCCCTGCTCCTTCTTGTGTGCCAGCGTCACATGCAGCCACCCCAACCCTCTGCTGCTGCCACCATCACCACCAGCAGCACCACCACCGCCACCCACTTCCAATTTCTTTCTCAAAGGGCCTTCCGCTGTTTTCCAGAAATCTGCCATGCGAGAATCAGATCGTGCCAGCTCTTCCAACGTCTGCAATAACTGCCGCCCGCTCGTCGCCATGTCAGCGCCACCTGGCGCCACATCAGCAACTGGATCAATCACCACCGCTGCCAGTTGGATGCTGCGGAAGCTCGTCTTGGCGGTGACCAGTGGCCGAATTTGTCCTGTAGCGATCTGGTGTAGCTGGTTTTGGACTGTAGCGACCACTTGGTCCAGAGGCAGTTGGATGGAAGTGAGGTAGGGGGCATGCTTGTGCAGCACCGCTCTCAACTCCCCCTCCCACTCTAACACCTCCTCTGCCATTGGCGTTTTCAGAGGCTCCTTGCTGCGGTAGCCACAGGGGGATGGGTGAGGGTGTGAGGGGTAGAGATGTGAGGGATGAGAGGGTGAGGGGGATGCGGGAGAGGAGAGTAAGGATTGTGAGACGAAACATGTGTGGGACGACGAGTGGAGGGGTTGGGAAGACCAGTAGTGTGAGAGCAAGACCAAGAGCAAGAGAGAGTCTGGGACATGACATTTGAGACAACAAAAAAAAAGTTCTTCCTAGAGAATGTGCTCCTGCCGTATGCCACACCGGCCTTACACCCTCCCTGCCAAACACCCGCAACGCACCCTTTGTGTCTTTTCCATATCTTTTCCCGCAGCTTATGCCCCGTCTTGATGACGCCAGCTATCTCTTCTGGTAGTGGCGGGCTGGTGCAAGAAGGGAGAAGAGAGGGGCAGTGCAAAGAGGAGATGGAAATCAGACTCGACAGCAGGATGTGCTCTTTGCAGGGAGGGTGGTGGTGGAGGGTGTGCAGGGGATACAAAGCAGAAACCCAGAGCGATCACGCAGGCACAAGATCACAATGTCATGCATGATCATGCTCCCCAATGGCCGCACACACTCACGAGTCAGGCTTGACTACAGGCATGGTCACGAGCACGCCAAAGCGCTGCTTCAGTTCCGCCTCAAAATCCTCCCGGTTCTGATGCAGTCATGGGGGGGCGTGGGTGGAGGGTGGAGAGATGAGTGAATGCAAGGTGATATCTGGGCAGGGTGGGTGGATGAACCACACATTGAACCAAGCACACGGGACAAAGCATTGGATGGCATGGCAAAGAAAGGGAGGCAGAGCATGGGGTGGGGTGGGACTGACATGTCTGCCGTAGAGCGAATGGAAGTTGAGCACCACTTGGCCCGGTGCTGGCGAGCTTGAATCCAGATCGCCCTGCGACGACATGGGGCAGGGGGGAGAAAACGCGTGACCACGGGGAAGAGGGACGGATGTGGTGAGGGCCGGACGTGGGAGGAACTGTAAATGCTGACCCACCTTGGTCTGTTGTATACCAAGGTGGAATGGAAATTCCTGTTGAATTGAGTTCGTTGATGAATAGCCTACAGGCCTAAACGACAGACATAGACAAAGGTTCTTGTGAGGAGGTTTGGTATGGAGAGGGGATCTCACGGGATGATTGGTGCGTTGAATCACGCGGAAAAGAAACACCGCCAGCACTCGCCAGTCGAAGGCATTGTGCAGTGTGCCTGCACGGTGCAGAGCGGTGCAGGGGGGTGGGATGGGGTAGACGGCTCTGCCAAGTGACAACACGGTGCTTGCATCCCCTGAAAGGTTGAATTCAAGCACAGACCTTGCAAAACGGGAGGAACAAAAAATCAGGATACATCAGCCTTAATCTCTACCTCCGTCTGCCCTCCCTAATTCACCACCTCTCCTCCCTCCACACTCTGTCCACCACCACCAGCCCACACCCATGCTTTCCTCCCTCAAAACCCCCTATCACCCTCCCCCGGACAGCTCACCTAGCGAGGCAGGCACAACAGGCACGCCTATCAGCCCTGTGTCGTGGCACATGGCTTCTATCTGGATGGATGGCACACGTAGGTGGGGGATGGAGTGTGAGAAACAGGGGGGATGGAGTGTGAGAAACAGGGGGGATGGAGTGTGAGAAACAGGGGGGATGGAGTGTGAGAAACAGGGGGGATGGAGTGTGAGAAACAGGGGGGATGGAGTGTGAGAAACAGGGGGGATGGAGTGTGAGAAACAGGGGGGATGGAGTGTGAGAAACAGGGGGGATGGAGTGTGAGAAACAGGGGGGATGGAGTGTGAGAAACAGGGGGGATGGAGTGTGAGAAACAGGGTGGATGGAGTGTGAGAAACAGGGGGGATGGAGTGTGAGAAACAGGGGGGATGGAGTGTGAGAAACAGGGTGGATGGAGTGTGAGAAACAGGGGGGTAACTTGAGTTGATGCAGTTTCGACAGACTCGAAGCCCAACACACCCGTGTCGTGGCAGGTTGCTTCTATCTGGCCGCTAAACATGGGCTTCAGGATGGGGTGAGAGCAACAGAGGGGAAATCCTGAGCTGATGCAGTTGTGAGACGTTTTAAATGCCGGCAGCCCTGTGCCGCAAATGGGCTCTATCTGGATGTCAGAAGTAGTAAGAAAATGCTCGCAGCATGAGCACATGAGCACATGAGCACGAAAGCATGAGAGCATGTGAGCACACGAGCACATAAAGCAAGTGAGCACGCGAGGATGAGAACACAGGAGCAAGAGAGCTCGCACCTGGTTCCACACTTCCTCGTTAGGGGCGTTCTTATCCGCCAGCACGTTCACACTCGCCCCCCTCTCCTTCCTCATGCGCGCCCCCAACACCTTCCAGTACTTTCCTGCGTAGTACAGACCGGTGGGATGCGGTGGGACACGGTGGGATGCAGTGGGATGGGGTGGGATGAGGTGGGAGGGACAGCGAGCAAGAAAGAGGTGAGTATGGCATGGAGAGGCAAGGGGGGACGGCAGAGGCTAAGGAAGGGAGAGGATGTGTTACGATGTGCGATGATGTTCCATGCAACCATGCACCCACCGATTGTCTTGTCGCCCATAATGTGCAAGCATTCCCTCCCATCCCCCAACGGCCCTCCACCCTCCTCCACCTCTCTTCTTCCCTCCCCTCCCTCCTTGCTTCCTCCCTCACCCCCTGTCGCTCTCTCCCCTCTCCTTCCTCCCCTTTCTCCTCCACCTCCCCCTCCTGCCCCCGGTCCTTTCTCCCCGCCACCTCTCCCACCTTTCTTCCCTTTGCCCTTCCCTCTCGTCACCTCCTGCCACCCATCCTCCTCCTCTACCGCCCCTGCCTCTGCTCCTGCAACAGGGTCCGCTGAAGCATCCCCCCCGTCTCTCGCTCCCTGCGCAGACGACTCGCCCTCCCTGCCAGTCCGTGCCTGCTCAGCTGAATCACTGCCTCCACCGCCCCCGCTGCCTCTACCCATCTGCATAAGGGCTTCTGAGAGAGCGGATTTGGCACACCCAGGGATCCCCGGGAAAAACACCAGCAGTCCCTTGCCCTGCTCCCCCCTCCCCTCCCCTCCCCCTGCCGCCCCCTCACTCTCCTCCCCCCGCGTCCCCTCACTCCCCTCCCCTCTCTTCCCCTCGCTCCCCTCCCCTGCTTCCCCCTCCCATGCGGCCCCCACTGCCTTTGCCTGTGCTGCGCCCCTCTTGGCGTAGGCAGCAAGAAAGGGTTCGGCATAGTCGAGGTAGGAGTTGGATGAGACGGACTTGGGCGGGCGGGGGGACGAGGGTGGGCCTAGCACATAGTCCGCCCTGGGAGGGACAGGGGGGGGGAGAGCGGAATGGAGGCGGGATGTGAGGAAGGAGGAGGTATATGGCAGCGGACAGCTTACTGGACACAGGGGAAGGGCGAAGTCGGAGGAGTTGGTGTAGGGGCAAGGTTGAGGGGAACGTTGGAGGGAGAGACAGTGCGGGGTGCGAAGGCCGTAGAAAGGTAAGGGCACATGCGAGCGCGCAACGCTCAACATGCTGCGCCGCTTTTTAGAGATTTGAAAAAAAACAAGGCAAACTCTGCATCATGCTCTGCGCACTGCATCGCACTCGATTGCACCGCACTGCATCGTGCACGCACCATGCTCGGCAGAGCGCAGTCATCTCGTGAGTGGCAGCAGGGGACGTGCCCCACACCTTGAGCAGCCTGCTCCCACACACACAGCGCCAGTGAGGATAGGGGGGATGGGGGGAAGAGGAAAGCAGGTGTCCAGCTGGAGAGTGAGGAGGGGGCAGGTTGCTGTGCAAGCTTGAAGTAGTAATAATAATAGAAAACTTGGAAAAAACGGTGGAGGGATGAGGGGAGCACGAGGCGGGGTCCCAACCCATGCACATGCCACATGCACCCCATGAATGTCCCCCCACCCCCACCTGGTAGCATACGCCATGTATTCATGGCGCCCCTTCTTCAGCAGCGTACTCTCACTCCATGCACATGGGGCCATGTGCATGCACATGGCACATGCACATGCACATGGCACATGGCACATGCACATGGCACATGGCACATGCACATGGCACATGCACATGCACATGGCACATGGCACATGCATACCAGACACCAGCACCTCACCCCCGGCCCCCACCTGGTAGCATACGCCATGTACTCATGGCGCCCCTTCTTCAGCAGCGTGCCGAGTCCGTTGCGTATTAGAAACGTCCGTAGCTTGTACGGTAGGAACTTCATCTTCAGCATCACATGCGGCACCTGCTTCCTATCCCCGCCCTCCTCCTCCCCCTCCTCCTCCTCCTCCCTGCCCTTACTCTCCACACTCTCCTCCTGTCTCAGATCCTTGGCATTCTCCTTCCGCCCGCTTCGCACTTCATCATCATCATCATCATCATCATTACCAGCAGCAGCGGCGGCATCAGCCGTTGCAGCTACCAACTGCTTCCCCGTGCCCTTGTCCACCTCCACGACCGCAGCTTCCAGGAAGAACCCCCGGTAGAGCGGCCACAGACTAGGGTCCTTGCTGGAGGCATGGCAGGTGTGACGGTGGCGGGTGGGTGAGGGCGGGCGTGAGAGTAGGGAAGGGGGTGAGGGCGGGCAAGAGAGTGAGGGTGAGAGGGAGAGTGAGAGTGAGAGTGCGGAGAGGGGATGGGAAGGATGTGCAGGACAGCTAGAAGATGGATAGGAGCACGTTGGTGGACAAATAATGGACTCTGAAGGTTTCAGGTTTAGAGAAGATGGTTTGAAATTTCAACCATCAAACCACATCACTGCATCTCACCGCATCAGTTGCTGGTATCTGCGGAAGGCTGCGTCTTGGAAGGCGTGAACAGTAATTAGATGGTGAGAGAGGGGCGCTGAGGTCGGCTGGTGTGAGGAAGAGGAGGAGGAGGGAGCAGAAGAGGAGGATGAGGTGGTGGTGGAGGTGGAGGAGATGGAAGGGGAGGGGGCAGGGGAGGGGGCAGGGGCGAGGAGAGAGGGCGAGGTGGGGAGGGGCCAGGGGTGTGACTTGAACCTCACTTTGAGCTTCTCGGCTTTCACCGCTCGCAGCATGGCCTGAGACGGAGTGGCAGGGGAGCAATGGAGTCGAAAGGGTTGGGATTTGGGCAAAAGAGGAAAAGGAAACAGACGGGCAGGAGGAAAACAATGTGACGAAGGCACTACCACTACCCTTCGAGCCTGTTCTTGATGCGCCTGTAAAACAGACCACCACCCTGCAAGCCTAACCGTGTGTCACAACAGTCACAGACCTGCAGCTTGCTCGTCTCTGCATCTGCAGCACTGCAGCTGAGCAGCGAGTTCATCCAGTCAGACACATGCCGCTCCTCCTCCTGCTGCTCCCTCCGCCTCTGCTTCGCCTTCCCCGCACTCTCACTCTCCTCCCCGTCGACCACGGTGCCCCCCTCCTCGTCCTCGCCTCCACTCCCATACCCCCCCGCCACACCCTCCCCCCACTGCCCTTCACTGCACATGGCGTCTCCTGCCTCCTCCACCAGATGGGCGATGCGCTGGGGGGAGGGAGGGAGAGGAAGGAAGTGGAGGGGGTGTATTTGATAAGGTACATTAAGATAGTCCCCTACTTCGTCCTCGCCTCCACTCCCATACCCCCCCGCCACAACCTCCCCCCCACCCCCACTGCCCTTCACTGCACATGGCCTTCCTGCCTCCTCCACCAGATGGGCGATGCGCTGGGGGATGGGAGTGAGGAAGGGGGTAAAGAGAGGGATAGAAGAGGGAGGGGGAGAAAAGACAGATGAGGCAGCAGAGAGATGGGGGGTAGAGGGAGGAAGCAGTGTAAGGCATTGAGGCCATATTGGAAGAGGGGCAACTGACAGAATGCAGTAAGAGTTGCCTTTGAACTGGGGCAACCACATTCCTAGCACTGCGTCTTCTCTGATCTCCTCCCCAAGCCTCACCTCCTGCATCGCCCCACCCTCACCCACCTCGCGCATGGAGTCGTGTTGAGAGAAGAGCTCTCTCAGCCTCGTGCCTGCTCCCACGGAGTAGCTGGGCGCCGGGCCTGATGCAAAGGGGACGCAAAGAAAGGGACAGGAGAGCGTGGGCGACTTTTGAGGTGCCTCAAAGCTTTTTTTATCTCGTGCCTGCTCCCACGGGATAGCTGGGCGCTGGGCCTGATGCAGAGGAGCGGACAGAAGGGTGTGGGCGCCAAGAAAAAACAATAAGAGGCGGAGGGAGACGTTGATTTGACGAGAAGAAGGGCGGTGCTGATTGCTGCAGGCTCCTGGGGCTCACTGGCCTTATCACAACCAAGCGTGTTTTTTTTAAAAGAGGAAAAAAGCGCAGGAGAATCTGCAGCTCCAGGCGCAGGAGAATCTGCAGCTCCAGGCGCAGGAGAATCTGCAGCTCCAGGCGCAGGAGAATCTCCAGGCTCGTGTGGCTCACCAGCCTCGCCACCAGCAACCAAGCATCATGTCCAAAGAAAGGACCACCTCACCACCCCCGTCCCTCACCTTCACCTCACCACCACTCACCGGCCAGCATCTCTGCCTTGAGCTCCCTCACTTGCTGCAGGCTCCTGGGGCTCACCAGCCTCGCCACCAGCCCCTCCATGATGTTTCCTTGAAGCTTCCCATGCGACGCAGTGCCTGAGGCAGGGCAAAGGGGGGCGCGGCAACGTGGTCAGGTAAGGGAAAGGGGGCGAGAGTTAAGGGTAACTTTGCTATTCTAAGGGAAGAGGGGAAAGGCATTGCAGAGGAGGAGGAACACCGCAAGGAAGGGGAAAAGACGTTCCAGCAAGGAACGCGGACGGTGCCCTCCTCATTCAAGGTGGAAAGAGGGTGCGCATGAGTCTGCGAGTAAGAGGCTGACCTGCAGCGTGTGCTCAACCGAGTGGGCTGTGCCCTCCTCCCTCAACGCTTGAAGGGAGACCAAGGCAGAGCATGGGGCATGGCCATTGTGCCTGCCTGCCTGTATGCGAGCGATAAGCTGACCTGCAATGGTGACGTCTGCGATTCCAGTGAGCGTCTCCTCTACTGAGTGCGCCGTGCCCTCCTCACTCAGCGCTGAGTATGCTGCAAACAGCTGTGAGCACGACCGCCTGGTGGACAGGAAATGGGCGCATGCTTGAATCATGAAGGCGCACTTGAGAGTGGAGGAAGAAATGAGAAGGGCGCAGGCGAGAAGCGAGGAGGGAGAAGAGGAGAGAGACGAGAGAAGAGAGACGAGGGGAGTGAGAACAGGGGAAGAGAGAAGCTACTGCATTGCCGTGGCTTTGCCTTGCCTACCCATTGTTGCTGTACCGTTTGCAATTTTCAGCAATAACGACCTTTGGAGGGAAGAGGGAGGGGCGTACGTGGAGTGGAAGAGCCAGTAGGAGTTGAAGGGCAGGCGCCAGGTGTGACAGAAGCGCAGCACCTCGGGTGTGGAGAGGAAGCGCGGAGGGTGGCTTGACATGTCCGTGACTGCTGTCACCACCACTGGCAGGGGTGTTCATGGGGCATGGGGAGGGGGAGGGAAAGAGACGAGCATGGGTAGAAACGTGAGAGGAATGTCAGATTTCGAGGGCCTCAGAAACAATTTCTATTACCAATGGGAGGGGAGGAATTCGGAATGCTAATGGCAGACAACACAGGAGGAGGTGCGCGAGACTGGTGGCATGCAACACATGTCATGGCCCAAGACCGCACGCTCATCCACTGCACCACACGCACATACACAGCACCGCATGCTCATACGCTGCACCGCACGCTCATACGCTGAACCGCACGCTCATACGCTGCACCGCCCGCTCATACGCTGCACCGGACGCACATACGCTGCACGGCCCGCTCATACGCTGCACCGCCCGCTCATACGCTGCACCGCCCGCTCATACGCTGCACCGCCCGCTCATGCGCTGCACCGCCCGCTCATACGCTGCACCGCCCGCTCATACGCTGCACCGCCCGCTCATACGCTGCACCGCCTGCTCATACGCTGCACCGCCCGCACATGCACAGCACCGCATGCTCATACGCTGCACCGCCCGCTCATACGCTGCACCGCCCGCTCATACGCTGCACCGCCCGCTCATACGCTGCACCGCCCGCTCATGCGCTGCACCGCCCGCTCATGCGCTGCACCGCCCGCTCATGCGCTGCACCGCCCGCTCATACGCTACCACGCCTGTCCGTCCCGCCTTCCCTCTTCGTCCTGCCACGCTCATCCTACATCCTCAGGTACTCCGCACTGCGCGTTTTGGGTGCTGGGGGAGACGCTGCGCAACGCGTGGGGGGAGAGCCTGCTGCGACAGCACCCGCACGCCCACTGTGCCCACACTGCATCGTATTGCCCCACTCACTGCCACACCTGTCCGCCCTGCCTTCCCTCATATCCTCAGGTACTCCGCAGTGGGCGTGTGGGTGCTGGGAGAGACGCTGCGCAACGCGTGGGGGGAGGGCCTGGCGCGTACCATCTTATTTCCCCACTTACTGCCACGCCTGTCCGTCCTGCTTTCCCTCATATCCTGCACCACACGCTCTCACAGTAGCCATGCCGTGTTCTCACCATAATCCTGCAGCGGTCTCTGCCCGTGATCCCCCAGCACTGATGTGACCAGCTCCATGCCTACAGCCATGCGATGGTGCTGCCGTGTGTGTGTGTGTGCATAGGGGAGGGAGGGGAAAGCGAGTGAGGGGTTGTTGGCGCATAGGCTTGCAGCGGTCTGTGCCCGTGAAATGACTCCCCAGTACCGATGTGACCAGCTCCATGCCCACCGCCATGCGATTGCGCTGCCGCGTGTGTGTGCATGCAATAGAGAGGGCGGGTAAAGGGGGGGTTGTTGGTTGCTGCTGACATGGTTTCATTTCTTCCGCACTTCATATAGCAATTTAATTACCGATGCATGCATGCATGCACACACAGACACACACATGCACGCACATGCGCACAGATACAGTGGCAGCTTCCGTCACTGGCTCCGCCACAACCCCAGCCCAGTGAAGTGAGTGACTGACCTCCAGGTAGTCGCTCACCTCCCGCTGCTTCTGCCGCACCACGCCCTCCCCCCACGAAGAGACTCTTAAGGCGACTCGAAAACAGATGCAGCAACCACTTACTGCGCTGCCTCCCCCATTGCCCCCGGGACCGACTGACCTCCAGGTAGTCGCTCAGCTCCCTCTGCTTCTGCCGCACCACGCCCTCCCCCCACGCGTTGCGCAGAGTCTCTCCCAGCACCCACACGCCCACTGCTGAGTACCTGAGGACATGCGGTAAGGCAGGACAGACAGGCACGGCAGGAAGGACAGGCATAGCAGCCAGTGGGCGTGGGCAATACGATGTGGTATGGACAATTCTAGTAACTCTCCCCCAGTACCCACAGGCCCACCACGGAGTACCTGAGGACGTGTGTGGGACAGGAGGGACAGGCTTGGCATTCAGTGAGGCAATACGATGAGGTATGGTGTGGACGCTTCCAATCACTCTTTCTTCTTAATTATAAGACACATCAAGACGCGTCACTCACTCGTTGCCGTAGGAGTTCTTAGCATACGCGCCTCTCCTCGCCCCCGCCCACAGAAAGAGCGAGCCGCTGTGCTTCACTGATACCTGCCCGAGAATGGGGTTTTAAGAGGGGTTCAAAGGGGTGAGGGGGGTGAGGGACGGAGAGAGAGAGGGGAGGGAAAGAGTTGAGCATACTGCAAGCAGCGAGTCAGAATTACACGGATTTCGCTGTTCAGGTAGAACCTGGATGGCAAAGGAAGGAAGCATGGCTCACCCTCCAGCCATGAATGAGTTTGTTGTCAACATCAACGGTGCAGATGAATTTGACAGCATCAATGGTGCAAATTGCCTCAGAGCTCTCACCTCGAGAACGCCAACGCCATTGTCGACAAGCCGCTCCATCTCCCCGCGGACCTGGCACGACGGGAGCGGGGTGGAACGGGAAGGGGGGAACGAAAGAGGCGGTATGGAAATGGCACATCTAGTTCAGCGCAATGAATGATCGGTTGTCAACAATGCTCAATGCAACAGAGCACGCGTCCAATGCTCGCTTCCTCGCCACTCCCTCTTCCCTCCACCTCTGTGTGAGTCTCTATCCACAAGTGTCTCACGAATTCACCTCCCCGTCCGCAAATTCGTCTGTACTTCGAGTACAACGACTTATGAGGCGCCTCAGAGGTCATCTCCGTGTGGGTCTCTATCTTCAAGTGCCTCACGAATTAATCTCGCATTCGCCTCACTGATTCACCTCCCCATCCGCGAATTTGTTCTCGACCTTGGGGTAGAACGACAGATGAGTTTTTTTCAGAAATCACATCTGCGTGAGTCCCTATCTGCAAGTCCCTCGCTGATTCACTTCGCCATCCGCGGATTCGTTCTCGAACTTTGGGTAAAACGGCATGTGAGATTTCTCAGAAGTCACCTCTGTGCGAGTCCCTATCTGCAAGTCTGATTCACCTCGCCATCCGCGGATTCGTTCTCGAACTTGGGGTAAAACGCCGCCACTATGCGTGCCACTGCCATTTTCCGCGTCCTTGACCCGGCGCTGCTAGCGCTGCTCGCGCTTCCGCGCACCCCGCCTTCCCCCGCCTCCGCATTCGTTAAGCCGCTGGCGCCGTCGCACGTTTCTCCTCGTCCACGCGGTGATTCGCTTCTGCGAGATTCCCTGTGCTTGCTCTTGCGCGAACCTCGTCCCTTGGTCGGCATGCTGCACGACGAACGTAACGAAATCGGACGAAAAGCGAGCGGATTTGCTGCTGGTTCGCAATCCTGCACTACCGCTGCTGTCAGTGGCGCTGCTGGTGCTGCTATATCTAGCCTGCTTCGACTGGTGGCGAGTCTGAGTCTAAATGCGGGACGGATGCTCGCTGTGAACTGAGCGAGCACACGCATTGAAATAAAGATTCCCACGCATGCGTAGGGTCTTGGGTTGAAAGAAAAGGCGCCTTGCTTCATGAAGACGCAACGCGAGTCTCTGGTCTGAACTCGATCATGCCGTAAAGCATTCGTCGCCCCCTGACATGGCATCGTAGAACAGTTGTGTGGGTTGTAGAGAGCACGACCACAAACGAATCCCGCCCACTGAGTACACACAATATGGTGTTGATTTTCTCTTACTATTTACTACATATTCTTTTTGAGAGCACTCAGTGTTCGAAACTGTCTGTAGCCAGAACCAAGCACATATGTGAGTTCACTCTAGGGAAAGAATCTATATCGGGAGTCAGGTTGTGGCTGTGCTTTCCATGGCGCTTGCCGTTACTATAGGGAGAGGAATTTTCGCCACAAAGCCGCCTTTCTGCATCCTTGTGGCACCTAGTCGCACCTACCGCCAAGCCCAAAGCACTTCCGGCGATCCCGCAGCTGTTTTGATCGTAACCCAGGTTCCAGGTGACTGCAGTTCGGCATTCAATCAGCAACCTGGCTGTCAGCTTCGGCAAGCGCCAAACCAAGCGGTTTCCCTCTCTCCCACCTCCTCCCCGACCTGCGAACAGTGGTCCCAGTTTTTCTTTGTGCTTGCCAGGCTTGTTCCCGCCAGACGTACTTGTGGTTCGGCTGTTCTGTTCCCGCTTTCTTCGAGCCGAGCCTCGATATCTCCTCCACCAACTTCGAGGTCCATGGTTCATTCAAACCAGCCCAATCCCTTATTCTGTCATTCAAAGCATATCGCGGAAACTAAATCAGTCGTTAGTGACAGAAAATTCCTACATAGTCTTGTTTTCTGCATTGTTGGCCGCTGCTCCCTCCTCACAGCTACTTTCTCAAGAGGCATTGGGGTTCTCGTGCAGTAACATAGCAGGGACGTCTCGAGCATTAGGCATGGCTCGCTCCTTCCACCGATTCAGTCTCTTTCTCGTTCTTAGCCTAGTCCTACTTGGCTCGACGGTATGTCACGCGCAACCAGATCAAGACTACCCTGATCCCGCAGGGGACACTACCTTGCCGGAGGACATGGGCGTGCCTCCGGATGAGGCAGTCGATCAATACGCGGACCCGAACGCTTTCAACGAAGGCGAAACTGCTCCCACCGATGCAGTTCCAGGCGAGGATGCCGTTCCCGGGGAAAATGCGCAAGATCCGTTCCTTCCCCCGGAAGACGCCTACCTGCCCGACGATACTACTCCCGCAGACGAGCAACAGCCTGCTGGCGAACCGGCTCCGGGGGACATCCCCTCAGAAACCACCACTGCGCCGGACGACATTCCCCCGGAAACCACCACTGCGCCGGAGGACATTCCCACTGATACCCCTCCCGTTGAGGATGCAGCCCAGCCGACGGATACCGCGTCTGCTGCGTTTGCTCCTGACACGACCGACGCTAATTTCGATCCTGACGCCGCCACTCCCGTCGACGCGACGGTTCCAACAGAATCTGCCACCGTGGCTGTTGATGATACGGTGACTGCGGGTAACGGCACGATGTACGACTTCCAAGGCGCGTACGATAAGATGAAGGGTGGCGATCTCTCCACAGAGGCCATTATTGGTATCGTCGCTGGTGAGTCCATGCATACAATCATGCTGTGCATAGTATCCCGTGTCTCCGTTAGTGGGAACTTTATCGCATTTAACATGCATTGAGACCATCTGTTGCGTTGAGACCATGCATTTTCCGTGTCTAGAACGAACATCTCATCAAAATTAAGATGCATCTAGGATCCAACAATTGAGACCGAAAATTCGCGTCTCGGACTGAGTCCGAAGATTCGCTCGACTCAGTCTCGCAGTTGGTTGAATCTCTAATACATAGAGGTGGGCTTGAATGGCGCTCCATAAGTTATTATATTCCGTCTCGACTGGACCAGTTTCAAGTGTCCACGTTAAATGTAAGGACTGGTCGAAATTTGTGGGCGTCATGCTGGTAAGAATCGTCACTTACAATCCATCTAAACGAAGATCACGTATGCTTTTCTCTAGTTCAAGCACAAAAGCTCCACTTTGCGTAGCCTTACAACAACCGTTTTCCTTTCTTGGATCGCGGAAGTTGCATGTAATCATCCTTGGACCTCTATGTACCCAAACTGGTTCAAAACATAGTCATTAGAAAAAATAAAGTTGCAAGAAATACGAGGATCTTTTTCCCGTATTCTTAATTCGACGAATCTTACGTCGTTTTCCCATATTCCTCCCCCAACCTCCGGCCCCCAACCTCCCTCCCCGGGCTGCTCGTTCCCCTCCAGAATCCAATCCTGTCCACCTCTCTCTCATCCCTCCTAGTTATCTTTTCCCCGCCTCATTGTTTGTTGTACCCCCTCCTCACTACCACGCATTCCTGTTTCCTGTCAAGCAACTCACTGATTTCCTATCCGCTCGTGCATTGCTCAACTTCTCACTCCCTACAGCCTTGTCTTTCTGGGTGGAAAGGCCTTTCTTACAGCATCTTTATAATATTTTCCTTGTAACTAATTCTCGCCTCGATCATCATGCATACCCCAATTCTGGATGTGCAGGGGTTTGTGGCGGCATGGTCCTTGTCATGTTGTGCGCGTGCATCTGCTGGATTCGCCAACGCAACATCTGGCGAGCCAGATACGGAGAGTAAGTGATTGCTTCTGCTGTCTTTTCTCCTCCGCTCAATCCAGCATGGTTTTGTTTTGGGCTGCTGTGGGCAATCTGACCTTTCAACCATTTTGAACTGTGACCTGCCTTCTTCCAACCAATGAGGATGTATCTTTTCTGTCCTGCCCCCCTCGTCCCGTCTGTTGTTGAGCAGTGGCAATGCAGGAGCAATTGAGATGTAGGATCCAGAATGGTGCTGTAACCTGTATAGACGTTTACAGTGGAAATCATATTTATCTGGGGCCAAGTCTTGGCAATGTCACCTAGATTGTTGATTTGAGTGTGACAATACCTGTTTGATGCCAAGGTAATCTGTGCCAGTGAGCAATTTTGTTGGAAGAGTAGGTGCAGGTGAAGTCAACACAAGCTCCTTCACCTAAGGAAGCATCTACCGTACCTGCAGTTGATGGCTGTTCTAGAAGCAGCAACTAATGTGAACCTTTAGTGCCTGGTAGTAGTTGAGGATTAGGTCTGAAGGTGAAGGTCTGAAAGTGCATGTGTAGATTGCATCTTAAAGCCCGAGGTCAGCATGGTTTTTGGGAAAGTCGAATAATGAGCTTAAACATGGTTGGCGAAAGCCAAAAAACGTAGCGAGAGCCAAACCAGCTAACGAGCAAACCTTGAATTCGTCACTCAACTGTGCGACAGGCTTCTCCAAGAATATGGGAAGAGAAGCCTCGAGCCCCTGAAAATGCCACACTGAAGGGCGAAATTGTGAGAGGCCCACTCTCGAGAAGGGGAATCCCCTAGCGATGCAGGGCGACAACGGCTGAGACGCTCGCGACTTGGGTTTAGGGCATCGCAGCCAATCAGCCCTCTAGAAATGCATCTGTGCAATCGAATCGCAGGGCGCGACGAGAGCAGAAAAACGAGAACGCAGGGTGTTGCGCTCGGTGTAAATGGATTGGCGCGATCACATATGGTGCCGCAAATGCGACACGATAGCTCCAGCCACGTAATGGGGCTACGTGCCTGATGGTGTTCAGGAGGAACTGGTAGGTCCCTCGACTACCAGCAATGCTTGTCCTTCGGCAGGTGATACAACAATAAAGCTAAGCGTGCACGTGACACCACGGCGCAGGAGAAGTCAACGTAATTCCCAGACTAATGTAACGTTTAGCCTGAACGTGGCACGTACGGAAAGCACGAAGGATGCCGGTTGTTGAGTTTGAGAGAGAAGCATCAGTGGGAGGCGTACTCACATGGCAGCAAGGTGTCGAGCGGAAAGGCCTTAGCTGCACGTACGTCATCCGCACTGGTCATCGTAGAGAGAGAGCGGGGGGGGGTTCGTGGCAAGAAACTCATCGGGCATAGCGGCACGGAAGCGGGCCTCACTAGTACGGAGGTGCGTGATGAGGTCAGCGACTGTGTGGAAAGAGGACAGGTCGGGGAACAGGTAGGGGAGTGAGAGACGGCCTAGCGCGGCAGAGGCAGGTGAGGAGTAGCGGGCAACGACAGCAGTGTACAGTGCCTGTGCAGTCTTGTGCTGGCCAAAGTGCGCGCGCTCATCTATCGGCAGGGAGTTGCGAATAGCAAAGCGAGCGTGGGCGTCACGTGTCTGCCACTGTGAGCGGGTAGTGCTGTCAGCAGTAGCAGCAGGGGCAGTGGCATGGCCTAGGGCGTGATCGTACAGTGAGATGTCCTCCTTGGCAGTGAGCTGTAGGAAGAGGTGCAGGTCATCTAGCCAGGTGTCAAACTTCACTGGGCGGCCCTCAGCATCGAAAGCTAGCACAGGAGGGCTAGCCATAGTAGCAGTAGGAGCAGGAGCAGTAGTAGCAGTAGGAGCAGTTGAGACCCTAAAAGCAGCAGGCAGCGTGACTCAGGTAGGGCGGCTCGGTCCAGAGAGGGCTGCTCAGTACAGGGAGGGCGGCGCGGCTCGGTTCGGGCGGCGCGGCTCGGTTCGGGCGGCTTGGTTCTGGCGGGGCCGTGGCTGTCACGTGCGGGGCTGCCGGGGCTGCTGGGTGGGGCGCGCGCGGGGTCGACGGGGCCGACGGGGCCTCTAGGTGGGGCGCGTACGGGGTCGACGGGGCCGAGAGGGGCCGCTAAGGGGCGGCGCGCGGGGTCGACGGGGCCGTAAGGGGCCGCTAAGGGGCGGCGCGTGGGGTCGACGGGGCCGTAAGGGGCCGCTAAGGGGCTGCGCGCGGGGTCGACGGGGCCGTGAGGGGCCGCTAAGGAGCGGCGCGCGGGGTCGACGGGGCCGTAAGGGGCCGCTAAGGGGGGCGCGCGAGGTCGACGGGGCCGTGAGGGGCCGCTAAGGGGCGGCGCGCGGGGTCGACGGGGCCGTAAGGGGCTGCTAAGGGGGGCGCGCGAGGTCGACGGGGCCGTGAGGGGCCGCTAAGGGGCGGCGCGCGGGGTCGACGGGGCCGTAAGGGGCTGCTAAGGGGGGGGGCGCGAGGTCGACGGGGCCGTGAGGGGCCGCTAAGGGGCGGCGCGCGGGGTCGACGGGGCCGTAAGGGGCCGCTAAGGGGCAGCTCGCGGGGCCGACGGGGCCGCTAAGGGGCGGGTCGCGGGTCGCGGGGCCTTACAGGGCCGCTAAGGAGGAGCGCACGAGGGCGCTGGGGGGAGGCGCTCGAGGGCGCTCTGACAGTAGGGCGCACGAGGGCGCTAGTAGGCAGTCAGTAGTGGTGGGCCCTAAAAAAAAATTCGGTCCTAGCGGAGGACCTGCTCTGAAACCATGTCAAAGTGAAAGAAACAGGAATGAATGAACTAGCTCAAAGTTGGGTACAAGTAGGAAACCCCAAGTTTGTGTACCCCCTAAGGCTAAACCCACTATAGCCTACACAATGTAAACATACAATGTTTGACACACCCCCATAGGCGAAGTGGGAGACAACCAGAGGGTCACAAGACCAGTCAAATCAAAGCAAAGCTCAGGGTGGATCTCAAGGATACCACACAAATTCCGAGCACAAGCAAGCGGTCACAAGACCAGTTCACATGCAGTTTGATAATATAACAAGAGGTACAGTGATCACAACCTAGCAAGTGTAAGCATGCAGGTATATATATAGAGATCACAGTACAAACAGAGTCAAGAAGTGAGCAAGTGAGGGAGAGTAGGCACAAGGCCTAGAACAGTACACAAACGCTGATGGTCACAAGGCTGAAGCGCCTTGGTGAACACATCAGCAGTGTTGGCCCGAGTGGCCACGTAGGTAAGACGAAGCTGACCACGCTGCTGCAGCTGTCGAGCAAGGAAGTAGCGCTGAGCGATGTGCTTCGTTCTGTGCTCCAGTCTGTGCTCCTCACACAAGGCAATGGCTGCCTTGTTGTCGACGTACAGCACTGGAGGAGAACGAGGCCGCTCTCCGAGGTTGGTCAGCAGGTAGGTGAGCCAGCGTAGCTCCTGGGCCGCCATGGCTGTGGCGTAGATCTCAGCCTCACAACTGGAGCTGAGAACAGAAGAAGAGCGTGTAGAACGCCAAGAAACAGAGCCAGAGCCAAGGTTGAAGGTGTAGCCCTGAGACGACCGCTGAGTAGCCTGGTCGTCAGCCCAAGAAGCGTCTGAGTGCCCAGTGAGTACAACTCGGTCTCGTCCTCCAAGCACTAGCCCCATGCCCGACGTACTGCACAAGTAGCGCAACACCCTCTTAGCGGCATCCATGTGCTCCTTCCGGTGACGGCCAGGAGCGACATAGCGTGCAAGGATGCTAAGAGGGTATGCAAGGTCAGGTCGAGTGCAGGTCATCAGGTACATGAGGCAGCCCACAAGCTCTGGATACGGGCCACTCGGCTCTACGGACTCATCCGAAGGCAGAGCTGAGAGCGAGTGACCGGTAGGCAGAGGAGTGGGCTGAGGCGAGGAGTACGTGAAGCGGAAGCGCTGAAGGACCTGCTGCACCATGTGTGACTGAGTCAAGGTGATGGTGCGCCGTGCTCTGTCCCGGGTGATCCGCAAGCCAAGATAGCTTGTCAGTTCCCCCAGGTCTGTGCACGTGTGTCTCTTCTGCAGCTCCGACTTCACGTGGGCGAGTGCCGCAGTGTCAGCAGTGGCAAAGACCAAGTCGTCGACGTACACGAGGATGTAGAACGGCGGCAGCGAAGTGTCGGTGCGTAGAAACAGCGACGGGTCAGCAGTAGAAGGAGCGAACCCAAGAGCCGCAAGCGTAGTCCTCAGTGTGTCGTGCCACTCACGCGGCGCCTGTCGGAGACCGTAGACTGGCCGCCGGAGGCTCCACTGGGTACCAGGAGGGAACGACCCAGTGAAGCCAGGTGGGCGGCGCAGCCAGATCTCCTCGTGTAGGCTGCCCTGTAGGAAAGCAGTGCTGAAGTCAAGAGAGTGGAGCTCGTAGTCACGCTGAGCGGCGACGTGCAGCAGAACCCGAAGAGTGGTCATCTTCGGGGTCGGGGAGAAGGTCTGGAAGAAGTCAACTCCCTCTCGCTGACTGAAGCCTCGTGCAACGTAACGCGCCTTGAAGACAGGCGGAGAACCCGGCGGCCGCTTCACCCTGAAAATCCACATGCCACTGACGATGTTCGCCCCAGGTGGGGGAACCTCGTCAACGTAGGTGCCTGTGGACTTCCAAGAAGCCATCTCTGCGTCCGTAGCTATCTGCCACTGAGAGGAGTACTCACCCGCGATCGCCTCAGCGTAAGAGCGCGGGGTCGGGATGTCTGGAGCATCCGGGTCTCCCTCAGGGGCAACCAGCATGGACACGAGATGAGGTAAAGCAGCGGCAAAGCACTCAAACTCCTCCTGCCTGTCCTCAAGGACGTCCGTGCCAAGAGCACATCCACCCCCGACGGACGGAGGACAGACAGACTCAGACTCAGCAACAAGGCTAGCGGCGTAGTCTAGACGACAGGCGGCAGCAAAGGCAACTAACTCAGCGACTAGAGCAGACGCAGCAGAGGACTCAAAGGTAGGGTCAGTGACAACAGTGGCGAGGAGACGTGTGACAGTAGGACTGGCAGCACGAAGGGAGTCAGACTCCGGGTCAGCAAGAGCAGGAAGAGAGGAAGCAGGAGGAGACGGCAGAAGGACACGCTGAGGAGCAGTGGAAGGACGAAGCTCCATCTGGTGAGTGCCTGGGACAGCAGGTGGACGCTGACGCGGGACACGACGACCAGTGCGAGCAGCACGAACAGGCGACGCTGACCGAGACTCTGGCGACACAGGACGAGACTCAGGCTCACGACGCTCAGTGAGACCGCCTGTCGGACCAGTGTAAGGAGAAGGACCAGGGAGTGGCGAGGCAGGCGGTAACTGTGACTGCGACAGGACAGGCGGAGGACACTCTAAGGAGGGAGCAGGACTAGGGGGAGGCGGCTGACCAAGAACCTGCTGAAGGAGCGGAACAAAGTACGGCCGCGGCCGCGTAGCGCCTCCAGAACCAGCAGAGGCACCACCAGTACCCTCAGCTCCAGGGTCTCCAGCTACACCGGCAGCACCAGCTCCCGGGTCCGCAGCACCAGCAGCAGCTCCAACTCCAGGGTCCTCAGCTCCAGCAGCAGCTCCAACTCCAGGGTCGGCAGCACCAGCAGCAGCTCCAACGCCCGGGTCCGCAGCACCAGTAGCAGCTCCAACGCCCGGGTCCTCAGCACCAGCACCACCTCCAGAAGTAGCAGTACCTCCAGCAGCTCCAGCAGCACCAGCCGCACCTCCAGCAGCGTCAGTAGCACCAGCACCAGCAGCACCTCCAGTAGCACCAGCAGTACCGCCAGCAGCAGCAGCACCTCCAGCACCAGGGTCCGCGACTCTAGGAGCGCCACTCCGGAGACTGCAGCGCCGCGCGTACCACTCTCGGAGCCGCTGGGGAGAGGGCAGCTCCCGCCTAGGAGGGGAAGCACTAGCACCAGCTCCAGCAGCACTCCTAGCTCCAGAAGCACCTCTCCGGAGGCTGCAGTACTGTAAGTACCACTCACGCAGCTGCTGTGAGGAGAGAGCTCCTCCAGGTGTAGCACTCCCAGGCTCAGTACCTCCAGACTCAGCACCCCCAGACTCAGCACCCCCAGACTCAGCACCCCCAGACTCAGCACCCGCAGGCTCCGCACCCGCAGGCTCCGCACCCCCAGGCTCAGCACCCCCAGACCGCGCAACCCCAGGCTCCGCACCCCCAGGCTCCGCACGCTCAGGCTCAGCACCCCTAGCCGGACGAGAGTCGACAGCTACCTCGACAGGCTCAACCGGGTCTACCTGGGACACACCTGAGGGAGCGGCACCCTGAGGGGGGAGGGGGTCTACCACAGCAGCACCTGGCGCGAGGAAGAGAGGCGGGGGGGGGAGCGGGGCAGTGTGGTAGGGGAAGAGGCGGTAGTAGGGCACGGACTCGTCAAAAGTGACGTCCTGAGAGGGCAGGACACGGCGCGAGGTGGCGTGGTAAAACTGTCAACCAGACGCGTCCGGGACAAAGCCAAGGAAGACACAAGGAACAGCGCGGGAGGAGAGCTTGTCCGCGGACGTATCGCGAACAAAAGACCCGAGATCCCCAGACCCGAAAACGCGACGCATCGCCAACCTCGCCCGTCCAACGCAGTGTCGGGGAAGTCTCCGGCAAGGAGACACGGGGCTAGAGGTTGAGCTGATGCGCAGCGTATCGGACCGCAAACGGCCACAGAAAGTGGGGGGCAGCCGCATGGATCAAGGAGGTACGAGCGACCTCCATGACCAAGCCAATGCGGCGCTCAGCAACCCCATTCTGCTGTGGAGAGGCCGGAAGCGTGAACGACTGCTCAATGCCGTGCTCCGCACAGTAGGCTGCCAAGAGGTCGGAGGAGAACTCACCACCTCTGTCAGAGTGCAAACGCAGGACAGGAAAGTCCGAGTGGAAACGCTCGCTGAGCTGGAGACGAGAAGCGCGGATCCAAGGGATCAAGACATCAGGGACCTCACCCTTGGTGCGCAAGGGGAAGACCGTGGTGTAGCGCGAGTAGTCGTCAACAACGATCAGGAAGTACCTCTCCTGACCCTGTCCACGGACGCGGGCTGGGCCCCACACGTCCATGTGGAGCGTCTGCAAGGGAGCAGTCGTCGGGGGAAACGAGGAGGAGTGAGGAGCGGCGCGCTGCCGCCCCTCGACACAGGGAAGACAGGGAGGAGCAGGCGAGGGTGGGAGGGGAGGGAGAACCCTGGGAAGACCAGAGACAAGGTACCGTTTGTGCATGGCACGAAGGCGCTGCACTGACGGGTGACCAAGGCGGTGGTGCCAGAGGACAGTCTCGTGTGCCAGAGAGCGACACGAGCAGGGGGCCGACAGCTGACCTGACGCAGACGCAGACGCAGCTACCTGAGGGGACTCAGTGGTCAGTGTGTACAGGTCCGACCCCGGCTGCCGAGTGAAGGTAGCCAGGTGACGGCCCGTCCGAGCACACGTGCAGTGTGTCACGCGCTCGTAGGCAGGGGTGAACTGGTGAACACCCCCGTCCTGGAGCGCACACCCCGCCACCAAGTTCGTAGAGAACGAGGGGAGGTGGAGACCTGACAGTGTGCCCGACGGGACCGCAGGACAAGGAAGGACAGTGGAGGAGGTCGCAATGACCGGACCCCCAGAGGGGTCAGCGAGGGAGACAGCAAGTGGCCGAGCAAGCTGCTCAAGGGCAGTGCGGTCACGAAAGAAACAGCGAGAAGCACCTGAATCCAGTGTGAAGGTGTGTGCCTCAGTCGACTCAGTACCAGGGGGCGCAGACTCACTAGCACCTAGAGCAGCAGCCTCACCAGCACCTGGGGCAGCAGACACGCTAGCACCTAGAGCGGCAGCCTCACTGGTCCGAATGCCCGGGTCGGGCGGAACACGCAGGTACTGAGCACCCTCTCCACTAGTAGACAACACATACATGGCAGTGAGAATAGCATCAAAGTCTAGAGCATAGATATCAATGTTTTTCTTCATCAGGTCAGCCCAGCGGGGCATCTCAGTGGCATCAGGGAACTGAGTACGCCAAGTGTCGTCGAGGCGGGAGAAGCAGCGCTGCGTGGTGTGCGCCCTCCCACACGTCTGACCAGTGCGGTCACCAGTGCGGATGACGTACGTGCAGCTAAGGCCACCCCCCCCCTACTCTCTCTCTATGATCTCAAAGAAAACGTAGGGGAAGAGGGAGTATCTGTGAGGAAAACATTCAGTGGAACTTACGAACGCGAATGAATACCCCAACGCCTCCAACTACCACGATAGTGCGCAGGACCAAATCGACAATACGCATGCGATTGCGGTAGGAGGGAGGTAACGGCGAGCGCCAAGGAGAAGACTAAGAGAGGAGCTCAGATTTATAGGGCGACGAGCTGCACTACGAGCGTGACGCAATTAGAACCGGTAAGAGGGTGGCAACGGGAAAATAGATTACTACAGTCACCAGCTCAAGCGTCTTCATTGACACGACGTGTCTTGAGATTCCGCAGCACAAACAGCTCTCGTTGCAATACCCCTCGTGTTTCACTGCGGAGTTTCCGGTCCACCGATTCGGCACTGACAAAACTCAGACCGATACATGTGCAGTAACGGGCATAACGTAAACTGCAACAAAGGAAACTGGAAGTCGCGACTGAGCTCCTACTGTCGCAGTAACATGCTTTAAAGCATCTATAGTCACACCATCCCCATCCCTGCTTCCCCGTGTCCCTTTCCCTACTTCCCCATGACCCCTTCCCTGCTTCCCCATGTCCCTTTCCCTACTTCCCCATGTCCCCTTCCCTGCTTCCCCGTGTCCCCTTCCCTACTTCCCCATGTCCCCTTCCCTGCTTCCCCGTGTCCCCTTCCCTACTTCCCCATGTCCCCTTCCCTGCTTCCCCGTGTCCCCTTCCCTACTTCCCCATGTCCCCTTCCCTGCTTCCCCGTGTCCCCTTCCCTGCTTCCCCCCATCCCCTTCCCTTCTTCCCCCCATCCCCTTCCCTCATGTTCCCCCATCCCCTTTCCTTGCTTCTTCGTGTCCCTTTCCTTGCTTCCTCGTGTCCCTTTCCTTGCTTCCTCGTGTCCCTTTCCTTGCTTCCTCGTGTCCCTTTCCTTGCTTCCTCGTGTCCCTTTCCTTGCTTCCTCGTGTCCCTTTCCTTGCTTCCTCGTGTCCCTTTCCTTGCTTCCTCGTGTCCCTTTCCTTGCTTCCTCGTGTCCCTTTCCTTGCTTCCTCGTGTCCCTTTCCTTGCTTCCTCGTGTCCCTTTCCTTGCTTCCTCGTGTCCCTTTCCTTGCTTCCTCGTGTCCCTTTCCTTGCTTCCTCGTGTCCCTTTCCTTGCTTCCTCGTGTCCCTTTCCTTGCTTCCTCGTGTCCCTTTCCTTGCTTCCTCGTGTCCCTTTCCTTGCTTCCTCGTGTCCCTTTCCTTGCTTCCTCGTGTCCCTTTCCTTGCTTCCTCGTGTCCCTTTCCTTGCTTCCTCGTGTCCCTTTCCTTGCTTCCTCGTGTCCCTTTCCTTGCTTCCTCGTGTCCCTTTCCTTGCTTCCTCGTGTCCCTTTCCTTGCTTCCTCGTGTCCCTTTCCTTGCTTCCTCGTGTCCCTTTCCTTGCTTCCTCGTGTCCCTTTCCTTGCTTCCTCGTGTCCCTTTCCTTGCTTCCTCGTGTCCCTTTCCTTGCTTCCTCGTGTCCCTTTCCTTGCTTCCTCGTGTCCCTTTCCTTGCTTCCTCGTGTCCCTTTCCTTGCTTCCTCGTGTCCCTTTCCTTGCTTCCTCGTGTCCCTTTCCTTGCTTCCTCGTGTCCCTTTCCTTGCTTCCTCGTGTCCCTTTCCTTGCTTCCTCGTGTCCCTTTCCTTGCTTCCTCGTGTCCCTTTCCTTGCTTCCTCGTGTCCCTTTCCTTGCTTCCTCGTGTCCCTTTCCTTGCTTCCTCGTGTCCCTTTCCTTGCTTCCTCGTGTCCCTTTCCTTGCTTCCTCGTGTCCCTTTCCTTGCTTCCTCGTGTCCCTTTCCTTGCTTCCTCGTGTCCCTTTCCTTGCTTCCTCGTGTCCCTTTCCTTGCTTCCTCGTGTCCCTTTCCTTGCTTCCTCGTGTCCCTTTCCTTGCTTCCTCGTGTCCCTTTCCTTGCTTCCTCGTGTCCCTTTCCTTGCTTCCTCGTGTCCCTTTCCTTGCTTCCTCGTGTCCCTTTCCTTGCTTCCTCGTGTCCCTTTCCTTGCTTCCTCGTGCCCCTTTCCTTGCTTCCTCGTGTCCCTTTCCTTGCTTCCTCGTGTCCCTTTCCTTGCTTCCTCGTGTCCCTTTCCTTGCTTCCTCGTGTCCCTTTCCTTGCTTCCTCGTGTCCCTTTCCTTGCTTCCTCGTGTCCCTTTCCTTGCTTCCTCGTGTCCCTTTCCTTGCTTCCTCGTGTCCCTTTCCTTGCTTCCTCGTGTCCCTTTCCTTGCTTCCTCGTGTCCCTTTCCTTGCTTCCTCGTGTCCCTTTCCTTGCTTCCTCGTGTCCCTTTCCTTGCTTCCTCGTGCCCCTTTCCTTGCTTCCTCGTGCCCCTTTCCTTGCTTCCTCGTGCCCCTTTCCTTGCTTCCTCGTGTCCCTTTCCTTGCTTCCTCGTGTCCCTTTCCTTGCTTCCTCGTGTCCCTTTCCTTGCTTCCTCGTGTCCCTTTCCTTGCTTCCTCGTGTCCCTTTCCTTGCTTCCTCGTGTCCCTTTCCTTGCTTCCTCGTGTCCCTTTCCTTGCTTCCTCGTGTCCCTTTCCTTGCTTCCTCGTGTCCCTTTCCTTGCTTCCTCGTGTCCCTTTCCTTGCTTCCTCGTGTCCCTTTCCTTGCTTCCTCGTGTCCCTTTCCTTGCTTCCTCGTGTCCCTTTCCTTGCTTCCTCGTGTCCCTTTCCTTGCTCCTCGTGTCCCTTTCCTTGCTTCCTCGTGTCCCTTTCCTTGCTTCCTCGTGTCCCTTTCCTTGCTTCCTCGTGTCCCTTTCCTTGCTTCCTCGTGTCCCTTTCCTTGCCTCCTCGTGTCCCTTTCCTTGCTTCCTCGTGTCCCTTTCCTTGCTTCCTCGTGTCCCTTTCCTTGCTTCCTCGTGTCCCTTTCCTTGCTTCCTCGTGTCCCTTTCCTTGCTTCCTCGTGTCCCTTTCCTTGCTTCCTCGTGTCCCTTTCCTTGCTTCCTCGTGTCCCTTTCCTTGCTTCCTCGTGTCCCTTTCCTTGCTTCCTCGTGTCCCTTTCCTTGCTTCCTCGTGTCCCTTTCCTTGCTTCCTCGTGTCCCTTTCCTTGCTTCCTCGTGTCCCTTTCCTTGCTTCCTCGTGTCCCTTTCCTTGCTTCCTCGTGTCCCTTTCCTTGCTTCCTCGTGTCCCTTTCCTTGCTTCCTCGTGTCCCTTTCCTTGCTTCCTCGTGTCCCTTTCCTTGCTTCCTCGTGTCCCTTTCCTTGCCTCCTCGTGTCCCTTTCCTTGCTTCCTCGTGTCCCTTTCCTTGCTTCCTCGTGTCCCTTTCCTTGCTTCCTCGTGTCCCTTTCCTTGCTTCCTCGTGTCCCTTTCCTTGCTTCCTCGTGTCCCTTTCCTTGCTTCCTCGTGTCCCTTTCCTTGCTTCCTCGTGTCCCTTTCCTTGCTTCCTCGTGTCCCTTTCCTTGATTCCACGTGTCCCCTTCCCTGCTTCCCCCCATCCCTTTACATGCTTCCCCCCATCACCTTCCCTGCTTCCCCATGTCCCCTTCCCTGCTTCCGCATGTCCCCGTCCCTGCTTCTCCCCACGCCCTCCCCTGCTTCCCCATGTCCCTTTCCCTGCTTCCCCCCATCCCCTTCCCTGCTTCCCCATGTCCCTTTCCCTGCTTCCCCATGTCCCCTTCCCTGCTTCCCCCCATCCCCTTCCCTTCTTCCCCCCATCCCCTTCCCTGCTTCTCCATGTCCCCTTCCCTGCTTCCCCGTGTCCCTTTCCCTGCTTTCCCCCATCCCCTTCCCTTCTTCCCCCCATCCCCTTCCCTTATGCTCCCCCATCCCCTTCCCTGCTTCCCCATGTCCCCTTCCCTGCTTCCCCATGTCCCCTTCCCTGCTTCCCCATGTCCCCTTCCCTGCTTCCCCATGTCCCTTTCCTTGCTTCCCCATGTCCCTTTCCTTGCTTCGAGGTGTCCCTTTCCCTGCTTCCCCCCATCCCTGCTTTCCCCCATCCCTTTACATGCGAAACCATGTCCCCTTCCCTGCTTCCGCATGTCCCCGTCCCTGCTCCCCCCCACGCCCTCCCCTGGTTCCCCATGTCCCTTTCCCAGCTTCCCCCCATCCCCTTCCCTGCTTCCCCACGTCCCTTTCCTTGCTTCCCCATGTCCCTTTCCTTGCTGCCTTTGTAGATAGCTTGTCTTTCAGCACACCCCACCTATCTGCAGCCAGTGTTGCTTCAGCCTGGGCACT
Organism: Closterium sp. Naga37s-1; assembly: GCA_947471745.1. Taxonomy (NCBI): domain Eukaryota; kingdom Viridiplantae; phylum Streptophyta; class Zygnematophyceae; order Desmidiales; family Closteriaceae; genus Closterium; species Closterium sp. Naga37s-1. Next base: position 2,795,978 of record CANJKZ010000203.1, on the reverse strand, counting down.
TCTCACACCCCATCCGCTTGCACATCATTGCAATTTATTGCCACCTTTGCTTTGCTGCTGTTGTTTGGCTTATAGTGCCTCACTGTTGCCGCAGGCACGGCTGCGCGTGGTGATGCTGCCTTTGCACTTCATGTGTCTTTCAGCCCTAACCCGTTTTCCAGCTACTAGCAGGACGTGTTGCAGGGGATCGTTGTACGGCTGAGTTTTTCTGTCATCAATCCATCTGGGTGGTCACAAGGGCAGGACACACAACGCACAACTCGCAGGGTGGGTCAATTTTCATCCAGCCCTCCCTGATTTCTCAGCTAGTGCGGGTTGCCTCCAAGCTGCTGATGTTCACGAATGCATATCTTGCTAGTGCCACATGTACAGCAGTATCTGGTGCAACTACCTTTGCGGATCATCAAGGTTTAGTGTTGCTCTGTTGTGGAGCTGTTGGCTTCATACTCTGTTTTGCAGTCATCCATCCATATCGTAATGTCCTGCACAACAGCACATGGCGCCGCATGCATAGCAGCACTTGGTGTTGTTGTCTTTGCGCTACTTGTCCTTGATCTCCCCACAGGCCGTTTTGCTTCAGCCGTCGCGCTACATCCGAGTGGGAATCATCCATTTCTCTGGGCAGCCACTAGAACAACAGCACATCGCAACAGTCCCAGGCAGGTCAGTTGTCGAGAATGTCTTGTGCTGCTGCCAATGCAGATGAGCTCGTTCTTGTTCGTCAATGTCCGGTGCCTCATGCATTGCGGTAATTGGCTCTGGTTGCCAGTGTGCTACTGCTATTCGAGTTTGCATGCCTGTTCGGACTTGATGCTACAGTCGTGGCAGAAAGCTTGTCTATCATCGGTCGATATGCCTACCACAGGAAGGACAGCACAACGCACCATCGCCGTGGCATGTCAGTAACTACAAAGCTATCTGCAGCACTAGCTCCTGTTGCCTAGCACATCGCAGGTGTGCTGTGGCTGCAGCCACAGCAACATGCGTTACTTGTGCATCGTGTCTCTCCTACCACGTCACTGCTGTTATAACCATGGCATGTATCGGGTTTGCTGCAAAGGGCACAGCCCTAGTCATCTCTTCTGCATCTATCACAGCATGCGTTCTCACCCTTGCGAGCATAGCAGCACCTAGTGTTGCAGCCTTGCATTTCAATTGTCTTACATCCCTTTCCCATGGGAGCAGCTTGTTGACAGGCCGTGCTGCTGCAGCCGTTGCACTGCTGAGTCTTGAAGACATCCAATCATCTTGGTGTCGTCAATAACAACAACTCATCGCACTGCTGCCTTGGCAGGTCAGTCCTCATCCAACCATCCCATGCATGGGGATGGGTGCACAGCAGCGCGCAGTCCTATGTCATTTGCACAGCAGTTGTTTCTCAAACACCACTGTCTAGTACTAGGGGCACATCATCACATGGTCCCGCTGTCGGTGTGCAGGGTGCTGCGTGGGTGGCCATGCCTCGCTGGTGCCGCAGCGTAAGCAGCACTTGGTTTTCTTGCGTTTGCATTCCACTTGGAACTCATTCCTTTCCCATTTTCTAGTTTTCCGTGCGAACGTCCCGCTGTCTTTGAATTTTACCTCCCTTTCATTCCTTCTCCATTTGCCAGTTATCCAAAGGACGTTTTGCTGTTGCACTGCTGAGTTTGACAGTCACCCTTTCATCTGGGCGGCGGCAAGAACGACATAACATCACACTGCAACCTTGGCAGGTCAGTGCTCGTCTAACCATCCATCACTAGTGCCTCATGCATCGCGACAGTCCCTGGCAGGTCAGTTGTCGTGAATGTCTCGTGCTGCTGCCTTTGCAGATGAGCTCGTTCTCGTACGTCAATGTTCGGTGCCTCATGCATCGCGGTAATGGACTCTGGTTGCCCTTGTGCTACTGCTGTTCGGGTTTGCATGCATGTTCAAACTTGTTGCTACAGTCGTGGCTGCTGCCACAGGAAGAACAGCACATCGCACCATCGCCTTGGCATGTCAGACTACAAAGCTATCTGTAGCACTAGCTCATGCATGTCATTTCTGCTGCCTCATGCTCAGCAGCGCGCGGTCTTATGTCATTTGCACAGCAGTTGTTTCTCAAACACCCCTGTCTAGTACTAGGGGCACATCATCACATGTTCCCGCTGTCGGTGTGCGGGGTGCAGTGTGGGTGACCATGCCTCGCTGGTGCCGCAGCGTAAGCAGCACTTGGTGTTCTAGCATTTGCATTTCACTTGGACTCATTCCTTTCCCACTTTCCAGTTTTTCTGGCAAGCGTCCGGATGTCTTTGAATTTTACCTCTCTTTCATTCCTTTGCCATTTGCCAGTTATCCAAAGGACGCTTTGCAAGTTGTACTGCTGAACTTGTCTGCCATCCTTTCATCTGGGCGGCGGCGCGAACGGCAGCACATCGCACTGCAACCTTGGCAGGTCAGTGCTCATCTAACCATCCCTCACTAGTGCCTCATGCTCAACATTTTCGAGGCGCTGAGTCATTGCATGGTAGTTGTAACCCAAACATTCTGTCTGTTACTAGGGGCACATCACCACTTGTCCCCGTCAGCCATGGTCTTGGGTGCTGTGCGGTTTTGCAAGCCTCGCTGGTGCCGCAGGCACAGCAGCGACTGGTGTTGTTGCCTTTGCGTTTCACTTGCCCTATATTCCGCCGCCCATGTGGACATTGGTTGACAGGACGTGTTGCTGCAGCCATTGCACTGCTGGGTTCAGGGGACATCCATCCATCTAATCGGCCACAAGGGCAGGAGGCTCATCGCGCAGCAGCCTTGGCAGGTCAGTTGTCATAAACCCCTCCCTGATTTCTCAACTATTCTCAGCCAGAACAGCTCAGCGCACCGCAACCTTGGTAGGTCAGTTTTGATCTCGCCTTCCCTGATTTTACACCAAAGCTTTGATCTTGGCTCTGCCACCTTTGCACTGCGCTTGTTTGTTAACCATTCATATCAAGTGCCCCAAAAGACGCAGCACTTGGGCCAGCTGCCTTATCACTTCATATGTCATTTTTCCCTCCCTGTTGGGCATCTAGATGCACGCCATCAATAACTATGCCCTCCTGCCCATCATCCCACGTGGGTATCTGTCTTACCCATCATGCGCATGCATACCCTCTTGGTTGTGTAGTATTCCCGGTATGTCCAATGTGAGTAGATCGAGTGTACATCCAGCAGCGCAAGCATGCAAGGATGCTACGAAGGGCAGCGCGAACATATCAAAGCATATGCGGCCTCTGTTGTGCGTGCTACGTGTGGGATTGTCCGCTTTGTTCGCTGGCGATGCTATGGCGACACCCGACGACGTTATTCATTTCTTAGCAGAGGCAGCACCAGATGCGACGCTTCGACTCATTACAGCTGGACTAGCCGCAGATAAGTTGAAGAATGGTTTTGTGTCAACACATATTAGTTGCACGCAGTTCATTTCAGTGAATACGAGTACTATGTGCACCCTCATATGTGAACTCAATGACACCCAGATCCCGAGTCAGAGGGCACGCAAACCGGCGCCATGGTCGAGATGCACCGTCAAGAGTATAGTCGCATTTTCAAAGGGCGCGTTCATGGAGGCTACGAGAAGATTACAGATCTACTGGGACGACCGAATCGAGTGCTGCCTGGCGTCAAGTTTTCCTTTCCGATTATGAAGCTTGATCATCGCGGTAGACCTAAACCTGTGAAGGGCCTATCTTGGGGAGGAGCAAGGCGTGGAAAGGCATTTTCCCTCCAGCGCCAGGAAGGTAATGAGCTGCATGCATTTGTAAGATTCACCATTAGAAAGATGTCCACGCACTGTGCACATTCGGTCCTTCCTATACCATTCCGCAAGTTGTAGCTTATCCCGTTGCTCTCGATATACTGCAGGTGGGCTCGGGCTGAGGGCCGGCTCCGAGTCAGCAGACCGTGATGTGGTGGATGCTGTTACGGATCCACCTAATCCAATGGCGCAGGACAACGCCGACTGTCGAGCAGCCGATCAGGAGTGCATACAGTCTACCCCCGTCAACACACCGCTGCCAGCACCGACGCCAACGGCGACAACAGGCATGCCAGAGGACATGTAAGCATCTACCATGTTTGAAGATGTGGTTGACGCGTTCCCCATCCCAGGATGATTAGCCCAACAAAGGATCTGACATCCAACCTCTTATACGTATGTTTTTCTTCTGATATGTGCACCACCTCTCGCCACGTCGCAGGCAACCGCGCCCGATCGCGCGTGCAACAGTCCCTAGGCACTGGCCTACCTCACCCAATGCTGATGAGATTTCTGAACAACGGGTATGTCTCGTCGAACCGCGTACTCTTGTTGGATTCTTCAAGGGATGTCGGTTGGTGTGCTCGCATCAACATGCATGCGGAGGAGCCATGTCTTTGAGGTCTTGGAAATTTTCATGGGCATCAGTGGGGATGTTTTGGAGATGTGATGCGTGCTCCCACGGTGTGGAATTCTGGTCATGCACCAATCGAACCGTTGAGAAAAGAAGAGCTGGTGTCGGGGCACGCGTGCCTATGCTCCATTCCAAATTCGTAGGAGCATTTGTGCTTGCCGGGATGGGTTATCAACAGATGTGGGAGTTTAGCCGCAATTTTGGTATCCCATGTCCCGGAAAAGGCACTTTCTATAAGTATCTAGGGGATGATAATGGGTTGTGGAACACGATTCTTAGGGAGGCGGAGAAATCGATGGCAGCGGTGCGAGAAGAGATGAAGAAACGAGACATTCCCGGGGAATGGGTAACGGTAGACGGTCGGTGGTCACATGTCCGAGAGGGCGAGTGATGTACTGTGTCATTCATGGATGCTGTTACGCGGAAGATATTGTACTGTGTGACAACAAGAAAGGGGGTTGATGATACGTCATCTGTGCGATTGGAGCGTGTTGCGTTCGACAAAGGAGTTGACGAGCTGGCGCTGTTGGGATTTGATGTGGAAGGAATCATTTCGGACCAAGGAACAACATTCAGAGGTGCTGCGACAGAGCGGAAACTGAACCATCAGGTGGATTGGTGGCACGTGAAGAAAACGCTGTACAAGCTTTTCTGCAAGGAGCTTCAGGATGCCGTGCGGATGCCGGTTGCCGTGGACAAGGCTAGTTGTATTGAGGAGCTGTGGTTGGCTACGGTGGAAGGGCTGCGGCTCTGGTTGCGAAAACGGGGATTGGAGAAGGAGGCGAAGGCATCACTCAAATCGGCTCTTGTGAAATCGGTCTGCACAGCCATGGGCACCATTGCCTACGTGCACATGACACCCGATGAAGCAAAGTGGCAGTTTTTGGAGCTGAGAAAGGTGCGACGAGTGGGGGGGGAACAGGGGGTTGTGGATGTCCCTGTGGCTTATGCTGAGGTGCGATCTGACCCAACGGGAGATAGGCGAACCACTGCGATCGATGAAGTGGTTGTTGAGGAGGAATCGGGGGGTACACAAGTTGACGTGCAGTGGCCGGATGTGGAGCTTTGGAGTTACGATTTGCATCCAGTGCATGGCGCGCGACCCTCGTCTGTGGCAAGTGCATTCATCGTGCATGCACATGCAGGTGCAGGCGATGTCTCACGGTCAATTGGTGGGACGACTCCGTGGGCCAACGCTGACGAATTCACTGGTAAGAACGCTCGTATAAGAGAAGTTTTAAATGCTCATGTTGTTTGGTTACTCAGTCATGTTTCGTTCCAATATTGTCATTCACCAGGAGATGATGGCATGGGTGGTTCGGACCCAACAGAGCCTAACCCTGCAAGCGACAACGAGGGTGCAGTGCACGATGGTGATGCTGCAGGAAGCGGAATCGAACAGACATTGCCTCGGTGGGTTGGGCGCCGGAAACGAAAACGGGGTGGAGATGAGGTGCACGCCGGCGATGAAGAGAGTACAGTGGCGCAACGCTTCGGCTCACATTTTTTCCATGTGATGATGCACGCCGGGAGGATGAAGGAAGCGGGCACCCCTATGACCCCTGATGATGTGTCGAGGGAGATTGGGACGGCGCCAAACCATTGGGCGGGTGACCATTCCGGGTGTGGAAAGTCTGGTGGTGTCCCGCCAAGGTGTGTTACTGAGGATTGGGGGAGGGAATGTGCTCTGTACGAGCCTGGGTCAGAAACACACAAGGCGGTACTTGCTTGGTTTGAGAAACGGTTATCCCCGGAAAAGGTGAAGTCTTTTGTTCACGGTGCCAACAGCTCTGTCAATGAGTCATTCCATTCTCTGATCCTCAAATACGCCCCTAAGCGTATTCGGTTTCAGGATAGTCTTGTGCCGCGGGTGGCTCTCGCGGTCTTGCACTGGAATAACTCGATGGATAGATTGGTCACTTCCTATCACACACGAGTGCGGCAAGTGACGCGGGTGCGACGGGGCAACAAGTATCGAACACTCGGACCCATGGATTGGTCGTGGGTTGATCGGATCATGGCCGAGTGGCAACGATCGTTAGGGGATGGCGTCGATGACGATATTATTGAAGATGCATCAGGGGGGCAAGGATCTGAACAGCAGTCCGCGGACATATCTGATGGAGCGGGCCACCCATCTGTACAGCAGCCCGCTACACCTGTGCAACGTAGTGGGAGGGGTCGCGATCGGTCATCGACGCATAAGGCTGCACGCAGACTTCTAGGTGAGACTAGTTGCACACTTGCCACATATCACACCCTATCTCATCAACTAATGTTACAAGTCAATTTGACCGAAACTTTCTGTTTGTGCTAATGTTACAGGTGACGTCACCAACTATCCTCGGTAAACATCCACGACACACCTATGGGGTCCAAAACGCTCCAACATTATCACTTTGGCCGCCACGTCGCATCGCTTCCGGAATAAACGATCCCTATGAGCTCGCCCATGGTAAACCCTGAACCCTACTATTGTGGTTAGTTATCCTTAAACACCAACACTAGTGGGTCTTCAGATCTATCCCCCCCTCCCCCCTCCACGCTTCCTTGTCTCCCTCAAGCCCTTTCTCTTGACCAAAAACCTTGAGATGCACCGTCTCCCCATCCCCCATCCCTGCGATACATCCCATGTCAGCGCCTATAATTGGTCCCGCCAGTGCAGGGAGTGCCGCTGCTGCCGTACTCGCAGAGGGACATGGAGGTGGCAGGGCGGCTTTCACTGGTGGAAGCCTCGGCCCCCTGGGACGTCTGCCTCTTAGTGGCAAATGACACCTGGTGCAGTGCAGGTGAGTCTGGTGTATTGCAGTTGACCTTTGGAGCTGGTGGCATTTGCACTATTGCATGATATTCCATGCCATCGCCCCATTTTCTCCACGTCCTTCTCCTCTCTCCCAGCTCCACCGACAACTCTCCCATCCTTCCCATGATCCCTATTAGAAATCATCTCAAAGACAATCACCTTGACCCTATCCCACCTCCCCTCTCTCCCTTCTTTTCCCCTCTTCCCCACCACTCCCCACTCCCCCACGTTTTGACAGCCATTGCACGCAGTAAGCAGTGAGAGCTAGCTTGTCAACCTGCTGCTCCTCCTCCTCGTTCTCAGCTCTCTTTACCTCCTCCTTCTCCTCTGCCCCCCACCCCACTCCCCCTACGACCCTCCCATCCCCCCCCTCCCCCCTCCGCAAATCAGCCTTTGCCATGCTCCAGCAAGGAGAGCCCCTCGAAATTTCCCATCTACCCCTCCTTTCATGTGCCCGACGCCGCCACCCTTGACCACTCATCTCGGCTGGGCTTACCTAGACATATTCATCTCGACCATCTGGAGTGAAGCTCCGCATAAATCCCACAACGTATCTTGGGGAAATCGACTTTAGTTTATAGGCAACAGCAAGTCGTTTTTCTAAGGGCGTGTCATGCTTGGTGAACTTGCAGTTCATTCAAAGCGGCTGACTATGATGTGTCCGGTTCTATAACGGCAAGAGCGCTTTACGGATTCGAAGTGCTACGTACCATCCTAAACATTCTTTGGCGAGATGCGTTTTCACCATGTATGACACACCTTTATACCGAGAAACTGTTTTTGGATACTAGTATGCTTGTCGTTGGCTATGTTGTTTATGTTTGGTAGGGAATATCACAGCTAGGAACAAGCTCACTTGTTCAAGACTTTTTACGCATTGGAGCTCGGGGCAAGATTGAGATAGGGCATACACAGTACACCCCTTGCACACAGTATTATCAACAGGTAACCCCAATTCAGCATATAAACCATTGGCACCAAACAAAGCACGACCCACAAGTCGATCCCTGCTTGCCAATCTCCATATCATGCCGCGGCCTCTACTCTCTATGCCATTCTTTTTGCGCCTTCCTACCATGCCACTCCGCACTGACCACACCACCCTGCTCTGCTCGATTCAAATGTCTGTGCCTCATGATCCAGATTCAACACAGTTGCCTGCACAGTGCTGGCTGTCACGCGTTGCAGTGTACAATCCCTCACACGCAGGGAAGGCGGCAACTTCAAATGCAGGGCCTTATCGGGCGCAAGTCAGCATATGATATGGGGCAGCAGGGGAGGCTGAAAGCAGTCTCGAGAAGCTCTGCCAGCTGCACGCCCTATCTCGCATATTCTGCCGAAGTGCGCTGTGGGCTGCTGCTGCTTCGTGACCGGCGTGGCGGTGCGCGGAGGGGTTCGCCTCGGGGCGGATCCGGTCGTAGATCTGCTTTCCAGCAGCTGAGGGGCTGGAGAGTGGGGCGTGGGAGACCAAAGGAGTGAGTGGGCGTGACAAGTGTACGAGTTGGGAAGGGAGAAGGGAGGGATGGCGACAGTGACGGGGATGCCAGCTAGCACGAAGGGGGAGAGTTACGGGGATGCCCTGCATGGGCCCATGTCCCCACCTTGCTCCCCACCTTGCCCACCTCCCCACCTCGCCCCCCTCTTCCTCTGTGTGCCCCTCCATGGAAGCTGCCAGCGCCAGGGGCTGCTCCTCCTCGTCCTCCTCGCAGCTCCCCACTGCCCCCACACCCGCTCCCACCTCCACTCTGTGGGCACGTCACGCAGCTTCCTGGGGGGAAGCACCTCCCCATCTGCACCAAGTGCGCCTCCCACGGGGTCACGGTCGATGAATGGCATCAGGTCCTGGGTGGTCGTGCACACGCACACGCACACACATACTGTCAACGCATGCGCGCACGCAGGCATGCACACAGGCAGGCACGCACGGAGGCAGAAAGACATGCACACAGATCAAACGCAGGCAGACATGCAGTCAGGCAAAGTGCAGACCAGGGTTCCACAAGACATGTGAGGAGGAATCTGAGGGAGAATATGAGGAGCAGACAAGTGGTGCGTGTGAGTGCCGCGGAAGGGGACACGGGGAAGCAGGGAAAGGGACATGTGGAAGCAGGGAAGGGGATGGAGGGAAGCAGGGAAGAGGATGGGGGGGAGCAGGGAGGAGGATGGGGGGAAGCTTGTAAAGGGACATGGGGAAGCAGGGAAGGGGATGGGGGGAGGAAGGGAAGGGGACATGGGGAAGCAGGGAAGGGGACATGGGGAAGCAGGGAAGGGGACATGGGGAAGCAGGGAAGGGGATGGGGGAACATAAGGGAAGGGGATGGGGGGATGAAGGGAAGGGGATGGGGGGAAGCAGGGAAAGGGACACGGGGAAGCAGGGAAGGGGACATGGGGAAGCAGGGAAGGGGATGGGGGGAGGAAGGGAAGACACATGGGAAAGCAGGGAAGGGGATGGGGGGAGGAAGGGAAAGGGACACGGGGAAGAAGGGAAGGGGATGGGGGGAAGCAGGGAAAGGGACATGGGGAAGCAGGGAAGGGGATGGGGGGAAGCAGGGAAAGGGACACGGGGAAGCAGGGAAGGGGATGGGGGGAAGCAGGGAAGGGGACACGGGGAAGCAGGGAAGGGGATGGGGGGAAGCAGGGAAAGGGACACGGGGAAGCAGGGAAAGGGACACGGGGAAGCAGGGAAGGGGATGGGGGGAAGCAGGGAAGGGGATGGGGGGAAGCAGGGAAGGGGATGGGGGGAAGCAGGGAAGGGGACATGGGGAAGCAGGGAAGGGGATGGGGGAACATAAAGGAAGGGGATGGGGGGATGAAGGGAAGGGGATGGGGGGAAGCAGGGAAAGGGACACGGGGAAGCAGGGAAGGGGATGGGGGGAAGCAGGGAAGGGGATGGGGGGAAGCAGGGAAGGGGATGGGGGGAGGATGGGAAGGGGACATGAGGAAGCAGGGAAGGGGATGGGGGGAGGAAGGGAAGGGGATGGGGGGAGGAAGGGAAGAGGATGGGGGGAGGAAGGGAAGACACATGGGAAAGCAGGGAAGGGGATGGGGGGAGGAAGGGAAAGGGACACGGGGAAGAAGGGAAGGACATGGGGGGAAGCAGGGAAAGGGACATGGGGAAGCAGGGAAGGGGATGGGGGGAAGCAGGGAAAGGGACACGGGGAAGCAGGGAAGGGGATGGGGGGAGGAAGGGAAGGGGATGGGGGGAAGCAGGGAAAGGGACACGGGGAAGCAGGGAAGGGGATGGGGGGAAGCAGGGAAGGGGATGGGGGGAGGATGGGAAGGGGACATGGGGAAGCAGGGAAGGGGATGGGGGGAGGAAGGGAAGGGGATGGGGGGAAGCAGGGAAAGGGACACGGGGAAGCAGGGAAGGGGACATGGGGAAGCAGGGAAGGGGAAATGGGGAAGCAGGGAAGGGGATGGGGGGAGGAAGGGAAGACACATGGGAAAGCAGGGAAGGGGATGGGGGGAGGAAGGGAAAGGGACACGGGGAAGAAGGGAAGGACATGGGGGGAAGCAGGGAAAGGGACACGGGGAAGCAGGGAGGGGGATGGGGGGAAGCAGGGAAAGGGACACGGGGAAGCAGGGAAGGGGACATGGGGAAGCAGGGACGGGGATGGGGGAAAATAAGGGAAGGGGATGGGCGGAAGAAGGGAAGGAGATGGGGGGAAGCAGGGAAAGGGACACGGGGAAGCAGGGAAGGGGATGGGGGGAAGCAGGGAAAGGGACATGGGGAAGCAGACGGGGATGGGGGGAATAAAAGGGAAGGGGATGGGAGGAAGAAGGGAAGGAGATGGAGGGAAGCAGGGAAAGGGACACGGGGAAGCAGGGAAGGGGATGGGGGGAAGCAGGGAAGGGGATGGGGGGAAGCAGGGAAGGGGATGGGGGGAAGCAGGGGAGGGGACATGGGGAAGCAGGGAAGGGGACATGGGGAAGCAGGGAAGGGGATGGGGGAACATAAGGGAAGGGGATGGGCGGAAGAAGGGAAGGAGATGGGGGGAAGCAGGGAAAGGGACGCGGGGAAGCAGGGAAGGGGATGGGGGGAAGCAGGGAAGGGGATGGGGGGAAGCAGGGAAGGGGATGGGGGGAAGCAGGGAAGGGGACATGGGGAAGCAGGGAAGGGGACATGGGGAAGCAGGGAAGGGGATGGGGGAACATGAGGGAAGGGGATGGGGGGAAGAAGGGAAGGGGATGGGGGGAAGCAGGGAAAGGGACACGGGGAAGCAGGAAGGGGATGAGGGGAAGCAGGGAAGGGGATGGGGGGAAGCAGGGAAAGGGACACGGGGAAGCAGGGAAGGGGACAGGGGGAAGCAGACGGGGATGGGGGGAATAAAAGGGAAGGGGATGGGAGGAAGAAGGGAAGGAGATGGAGGGAAGCAGGGAAAGGGACACGGGGAAGCAGGGAAGGGGATGGGGGGAAGCAGGGAAGGGGATGGGGGGAAGCAGGGAAGGGGATGGGGGGAAGCAGGGGAGGGGACATGGGGAAGCAGGGAAGGGGACATGGGGAAGCAGGGAAGGGGATGGGGGAACATAAGGGAAGGGGATGGGGGAAAGAAGGGAAGGGGATGGGGGGAAGCAGGGAAAGGGACACGGGGAAGCAGGGAAGGGGATGGGGGGAAGCAGGGAAAGGGACACGGGGAAGCAGGGAAGGGGATGGGGGGAGGAAGGGAAGGGGACATGGGAAAGCAAGGAAGGGAACACGGGGAAGCAGGGAAGGGGACATGGGGAAGCAGGGACGGGGATGGGGGGAATATAAGGGAAGGGGGTGGGAGGAAGAAGGGAAGGAGATGGGGGGAAGCAGGGAAAGGGACACAGGGAATCAGGGAAGGGGATTGGGGGAGGAAGGCCAAAGGTGGTGTGGGGAAGGAGAGAGGTAAGCGGTGTGGTGGTGAAAGGCGATCATTAGGGGAAGGGCCACCGTGTGTGTTGGTTGGAAAGGGGGCGTGACTGGCCCAAATGAGGTGGGAAGGGAGATGGGAGGGATGGCGACAGTGACGGAGGTGCCAGGGCGACGAGGGGAGAGAGATACGGGGATTGCGAGGGGTCGAGCGGGAGGGAGGGCGATGAGCAGCGGGGACCCTAGACGAGACAAAGGGGGGCAACGGGCGGAAGGGAGCGCGACGAGGGGAAGGTAGGGCGGCGGGTGGTCGGGAGGGCAATGGGAGGAAGGGAGGGCGACGAGACGAAGGGAGGATGACGGGCGGAAGGGATGGCGACGGCGGAAGGGAGGGCGACGGGCGGAAGGGAGGGCGACGGGCGGAAGGGAGGGCGACGGGCGGAAGGCATGGCGACGGGCGACGGGCGGAATCTATGGCGACGGCGGAAGGGAGGGCGACGGGCGGAAGGGAGGGCGACGGGCGGAAGGGAAGGTGACGGGCGACGGGCGGAAGGGATGGCGACGGCGGAAGTGAGTGCGACGGGCGGAAGGGAAGGTGACGGGCGGAAGGGAGGGCGTCGGCGGAAGTGAGTGCGACGTGCGCTAGGGAGAGCGACGGGCAGTAGGGCGACGGCGGGAGGGAGTTTGATGGGCGTAAGAGAGTGCGACGTGTGGAAGGGAGTGCAGGCGCGCGGAAGGGAATGCGACGGGCGGAAGCGGGTGCGTGGAACGTACATGTGAGTCGAGCGCCCGATCGGCAGCGCTTGATCCGTGCGCTTCGAACGTACTTGCGAGCGCCATCGTCCCTGTAGAATTGGGGCGTGACATGACGTTTTTCTTTAGGCTGGCTAATATTATTTTTGTTGGAGCGAAAAACCAACAGACTGCTGCAAGGATATAGACATCTCGCTGCCATTGTCTGTAAGCGATACTACGCGCTCTTGTGGTCCTGAACAGCGGAGCGCACTACGTGTTCTAGACTCAATATGGCTGCACATAAGTACAACTTGGTTTTCAAGTTTACTGAATGTGAACAGTGGTCCTACTCCCGTTGACACTTCACGCGGAATCCTTTTTTTGTCGCTGGCCAATCATGCATCAGAATTGTGAAGCATCTCATCCGTGAGGGGACGGAAAGCTGCACTTCGGGTGGTAACCTGGTTTTTGGCGAGTTCATATTCAAGAATCTTGAATTTGAAAAATGCCATGTGGAACTCGGGCTTTAAGTTCTGTCCAATGCAACATTCTGGCAGCGGGTCAACAGCATAGTATGGATGGATCTGAATTCAGTATGCTAAGAGCCAAGTAAGAATTACATGACATCATTCTTCTAGCCTGCTGTAAGATCTGCAGTATCACTGTTGTACCCGGTATTGTCATTTTGGCAGGACACACCAGATCAGCAAAGACAGACAGACACACCCAGTCCGACTTACGTAGTTCCCATAATCGTCGACTTGTTCAGAGGAGATCCGGGATCCCCACCGGGATGTCCGCCGCAAGAGACGCTCTAGTGGTCTCGGCAGAATAATCTTGTCCGGTTTTAGATCTACCGGATAGATCAGCAGACATCAGATTTTCGCCGATTCTTGCAATCGCAATAAAACCCAAGGGCCACAAACGTAGCAGATCGCGGCCAAAGACACGTGTGAGTACATGCTTGCACGGGATTCCCGAAAAACACGCCGCGACACCCGTCCCTCACGCCATAGTTCCATTCCCGCGCGCCGAGGAAGAATTCCCAAACGCAGCGCTACCCTACCCGTCGCGCGGCCATTCCCTTCCCATCGCGCGGCTGGGATCTTCCTTTCGCGTGGCAATATCCTCCCGTCGCGCTGCTATTTCCTCAAGTCCCTCCCCCTCCCGCTTCCATTCCCATTCCCCTCAGGCTTGCATCCATATCCCTCCCGCTGCCATTCCCTTCCCTCCCACTTCCATCCCCTACCCCTCACGCTTGCATTCCCTTCCCCGCACGCTGTCATTCCCTTCCCCGCACGCAGTCAGCATGGCTCTGATGTCATCATGTCGGATCCTGGTCGTTGCGGTGCTGATCGCGTGTATGGTGTCGTCAGCATGGGCCATGTATTGCGGCGACGATGACTGCTACGACCTTCTCGGGTACAGTCACACCTGACTAGGTCAAGTTACCTGCTTGGTGTCGTCCTCTTCGCATTCGGCGCCGTCCAGTATCCAATCATTGGTGTCCTGCATCCACCGTCCACGTGATCTGATGACCGGATTAGATCCATGCTCCCATCGCTGCCGCTCTTTCGTTTCAGCACCTGTTATCCCAGTCATTGCAATGGCCGAGTCTTGATTCACTTCCTCGCATCGTAGTTTCCTGAATTTGCCAATCCCTATCCCTGCTGTGCCGTGTAACCATGTAACTGCATCAGGGTGAAGCAGACAGCGACACAGCAGGAGATCAAGAAGGCTTACTACAAGCTCTCCCTCAAATAGTGAGTGAATAGTGAGTGAGCCCCACTTTTATGAACTTATAAACTTAAGTTTCCTTTAGAATACCAACGTCCCTCTACCCCTAGTCAACCATCACCATTCCTCCCCATTCTTCACCACCCCTGGTCACCTGCCACCGCTCCTCACCACTCTGCACCCTCCACGGCCGTTCTGCTCCCTGCCTCTCATGGCAGCCATCCAGACAAGAATCCAGAGCCAGACGCGCAAGCCGTATTCTCCAAAATCGCCAACGCTTATGAGGTACAACTTTCCTGAATTGCTGAGAACTTGCGTATTTAGTAGTGTGACCTTTCGTGAGTTGAGGCTGAGAAATGTGTATGACACTGCTTTGACTCAAGAACAAGGTTATTCATTTATCGTTTGCCGCTGTCTACTCATACTTGCCTGCAGCACCACGCTTTCAGACCCCTGACACCATAGGGCTCTCATCCACGCGCCCACAAACCATGCTGAACCAGCAAAAGTCAACCTTCTACTGCCTCTTTCCCTCCTCCTCCGTCCGTCCCTCCAGATTTTGTATGATGCGGAGAAGAGGGAGCAATATGACTATGCCATCGCGCATCCAGAGCAGGTGCTTTGCAAGGCCTGATGTGGCATGGCATGGCATGGCATGGCATGGCATGGTATGGCATGGCATGGCATGGCATGGTATGGCATGGCATGGCATGGCATGGCATGGCATGGCATGGCATGGCATGGCATGGCATGGCATGGCATGTCATGGCATGGGATGGCTTCGCATGTCACGGCATGGCACGGCACGTTGCACAACATGGAAAATCATGGCATTGCATCGCATTGCATGCCATTTGCCTTGAGCAGATACCGTGTTTTTTTGCAAGTAAGGATAGCAGTTGACGTGTATGCATGTTGCACCTTCATGGTTTGCACCACCTCGTTGGTAACATGAAGACGGCCTGCACATCAGTGCAAGCAACCCGTCTAATCCCACTTCGCGCTTCTTCCCCCCCTCCTCCTCCCTCATCCCTCCCTCTCTCCTTCCACCTGTTAATTGCCTGTTCAGTTCTTCTACAACACTGCACGCTACTACCAAACTTATTATGCTCCTAAGACGGTGAGGCTTCTGTCGCTCCTCATCTTGACAGAGCTAGTTGGCCCTCTCGTCATGGCAGATATTCTGTGTTACAATTATCTGTTTATGTGATAAGATTTTGCACTGCGTTCTGTCGCCCTCATGCATCGTACCATTACGGTGTGCTGCCTGTATGCTGCTGCCATTGCTTTTCACTGATTCACATCCCCTTCAACCACTTGCAAATTGTGGTTCTTTTTTTTGTCCCAATCACTTTGTGTTGCACTGGTTGATTACAGGACATTCGACTCATCCTGCTTGCAGCGCTGTTGCTGCTCTCGTCCTTCCAGTACCTCAACGATCACATTCGATACAACCAGGTGAGCCGCACCCAGTGTCAGTGAGTACCAATAGGTGAGGTTCTAAGGCATCTCCTAAATTCAGCCCCTTGGGCAAGCAGGCGAATTGACTCGCTTTCCGTTCTATGGGTTGGAATCTTTTGCCAAGTGACATGTAACAGATTATTATTGTTCCTCCTTGTCGCTTTCACGTTGTTCATGCCCCATGCTGTCCTGCCACTTCCTCTCCGTCACCTCGCAGGCTATAGAGCACGCCAAGCAGACCCCAGCCTACCGCAATCGCTTGAAGCAGCTGGAGCTGGAAAGGGCTGCGGCTGCTGCTGCTGCTGCCAGCACCACTGGTGGAGGCAGAGGGAAGCGTGGAGGGGGCCGGCGTGGAGGAAGGTAGGCAGCGAGGGCACAATTCACAGTTTGGCACTAGTTTATACTCTCGAAGATGTGGTTTTCTTGCTTGATTGCCCATCTCCCCTTCGAAAAATTGTTGCACACAATATGTTTAGGCTTGTGTTCTGATTAGTGATCTTGCCTGACTACCTCTACCTGCACACCCACTGCTTGCCTGGGACGAACTGTGGATGCTTTCAGAGCAGCTGACACCCAACAAGCTGGAGCAGCTGCTGCTGCTCCCCCAGAAAATGGAGTGGCTGAACTCGAGCTTCAGGTACGGTTTGCAGTCACATCACGCAATGTATATTCTTGGTGTCATGTTTTTTTAAATATTCTTTGTGATTCCGTCCACGGCAGGTGCATGGAGCTGACAAGCCGTGTCCGTGGCGGCTCTTTGGTGTTCAAGTTGTCATCTTCCCTTATGTAGCTGCCAAGGTAAATCATTGCCCTCCATGTGCTGTTGTCTGCTGTTCCTTCGTTTTGTGCTCGTTCTGTTGACTGCATCTCTCATATGACATTCTGAAGTCCGTGCATTGTCATTGGATGTGCAGTTGATATGGTGGCAGGTGCAGTGGTTCCATCGCTACACCATGCGCCGTGCGCCTCTGGTATGGAACGATGCTTGCTACCTCACGCGCACCACCCTTCGTATTCCTGCAGCTCACTGGAGCTCCATGGGTAAGGCCAGCATGGGAGTCCAATGGCACCTGCTTTCTTGGATCTTTCTTTGCTTTTTTCATGTTTAATTTTCTGGATGAGTGTTGTACAATGCCTTGCAGGGGAGTCTGCCCAAGAAAGGCTTGTGGAGCGGAGGCTCTGGATCAAGCAAAACCTGAATGATTATCGAGAGGAGCTTTCCAAGTCCGTGAGACGTAGACGTTAATGTTCTCTGCATTGCAGCAGAAGGTGCTGAGCAGGGCTCTTGGCATTGATACTTGAGTTCAATTGTGGAAGATGTTGGAAGCTATTCCTGCTCTTGTGACCTTGTTGTACAATGAAGATTGTGTAATGATGTCTTATGCGGAATAGCTGTGGCCTGTGCAAATCAGGAAACGTAGGCGCTAATGACCGCTGCATTGCAGCAGAAGGTGCTGAGTAGGGCTCTTTCTTGGCATTGATGCTTGAGCTCCATTCTGGAAGAGGTTGAAAAACATCCCTGCTTTTGTGACATTGTACAATAAAGATTGTGTAGTGAATGCCACATACAGAATAGCTGTGGCCTGTACAAATCAGGAGTGCACACTATGACGGACCGATCAATCTCCTCCGTTTAGCTGCGCCTTGCATACTGCACAATCCACACACCATCAGTTGTAAAGACACGGCTATAGCTTGTCTAAAATAAAAATATTTAATTAGCTGGCCGTACCTGTTCATGTCATTGGAGACATGCAAAGCAAGTGTCTCCCTTGTGCTTGCCTCCAAATCAGAGTCATTCTGCAGCAAAACAATAACAGTGCAGTTAGCCCCCTGACAATGTTTAGACAGGTGTGCAAATGCCTTAACTCCTGCTGCATCGAGGGTAGTGGTGAAGTTGCTGATTGGAGCTTGTCGAATTCTATCAGTTTAGCTGCTCACCCGTTTCATGGACGCCGGCACGGCCTTTTTAGATGGTGAGCTGATCAGCGGTGGATCACGAGTCTGTGCACCTGCCGTAATAAGAATCCTCAGATGTGAGACGAAGAACACTGGAGTTGCAACAGACTCAAAAAAGTACTTACGGGAACCGAGAGTGGTGAACCCTGGAGGGCCAAACCCAGGAGGGCTGATAGCAGGGCTCTCATCTTGTATTCTGACGCTCTCCCCAGAAACAGCCTTCACAAGACTGGATGGTTCAACTAAAGGTTTGACCTCCCACATCAGAAATGGTCTAGGAGATGGTGCAGCAACTGTAGGCGGCACAGAAGCTTGTGGAGGTACAATAGACGGACCACTGGACAAGTCACAGAGAGGAGGCATTTGCGGTGGGGGCTGTGGTAGAATAACTGGAGAGGCTGACGATCCAGGCAACGTGAAGCCTGGAGGAAGTGAAATGCTTGGAGAAGCCAGCACGGGATCCATTCCGTGCTGCAAAATAAGCATCCGTCGACGCCGCTCCAACTCCAAATCTGTTTCTGGCTCTTCCTTCTTTGATTCAGAAGGCAAATCTTCTCTGTCTGAAAGCTCCCCTTCCTCCACCTCCTCGGATTGAGGTTTCGCTGGAACTTCACCTGCGTTACCATCTCTTGCAGTACCTGACAAGACATCTGCAGCCGGTAACTGGTTGGACTGTGCATTTCGAGGCTCAGTTGGTGCAACTGCTTCTGGTTGCCACAAAGGCAAGTCCTCTGAATCATCGTAAGGCCCTGGTGGCTGAAACACAACGCACATAGCAGAAGTTAGACTCTGTAAAAGTGAACCAAAAATTGCAAGCTACGTATTTTAATAGTTGCAACAAATGGCTGGATACCTGAGCCGCTGCTGATGGGACCAAACTTCCTTGCACTCTCTCTAGATGAGGACCCCCAAAACGAGGAGCACCTCTGTCAGGTACATCCAATTGTGCACCTGGTTGAGCAAGTGGCTTCTCTCCAGGATACTGGAAAACCCACTGTTGCTGCTCCTTGGACTCTATTGCCCCCTGCCAAGCAGATCCGCATGTCAGACTTGACAAGTAGCAGAGGAACAAGAAAGCTTGAAGGCAATAACTCACATACATTGTCCACTGGAGCACCTTTCACAAATATTGCTGTGTCAGGAACTGGTGGGAGCTGATGCAACTCAGCATCGTGGGACATGCTTGCCAATCCTTGGCTCAAGTAGTCATCGATTGCCCTGCACAACAACCCTTGCTCATTTGTTACGGAAACAGCAAGTGCTGGTCCTTGTTGAACAAGCTGATATGAGATGGACAGTAAGATGGAGCATGAAACCGTCTGTCCGCTTACCTGTAAAAGTCAGTTCGAACATAGCAAATCACGTTCCTGGCATGGACCAAGACAGGAACAGCCAGATTGACCTGCCAGCAATTGAAATAATGTGAAGGGGATAATAAAGCGGCCGGTTTGACTAATATGGCTAAACCAACACAGTCCAGCAAATTCACACACCTCAGCCAGGGGTGCTGCATACGGAGCAAAAGGTTGAACAAGGTGGACACGTGGCTGGTCCCTTTCCTCCCAGACATTCATTCTGTCATCAATAATGACTGCCATTCTTGGATCACAATCGTTCCTGTGGAACACCTTTTGTAGTGATTTGAATGTGCCTGCAATCAGAGCCCATCAATAAACGGAACGTTAAAGAGGTAGAGATATACAAAAAATGTTTCATTGAATTGAAGGAAACCTAATCGGCCAGGTGAACCTACCAGCTTTGACTGAGATGATACGGGCTGACAGCTCCTTCGGTTGAATAAGCTTTCCTTCAGGATCAAGCAGCCTCCACATTTCCAAAGCGTACTGCTTCTCTGCCATTGTGCACACGAAGGCCTCAAACCGCTTCCGTCCCTTGGTGGAAAAATAACTCCGCAAATCTTCCCAGGATGGCCGCATTCTGACAAGCACACTAGTGTCCCGATTCTGCACAGTCACCACCACACTAAATCAGGCTTCCGCTCAGGGTACAACAGAGTCCAAAGCATCAAGTGTGCAAAAAGAATACCGTTTCACCTCTGGAAAGATTCTTGTTAGAACAATGTTTTGGTGTGGGAGCCTGAGGACAGGCCGAGTGGCAGGAAGAGATTGCCCCTCCACTGGTGTCACGGCTTCAGGCTGAGCCACGTAGCACTTCCCGTCAAGCATGACAGCGTTGGTATCGTAGTATTGAAGGAGGATCTGCCTGTCCTCCTCGTAGCGACCCAGCTCAGCTGCCAAAAGCTTAGCCAGTTGCGGATCACTGTTCGCTGCTAGCCGTTGCCTCAGCACACCGATCTTGTCTTCAAATGATTTCATTGTATTGGCGACAAAGAGAGTTTCATCGAGGTCGAAGACCACAGCAAGGCAGCGGAGGTTCAGCATCTTCAAGCAGGCCGAGAACTGGCCTTCCTTCACGAGGAATCCCCAGAAGCACGGTCTGTGGTTCTTACGATGCTCCTGGCGATTGCCTAACATAGCAACCAAGTGCACCTCGAATCCGCCTCCGATTGACACGACAGCAGTCTGCGAGATCAGAAACACAAGTGACTAGTTTTGAATCCACTGTGTGCGCGGTATTGTAAGATAACATAAGTGTTACCGAGAGCATTACCTTGGAATCTGTCACACATGAGCTGTGGATTAAATCCAGCTCATGCCAACTCGCCTCACAACCTTCTTCAGGAGCTAATTTGAACCACAGCCCGTCATCAGATATAGTATGCAGCACGACTTGCGGCTGTAGTCTTTCGCTGGACTCTGAAAAACCTCGGAACTCCATTTGCTGGGAAAATAAGTCTCTTGCGGCTTTGCCATTACGTGCTGGGGTGATCGACACTTTGGCCACCAGCCTGCCTGCACTCACAAGTCTCGATTTCATTATTGTCAGTATTCACGTTCTGCGGTTTGTAAAAAAAAGTTTCCAATGTTAGTTGCCAATTTTTAGGACTCAAGTTCGCGAATCGCACAACCACTAATAAGTCGTAGCTACGAGTGAACGTGGTGAACATCGGATGTCAGCAGTTGAATGCTGATGGTGAGGGAGACAGAAGACACGATGAGGAGATAGCTTCTTGGACTGATGCCATTGCCTCGCCACCGCTGTTGGCCGATGACCTGCTGAGGGTATACACGGTATCCTGCAAGCGTTCGCATACAAGGCTGACCGCTGAGCATTATTACAATATTAACTGTTTCTATGCACAAAGTGTTTTTTTCGTGATGTGACTACAGCATACTATGTACAATACAAACAAGTATAGGCAGGCTCTAGTAAAACCTTTCCTATGAAAAGTATAGTCAAACCAAGTTTGTGAAATGAGAAAATTCATGAGACAAACATGCCTTCTGATCAATTATGCGTATAAATACGGTACGGACCATTAAGTTTAATTTTCTATGTTCCAAGAAGTTCTTAGCCGAATGGATGGTGTTAGCACCATTCACATTCCAAATGCTAATTCAAGCAAAAATTCTTGTGTTCATATGCTTATCCTGCTCCACATGGATGTGAAATCGTCAATCCCGTACCTTCCCATAGCTAGTACTGTAACGAAGATCACGTGACAACTCACAGCGTTTGGTCTGAGTCTAGTTGTCATTCCACATCAATGACATTCGCCATGGCTAGCAAACTACCTCCACTGTGACTAGCGCACTCACCTCCATAATGACTAGCACATTCATATCGGTTTTGACGTTGACGTGATGCAGAGTCTGCGTTTTTCCGAGTCGTCAAGCCTCAACTTGCCGTCGCTTTCTTGCGCGGACGACAGAGACGTCACGTCGTTTTCAATCAAGTTTTTTCTGAATTGCTCTCGTGGTTTTGTCGGTGAAGCATGGATGCTTCGCCGCCATTTACCGCGAATCCGTTAATTCCCATAATTGTTCGTCGAAGGGTTATATTCATCGTCCCACCATGAACATCCATCTCCCCAAAACGTCCGCAGCTGCCGGAATAATATCTAGCGCTGTTGTAGCTGGTCGTATCAAAGTTGCGAGTGAAAGACAATCAGCCCTCTCGTTTAGCCGTTCGGAATTCTCCTCTGCCTCTCGTCACATTCGCCTCGCAGCTGTCAATCAACCCCCCCAGTTACTTTCAGGCGACCTTCTCTGGTAAGACACCACTTCTTGCATTCTAACCAAGAACTGTCATATTCTTTTAACGTGGATTTCTTTTCGCCCCTGATCTTCGCGCTCATCATGCTCCCGTTGTTCATTTCTCTTCGTGCAGCCGTAGCAGCATGAAGATGATGAAGGGCAAGCATGTGGTCATCACCGGCGGCTCCACTGGCATTGGCTTCGCCTGTGCCAAACGTTTCCTGAGAGAGGTAACATCTGATTGGATCGCAGGTTATTGTGGACTTGGGCTTTTGGGGTTAAAGTGGAAATAATCTGACGTATTGTCATGAATTCTCCAGGGAGCCTCGGTTACCCTGATGGCTCGGAACGCGGCCAAGCTGGAAGAGGCAGCACGGGAGCTGCAGCAGTATACCAGGGAGTCTGCTCACAATGGAACCAATGGCTTTTTTCCTACTCCCAGAATCTTCACTCAGGTGAGCTTGAAGTGATCCCTCTGTAGCACCTTGTGAGCACCCATACTTCATAGAGTATTTTCTTGAAAACGAAATTGTGGTTTGTCTGAATTTTTGTGCAGGCAGTGGATGTCTCTGATGCCAAGGCGGTGCAGGCAGCCATAGACGCAGCAGCAGCTGCGTGCCCCATAGATGTGCTGCTGTGCAACGCTGGAGTGGTGCGCACAGGCCATGTGGAGGACATTTCCGCACTGCAGGCCCAGGAGCAGGTCAACACGAACCTGCTGGGAAGCATCTACCCTGTGCAGGCTGCAGTGCCGCTTTTGAAGGAGAGGGTTGCACAAGGAGCGGAGCCAGGTGCCATTGTCTTCATGTGCTCACTCTCTGCTCTGGTGGGTACAATGTGCTGCTGTGACTCAAGATCATGTTCACTCATAGCATGACACTGAATCCAAGGTTTTGTTTTATCTATGTTACAGAGCTTCTGGTATGGTGCAGCAGTTTACACTGCTACCAAGTACGGGGTCCGAGGCTTTGCAGAAGGCCTTCGTCTTGAGCTGCTCCCATATGACATATCGGTTTCCGTTGTCTGCCCAGGCTTCACCGACACTCATCTGCTTGATGATGGTAAGTACCTACATCCCACATGCTTATAAGGTGGGGCTATAAATATTCATGTATCCTGATGGTTGCTTCGGTCGACACTGTTTTTTCCAGCCGAAGCATCTGGACAGTACCTCACCAAACTGATGGAGGTGGCATCGATGTATGACCGCAACAAGATAGAGAACCCCGACATTGTGGCAGAGAAAACACTGGCGGCTGTTCAATCCAGAGAATTCCTCGTGACAACGTCATCCAGCTTCCTTCCTTTCTCACTTGCTTTGCTCTCTCGAGGGATTTTCCCATCCAAGTCGGTTGTTACTTGGGTCGCGGAGAGTCTTGCAAGCCCCTTTGTTAGGCTCACATCACTTCCAGTAGGAGCAGGAATCGCTCATGGATTAAGGTCACTGCACAAGCACAAGCATGCGAAAAAAGAGTAGATGTGGGTGCATGTTCATGCTACCAATGGCAGCCCATAGGCTTGTGCTGTAGAAGACATTAGTGTATGCAGAGTCATCAGTATAATTGTCCTTGATATTTTGATCATGTATCCTGAATCGGTGATGTGCCCGTCCGCGTGGCACCACGCCTGACGAAATGCTAGCAATGTCGCAACCTTGTTCCGCTGGAAACTTGACCAATCAGGGCCAGGGGAACTAGCACCCTCGAAGGTTCAGGGACTACCATCTTCATTGCGGACCGGACCGGACCACCGCCATGTTTCTGCAACCATTTCAAGGCGTCAATAGGGATTTCGAGTCTAGAGACTAGGATGCAGTGGAGTCATCCCTTCGTCTTGAGAGAGAGCTTCCACTTTGCCTGGACGCGAAAACCCACAAGACGCGACCGCTGTCTTGTCTGGTTATTGAATCTCTACTGGTGGTTCGAATTCTCCACCGAAGGCGCTTGCCCTTGTAGGAGGTTTTCGCGTGTCTTGGTGTGGGAAGATGAAGGTCAAAAAGAAAAAGGGTTCGGATCCTGTAAGCGCTGTCCATCTCTGACCGCTTTTCCTGCCGGCCTCGATGTTTTAGTTTCTCCTGACAGATTCAATCTCTAAATTTCGCCGTATTTCAAATTCCAGTGTTCCTGGATTCAGATCCGCGGAGACGAGCTTCATTAGACTTGTCATGGCATGGATCTAACGAGTCCCTTAATCTTGTGTCTGGCTTGTTCCGTTTGCAGCCTCCGAGAGTGAAGGAAGTTATTGAATCCATTATCTCCGTTCCGTTACATGACATAGCGAAGCCTCTTTCGGAGTTCAAGTGGATTTATGACAAGGTAGGGCCTCTCGCTTCTTTGGGATTCTGGCGTTCAATGAAGATGATAGTTTTAGAAAAGCGAACGACCCATCGGTGCTCCCATACGCGCTCGTATACACGTTCGTCGGGACTTGGGTTTTTATTCGGGGAATTCCTCATCGGGTATTTTTTCAGTGAACCCCGCACTATGTCTGTTCCCTGTTCACCTTTCTGTCATCCTTTACACGTTAAACTTTACCGCCAAATTGGCTCCACGCTTATTTTCTCGTCACGCGTCGATTCCTCTCTCTTTCCGCTTTCCGTTGTGCTTCTATTCATCGCATCGGAAACCTTTTGGCGTGTCTGCCTGGCAGGGCGACGTGCTGCACTGGGTAGACCTCTTGAACCACTTCGACGCCTTCCTCGAAGCTTCCGTGAAATCGCGCAAGGATTTGCAGTTAGAGGGCCGGTTCGCGGGCGTGGATCCGCCGTTCCCTCGGGATGCGGTGCTGCAGGTGCTGCGGGTGTCGCGCGTTATCCTCGAGAACTCCGTCAACAAGCACCTCTACGCGTCCGTTGAGGTATGCAGGCTATGTTTTATTGTAACACCGTCCCCTGATAACCTTCATGTTGCGAAACTTGACTATCCGAAATGCTGAGATGTGCTGTCTGTTACTTCCTCCTCCCCTCGCCCCCTCCCCCCTTCCCCCGCTCCCCTCTTCCGCTTCCGCTCTCTTGCGTGGCCTTAACCACTCTCTTCGCCGCGACACGTCTTAAGGCTGCTCGCGAGCACGAATTTGGACGTGCTGTCAGCCTGCAACCAACCCCTCGCAGTGTACAGCAAGAAGCACACCTACCCATCTCCCCCTTTCCCTTCCCCTCCCTCCCCTCTCCCTCCCCCCTCCCCCATCCCCACCCCTCCGCTCCTCTCCTCCGCACAGCACGTGTGCACGCTGCTCGCGAGCACGGACCTGGACGTGCTGTCAGCGAGTCTCGAGCTGCTCTCAGTGTACGGCAAGAAGCCCTTCCAGCCAGGTCGCAGCACGCG
This sequence comes from Closterium sp. Naga37s-1, assembly GCA_947471745.1. Lineage (NCBI taxonomy): Eukaryota > Viridiplantae > Streptophyta > Zygnematophyceae > Desmidiales > Closteriaceae > Closterium > Closterium sp. Naga37s-1. Next base: position 2,770,620 of record CANJKZ010000203.1, on the reverse strand, counting down.
CTGGCATGCGGATCCCGCCATCACAGCGCGCCTCTTCGCCCTCGCGCAGGCCTGGGGCGGCAAGGAGGAGGGCCTTGGCATGCTGCCCTGCGCGCTCCAAGGGGGCCTGGACGCGTCCGCTCTGTCCCTGGGAGGGACGTTGCACTTTGAGTTTTATGCGGAGGGGCCTGCTGGAGTGGGGGCGGTGGGGCAGGGTCAGGGGCTGGGTGGGAGCGGTGGAGAGGGGTTAGAGGGTCAAGAGGACAAGGCTGGTGAGGCATCGGCTGGTGCTCCCTCCGCTTCGCCCTCTCCTGCTGCACCTGCCGCTGCTTCGACAGGTCTATCACCTGGTTTGAGGGTCATCCACGTGCCTGGGGTGCAAGAGCACGTGCAGCTGCAGGGAATCTCCGAGCTCGACTTTCTCCAGCGCCTGGTGGATCAATACTCCGTGCCCTCCGCCCTCCGCTTCTCCCTCCTCACCCGCCTCCGCTGCGCCTACTCCTTCCCGCTCCTCAACTCGCGCCGCCGCTTCCTCTGTGTGCGCCTGCTGGCCTTCCGAGTGCTGCTGCTCGCCACACCAGACCCGGACGAGCTCACTGCCTTCTTTGCCAACGAGCCTGAGTTCGTCCCGGAGCTAATTTCGCTGCTCAATGCGGAGAGCCTGGTGCCTGAGGAGGTTCGGATGTACGCGCTGCTAGCCCTGGCTGCCATGGCGCAGGACCGGCCACGCCAGTCCACGGTCCTCAGTGCAATCAGCACTGGCGGGCACCGAGCCACCTTGCCAAGCCTGATGCAGAGGACCGTGGCTCAGCTTGGGAAACCAGGAGGCTGCTCGCCGAAATTTGTTGACGCGCTGTTGGTCCTCATTGCTGCGCTGGTATCCTCCTCGTCGGGTTGCACCGCTCTTCGGGAGGCAGGCTTAGTGCCGACCCTGCTGCCTTTGGTTCGGGACACCAAGCCTGAGCACATGAGTCTGGTGACATGGTCAGTGCAGATCCTCGAGGCCTTCATGGATTTCTCCAACCCTGCAGCAGCACTCTTTAGGGAAATGAACGGGCTAGACATGTGTGTGGACAGACTCAGGCTCGAGGTCGCTCAAGTCGAGCCCACTCTCCTGCCTGTTCAGGGTTTAGGGTCTAGCAAAACCCTGGCTGCTGGTGCAGCTGAGGGTGCTGGTGAGGGGACTGCTGGTGGGGGGAGTGGCAGTGGCTCGGCTGGTGCAGGAGCCACTGGTATGGATGAGGATCGCAAGGGCAAGGCTCCGATGGTGGAAGAGGAGGGTGCAGGAGGGGGAGCAGGCGTAGGGTCGAGCGGCGGCGCTGGTACGGCATCACCTGCTGCTGCTGGCGGATCCGCTACAGCGCCAGCAGTGCTGACCTACCGGCAGCGCAGCCTGATTAAAGCCCTGCTGCGCGTCAGCTCCCTGGTCAGCTTCCGACCAGGCAGCACTGTCAGGCTCGCCTCAGCCTCCCCCGAGCAAGGGGGCATGGGACGGCTGCCGGACTGCCTGGCGGCCGTGTTTCGGCACGCGAAGGAGTTCGGAGGAGGCGTGTTTGCGCTGGCAGCGTCGGTGATGAGCGAGCAGATCCACCACGAGCCCACCAGCTTCGCTGTGCTGGATGCTGCCGGGCTGCCCAAGACGTTTGTGGACGCTGTCAAGGCTGGTGAGTGCGCTGTGTGTGGTGTGGGTGTGTCCAGCTTGTTGTGTTTGTGCTTGTGCTTGTGCTCGTGCTTTACGCCATAGCACACAAGAGCTCATCCACAGACACAAGCACAGAGAGAGGGGTGCTTTACGCCATAGTCTGATGCCATCCCCAACACACTGCTCGTCATCTTTTTTTTAGGCGCCTCCAATGCGTTAGTCTTCTGGTTCCCCCGCACTCCCCTCCCTCCCTCCCTCCCTCCCTCCCTCCCTCCCTCCCTCCCCCTTTCTCCCTTCCTGCAGGTGTGCTGCCGTCGTCAGAAGCCATCTGTTCCATCCCCAACGCTCTCCTCGCCTTCTGTTTTCGTTTCGACCCCCACTTCTCTTATCCCGCTAAATCCCTCCCTCCCCTCCTTTCCCCCTTCCCAGGCGTGTTACCGTCGTCAGAAGCCATCTGCGCCATCCCCAACGCGCTACTCGCCTTCTGCCTCAACCAGCGCGGGCTACAGCTCGTCACAGACTCCCACGTGCTCGCCTGCCTGCCCGCCCTCTTCACCTCGCGCCAGTACTCGCGCCCCCTGGCGGGGGACACGGCGTCCGTGCTGGGATCCGGGCTGGACGAGCTCATGCGCCACCAGGTGAGCCTCCGCCAGCCCCTCATGGGCGCCGTTGTGGGCGCCCTTAGGGAGATTGCGCGCATGGGGGGCCTGGAGGAGCGGAAGGGGAGGCGAGGGGGAAGGGGAGGGGGGGAGGGAGGGGACTCGTGGGAAGGGGAGATGCGGGGAGGAGGGGATGGTGGGGGGGAGGAGGGGGTGAGGGCGAAGGAGGATGATGCGGATAGCGGGAGGCCGGTGGGGAGTGGCGGGGGTGGGGAGGAGGGGGCAGCAGGAGTGGGGCAAGGAACAGGGGGAGGGACATCAGGGGCGGGTGCATGTGGTGCGGGTGCGTCAGGGGAAGGCGCACAAGGGCAAGGTAGCAGACAGGATGGGGAGGGTGACGCGGCTGTGCCCATGGAAACAGATGGGGGGAACCAGGGGGCAGAGGCAGAAGCAGCAGCAGCAGCGCCAGTCGCTGCAGCAGCCACAGGGGAGCAGCCACGGGTTGAGACCGAGGAGGGCCAGAGTGTGTCTCCAGGACCAGCAGGGGAGGCACTGGCTTCTGGCGTGGTTGCAGAAGAGCCGGCGGTAGAGACAGCGGGAGCTGGATTGGCGGTTCCTGGTTCGGAAGCAGTTATGGCCGAGGCAGAACCGGCAGAACCGGCAGAAGCAGGAGCAGCAGGAGAGGCAGCAGGAGCAGGAGCAGCTGGGACGGCAGGTACTGGGGCAGCTGCTGCTACCACCGCTGTCACCACCTCTGCCACCACCACAAGCAGCGTCAAGGAGACGCTCACCCCAGCAGAGCTAGAGGCGTTCCTCCCAGACTGCATCAGCAACATGGCTCGCCTGCTGGAAGCCGTTCTCTCCAACGAAACCAGCAGCCGCGTCTTCCTTGACCTCCGCGGCCTGGACGCACTCCTAGCACTCTACACACTGCCGCGCCTGCCGCTGCTCTTCGGCACGTCCCCTGCCGCCCAGGGGATCTCCATGACCATGAGGGCGTTCGGGCCCAGCCACGCCTCTGCTGTGTCCCGCGGGGTGGCGTCCGCACTCAAGAAGCATGTCAAGTGTGCTGTCGCGTTTGTCACTACGTCCCTCTCGTCATTCTCCCCTGCTACCGCACCTCCTGCCTCTGATGCTGTGGGTGCTGCTGCCACAGCCGCTTCAACAGGCCCTGCTGCTGCTGCCGCTGTACCAAGTGGTGCTGCTGCAGGAGCTTCAGGTGCAGGCTCATCTGCAGTAACAATCGGGCGGCACCAGTTGTCTGACCTGGACGTGGAGTCACGGGAGTCGCTCCTGCGCGCCCTGGGAGTAGCAGAGAGCCTGCTCTCGCTCTCCGCCGTGCTAGTGCGCGCCACTGCTCTCTCTGTCCCCGACCTCGCGTCGTCCAGCGGAGAGGTGTTCCGAGACGTGGCTGTGCTTCACAGAGAGGCGCTCTGGCAGCTCGCCGTGCTGGAGCACAAGGGAGTGCCGCCTCCTGCCGCCGCCGCCGCTTCTTCTGCTGCTGCTGCTGCAGCAGAGGCTGGGGGGAGTGTAGGGGGAGGAGGAGCAGGGGGAGGAGAGGGAGCAGGTGAGGGCGGAACGGCTGTTGGAGGGTCAGGGGCAGGGGGGGAAGCAGGGCAGGGTGTGGGCTCTGAGGGAGGAGCTGCACCAGGAGCGGCAGCTACAACTGCTGCCACCGCAGCTGCATCATCTGCTGCTGCACCATCCGCAGGACCTTCAGAGGCAGCTGAACCTGGCACAGCAGCAGTAGCTGGAGAAGGTGCAGCAGGGGGAGCAGCAGCGGCAATGCAGGTATTCCCAGGGGAGGCAGTAGATGATTTGGATTTGCTGATGATGGACGGTGACGTGGGCTCTGGCAGGGTCATGCGCAACGGCCCAGGCGCCCTCTGGCCCCGTGGAGAATTAGGGTTTCCGCACCGCAGCGGCAGCAGGCACCTCTCACGCGCCTCTCGCGTTGTGCCTGATGGTACAGGCCCTGATAATGGTCCTGAGGCAGGGGTGAGCGGCGCTGCTGATGCTTCTGCCGCTGCCGCTGGTTCAGCTGGTGCGGGGACCACAGATGCTGCGGGGAGGAAGAAGCCAGATGGTGCCATACAGAAGGAGGTGCTTGGGCGGCTAGTAGTGGCCGTGCGTCTGTTTGAAGTAGCCGTTGGGAAGGCGATAGTTCCTTCTCGAAGGCGGGACGATGCTGTGGTGCTGACAGGGCATGCGAAGGTGGCCTCAGCAGCCCTCGCACAGACCTTCCAGGAGAATTTAGGTTTAGGGTTTGCCGGGTGCGACCCGGGGAGGAGCAGCAGTGTGGAGGCGTGCTCTAGTGAGGAGATACTGGATTGTCCGGCAGTGCGGTGTGTGTATCTGGGGAAGATTGTGGATGATATGTTTTCGCTGATAGTTGATCCGCGGCGGCACACGTGCAACAGCATGCTGCTGAGATTCTTCCACGCGCACGGGGCTGTGAAGCAGCTGTTTGCGTCGCTGCAGTGGGTGGTGCGGGTGATGTGGGCCGAGCAGGAGCGGCAGGTGAAGGAGCGGAAGGAGAAGGCTGAGAAGGCTGAGGGGGGCGAGAAGGAGAAGGCAGAAAAGGAAGCGGGCAGTGTGGGAGTAGAGGTAGCAGGAGGTACAGTGGCTCAGATGGAAACGGATGGGTCAACCGATGCAGCAGCAGCAGCAGTAACGGGGGAGAAGAAGAGCGCAGGTGACGGCTCTAAGGATGGGGGCAACAAGGGCACGGGTTCTCTTGTGGGATCGGGTTCCTTTTCGCTGCCTCCGTGGCTGCACTCCCCTCTCCAGAGCTATTTCCGTCTCATGGACTGCCTCACCAACTCCCACCTCCTGCTCGCCCCCTCCTCCACCAGCATTTTCCTCACCCACCAGCTCTCCCGCTCAGTTGAACCCGCCCCAGCTAAGCCTGAGGACTTCCTCCGGGCCATGCAGTCGCAGGTGCTATCTATCATGCTGGACGTTTGGTCCCACCCGCTCTTCTCCCAGTCTGGTCTTGCTGTTATCTCCCCGGTGGTGACTCTGCTCACCCGTGTGCTTCAAGGGTTGAGTGAAACCGCTCCAGCAGCAGCAGGGGGTTCTGCTGCTGCTGCTGCTGCTGCTGCGGGTGCAGGGACTGGTGCAGGGGCAGGTGCAGGAGCGGGCGGAGCGGCAGCAGCAGGGGCAGGAACAGGGGCAGGGGCAGGTGGAGCGAGCGGCGCAGGGGGGCAGGGAGGCGCAGCAGTGTCCGCAGCTGCCCTGGCTGCTGCGGTGCTGGGAGGGCGGATGCCGCCTGGACCTGTACCCACTCCAGTAGATGAGGCTTTAGTGGAGCTGATAGTAGAAATGGGGTTCCCTAGGGAGCGGGCAGAGGAGGCCTTGCGGCAGGTGGGGAACAATTTAGATCTCGCTATGGAGTGGCTCATTAGCCATGTGCCAGATGAGCCTCCCTCGGAAGAAGACGAGCTCGCCCGCGCGCTCGCTTTGTCTCTTTCTGGTAATGATGGGGACGGCGGAGGTGGGACTAGTGCGGGTGGGCAGCAGGGTGGGGAGGAGGGAGCAGGTAAGGCAGGAGAAGGGAAAGAGGGGGAGGAGAAAGGGAAGGGAAAAGAGAAGGAGAAGGAGGAGAAAGAGGAGGAGACGGAAGGAGAGAAGGAGGGGCGGAAGGAGGTGAGGGTGGAGGAGATGTTGGGGACGATAGTGCGGGTGTTGAGGGACGGGGGGGAGGGCGCTGTGTTCCCCATGACCGACCTCCTGCTCGCCCTCTGCAGGCGCAACGCTGGCACAGACAGGGCTGCTGTTGTGACGTTTCTGGTGGGGCAGCTGAAAGAGTCCTGCGTGCAGGCGAAAGAATCCCCTAGCCGCGTCGAGAGTGAGAAGCAAGGCAGCAGCGAGGGAAAAGATTGCGGAGCAGAGAAAAGGGAGGAGGAGAAGGCTGCTGCTGGTTTACCATCTTCGCTGCAGGCCTTGCAATCCGCCTTGGCGCACTGCTTGGCTGTGCTGCTCTCAGAAGACCTGCCCTGCTCGGACATAGCAGCCAAGGAGGGCCTCGCTGCAGTTGCTCTTCACATGCTCTCTGGGTACGTCTCGTCTGTCTGCCCCGACTACCACCCGCTGACTCTCCCTCTTGCTGCACTCGCCTCACCTCCCAGCAAGAGCCGGTCGCAGCAGCACGGCAGTGCGGGGGTGGCGGGTCAGCGGGTAGAGAGTAAAGCAGGTGCTGATGAGGGGATAGGGGGGAAAGGAGGGCAAGGAGGAGAGGGGCGTGAGGGGCTTGGGGAGGTGCCCAAGTGGGTGCCGTCTCTGTTCCTGGTGCTGGACTCCCTCGTGCAGTGGAAGGTGCCTGGCACAGGGGTACGAGGGGAAGCAGGTACAGCAGTGGCAGCGGGAGCAGCGGGAGCATCAGGGGCAGCAGGGGCGACAGCAAGCACATGGGGAGCGGCAGCAGCAGATGCACCTATCTCCTTCGCGTCTATACTGGCAGGTGTTGCAGGTGGGGCAGGAGCAGCAGCAGCGGATCCAGGTGCAAGCGCTGCAGCACCTTCCGATCCAGCTGGTACTGGTGCAGCTGCTGCTGCCGGGGCGTCACAGGCTCCATCCGGGGCAGGTGTATCTGCCACGGCCGCCCCAGCAGCCAGCAAGGGCAAGGAGGCAGCAGAGGCAGAGAAGCGAGAGGGCAAGGAGGAGAACCGGTTCACAGAGATCGTGGGGCTGTCAACAGGGTACCTATCAGACAACGAGAAGGCCCAAGCCATGGCCCTCATCTGCCCTCTCATCCGCTGCCACCCCCCACCGTCTCTCTGCCAGGCTCTCCTCCACCTCGCCTCACGCCTCTCCCGCTCGCACCCCGTGGCTCTCCTGTTTCTGGACCAGGGGGGGGTGGCGGCTCTCCTCGCCCTGCCCTTCTCCTCCATCTTCCCGGGGTTTGAGAGTCTCGTGTCAGCGGTGGTGCGGCATGTGCTAGAGGACCCGTTCACGCTGCTGCATGCTATGGAAGCGGAGATCAGGCACAGCCTCACCACGCTGGCAACTCAGCATGGGGGCCGTGTGTCCCCTCGTGTGTTCCTGGGCGCTATGAGTCCTCTTGTCGCCCGTGATCCGTTCGCGTTTCTGCAGGCGGTGGGGAATGTGTGTGAGGTGGAGAGCATTGGTGGGCGGCAGGTGGTGGTGCTGAAACGGGAGAAGGAGAAGGAGAGGGAGAAGAAGGAAAAGGAGGAGAAGGAGAAGGGGAGGGAGAAGGAGAAAGGAAAGGAGAAGGGGCTTGGGGAGAAGGAACAGAGAGTAGGAGCAGCACCAGAAGCAGCAGCAGCAGCAACAGCAGCAGCACCAGGGCAACCAAGCACCTCTGCTCCATCCCCAGCTCCAGGCCACACCACTCACCACCACTCCTCACCTCTTTCAGCCTCTCCGCAAACCTCTCCGCCGCCTCCCCATCCCCCCACGGGTCACTACAGCAAGTCAGCAGACGGCAAGGTGTTGACATGGGTTTCCAAGTCAGGGCGGGTGCGCAAAGTCCCTTGGAGCTTCGCCTCTGTGGTCGACCAGCTCCTGACCTACCTGCAGCACTTCCCGCCACCCGAAAAAGCACCTGAGGGAGCACCTGGGAAGCGGTCTGAGGGGCATGGGGTAGCTGCTATGGAGGTTGGGGTTGGTGCTGGTCTGGGAGGGGAGGCAATGGAGGTGGACGCAGAGGGGCCCGAGAATAAAGCAGCCGAAAGGGAAGGAGAGAAGGAAGTAGAGAAGGAGGCAGGGAAGGAGGAGAAGGAGAAGGCGAGGCAGCAGCAGGAGGTCGAGGAGAAGGAGAAGGCGAGGCAGCAGCAGGAGGTCGAGGAGAAGGAGAGAGTGGAGTTTGCAATCTCGCGAACGACGCTGGTGCTGCGTCTGCTCACAGAGATCCTGCTGGCGTATTCTGCTGCCAGCACTCTCGTGCTGCGCAGGGATGCAGAGTCGGCTGCTGCTGTGGGTGCTTCACCAGCAGCGGTGGGTGCAGGTTTGGGTGCATCAGCAGGGGTGGGCGCGCCACAGCCGCACAGGGGAACCACGTCCCGTGCACACAAGCACACTCCAGACAAGCATGAGCACAAATCCAAGCCTGACCACCAACACCACCACCACCGGTTACAGCCTTCACCAGGCAAGCCTGACTCGGCCGCAGGCGCATCTGCATCTGCATGGGCATCCCGAGGGGGCATAGTGCACCACGTGTTGCACGAGCTGCTGCCACACCTCAGCGACAAGCCCAGCACCGCATCAGCAGCAGCAGCAGGAAGCAGTGCAGCAGCGCAGGGCGGGTCCTCCCACCCGGGGCACCACCGGCTGGGCACCCAGGCGTCTGCGTTCCTCATTGCGCTGTGCGTGCGCTCGGGCGAGGGCCGGCGCCGCGTGCTCTCAGAGATTTCCAAGAGTCTGAGCCGCTTTGGAAAGGAGGATGGCGGGAGGGCAGGGGAGGTGCGGCAGCAGGAAAAGGCAGGAGCAGCTTTGATGGGAGAAGCAGCTGCAGCAGGAGCGGGAGCAGCAGATGGAGTAGGGGAAGGTGGGGCAACAGCGGTTTCGGGTGCAAAAGCAGCAGAAGTTGCTGCTTTGAAGCTTCAAGTGCCCAACAAGCAAGTGAGATCTTTCCTTGACCTCATGAACGCACTGCTCTCTACCCAGTCGTCCAATGGGAGCAATCCACCTGGCGGGCCAGGCAGCTCCGCACAAACCTCTGCCTTTGCTGCAGAGATGGCCAAGACGGCTCTTGAGGTGGGCATGCTGCCAAACCTCCTCGAGACTCTGAGTGTAATTGATCTGAACCACCCCGATTCCCCGAAGCTGGTGAATTCGATCCTCAGGGCTCTGGAGGTGCTCACCCGAGCCTCAGCTTCGGAAGCGCGTGCCGAGCCTGGGAGAGGTCCGGCATCAGGGCAGCGCGTTTCAGTGGGTGTAACCAGGGGTGTAGGTTCGGGAAGGCAGGAAGCAGGCTCGGCAGGGGCTGGAGGGGCGCCGAGCCAAGCAGCAGTGGAAGGGGGGACCGCAGGGGCGGAACCAGGTACGAATGCGGGGACAGTAGTAGGAGGAGGTGGGGAAGGTGGCGGTGCTGATACAGCCATGGGTGATGCTGGTGGGGAGGGAGGGAGAGCAACGGCTTCCGGAGGTGAAGATGCAGGAACAGATGCTGGGGGTGAGAGGATGCGAGGGGGGGATGAGGAGGGGAGGCAGCAGGGAGGCGAGGAGACAGGCGGGGCAGGGGCGGAAGAGAGAAGGGCGATGGAGCAGGATGAAAGGCATGGGGGGGAGGAGGAGGAGGAGGAAGGCGGGATGGCGCATGAAGCAGAGGCAATTATAAGAAGAGTGGAGGGCGGGGGGGGCATGAGAGGGCCCATGCAGCTGAGGTTCCAGATCCGAGAATTTGATGGTATGGGGGAGGATGAGGATGGGGAGGAGGATGATGATGATGGGGATATGGAGGGAGAGGAGGATGGGGAGGACGACGAGGATGGGGAGGATGATATCGAGGATGGGGATGAGGAGGATGAGGAGGGAATGGAGGAGGGGGATGAAGAGGACGAGGATTTGGAAGAGGAGGAAGATGAGGATGATGATGAAGATGATGAGGATGATGAGGATGAGGAGGAGGATGAGGAGGGGCATGGGCATGGAGGGGAGGACAACGGGCATCTCCCTCAGGGTGGCATGGGCATGGGGGAAGACATGGAGGACCACGAGGAGGAGGAGGAGCGCGCAGCCCGGGCCTTGCGGCGCGACTTTGCACGTGGGCTGGCAGAGGAGGATGAGGAGGAGGACGATGAGGGAGATGAGGATGATGACATGGACGAGGATGAGGAGGAGGCTGATGATGAGGATCTGGAGGACTGGGAGGAGGACGGAGCGAGGTTTATCGAGGTGCGATGGCGGGACGATGTCACGGGAGCCAATCACGTGCATCTGCTCGCGGGCGGTGCGGATGTGGCTGGGTTGATGGACCTTCCGGGGTTTATGCAGCGGGATGTGCTGAACGATCCGCTGTATGCGGATATGAATGAGCCGGTGTGGGGGTGGGGGCGGCACTTAGCGAGTCACCAGCGCAGAGCGGCGGTGAGAAGCACGCTGCAGGGCCAGCAGCAGCTGGCGCAGGGGCAGGGCGCGGGGCAGGGGCAGGCGGGGCGGATGGGAGCAGGTCCCTTGCATGTTCACCCGCTGCTGGCTCGACCGTTCGCCCCTGGAGCAGCACCGACAGACGCTGCCTCCGCGTCTGCCCCTGCTCACGCCTCTGCAGCACCAGGATCACGTCTCTTTAACCTCCTGGCGGGGATGCAGGGGATGATGGGGGGAGTGGGCGGGCCGATGGGGGCTGGGGGCGGGCAAGGGCCAGGAATGGAAGTAGATGCGGCATTTGCGAGGGATGTGGCGTCTCTAATGATGGCGTATGAGAATCCTTTCCTGGAAGACATGCTGCAGGCCCGGGGCCTGCTTGACCCTCGTGGCATGGGCGGCATGGGCGGCATCATGGGCGGCATGGGCGGCGTGGGCGGCATGGGGATAGGGCATCCGTCAGGGGTGGAGTTTGATCCGGGGAGGGCGAGGGCGATGGGGGTGAGTGGGCTGGGGCCGGTGGTGGGAGGGGCGGCGGGGCGAGGGGAGTTTGGGAGGGTGAATCGGTGGACGGATGATGGGCTGCCGCAGCCTGCCGGGACGGGTGCTGCTGTTGCTCAGGCGCTGGAAAGTGCTTTCCTGCAGTCCATGCAAGGGTTGCGCGAGGCAGGGAGAGGGGGAGGGAGGGAGGGAGGAGAGGCGGGGGGGCAGAGAGGTGGTGGTGCGGGGAGGAATGGGGAGAGGCAGCAGGGGAGGGGGATGGGAGGAGAGGGGCAGCAGCGGCAGCAAGGGGAGGGGCAGGAGGAGGGGCAGAGGGAGCAGGAGAGGGAGGTGAGGCAAGAAGGTGGTAGTGGGGCGGCAGGGGCAGGAGGAAGTGGTGGGGCAACTGCAGGAGCAGCAGCAGAAGCTGCTGCGGCAGGAGCAGCAGCAGGAGCAGGAGCAGCAGCAGGAGAGCAGGCAGATGCCGACACCACTCAGACCGGTACAGGAACAGGAGCAGAGGCAGAAGCAACAGCAGCAGCAGCAGCAGCAGGTACGGAATCAGGTAGAGGAGCAGAGGAGGAGGGCATTGTAGCAGGAGACGTGCAGATGGGCGAGAGAGGGAGTGAGAGGGAGAGAGAGGCAGAGGCGGAGGTGGAAGTGGCAAGTCAGGACAGTGGGGGTAGTGGGTTCACGGCTGGGGAGAGCCTGAGGAGCCTGGAGGTGGAGGTGGGGAGCATAGACGGGCGGGATGACATGCTTCTGCCTGGTGCCGCTGCTGGTGCTGCCCTGCCTGCCGCTCCTGCTGCCGCAGCTGCTGCTGTTCCTGCTGCTCCTCCTCCTCCCCCTCTTCCTCCTGCTATAGCTGGCCTTTCTGCTACTACAGCTGAGCTTTCTGCTATTACAGCTGAGCTTTCTGCTGCTACAGCCAGGCTCTCTGCTGCAACGGCTGGGCTTTCCGCTGCTACAGCAGCTACAACTGCTGCTCCAGCTGTGCCGGGCTTAGAAGGAGAGGCGGTGCCGGCTGCAGCAGCTGCTTTGGCTGCCAGTAATGCTGGTGGCACGGCAGCAGAGCAGCAAGTCGGAGAGGGAGGCACACCAACGCAGGTGGCAGGGGATACGGCGCAAGGAACAGCAGCGGTAGACACAGCAGGGGTGACTGCCATGGAAATGGGGGAGGCGATTTCACCTGGTGAGGGGGTGATTACTCCCTCCCTTGCTGCTGCTGGTGATGCTGCAGCAACGGAAGCAGCAGCAGGAGTGGCAGAAGCAGGAGAAACGGTAACAGTGACTGAAGTTGAAGTGGAAGCAGCTCCTGCTAGTGCTGGCGCCACATCTTCTGCTGCTGCTGCTCCAGCGACCGATGCTGCTGCGGCACCTGCTATCCCTGCTGTTCCTGTCCCGCCCACCACTGATGCGTCAGGGGCAACGGCTGGAGCTTCAGGTAGTGCTGCAGCGGATGCAGCCGCGGGTGCTTCAGGTGGTGCAGCAGGCACGAGCACAGGCGGAGCAGCAGCAGCAGCAGCAGACGAGGAGGAGGATCTCCCAGAGATCGACCCAACCTTCCTGGAGGCTCTACCGGAGGACCTAAGGGCAGAGGTACTAGCCTCCTTCCACGTGGAGCGAGCTGCCCGCCAGGCCCGCCAGAGACGCGCCCAGCAGCAGGCCGCACAGCCACAGGGGCAGGCGGGGGGAGGCGCGGCCGGAGGAGGAGCAGGGGGAGCGGAGGGCGCCGGGGGCGCAGTGGGAGCAGGGGGAGTGGGTGGGGCGGGAGCAGGAGGAGGAGCAGCAGCAGGGTTGGGAGGGGAGGATACAGGGGAGCTGGATCCGGAATTCTTAGCAGCGCTGCCGCCGGATATTCAGGCGGAGGTGCTGGCACAGCAGCAGGCGCAGCGCCTCATGGCTGCAGCAGCAGCAGCAGGTGCGGATGGGCATCCTGTGGACATGGATAGTGCGTCTATCATTGCTACATTCCCTGAGGAGCTGCGAGCAGAGGTCCTGCTGACCTCATCGGAAGCAGTGCTGGCATCGCTCCCGCCCGCCCTGCTAGCTGAAGCCCAGCTGCTGAGAGAGCGAGCCATGCAGCAGCAGTACTCTGTTAGGCACCAGCACCCCGCACACCCCCACCACGCCATCTTCGGCGGTCCCATCCGCCGCTCTCCCGCTGTTGCTGGCGGTACCACCGCCCACCGCCGCCCACCGCACCCGTTCGCTGTGGCTGCTGGGGAGGGCGGTGTGGGAGAATTCACCAGGGGGTTCATTGCCGCGGGGATGGGGAGGAGGGAGCGGGAGGGCGCTGGGGCTGGGGCGGGGACGGGGGCGGGGGGAAGTAAAGGTGGTGGGGAAGGGGGAGAGGAGGAGAAGGCGCCTGTGGTGGATGAGAGGGCGCTCAAGGCGCTCATTCGCCTGCTGCGCATCTCCCAGGTGGGTTTCTGTGATTGCTGCCCCCCGCAGTCACAATCTGTGACACTGCAAGGTTGCCTTCCTTGATAGTAATTACCATTTTTCCTCTTGTCTTTCTCATCCCAACTTTTTTTACCCCTTTCACCCCACCTCTCCCACCCGCCCCCCCTTTTCCCCCACCAGCCGCTGCAAAAGGCCCTGCTGCCGCGTCTACTGACCAACCTCGCCTCCCACGCCACCACCCGTGCAGCCCTTGTGCGCATCCTGCTAGATCTGCTGCGCCCCGATGCCGATCCAACGGACCAGCACCCCACAGGGCAGCATCCAACGGACCAGAATGCAGCAGCCGTGCCAGGTGCTGCAGCATCTGCAGCGGAAGGCAGTCAGGCTGCACCACCTGCAGCACCTGAAACGCCTGCAGCACTCGGAGCGGCTGCAGCTGTTGAGGGTGTGGGTGAGGGTGTGGTAGCAGCAGACGGCGCACCACCACACCAGCTGTACTGCTGCCAGTCCAACGTGGTGTATGCTCGACCGCAGCGACCCAACAGTGAGTTTCTCGCCTTGCATGCTGTAGACTCAATGGCTCAAGGGCTCAAGGGTGTGCGTGAGGGTGCGCGTGCGGGTGGGGTAGCAGCAGACGGCGCACCACCACACCAGCTGTACTGCTGCCAGTCCAACGTGGTGTATGCTCGACCGCAGCGCCCCAACAGTGAGTCGCTCGCCTTGCGGGCTCAAGACGTAAGGGTTAGACGGCTGGGCACTTCTTGCTGGGCTTCTTCCTATGCCTGAACCACCCTCATTTCCATCTCCTTGCAACCCGTTCTTCCCAATGCTCTTCTTCCCCCTTCCCTTCCCTTGTAGGCATTCCTCCCCTCGTCTCTCGCCGTGTGCTCGAGCTGCTGGTGTACCTGTCGCGCCACTCCATGGCTGCCACGCAGCTGCTGCTGCTCTTCCCCTCCGCGCTCACTCGCTTGGCTCAGCAGCAGCGGGAGGAGCGGGAGCGGGCAAAGGAACGCAAGGGCAAGGCGAAGGTGGCGGAAATAACAGAGGATTCTGCAGGGGGAGCGGCAGGAGGAGCAGCAGGAGGAGCAGCAGGAGGAGCGGCTAAAGCAGAGGAGTTGGTGGAGACGGGTGTTGTGGGCAGGGGAACGAAGGGGAAGAGAAAAGAGGGTGTTGATGGGGAGGCGGAGGAGGAAGGGGGAGAAGGGGAGGTGCCGTTTGTGCTGATGCTGCATCTGTTGAGACAGCCTCTGTACCTGCGTAGCTCGCCCCACTTGGAACAGGTCCGTGCAACGCCGCTTGTCTAGGTCCGTGCAACTCCGCTTGTCTAGGTCCGTGCAGGGCAGTGCAGCTGCTGAGTCTCATGGAGGTGGTAGTTCGCGCAGCAGCAGAGTCAACTTTGTCTTATGGAGGGGTCAGGCCTCTTGCTGTTGCTCATCTCATCTCCCTTTTCCCCCATGTATGTGTCTTTGTGTTTGAGTGCATGCCCTGCAGCTGCTGCGTCTCATACAGGTGGTAGTTCGCGCAGCAGCAGAGTCAACTTTGTCTTATGGACGGGTCAGCCCTCTTGCTGTTGCTCATCTCTCCTCCCCACTTTCCCCCCTTTCCCCCCGTTACCCCCATGCGTGTGTGTGTGTATGCCCTGCAGCTGCTGGGTCTCATGGAGGTGGTAGCTCGGGCAGCAGCAGAGGAGGCTCTCAATGCTGCCGCTGCTGCTGCTGCTGCCACACCTGCCAATGTTGCTGCTGCCACGCCTGCCGCTACTGCTGCCACTGCAACGCCAGCTATCGCTGACGGTACTGCCACTGCTGCCGCTGGTGCGGCTGTCCCTGCCGATGCTGCTAGACCTGAGGGGCAAGTAGCAGGAGAATCGCCAGCAGCAGCAAGTGCAGCAGTGGAGAATGCATCCGCAGCAGCAGCAGGAACAACAGGAACAACAGGAGCAGCAGGAGGAGCAGGGGTGGCAGGAGATGGTGCTTCAGGCCCTGCCGAGGCAGCGGCAGAGGTTCGGATGGAGGGTGGTTCAGGTCCGGGGACTGCCGAGGCTGGACCTGCGGGTGGGGATGTAGAGATGGGAGAGAGGGAGAGAGAAGACGGAGGGGAGGGGCAAGCAGGGCAGGAGGGGCAGGAGGGGCAGGAGGGCAGAGAGCAACTAAGTGAAACCCAAGAAGGAGCTCCAGCAGCTGCGGCAGAGACTGCAGCAGCGGCAACAACAGCAGCTGCAACAGCCGATGCTGCCGATCTTTTAACTGGAACAGATACTGCTACTGCTCCCTCGGCTGCTGCTACCATCCCACCCGCTTCCACACCCACATCCCCTCCCACCAGCATGGCACAACCCCCTGCCCCCGCTGCTCCACCCGCTCCCCCAGTGCCCATCCCAGTGACAGTCTTCCTCCGCATTCCCCACCCTGACCTCCGCATTCTCTCCCAGCTGCTCGCCCAGGAGGGCCTCTCAGACGCCTCCTACTCGCGTGCTGTGGCTGTGCTGAGGCTGGTTACTGCTGTGGTTCCCAAGTACCGTGCACTGTTTGTTGCTGACCTGGCAGAGGCGGCACGCCAGCTCAGCTCGCCGGCCACGCGGGAGTTGCTAGAGGTGGTGGAGGGGGCGGATGGTGGGGAGGGTGGGGGAGAGGAGGGAGCAGGTGCAGGTGTAGGATCAGCAGGAGTAGCAACGGAGAGTGAGAGAGCGAATATGGAAGGGCAGGAAGGAGCAGCAGAAGCAGCGGCATCTCAAACACCACCAGCAGCGCCATCAGCGCTAGCTGCTGTAAGCGGCAAGCCATGGGGGCTGACGAGAGCAGGAGCAGCCACTCTCCGCGTCCTCAAGACCCTCACCTCCCTCCTCTCACAACCCGCCTCCTCCCTCCCACTCGCCTGGGATGGTGACTCCCCCTCAGGACCGGCATCCGAGGCAGAATGCCAGGCTGTCATAGCTGACCTGGTCACATCGCTCCACCCTCTCTGGCAAGTCCTATCCGAGTGCTGTGGCAAGCTTGAGGCTCGGTACAAGAAACACCCGGCCCTGTCCGCTTCGGCCGGACCTGCAGGTTCGGCGGCGGAGGGTGCGGCAGGCGTGGGAGGAGGGGCGGCAGGGGGAGGTGCTGTGCCGCCGCTGCCATCAGCAGCACAGCAGCTGTTACCATTCGTGGAGTCGTTCTTTGTGTTGTGTGACAAGACAAGCAGCAAGGGGAAGGGTGCTGCTGCTGGGGGAGCTGCTGCTGCCTCTGATTCGACTCCTGCTGCTGCGGATGCTCCAGCTGCTGCTCCTTCTGCCCCTGCTCCTGGCTCCAGTACTGCAGCAGCAGCAGCAGCAACACAGGAGGCTGCTGCTGCCACCACCACCACATTGGCACCCATTCCTTCCTCCTCCTCTATCACCTCCATCCCCTCCTCCTCCTCGCCGTCCTCTGCTCTCCTGCGCTTCACAGAGCGCCATCGCCGCCTGCTCAACGCGTTCGTACGCGGCAACCCGGCGCTTCTAGAGCGGTCCTTTGCAGTGCTGCTCAAGTGGGCGTGGGTGCTGGACTTTGACAACAAGCGCGCTTACTTCAGGGCGAGGATGAGGCAGCTGCATGAGCAGCCGCATTACGGGACTCTGAGGATTACGGTCAGACGGCCGTACATTCTTGAAGACTCGTACAACCAGGTGAGAGAAGGATTTGAGTGCATAGACGTCTTAGAACCAGGCATGCTTCACGTGGGCGTGGGTGCTGGACTTTGATAACAAGCGCGCTTACTTCAGGGTGAGGATGAGACAGCTGCATGAGCAGCCACACTATGGCACACTGCGGATCACGGTCCGACGGCCGTATATCCTTGAAGACTCGTACAACCAGGTGAGAGGATCTGAATGTTGAGGCAATCTTGGGGTTGGCTGAACGTGCACTTCCAGGGGGGGGGAGGGCATTGATGCAGGGGCTGAGCAGCGTTGGGGGCACACTATTTATCTCCCCAAACCACCTCTGCCTGCCTACCCCCCCCTCTTCCTTTCCCCCCTTTTTCCCCAGCTACGCATGCGCACAGCAGAGGAGCTGCAGGGGCGGCTGAATGTGCACTTCCAGGGGGAGGAGGGGATCGACGCAGGAGTTGAGCAGCATTGGGGGCACACGATATATCTCCGCAAACCACCTCTGCCTTCCTAACCTTCCCTTCCCTATCCCACTTCCCCCCATCCTCGGTCCCCCCCCCTTTCCCCAGCTCCGTATGCGCACAGCAGAGGAGCTACGGGGGAGGCTGAACGTGCACTTCCAGGGGGAGGAGGGCATCGACGCAGGAGGGGTGACGCGCGAGTGGTACCAACAGCTGTCGCGTGTGGTGTTTGACAAGGGCGCTCTGCTCTTCACCACTGTCGGCAACGACACCTCCTTCCAGCCCAACCCTAATAGTGTGCTGCAGCCGGGTCACCTCTCCTACTTCAAATTCGTCGGCCGCGTGGTGAGTGCTGCCTCATGCTGCTGCTACATACATGCTGCTTCCACATGTGCTGCTACATATGTGATTCTCCTGGTTTCCCCTTCTGTTGACAAGACAACCACTTTTTTAGCAAGAGGGCTGGGGACCATTTTATTGCTCTTCGAACCCCTTCACACACCCACCACTCCCGCAATGCCTGTGTGCAGGTGGCCAAGGCATTATATGATGGACAGCTGCTGGACATGCACTGCATTCGCTCTTTCTACAAGCACATCCTGGGCAGCAAGGTCACTCGATTGCTACCAAACCCTCCATCCCTCTCCCTCCGTCCCCCCGCCTCCTCTTTCCCTTTGGCTCCCCTCCAGTGCCTGTGTGCAGGTGGCAAAGGCACTGTACGATGGGCAGCTATTAGACGTGCATTTCACGCGGTCGTTCTACAAGCACATCCTGGGCGCTGAGGTCGAATTGGTCCTCTACAACCCCCTTTTTCCCGTGAACCCCAACCCAACTCCTTTCTGTCACCAGGTGGCAAAGGCACTGTACGATGGGCAGCTATTAGACGTGCACTTCACGCGGTCATTCTACAAGCACATCCTGGGCGTGAAGGTCACGTTCCATGACATAGAGGCCATCGACCCGGACTACTACAAGAACCTGCAGTGGATGCTCGAGGTGAGGGGGAGAGTGAGGGATTGCATTTGCGTGTGTGAGTGTGGCTCTGCGCATGGGGGAAGTGTGGCTCTGCGCATGGTGGAAGTGTGGCTCTGCGCATGGGGGAAGTGTGGCTCTGCGCATGGGGGAAGTGTGGCTCTGCGCATGGGGGAAGTGTGGCTCTGCGGATCCCCCCCTTATCCCTTCACCCCCCACCCCACTGCTCACCAAAGTGACATCCTGGACCTCACGTTCAGCATGGACACTTGTGTTCACCGTGCCGTCGAATCCTCTATGCACTCACTCCTTTCTCTCCCTTCTCCCTCCCCACGTTGCCACCCCTCAAATCTCACCAGAACGACATCATCAACATGTTGGACGTTCTACATGTGCGCGTTTGTCCCCGGTGCCCTCATGTGTTCTCTCTGCTTTAACCCCCTCTTCTCCCCTCTCTTCCCTCCTCCCCTCCTCTCTCTCTCCTTCAGAACGACATCAGTGCCATCCTGGACCTCACGTTCAGCATGGCCATGTTTGGCACTCGTGCACTCATATATCCTCTGTGCTCTCCCCCATCTTTTCTTCCTCCTAACTCACCAGAACGACATCAGTGACATCCTGGACCTCACGTTCAGCATGGACGCGGATGAGGAGAAGCGCATTCTGTACGAGCGCACTGAGGTGAGACCGAGGGGCGCTGCTGTTTGCTTGGGCGCGCTGAGGTGAGACAGGTTGGTGGCTAGCGTGGGGGCAGATGGGACATCAGTGGCGTCCTGGACCTCACATTCAGCATGGATGCGGACGAGGAGAAGCGCATTCTGTACGAGCGCACTGAGGTGAGTCGGGGGGATGACTAGCAGAGGGGCAAAGTAGAGGAGAGCAGTGATGAGGAGAAGCTCATTCTGTACGAGCGCACTGATGTGACACTGACTTGGGCTGTGCACCGCTGTCAACCATTGTCCACCACTGCCCACCACTGTTCACCTCGGAGAAGAACAAGCACGAGTACGTGGACGCCATGGCACTCGCATGATGGCCGCCCGTTAATGCCTCCCCCATCCCATTGCCCTGCCTCTCTCCCACCCTTTTCTCCCCCCAACAGGTGACAGACCACGAGCTCATTCCTGGAGGGCGCAACATCAGGGTGACGGAGGAGAACAAGCACGAGTACGTGGACGCTGTAGCCGACTACCGCATGACGGCTGCCATTCGCCCGCAGATCGCGGCGTTCATGGAGGGATTCACGGAGCTCATACCCAAGGATCTCATCGCCATGTTCAACGACAAGGAGCTGGAGCTGCTCATTTCTGGACTGCCTGAGATTGACAGTACGTGTTTCCTTTGTTGCTCTGTGGGCACTAGTGAGGGCAGTGAGTGCAGCTGTGGGGGCGTTCATGGAGGGCTTCACCGAGTTGATTCCCAAGGACCTCATCGCCATGTTCAACGACAAGGAGCTGGAGCTCCTGATTTTGGGGCTACCTGAGATTGACAGTGAGTGCTTGGCTTCTTCCTTTGTGGGCTCTAGTGAGGGCAGTGAGTGTGGGTGTGTGGGAGCCTTCATGGAGGGACGGAGCTCATACCCAAGGATCTCATCGCCATGTTCAGTGATAAGGAGCTGGAGCTCCTGATTTCGGGGCTGCCTGAGATTGACAGTGAGTGCTCTACGTGCTGGGATGTGCCCCGGCCTGAGATTGGCTGACGTGATTCGTTAGGGGAGTTTTCTGGTCTGGGATGTCGCAAAACTGGAACAACAAAGAGCCTCTCTCCGCATCCCTTCATCCAACTTTCTCATTATCTCTCACTTCTCCTGGCCCCCCATTCTCCCACCAGTTGACGACCTGCGCAGCAACACAGACTACACGGGGTACACGGTAGGGTCACCACAGATCCAGTGGTTCTGGGACGTGGTGGCTCATCTCTCACACTGCACCGCTCCCCTCTCTATTCTCCCTTCCCCCCTTCTCTCCCCACCAGTTGACGACCTGCGCAGCAACACAGACTACACGGGGTACACAGCAGGGTCACCACAGATCCAGTGGTTCTGGGACGTGGTGGCTCATCTCTCCAAGGAGGACCGCGCTCGCCTGCTGCAATTCGTCACTGGCACATCCAAGGTGAGCGCGAAGGCTGGAAGAGAGCAGGTACATGGAGGGTGGGATGAGAGCAGGGTCGCCTCAGATCCAGTGGTTCTGGGACGTGGTGGCTCATCTCTCCAAGGAGGACCGCGCTCGCCTGCTGCAATTCGTCACTGGCACATCCAAGGTGAGCGCGAAGGCTGGAAGAGAGCAGGTACATGGAGGGTGGGATGAGAGCAGGGTCGCCTCAGATCCAGTGGTTCTGGGACGTGGTGGCTCATCTCTCCAAGGAGGACCGCGCTCGCCTGCTGCAATTCGTCACTGGCACATCCAAGGTGAGCGCGAAGGCTGGAAGAGAGCAGGTACATGGAGGGTGGGATGAGAGCAGGGTCGCCTCAGATCCAGTGGTTCTGGGACGTGGTGGCTCATCTCTCCAAGGAGGACCGCGCTCGCCTGCTGCAATTCGTCACTGGCACATCCAAGGTGAGCGCGAAGGCTGGACGAGAGCAGGTACATGGAGGGTGGGATGAGAGCAGGGTCGCCTCAGATCCAGTGGTTCTGGGACGTGGTGGCTCATCTCTCCAAGGAGGACCGCGCTCGCCTGCTGCAATTCGTCACTGGCACATCCAAGGTGAGCGCGAAGGCTGGAAGAGAGCAGGTACATGGAGGGTGGGATGAGAGCAGGGTCGCCTCAGATCCAGTGGTTCTGGGACGTGGTGGCGCACCTCTCCAAAGCGGACCGTGCTCGCCTGCCGCAGTTCGTCACTGGCACGTCCAAGGTGAGATGCGCACGGAGGCATGTAAATTGGGGAGCAAACAGGGAAAGGGAGGAGACGCATCCGAGGTAACACGGCTCCCATGTTATGTTGGTTCGTTTTGCAAGGCGTGGGCAGAGCAGTGGCGCTTTGAAGGCGACATCGCACGCACGTAACTTGTCCCTCCTGCACTTGGTCAACTTCCCTCTTGTTGCACGCCCACCCCTCCTGGCAGGTTCCGCTGGAGGGTTTCAAGGCGCTGCAAGGGTTGTCGGGGCAGCAACGCTTCCAGATCCACAAGGCGTATGGTGACAACAAGAGGTTGCCCTCCGCTCACACATGGTGCGTGCATTACCTCCCGCTCTCCTCATCCCTCCATGTAACTCAGCTCGCCCACACTCCTAAATACCCCCTCCTTCCCCTCCCCCACCTCCCCCCCGCCCCTGTTCTCCCATTCTCCCAAGAAACTGTCATACATGTTTCTTTCAAGTACCTCTTCTTGTAGTTGTTTCTTGGTGTTGTTTATACCGTTGTGCTACTTTCGTAAGCAGCGCATACCCCCTCGTTTCCTTCTCTTGTAACAGTTTCAACCAATTGGACCTGCCGGAATACAGCACCAAGGAGCAGTTACAGGAACGACTTCTGTTGGCCATTCACGAAGCCAGTGAGGGCTTTGGCTTCGGCTAAGGGGCGAATTAGCTTTGAATTAAACGGTGTTTCTGTGGAGGCGTGAGCTCGGTAAATCTAGAAAATATACAGCATTTCTTTTTCACGAAACAGCATCGCTCATTCAGGAAAATTGGAATTAGAGGGATCCATTCTATGAACAGCTGGATTCCTGTAGTACGTTATACATATTAGACGAACTGGTTGACGATGTACCCTTTGAGCACGCAAGTAACATACCTGTTCCTTGTAACGGATAGTTGCCTTTTAGTAAGATCCGCCATGTCAGCAATTCCAGCTGTCGCTATGCCAGAGCAGCCACATCGGATAGATCTTCGCCACGCGGAAGCTTCTCAACACAGATAGGCACAGAAATGTGGATATGGAAACTCGTGGTTGCGTGTGACATCGCGGCTGACGTGTCAATTGAACCCCCTTTTGCGCCATTCGAAGCGATTCGCATTGCACACGCGGCATTCGCAAGACTTCTTTCGCAACTCTCGCCTCAATTGCGAATCTAAACGACATTTCGCTTGTTGTCGCACTTTCCTCCGTCCACCACCAATCCTCCTCGACAGCCATGGCTGCTTCCCAGCCACTCGCTGCTGTAGTGGACTCCCAGCCAGCTGTGTCACAGCAACTCCACGAATTCGGATTCCGGATTCCTGATGGGTGGAGAGAGTTGGGAGTCAGTAGAGATTATCTTGGAACGGACCAGACACTTTCAGGCCAGCATTGTCAGCCATAAATAGCCAGAAGTATCTTTTCCCCGGGTAATCTAAACGGCGTTTCTTCGCATTTACAGAGCAGCAGCTGGTCTCCTGCTTCCTGCGACTTCCACCTCTCATCCATTTCTCAGACATCCTTTGAGAATGGCTGCTACCGTCGCTACCTCCTCCAAGGTGGTCGTCGCGCCCCGCGCGGCCCTTTCCCAGGGCAGCAGCGCTGGCTCCAGCTCTGTCAGGGCGTCCGCTGGCATCAGGTCCTTCAACGGCCTGGTCGCTGGTAACAAGGACAACCAGAAGTTCGCCAACATTTTCGCCGTTGAGCACGACATCCAGTCCGCCGTCGCCTCGCACGTCGCCAAGGCGGGCAAGGGCACCCGCGGTGTAGTGACCATGGCGAAGAAGAGCGTGGGTTCGCTGACGGAGGCGGACCTGAAGGGCAAGCGCGTGTTCGTGCGCGCTGACCTGAACGTGCCGCTCGATGCGGACTTCAACATCACTGACGACACGCGTATCCGTGCCGCCGTGCCCACCGTCAAGTACCTCATGGAGAAGGGCGCTAAGGTCCTCCTCACCAGCCACCTGGTAAGTCACACAAGCTTTTAAACATTGACATTGTCCAGTTATGGCTGCAAAGAGATGCCTAGTTGCTGGTTACACTTTCAACATTAACTACCAAAAATTGTCTGCTTCCATTTCGTTGTATGTATCGAATTTCTGTTCGCAATATTCCTAATGTTCATTCTTTTCCATCCGTCATTTTTCCTTTCCGTTGCTTTATCCAGGGTCGCCCGAAGGGTGTGACTGAGAAGTTCCGCCTCAACCCGCTCGTGAACCGTCTGTCGGAGCTGCTGGGCATCAAGGTCGTCAAGACCAACGACTGCATCGGCGAGGAGGTCGAGAAGGCCGTCGCGGCGCTCCCCAACGGCGGCGTCGTTCTCCTCGAGAACGTCCGCTTCTACCCCGAGGAGGAGAAGAACGTCAAGGAGTTCGCCGAGAAGCTCGCCGCCAACGCCGACCTCTACGTCAACGACGCGTTCGGCACGGCGCACAGGGCGCACGCCTCCACCGCGGGAGTCACGGAGTTCCTCAAGCCCTCCGTCGCCGGCTTCCTCCTCCAGAAGGAGCTTGACTACCTTGATGGCGCCGTCACCAGCCCCACCCGCCCCTTCGCCGCCATCGTCGGTGGCTCCAAGGTGTCTTCCAAGATCGGCGTGATTGAGTCCCTCCTCGCCAAGTGCGACATTCTGCTGCTGGGCGGTGGCATGATCTTCACCTTCTACCGCGCACTCGGGTACAAGACTGGCGCGTCGCTGGTGGAGGAGGACAAGGTGGAGCTCGCGACGAGCCTGATCAAGAAGGCCGAGGAGAAGGGCGTGAAGCTGCTGCTGCCCACCGATGTCGTCATCGCCGACAAGTTCGCCCCTGACGCCAACTCCCAGGTTCGTCGCCCAAAGAGCTCTCTTTCACCTTTCTTGGTTACTCAATTTGTTTTTTCCAACTGGTCCGGGAACTCTCTCCAAACTTCTTTCGTACACACATTGGGGCCTTCAATCCCACAAATAAGGTCGTTTTGACAACCTCCGGTTTTCACATCTGCTTTGCATAAGAGAACTCAACCTAATTGCAATGCTCCACCTTCTTCGTGCTCCATCGCAGATCGTGTCGGCTAAGGACATCCCCGACGGCTGGATGGGTCTCGATATCGGCCCTGACTCCGTCAAGACGTTCAACGAGGCGCTCGACACCTCCAAGACCGTCATCTGGAACGGACCCATGGGCGTGTTCGAGTTCGACAAGTTCGCCGTCGGAACCGAGGCCGTCGCGAACAAGCTCGCGGATTTGAGCGGCAAGGGCGTGATCACCATCATTGGTGGCGGAGATTCCGTGGCGGCTGTTGAGAAGGTGGGAGTGGCTGAGAAGATGAGCCACATCTCCACTGGTGGCGGTGCATCCCTGGAGCTTCTCGAGGGCAAGGTGTTGCCAGGTGTCGCTGCTCTCAACGACGCCTAGATGCTCGTAAATAGCTATTTTTGACCTTCTCACAGTTTTGTACAATTTTCGCATTCAAATGAAAAACGAATTATTCTTACCCTGCCTTCTAAGATCATGTGCCACGTCTGTAATCAGTCAGAACCGGACCATGCGCTAAGTGCATCGAATCTTGGATGTGCCACGGAAAACAAGAGAAGGGAACGGCTCTGGGAGAATTCTACAAACATGTCTAAAGAAGCTGCAAGAGTGGATACTGCACATTTGGCTGCCGGGTACCATTTCTGCTGTCAAATGAGATAAATTCTTGACATCACCTGCAGGAGGATTTCTGAATCGTCAATGGCCATCGGAGTAGCCTTACATACACTAAGATGGGAAACGTGAAGGTGTACGAAGTGGTACTGACCTTGTGAATCCCATTCTGTATGGCCGATCCTGAAGTGGCCCAGCTAGTTAGCTGGTTCACTTCCGAAGGATGAGGTCCCGGGATCAAATCCCCCCTGCGGCGTGTTCTGCCAGCCCCCCAGAAGGGGGTTTCACAGGTGCTCATCTGGGAGTGGATACAACAACCTCGTTACCCAGCGAGGCGTGTAAACAAATGGGTAGGCAGGTTACGACCGACAGCCGGGGTAATACCAAGGGGGTTTCCCCATAACCTTTACCTTTACCCATTCTGGATGGCCATTGGGAAACCACAAAGAAGGGAACAGCTTATATGAAAACTTTACCATCAGACACGTTGTGCTCTGAAGGCAATGCATTTGCCATTGACAGTTGTGCCTTTCACAACGAAATATCTATGAGCTTCTGTGTACTTCAGCTCTCTGGTTTGGTGATATTATCAAGAAATTATAATTTTTAAAAGTGTTAACACTTTTTAAAATTTCGTATTGTGAAAGCGAGGACGTGGCCAGCAACGCAAAGGTAGCGGTGCGACGCTACTCACCCCTCTTTTGCCTACAAAAGAGGAACGTGAGTTCAGTAGCTCCACCCACGTTCTTCATTTCCAATTTTCTAGTTTTACTTTCCCACCACCCACCCCATTGTGTATCATGGATGTACGAGAACGTTGTAAACCCACTTGGAATGAAGCACGCTGCCTTTGCAAGATGGACTAAGCAAGCTTTCACAATTTCCTGATCCTGATCAAAAGAGTCAGGTCAGGGGGGTTTGCACTGTCGGGAAAGTCGAGGCTGTGAAGTTGACGAGAAAGCATGGGCGACGGTTCACGAAGCAATTCAGCGACAGAAGTGGGCAGTCATGTTGCTCGTTCCCCCACGCGATCTGGTTACCTCCTTAGTTCATTCATCCCGTCGTCGCATCCAATTCGGTCAGAATGAATCTTGTCGGGACTCGGAAAATGTCCCGGTCGTCCAGTACGGTTCTCAGGGACCGTGGAGTGGTTCCTGCACTAAACAAAGCGGTTGGTTTGCGGAAATCGTGTTCAAGTGAATGCGAGGGTCACTGATATCCCCCCACGAACAACACTCTTTCGAATCTGTTGCTTGTCCAACAAGGAACATCCATGGCTCCCTAGATTCTGCAGATTCAGTTGTAACCCAGTCATGCCGAAGGAACATCTGAGAACAAAGGCCCAGTCTACGACGTGTTTGTGGTTGTGATATTCTCCTCCTCTTTTTTTCTCGTTAGGCGAATCCTGGTTGCCGTCATACAGGCAAATCCAGGTTTTAGGTCAAACCGGTCGTCAGCACCGACTAGCTATGGGAATGTTCAAGTCGTTTCTCTCCTTCTGTGCTGGGACTACCTTCGGGATCTACGTCGCGCAGACGTACAACTTACCTCCGCTGAGGGTCGTAGTGGACCGTGCGATTGCAGTGGGAAAGCAACTGGAAGACGCATATAGGAAGCGAGACCAGGGTCAAGATCCGGATCAAAGTAAGGACAAAAATTAGGATGTTACGTGCCGTTTCTTAGCGCTCATAGTAGTTCCTGCTAACCGGTTCCGCCTTTCGCGCTCCAGTCCGTCCTGCTAGTAGCTGCTGCTCTCAGTAAATGTAGTGCCTGGCCGATTGTAGGAGCAAAGCCCTAGTGCTTTGTGCTCGTGCTTGTATATCTTATTTAACTCATATTTTTTACTATAAATATCCCTACCCCTGGAGAAAAAACAATCATCAACCTTCCATCAACCAGCATCCCACTCACCTTCTCCTTGGTCTTCCTCCAGCCTTCATGTCCCCATCCATTCTTGGGTTTCTGGTCACTGCTTAGGAGTCTGTTGATAGTCATATTTAATGTCGGTTACTGCATTTAACGGCTAAGGCCTTCTCTTTGGTTGCAAACCGCTTATTCAGATGTCATTGCAAAATGTGAACAATGTTCTTACTTACTGTAAGTTGACTTCATAGGAATTGACGGTAGCTAGTGGTTGTGAACAAGAAACCACCTTTATGGCGCACACACCTAGTGCGCTAATCATGCAGCTGCTTGCCCTGTGTGTGTCTTCGCTCACAGCTTGCAATGCTGCTTTATTCTAAAACTTCACCGACTGATCTCACTCACCCCTCTTGTCCTTCCTCCTGCCTTTATTGAGCCTGCACAGTGTCAGTGCGTGCCACAGTAGGCAGCTTGGAGTGCCACCTCCACGTGCACATCCTCCTCTCAGGATCGTAATGCCAGAACTTGTTCACCATGAACCGGTTCTTCTTCGCATCCTTCCCCGCGATCCAGTTGTTGTGCAGGATCGTGCACCCGTGCTTCAGGCAGTTCCCAAGCACGTCCTCATGGTCCCAGTAGTTGTGAACAGCGCCATTCGGGTACACCTTGCGGTCGAGGAAAATGGTTCGCAGGCCGTTTTGCCACCGGCACTCCTCCTTTCCAGCCACCAGGTTCTCCCCCTTCACTCCGCACAGAATGTCGTAAAAGCTCGGCTGCTCGGACAGCTTAGTCGTGGCGGCATGCGCTGTGATCGCCTCGAACGCCTCAATGGTCTTGGGATCAGACCTAGCGAAGTAGAACCCTGAGTTGATCCGCCGGATCCCCGTGCCTGGAATCGACCCGTTGGGCTCGTTGCTCTGAATTGGGAAGGTGCCCGGGCCGTAGCTGAGGAGGTCTGGGAGAGGGTCGGAGAACCAGACGATGTCCACGTCGGTCCAGAGCACGGAGTAGCCCTGCTTGAGCACCTTGAGCACGGAGCGCGACTTGAGCTTGGTGAACTGCCGGAAGCACTGGCTGCCGAAGACACAGTCCTTGGAGTTGAGTCCCTGGTACCCCACACTGACCTGCACGGACGGAAGGGAGGGAAGGAAAGGCAAGGAAGGATGGGGGTTAGGAAAAACGAAGGAGGGAAACGACAGGGCGATGGGCAGACAGACGGTACTGTGCGGGACGACATCAGGTAGGGAAAGGAAGAAAAGCGAGAGGGGGTGGATCTGGGCGGCACTGTGCGCTCACCTGCTCGTGGTACACTGCGAGCCCCTGCGAGAAGGCGAATCGGTACAAGTCCTCGTCCAGCGCGGCAACCACGAGGTTGTCCGCGAGACCCAGCCCGCGCAGGCGGCAGACGAAGCTCATGAGCATCTCCGCGTACCCCATGGTCACCGCCACGAGAATCACCACCTTCAGCCCGCCCACCTCGCGCGCCACCTGCGGAAGCAGCTGCGCCGACGTGTGCGGCAGACCCACCGCGGATCCCGGCGTAGGAACGGCCTGGATCGAGTAATCCGCTTTCTTATCGACGGACACGCTGCCGCAGGTCCACCTACGGCCGGAAGGATCGATCTTGGGATCGGACTGGCTGATATCGACGAAGTTGGAGTATTCGCACTGGCAGGTCGCGGGGCGCAGGCGACGCTGCAGGCACATGTTGTTCACGGCCGGCTCGAAGCAGGAAGACATTTTCCACGGCACGTGAAGCGCGGTGCCGAGCTGGTTGGAATAAGAGCCGTGGGTTTGCGCGAGGTGGATGTTTGCGAAGAGCTCCCAGCTGCTCTTTTTCCGCGTGCTCCAGAAGTTCTTCCCCGCGAGGGCCGCCGCGCCGTTTTTAGTTTCCGCGGATTCCGTCACGTGCGCGTAGGAGTGCGCCACGTGGATGGACGTCACCGCGTCGCTCGCGTCGACGACTTCGCGAAGGCCCGAGGCGACGATCTCGTGCGTGAACCAGTTGTCGTACTTGCCGCGCCCGAACGCGAACGGCGGCATGATGCCCGTGTGCAGCTGCACGGGAGAGTTATTCCACACCCAGAAATCCATCCCGCCGTACGTATGCAGCGACCCCTTGGTCCGCGCGTACTCGGCGATTTCCTTCTCGAGCGCGGCGGGACCGCGGCTCCGCGCGTTCGCCCACATGGAAGGGAAGAAGGTGTACGGGAAATCCTCCGCCACGTCCCACCGCGCCGCGGTCATCACCCAATGCGGGAACGTCTTGTGAACCTTGTTGATTGCATCGAGGACGTTGTTAAGGAGGATGATATCGCCGTTGATGATCATCGACAGGTCCGTGTCCGCCGCTTGCGCGCGCGCCACGATACTATGGAACTGCGGCAGGCCGTAGTAGTTAGTATCGATAGCGGATTCCACGGAGACCTGCTTCGGGAAGCGACGAGCGAGCTCGGTGAAGGTCGAGTCGTTCCCTAGAAGGACGATCTTTGGCGACGGTGTGAGGCGCAGCCAGGAGCGCAGCGCGCGGAGCTGGTTGTCCGGCTGCGGGTCCTTAGGATCGAGAATCGACGAGTAGGGCTTCGGCGAGCAGAAAATCGTGAGAGACGGCGCCGCCGCTACCTTCGTGTCTTGCGCAGCAGGCGCTGAGACGAGACTGCCGAAGATGCTGCTGAAGGATCGGGCTTTGCTCGGACTTTTGGTGCGCTTGCTGGCCGCCGCCGCAATCATCTCTGCTTCGGCTTGCTTTTGCTTTTTCGCGAACGCGGATTTGCCGTTTGACGAAGACGACTTTGAGTTCGGCGAATTGCGCTTGAAGAGGGTAACCCGGCTTTGCTTCGCGACGAGTACGCCATCCTCGTTGGTCGCGAATCCCGAATAGGAGAGTCGCTGCTCGCAGGAAACGAGCGATGCGGCGGAGATCAGGAGGACCAGCGCCGCCAGTACGGCTCTGGCAGGTGGCATTTGCCACTGCCGCAGAGCGGTCGACATGCTGTTACTACGTGCGGACTTGCTTTCAAAAACCCGAACTACCACCGCGAAAAGATAATAAATACGCTGCGACACTAGTTCAGGAGATTGGATGATATGGAATGAGCGCTGAGCACCAGAATGCAGGATGTTTTCTATCGATTGAGAGCGCTAGAGTGCCTTTGCTTTGCCCTTCTTCACCTCGCACTAGCAGTAAATGATTTGAGATGCTTCAGACTGAAGCTCCTAATAGTGTATATAGTGTGAGCAGTCCGCACGAATTTCGGCGACTGGAGGGGTTGGATTTGGGTGGCATCTGATTGATGAGGTCAGCATGGAGCTATCCTCGCCATTGACGGGTTGGTGGGAGTGAGGAGGATCTAGGGCATCTGGCATGCTTGGGTGAAGAAGACATGCGGCGCGGAGAGAAATTTGCGCGACGCGGAACCGTGAACACCCTGGTGAGCTGGATGGGGGAACACCTGGTGGCTCGAGGGGGGGAGGGAATTGTATTTGTGGGATCTCGACGGTTGTCATCCTTGACAGTGTGATATTCAACGGGTCAGATTTAGCTAGAGTGGTTGCTTCGCAGCGCTTCGAAGAGTATGGAAACAGCAAGGCCACGCTCCTTGTGAACCTGTGCCGACATATGTGCGCGAGTGGTGGGTGTGGCTGTGACCGACACTTTAGACGACAACCTTGCGAAGAGGGGAGAAATTTCACCGCCCATACGTACGCGAACGGTCGAGGTATGCCTTACGAAACGCAATTAATTTCGCTAACTTCAATGGCGAAGAAGCTGACTTGGCCGTCTTGCCGGCGAAACTGGTGGTTGGCTTCATGGAGTGTGGCGATCCTACACTTGTCAGGTGAGAACGCTCAGCTGTGAACCACTGGGATCACATGACATGGAAGAATTGTTAGAAACTCTTTACAATCAAGTAGGAAATTTGTTATTCTTGGAAAAGAGTTTACTTATTCTCAACATAAGAAAGGGATAAGAAATGCTGCATATTGTTTGTTTCTGCATGTGTGAGACCGTTTTGTTTACTGATTGTGTCCACTATATAGAAAAGCCGTTTTATGGTCCACAATTTCGTGATCTGCGTTAACACTTCTAATAAATATGACGCAACCTCGTACAACAAACTTCCGAAGGAGGTGAGGAGAGGAGTCCAGCACATCCTCCAAAGAAAGGCGTATCAGCTTGCTTTGCTTGCAGAATTGGATTCAGTATAGCCCAGCGACTTTAGAAAGACCATATCCTTACATTTGTCCCTCCTGAATCAATCAACTTGATATGCGTAACTACCTGGCTGCTTGTTACAGAGGATCAAGCTGGAGCTTAAAAAAATAAAACACTACACTGCACACAAACTATCAGCTGCGTAACTCTGAATATCTCTACCTTCCCCTTCTCTGGGTCCCTCCTCGACCTTGCCTGCCTCCCCCCCGTCCTGCTCCACCACTTCTACCCCGCGCCCCGCTACCCCTAGCTTCATCATCCCCCATTCCTCTCCTTGATCTTCCAGCATCCCGCCTCCCTCCACCCCGTTCTGGCCCTCCACTCATCCCTCTTCTCCTCCTCCTCTCACGCTCTTTCTCCTTTTTTGCCATCTCCTCTTCTCGTGCCAGCTTAGTGAGGCTTGGCCGATACAGCAGTGCTGTGCGACCAATCAAACCCACCACCTGCGCTGCTAGTTTCTCCTCCAGAATCTGCCCCACCTCCCATGTCTCATCCGGGCAGTTGTCAGACATTTTTATCTGACCAGGACATGGTAAAAGAGAAAGGAAGTTCAACTAAGGATATTTGACACCTTAGCCAGGTGTGAAATGAAGCTACAGACGTTAACAAAGCGCGAAACAGTGATTAACAAAATATGCTGCAAAACAGGACTGAAAAGCTGGTAATCGTGTTATGAGCTTGGCATGTTCTCACCTTGAGCAATTCGTGTTTCTCCAGGCCATCATGCAAGGATGTGATGACTGTAGACGTCACTCCCCACTTGCCAATCTGCACGCAATCAGCCACATATATACCAGGCACACACAAAACAAGGCGGATACAGGCAAGCCAAACAAAGGGAAGGGATCACGCAGGCAAGGCAAACGTACGCAGCACAAAGGCAAGCAACGCGAAGTCAGGCAAATTAGATCCACGCAAATCCTGGTGGGAAACCTGTACTATTGGCTGAGCTCTGATTGCTGTCGAGACACAAGGCAGCCTCCACAAACACCACCCTCAAGCACACTCACTACTATCGCTACCTCCAACCTGTGTTCTCGACACTGCCTGTACCATTCTTGTAAAACCCTAACCCTGAACCTCATCCTATCCCTCACCCTTACCCTAACCCTAAACCTTACCCTGTCCCTGACCCAAACCCCCACACGGACACTGAGCACGGCCATTTTTCGTGTACCCTGAACCTTCATAAACCCTTGGTCTGCAGAGGACAAAAAAAACCTGCCGCACGTGAGGGAGGTCTTACCTGGTGCGTGCTTATCCGGTTGCCCATGCGGTGCGCATACGCGCGGAGCTCCTTCCGCTCCGCGTTCCCCAGCTTTCCCCCTAACGGCCCTGCGGGCTCTTCCCCTCCCCCTGGCGCGGACCCGCCTTCTCCCTCCGCCAACCACGACTGGCTGTTAGACAAAACAGTGCTGCTACTGCTGCTGCTCTTATCGAGTATATTTGATTGCGCCGATACACGGCCTTCTTCCAGCCAGCCGTCGTCGCCGTCCGTCGCGTCGCCGTCCAGCCAATCCTCACCGTCAATTTCATCAAACCCGTCTGTTTCATCCCCTTTATAACCACGCCTCGATAACGCACGATCGTCACCTAACTCTCCTTCAACTTCCCCTGCTCTCCTGTTGCTCGTTCGCCCGGACGCGACGGATGCGCAACAGCGGGTCGACCTCGCGCTGTGCCACGTGTCCAGGGGGGATGTTGCGCGCGAATGGCTCCGCCCCGCCCCCCAGCTCCCGCGCAGATGCGTGACAGCGGCGGCGGAGGCGCGGGGGAAGAGATCCGCTGCGCGTGCGCCTGTCGCGCGCAGGACCATGGCACTGCTCGCACAAGCACTGACCGCGTTAGTGGCACTTACTGCATCACTGGCAATGATCGCGTTATTTGCACTGATCGCTTTATTCGCACTGATTGCATTACAAATGCTCGTTCTAGCGCTGCTCGCCTTAACGTTACGAGTGCCACTCGGAGCAACAGAGATCCGAGACGCGGTGGCTGCAAGTCGCGAGGATGCTGCTGCAGCAGCCATGGTTGTCGGTCTGAGGGAAGACGGCGAGACGGAGCGTGCAGAAATGGGGGAGTAGTGAGGTGAATCGTACTCGTTATAAGCAGGAGACTTTCAGGTAAATAACAGGCGAAGGCTTTCTAGCCGTCTCGCTCCAGTAGTACATTCAATCATATTACTTCTTAAACCTTGTCTTACTGTAAGAAGTCCACCGAATTGTTAAGGGTAACTGATGGCAAACAGTGTGTTATTGGATTACATACAAGCAAAATGAAACTAGCACAAGCACCCCGAGAACTGGAACAAGCATGTCTTGCTCGCAGCACAGTAATATAACAAACATGGCAGGACCTTCTGAAATGGATGGAAGGCAAGGCAAGGCACCATAACAAACTGGACCATGGCAGAATAGGTACAGTATATCAGACCACACCAAACCACACCACACTGATGACCCACACAGGCATGGATAGCTAGCTGCGCGACCACGTATTACTAATTTACCGCAACACAGCAGCAGAGCGAGAAAGTGAGAGAGCCGAGCTGAGTCACGAGGGCGCAGTGAATGGTTTGTCAGCGGTACACCTCTCACGGGTGGTACGAGACCGAGACACTGAGACTCGGGCTGTGAGAGTGCGCTAGTCGAGGATGAGAATCTCCGAGTGTCGGTCGGTGTCTCAGAGGGTCAGAGCGCGCGGTGGATGGTTTGGCGACGGCACACCTCGCGCAGGCGGTTCAGCAGCTTCTCAGGCGTCAGTGGCTTGCTCAGGAACTCGTCAAAGCCCTTCTGGGCACACTTCACCATGTTGCCGTCTGGGGAAAGGGGGGGGAGGAGGGGAGAGGGGAGGGGGAAGGGGGAAAGGTAGGGTGAGGTTTCTCATCAGTGGCTTGCTCAGGGACTCGTCAAATCCCTTCTGGGCACACTTCACCATGTTGCCGTCTGGGGAAAGGGGGGAGAGGAGGGGAGAGGGGAGGGGGAAGGGGGAAAGGTAGGGTGAGGTTTCTCATCAGTGGCTTGCTCAGGGACTCGTGAAAGCCCTTCTGGGCGCACTTCACCATGTTGCCGTCTGCGGGGGAGAGAGGAGAGGGCGGGAAATGGGGGAGAGAGATGTGAGTGTCGGGGAAAAGGGTGGGGAACAAGGGCGAAGAGACTTTAGCAGCCTGCTCAGGAACTCGTCAAATCCCTTTTGGGAGCACATCACCATGTTGCCATCTGCAAGGGGGAGGAGGGGAGGGGAGCAGAGGGAAGGGTGGTGAAGGGACAGTGGGGAAGGGTCGTCAGTGGCTTGCTCAAGAACTCGTGAAAGACCTTCTGTGCACATTTCACCATGTTGCTGTCTGCTGGAAGGGGGCGGGGAGATGGGTTGGTTGGTGGGATGAGACACAGGTGCGCGTGTCATGGGGAGAGGTGCGCGTGTCATGGGGAGAGGTGCGCGTGTCATGGGGAGAGGTGCGCGTGTCATGGGGAGAGGTGCGCGTGTCATGGGGAGAGGTGCGCGTGTCATGGGGAGAGGTGCGCGTGTCATGGGGAGAGGTGCGCGTGTCATGGGGAGAGGTGCGCGTGTCATGGGGAGAGGGCCGCTGTGAGGGGGATAGCACCAAGTAGGTGCCATGGTTTCAATACGTGGCAGCAACTCTTAGGAAAGACACCTTGAAAGTTGTTTGGGAGATGGGTTGGTGGGATGAGACACAGATGTGCATGTTATGGGGAAAGGGCCGCTGTGAGGGGGGGTAGGGAGGAAGGAAGGTAAAGAAGGGTTTCTCGAGTTCCTGAGCAAGCCAGTCATGAGCAAGCCAGTCATGAGCAAGCCAGTCATGAGCAAGCCAGTCATGAGCAAGCCAGTCATGAGCAAGCCAGTCATGAGCAAGCCAGTCATGAGCAAGCCAGTCATGAGCAGCCAGTCATGAGCAAGCCAGTCATGAGCAGCCAGTCATGAGCAAGCCAGTCATGAGCAGCCAGTCATGAGTGGCCTGCCGTCGCGGCTCAGCCAGCTCCTCCCACTCTCTAAACTGCTCCACGGCCTTGATCCCATCCATCACCGGCATGTTCAAGTCCATCAGCACCAGGTCAAACTGCGCTCCCTCTCTCTCTCCACACACGCCCGCTTAAAAGACCCGGTACAGCCCCCCTCTCACCTGAGACGTTGGCCGTGACAGCGAATATCAGTGTGGCCTGCCGTCGAGGCTCAGCCAGCTCCTCCCACTCTCGAAACTGCTCCACGGCCTTAATCCCATCCATGACCGGCATGTTCAGATCCATGAGCACCAGGTCAAACTGCGGGGCCACCTCCGCGCCCTCCTCCGCGCCCCCTGCGGCCGCCACCGCTGCCTCCTGCGCCTCCAACTCCAGGTCTGTGCCGCCCCGCATGAGATCTAGAGCATCACGGCCATTGCGTGTGAGAGTGACGCGGCAGGAGAGGAGTTCTAAGAGTTGGCGGCTGATGGTGCAGTTGACTATGTCGTCCTCTACTACCAGCACCTGGGGGGAGGGGGAAGTGGATAGTGGGGAAGAGGGAGTGCGGAGAGCAAGGAGGAAAGTGGAGAGGGTTGGAGAGGGGTGGAGAAGGAAAGTGCTGCCGCCACCGCGGTCTCCTGCGCCTGCAGCTCCAGGTCTGTGCCTCCCCGCATGAGGTCGAGCGCGTCGCGGCCGTTGCGTGTGAGCGTGACGCGGCAGGATAAAATTTCCAAGATTTGATGGCTTATTGTGCAGTTGAATATGTCGTCCTCCACCACTAGCACCTGGGGGGGGGGGGGGGGGTTTGAAGGGGGGGGCAGGGGAGGGAAGGAAGCAGCGAGGAGAATGGGATGATCTGGCAGCTTGAGGAGCTGGCGGCTGATGGTGCAGTTGACTATGTCGCCCTCTACCACTAGCACCTGGGGGGGAGGGAGTGGGGTGAGCAGCTGAGAAGGGGGTAAAAGAGAGAGGTGAAGAGAGCGGTGGAGAGGGGTGGAGAGGGAGTGTGGAGCCGTGTGCACCGTGGACTCAACACTCAACCATAAAGATTTGTGCCACTCGACATTGAATCCTGCACACGCACCTTGAACCCTCTGATGAGCTTCTTGTCCTCCTCAGGCAGCGACTCCAGGAAGGCTGCTCGCATCCCACACTCAACCACAAACCCTGGATCCTACAAGGAGTGCTGCCACTGTGCCACTCAACACCCAATCCTGCACCCTGCTGCACGCACCTTGAAGCCGCGGATGAGCTTCTTGTCCTCCTCGGGCAGTGATTCCCGCCTTGAATCTCAAGCCCCGCACCGACCCTGAATCATGAACCCTGAGCCCACCTTAAGCCATGCACGCACCTTGAACCCCCGGATGAGCTTCTTGTCCTCCTCAGGAAGGGACTCCAGGAAGGCCGACCCCCCCGTGAACGACTTGGCCCCGCGGGCTCCCCCCAGCTGGGTGGACGCCGTCAGAGGGAGGGGACTCCACGGCTTGGACACCGTCAGCACTCCGCCGCCCACTCCGCCGCCCGCCGCCGCCGCCCCCCCTCCTCCTCCTCCTCTCTCTCCGCCTCTCTCTCCTCCTCGTGCTGCTCGGTCGCCTCCTCGGGGGGAGAGGGAGAGGCCAAATCCAGCAGAGGAGGAGCCACTGGCTTCAAGGAAGAGGGTCTTGGTGGGGCCGCCTGCGCTCCCCCCTCGGCTCAACCCCACCCTTTCTCTCCTCTCACCCTTCTCTCCTCTCTCTCCCCTCTCCCCCCTCTCTCCCCTCTCGCCTCTCTCTCCTCTTTCTCCCCTCTCGCCTTTCTCCCCTCGCTCGCCTTTTTCTGCTGAGGTTCCTCCGCCATCCCCTCCACCTCTGCCCCCTTTGAGTCGGTCGTGGGATTTCGGCACGCTTCTCGAGCGATTGTATTGGCTGGGGTCGGGCACGGGCAGGTGGAAAAGTTCTTCCCGGGAAATTTTTGAAGCGGTTGCTGCTCGTTTGTAAATAGGCCCGTTTACGCTTCGATCCACCACACTCCCACTATCGTCCTCATCCTCGTCCCCTTCTTCATCCTCATCCTCCCCCTCCTCTTCCTCCTCTTCCTCCTCCTCTTCCTCATCCTCCTCCTCCTCATCATCATCATCATCTAACACTTTCCGAAGCGTTTCCGCTGTAGGTCCGTCAAGCACCGAACCAACCCCAGAACCAACGCCCGAACCTGCACCCGAGCCTGCTTTCTTCTTCGCCTTCTGCCCCGTGTCAAAAAACGACCCCGACCCTCCTCCCGCCCCGCCCCTCCCGTCCCGTAAATCCACCCCTCGCCCCTCCATCCCCCTCCCATCCAGCCCTCCACTCCCCCCCATAGCCCGATCCAAAACAGCAGCGCGACGCGCAGCAGCAGAGGCAGAGGAGGAGGAGGAGGCAGCAGTAGCACCTACACCAGATAACCCCTTCCCCATGCCCATTCCGCCCATCCCCATGCCCATCCCGCCCATGCCCATCCCCACGCCCATGCCCATGCCCATGCCCATGCCCATGCCAAGGCGGGTGGAGGAGCCATGGGAGGCTGATGCTGCTGCTGCGGATGCCTGCCTCTCCATCTCCACTCGCATCTTCACAATCTGCTGCACCTCCTCGTTTGAATCCAGACTGCTGTTGGTTGGGCGGGGAGGTGAGGTGTTGGGGTGGGGGCAGGTGGGTGAGTGTGAATATGTCAGTTGAAGGCACGCATTGACTGTATGGCACCAAACTGACGGTGCTGCTGCGGATGCCTGTCGCTCCATCTCAACTCGCATCTTCACAATCTGCTGCAGTACCTCTCATTCGAATCCAGACTGCTGTTGGGGGGCCGAGGGTGGGTGGGGGATCGGGAAGGGGGGAATCAGGCGGAGGGACGTCCAGTTTGGAGACGTCTCAAAGGCACCATAAGAACTTTTCGTAACCTCAAGCAGCACCACACAGCACCGCGCGGCAAAACACAGCAACACACAGCAACACACAGCAGTGCATAGCACCGCACAGCACCATACCTGTTCTGCTGGCTGGACTCCTTGGAAAGCCCGTCCATCTCACTGTTATACTCCCACAGGTTGTTCAACAGCCGCCGAGCATACGCCCCCTTCTCCTCATTCCCCTCCTTCACCGTCCCCAGGTGCTGCCCCCACGCCTTCTCCCCTTTCCGCCCCCCCACGCCCTCCCCTCCGCTCCCCCCTCCCCCCGCGCCTCCCCCCGCGCCTCCCCCTCCCCCGCCCCCTCCCCCTCCTCCGCCTCCGCCCCCACCCCAGTTCTTTCCAGCGCCTCCCCCAGCCAAATCAAGCCGCATGGTCTCAAGCTTCCTTCTGAATTCTTCCATTTCAGATGGCGTTCGGAAGGGCAGAGAGGAGAAGGCAGAGAGTAGTTCCGCCCCTTCCCCTCCCCCACCCGCCCCTAGCACCCCGCCGCCTCCCACTCCTCCTCCTCCCCCCAACCCCTTCCCACTGCTGCCCAATCCGCCCCCGCTGCCGCTGCTGCCTCCGCCACCTCCCCCTCCTCCACTCCCACCCAGCACACCTGCTGCTCCCCCTCCACTGGTGTTGGGGCGGCGGCGTAATGACGACTCTAGGTCTTTAATCTCTAGTCCTAAACCCAGGCCCATACCTACTCTGTGTAGACTATCCTTTGAAGTCTCTAGTCCTAGTCCCATGTGCAAACGCGTGAGAGGGGATATATCCCTATCCCTGTCCCTGTCTCTGTCTCTATCCCTGTCCCTGTCTCTGTCCCTCTCTCTATCTCTATTCCGAGGTAAAGACAAGCTACTGATTACACTACCACCACCACCTCCACCGCCCACGCCCACACCCCCAGGCCCCCCTAAATCATCTGAAATCAGCCCGCCCCCACCCAAACCACCAGTACTTAGACTCCCACCGCCCAACCCTCCGCCACTTAAACCACCGCCACTCAAACCACCCACACTTAGACCTCCCCCGCTCAAACCTCCCCCGCCTAATCCTCCCCCACTTAAGCTGCCGGCACTTAAGCCGCCCGCGCTTAGGCTGCTGCCGCCCATGCCGCCCGGGCGGCGCTTGAGGGCGGCGGCGATGGTGTGGGGGCTAGAGGGGGACTCCATGGGGGAGAGCAGCGTGGAGGGGGACATGGTGAGATCGGATGACCAGTTGTCAAGTGACTGGGGGAGGGGAAGTAGGAGGGGGAGCGGGGGAGAGGGGGAGGATGGGGGGGAAAGGGAGGGCAGAGGGGGAAGGGGAGGGCAGAGGAAAGGAGGGGGGGGGAGGGCAGGGGGAAAGGGAAAGTGGAGGCAAGTCAATGAGGGGAGCAAGAGAGGCTCGGCGCTTGAGGGTGGTGATGATGGTGTGGGGGCTTGAAGGAGACTCCATGGGGGAGAGCAGCGTGGACGGGGACATTGTGAGACCCGATGACCGGTTGTCCAGCGACTGGGGGGGGGGGAGGGGGTTGGAGGGGGTGAAGAGAGAGAAGAGGAGGGGGTTGGAGGGGGTGAAGAGAGAGAAGAGGAGGGGGTTGGAGGGGGTGAAGAGAGAGAAGAGGAGGGGGTTGGAGGGGGTGAAGAGAGAGAAGAGGAGGGGGTTGGAGGGGGTGAAGAGAGAGAAGAGGAGGGGGTTGGAGGGGGTGAAGAGAGAGAAGAGGAGGGGGTTGGAGGGGGTGAAGAGAGAGAAGAGGAGGGGGTTGGAGGGGGTGAAGAGAGAGAAGAGGAGGGGGTTGGAGGGGGTGAAGAGAGAGAAGAGGAGGGGGTTGGAGGGGGTGAAGAGAGAGAAGAGGAGGGGGTTGGAGGGGGTGAAGAGAGAGAAGAGGAGGGGGTTGGAGGGGGTGAAGAGAGAGAAGAGGAGGGGGTTGGAGGGGGTGAAGAGAGAGAAGAGGAGGGGGTTGGAGGGGGTGAAGAGAGAGAAGAGGAGGGGGGGATGGACGGATCCATATCATGATGATCGAGTGGGGGCTGGAGGCTGATGAGAATGGGCTGACGGGAAAGGGACGATGAAAGGAGAGGAGAGGAGAGGAGTGGTAGGTAAGGAGAGTGGTCGAGGGGAAAGGAAGCGAGAAGAGGGGAGAGGGAAGGAGCACTCACCAGAGGGGCTGAGGAGTCGTCAGTGACAAACTCGATCCATGCAAACCACCTGATGGCATGGGAGGCATGGGGTCATGATACGAGGCATGGGGTCATGATACGAGGCATGGGGGGCAGAGGGTCATGGTATGAGGCATAGGGTATGGAGCATAAGGGAAGCGGGCATGGGTACATGATCGAAGGAGCATGGGTGCATGGGTAGTCAGACAGACATCGGGGAAACCCCCATGACAGCAAGCATACATTCACGATTCACCTTGCCCCCACTCACACCACACCACACCACACCACACCACACCACACCACACCACACCACACCACACCACACCACACCACACCACACCACATCACACCACACCACACCTACACCACACCACATCACACCACACCACACTGCACCACACCACACCACACATCACACACAATCACCTCGCGCCCAGAGCCCTCCCAGTGGCCTGCACCGTCGCGTAGCTCCTGTTCCGTCTCAACCTCCGATAAAAGACGCACTGGCCGCCCGCACTGCCGCCCGGGCTGCTACCCAGCGAATCCCCCACGCCCACCCCTCTCGGACTCCCCGCCGACCCGGACCGGAAGAGACGAGAAGCGGCAGAGGCGGTGGGCGGCGTGAGGGAGAGGGGCGGCGAGCGGCGGTCGTCTAGCAAGCGGCGGTCTTCTGTCAAGCGGCGGTCGTCTATCATGCGCTGGATGCGCGGCAGGTCGTCTGCGTGGCACGCTGCAAAGGCGTGCTCCCCCACCAGCTCTGCCTGGCGCCACCCTAGCGTGGCGCGCACACTGGGAGACACGTAGCACAGCCGCCACTGAGAGGGGGGCAGAAGAAGAAGATAGAGGTGGGGAAAGGGGAAGGGGGTTATGCAAGTGGATGCGGGGGTTGGGTGAGAAGAGAGGAAGGGGAAGAAACTGGAAGAATGGTTGGAAACAGGCCTGCAACCATCCCAAAATACCATGCAAAGCACTGCATGGCACCACCTTGCACCACACCACACCGCACAGCACAGCACGAGCGTCGAACCCCATTCTGACTCACGTGCCACATTAGCATCGTCCTATATGCCAACCACTGCTTACATTTGTCCTATCTGCCACGTAGACAGTCCATGGTGAGGTGGCAGAGAGGAGCAGCATGTCCGTGACCAGCGAGAGATCTAGGCCGTCCACTGGAGATAGGGGATCATCTGATGGCCAGGAGTCCACCCCACCACCTCTGGAAAGCGGGTACGCACGGGGAAAAGTGAGGAAGGAACAAAGCAATTTCTGAATTGTGCCTCATGCAGCATTCCCTGCGACTAACGTGTGTAGCTGCTTTACAAAAACAGCTATATTACCTACGTAAGTCATACTCGCAATAAGTTCATACTCGCTACAGCAACACTCACAGGCGGGGCTTGCCAGGGATGGCAGTGGCAACCGGGGCGGAGAGTCTGGTGGCGTCCGCGCCTATGGGCGAACAGCACAGCGCGCCGAGCTTGCTACTCTAGAGGCCCCTCAAAAGACACTCACAGGCGGGGCTTGCCGGGGATGGCAGTGGCGGCGGGGGCAGAGAGCCTGGTGGCGTCCCCGCCTATGGGCGAACAGCACAGCGCGCCGAGCTTGGTGCCCAGCATCACCAGCTCCTCCAGACACCTAATCTCGCACTCCAATAGCCTTGGGGGAGGAGGACAGAGGGGTTGAGAACGGTTGGAGTGGATTAGGAAGGGGAGAGGGAGCACAGCGCGCCGAGCTTGGTGCCCAGCATCACCAGCTCCTCCAAACACCTGATTTCGCAAGACACCAAAGGAGCAGGTTTATCTAAGAACCGAGTAAACAAAATTACCTGGCTTACTTAAGAGCCGCGCTTACTTAAGAACCGGGCCTTTGGTGCCGGAGGAGATTAACTCGCTGCGCTGCGCGTCCAGCTCGTGGAACCACTGGCGGTACGTCCTTAATCTCTCCGCCTCGAAGCTCCCCCCCGGCGCCGCGCCATTGCTTAGCATCGACGGCTGCGCGCCAAGCGATTGTGAGCTACTTCCGCCTCCCCCGCCAGCCCCCGCACCTGCGCCACTTGCGCCACTCCCCCCACCCCCGCCACTCCCCCCACCTGCGCCACCTAAGCCATTCGCCATCTTACCGCCACCACTCATACTGCTATTGCTAATGCTATTGATATTCCCGCCACCAGGCATGGGACTTATGCTGCCTATGCTGCCACCGCCCATGCCACCACCAGTGTTGCTGCTGCTTCCGCCGATGC
The DNA here is from genome assembly GCA_947471745.1 of Closterium sp. Naga37s-1. NCBI lineage: Eukaryota > Viridiplantae > Streptophyta > Zygnematophyceae > Desmidiales > Closteriaceae > Closterium > Closterium sp. Naga37s-1. The sequence continues at coordinate 2,728,601 of CANJKZ010000203.1, read as the reverse complement.
CCCCCCCAATACCAGCGCCTCCGCTGGAAAACCCGCCGGTTCCTGTTCCGCTTCCCCCCAGCCCTCCTCCGCCTCCCCCTGCCCCTGTCCCTCCCACTCCCCCTCCCCCATGAGCTCCGCCCGTTCCCCCAGTGCCGCTTCCGCTCTGCGATCCCCCTCCCCCCGCGCCTTTGCCAGCCTTGAGTCCTGGAAGGTTCTCCGAAGCTGCTCCCCCGGCGTTCTCCCCTCCTGCCGACTTCGCAGAGGCCATTGCGGAGGGCTTCCCGCCGGGAATTGCGCCGGAATTCCCGCCGCGATGAGCGGAAGAAGTGAAGTGAGGCGCAGCCGGGGTGCTGGAAATTCTCTCAGAAGCTTCCACCGACATGACTGCCGTAGGGTAACCCGGTTACGACATGGGAGCCCGTTTATGGTAGCCGCGAGTGCTGATTGGCGTGCAACGGAAAAGCCTCACGGTAACGAAATTAAAGCGCTAATGATTGATCCCTGGTTGCGAATTTGAGAAGAAAAATGCGGTCGTGTGCTGGAAGCATGTCAGCTAAGCATTGTCGCGTGCTGGAAGCTTAGTCATCGAAACATTGTCTGGAAGCATTGTCAGGTAAGCATCTGTGCGGCGTATCAAGAAACTGCGCATCTCGCGGTGAGCATCGCACGGTGGAGAATCTCCGCGTGCGCATCTAACGGCGAGCCGACAGTACATGGCAGTAGTGTCGGCCGTCAATGCGTCCACTCCCGTTGACTATTGCCTGTGTGAGGCTGTTTGCAGGAGGGAAGCAGTACGGCAAAAACAGTCCGGTGAAAGCAGTAACCAGCTGCGGAGACCTAAAAGGAGCTTCTGCGGCAGTCGTGTCGGCCGTCAATGCGTCCACTTCCGTTGAGCACTGTTGATGTGAGGTTGTTTGCAGTGGCAGGCGAGAAGCAGTACGGCGAAAAGCAGTCTAGCGAAAGCAGTAACCAGCTGGGAGGAACCAAAACAGCTTCTGTCGTTTAACATTTATTCCGTGAGCAGAACGCGAAAAGAGGCCATTTCTCTGCTTCCATGCCAAACAACCATGCGTCAACGAAACATTAGTCGTATACTCTAATCCCGCTCAGTGCATAGCTGCGATATTACGAAAATATAAGTTGATTAGAGCCTCATTAAATATCTCGAGCCGCTGACTACGAGCTCGGACAACCTAACAGCACCAACTCGGAGTCATCAGTTGGATGGAAAACCTAAAAACTGAAATGCTGACGGAAATTGAGGTGGATAGGTGAGTGCGTTAGGCGGCTAGGGTGAGTTGGGCAGTTTGCCGTAACCCTAACGGACGGCAGGTGAAGCTGAGTCCATAGAAAATCTTTGCGGGGAAGATACGTTTGGGTTTTTTTGTTCGCTGCGCTGATTTCGAATATTTCAAGTTGTCGGTGGCGTGGCGAATGAATTTCTGTATCGAGTACAGAAAGTGTGGTGAGGGAAGACCCGTAGAAGCATTCGAAGTACCTCATTACACAGCAGAAACACAGTGCTACTACAGTGCACATGTCTAGAAAATCGTTTGGTGGTGTGGCATTCCTTTCCTACACATCCTTCCCTCCCCAAACCATGTGCCACTTTTGACATGTCTAGAAAATCGTTTCCTGCACACCCCTCGCTTCCCAAACGATGTGAGCTGGGTCCACTTGAGCCCAGACACCCCCTCCCTCAGCGCAGCCCAGACACCCCCTCCCCCAGCGCAGCCCAGACACCCCCTCCCCCAGCGCAGCCCAGACACCCCCTCCCCCAGCGCAGCCCAGACACCCCCTCCCCCAGCGCAGCACACACCCTCAGCAGTACTGCAAGCACTTGGAGGGAAGCAGCAGAGGGGTGTGAGGCACATGTGGCGCAGCAGTGTAGCATTCCTTCCCTACCCGCCCCTGCCTCCCCTCCCCACACCATGTGCCTTAAAGCCCTCTTGAGGTAAGGCACTCCCTCGCCCAGCACAGCACACAGCAGCACCACTGGCACTGGCAGACCCAACTCCCTTCATTTCCTCCCTCACCTCTCACCCCCATACCAAGCGCCTTAGAACCCCCTTGAGCTCAGGCACCCCCTCCACCAGAATTGCACACAGCGGCACCACCGGCACTGGCAACAACACATCCACCCCTTCACCTCCGCCTCTCAGCCGCCTTCTCAGCTCAGTCAAATTGCCCTCTGCAGCATCCTCGTCCATCTTATTGGCGGCAATGAGAGCAGGGCGCAGGGACAACCCTGGCTGATACCGCTCCAGCTCACTCACCAGCACCTGCAGCTGCTGCCAGGGAGGGAGGGCCCCTGCCGACACTGAACTACGTTCGGTAGCACTAGGTTCAGCTGTGCTAATTTCGGTTGCACTAGGTTCGGTAGTGGTAGGTTCGGTTGCGCTAGCTTCACATGCGCCAGGCTCGCTCGCATGAGGTTCACTTGAAACAGTACTGGTATTGGAGCCGCTCATATCGAGGACGTAGACAATCACTTTAGTGCGCTCCACATGCCTTAGAAAGGACAGCCCCAGCCCCCTGTCCCTGTGTGCGCCGCCTATCAGGCCCGGGATATCTGCCACTGTGAATCCCATCTCTCCTTCCAAATCCCACTTCGACCCCCTCTCTCCACTCCCTCCTGCAAATCCCCTATCTTCTCCCCACACAATCTCATCCCCCTCCTCTTCCTCCTCCCCCTCTCCGCCCCACGCGTCGTCACCCCTCGCCTCTCCCTCCCCCAGCGCTTTCCCTCCCCCACCCCCGTCCTCTCCCTCCCACACACTCTCTCCCCCGCCCATCACAGTACCCAGCTGCGGGTGCAGAGTGGTGAAGGGATGCCAGCCCACTCTAGGCTTGGCACGGGACAGGGCGCGCAGGAGGGAGCTCTTACCCGCATTGGGCAGCCCCACCAGCCCCACATCCGCCACTGTCTTCAGCTCCAATGCCACCACCGCCCTGCTCCCTGGGCTACCCTTCTCATGGCCTAAGCCAGACCCTGCCACTGCCGCTGCTGCTGCCACTGCCCTGCTCCCCGCACTGCCCTTCTCGTGCGACAAATCACATTCTTCCATCTCCCACGGTTTCACTCGCCCCATCGACGCGTTGCCCCTGCCGCCCCTCCCTCCACGCGCCACTGTCACGCTCTGCCCTTCCTCCACTAGATCAGCCACCAAAACACCTCGCTCCCGAGCCCTATTATGTGCCATACCATGTGTCATCCCATGGGAATGTGACCCACTGTCATCCGCACTCCCCTCACTCCCCTCATCCCACTCGCTCCCATCGCCCCCCTCATCATCAGCAGCCCGAGCTCGCCTCTGCCCGTACCTCTCCTGAACCCACTGCTGCAGCAACTGCTGCCAGTACTGCTCTTCGCCCCCCCTGCTCCTCACCTCGCCCTCCTCCCCCTTCCCTTTCGCCTCCCTGTCCCCCTCACCCTCCCCCTCCCCCTCCCCCTCCCCCTCCACCTGCTTCCCCTCCACTTGTTCCCCCATCCGCTCCTCCTGTTGCTGATCCTTGGACGACTCGAACAGAGCAGCCCACCAGGGGGGAGACGCAGGCATGCTGCCACTACCCGGCGAAGCAACAGTTGCTTCCGTTTCAGAACCAGCAACAGCATCAGCAGCGGCACCAGCACCACACTCAGCACTACCTAATTCGTCCCCCAGGGGAACTTCCCCTTCCAGCAAATACACCGCAGTCCCCACAGGCACCCTCACCTCCCTTTCCACCCCCCTCGCCCCCACCCGCTTCTTACTCGACCCATGCCCACCCGCCCCCCCCTTCACCACCCTATCAACATTCCCCAGATGCCTCACAGCCGCCGAGGCAGTTAGAGTGACCCCCCCGCCCTCCCCCCCGTTGCCCCCGTCCCGGTCCCCGTGCCGGGCGTGCCGGGACTTGCGGAAGGACGAGCATCCGCTGCCCCCGCGCCCGCCTTCCACGCGCACGCGCAGGCGATCTATGAAGGGGCGGTCGCGGGGTGGATCGGGCTTCGATTTCTTTGACTTGCCACTGCTCGTGGTGGTGGTGGTGGTGGTGGTGGTGGTGGTGGTGGTGGTGGTGGTGGTGGTGGTGGTGTTAGGGCTAGTGTTGCTGCTGGCGGTGCTGCTGATGCTTCTGCTGCAGCTGGCGCTGCTGCCACTCCAAGCAGCCGACCTGAAACTATGCCCATGGCAGATACCCTGACTGGTGTTACTGCCGGTGGCGCTGCTGCTGCTTCTGCTGCTGCTGGTGCTGCTGCTGATGCTTCTTCTGCAGCTGAGGCTGCTGCCACTACTGGCAGCGGAGCTGACACTATGCCCATGGAAAAGGCCTGGACTGTTCATCAGGTGTGGTGCAAGTGCGGGAAAACCGCTGTGGCTAGGTGCATGTGCGGGAAAAAGGGCGGAGAGGGAGTGGGTGGGGGTGTGCGTGTGGCTGAAAACGGGGCTGCTGGTAGGGAGGTAGGCAATATGGGGGGGGAAGAAGAAGAGAAAGGAGATGGAGGAGGAACTTGAAGGTTGGGGTGGAGTGGGGAGAACGGGAGGGTAGACTAGAGGACAGACGAGGGGAGGGGGGAGGAAATGGTGGGATATGGGTAGGTATGAGAGACAGAGGAGACGGAAAGAGCAGGAGAGTAGACTAAAACGATGAGAGAACAACAGAAAGTTTGAAGCAACGAGCACTATCCTGGCTGCAAAAGTGGCAAGTATGAAACAAAGAACCAAATCGTGATTCAGCTTTAACTGTGATTGTCATTGATACAGCAAAGTCCCCCCAAACAAGGAAGTGCAAGCAAGCACGGCTAGAGATGAATCGGACAAGCAACAATCTGTGTCAGAATCTTCAGAATCTACGGTGCTGAAAACACAAGGGTGCTAATGCTCCTCCTTTCCGAATCCATGAACAATGCTAATCTGCATCAGAAAGAGAGAGACCCACACAGGAGGATATATGCAGAGCGCACACAAAGTCACATACAAACCATGCATGCACGTACGCACAGATCCACACATACAGTCACGTACGTACACACGCACACACAGAGGCATACACAGGGGCACACACAGTCACACCAAGACGGTTGATCAGATGCAGATAGAGAGAGCCAGTGCATGCGGAAGCAACAGGCAACAAGCTGCTGGAAAGATGGCTTACGGTAACAAGGGGTGCTGTAAAGTGGACGCTGCTTAACAAGGAGTGTTGTAGGGTGGACGCTGCTCAACAAGGAGTGCTGTAGGGTGGACGCTGCTCAACAAGGAGTGCTGTAGGGTGAACGCTGCTCAACAAGGAGTGCTGTAGGGTGGACGCTGCTCAACAAGGAGTGCTGTAGGGTGGACGCTGCTCAACAAGGAGTGCTGTAGGGTGGACGCTGCTCAACAAGGAGTGCTGTAGGGTGGACGCTGCTCAACAAGGAGTGCTGTAGGGTGGACACTGCTCAACAAGGAGTGCTGTAGGGTGGACGCTGCTCAACAAGGAGTGCTGTAGGGTAAACGCTGCTTACCTCTTGGGGGAAGGGAGGGTTGCGAGCATACTTGGATCCGCCATACACCCATGGCACTGCGGTGGGGAGGAGGGAAGGGAGGGAGCAGGAGGGACGGGGGGAGGGGGGGAGGAAGGAGAGGGCGTGGCGTGGGGAGAAGAGAGGGTTGCGTTGCGAGCGTACTTGGATCCGCCATACACCCACACCCATGGCACTGCGGTGGGGAGAGGGAGGTTCATAGGGGATGGAGAAGGGGGTGGGGGGGGGAGTAGAAGCGGAGAGAACGGGAGGAGAGCCCATGGGGAGAAGAGAGGGTTGCGTTGCGAGCGTACTTGAATCCGCCATACACCCACACCCATGGCACTGCGGTGGGGAGGGGACAGGGAATGGGGGCACAGGGAACGGGCGGGCGGGAACGGGGAGGGGGAAATGGGGGGACGGGATGCAGGTTGGCCTTGAGCTTGCGATTTGTGATGAGCGATTCTTGAACGCCTTAAACGCCATATGCCGCTGAACCATGGCTAACTCACTCACCGAGGTACGGGTCAGCATGTAGGTTCTCCTTGAGCTTGTGACCTGTGATGAGCGATCCTTGAGCTTACTTCGGGTTCAGGCACATCAAGGCTGCCCTCGTGCCATGGCTCACTCACCGAGGTACGGGTCGGGGTGCTGGTTCTCCTTGAGCTTGTGACGTGACGATGCTTGAGGCGCCTCCAGCGACTGATGCCATGACTCACTCACTCAATCACTCACTCATTTACTCACCGAGGTACGGGTCGGGGTGCTGGTTCTCCTTGAGCTTCGCCTCTCCCGCTGCCAGCAGACGGTCGATCCGATCCGGATCGCTCTGGCCGGGGGGAGTGGCGGAGAGGGGAAGGCGGAAATGGGGGAGGGAGGGAACGATAAGGAGGAGAAGGCGGAAAAAAGGGAAATTGGCCTTCTTAGAAAGAGGTATAGGATGCACGGAGAGAGGAATGGAGATGGAAACAAGGGATTCGGCATGAGCAGCGACCCTCAACTTCAGAGACCTCTCAATCGCACTGCATGCGTGCGTGCGTGCGTGCGAGCGAGCGAGCGTGCGGAACATGCGACCCCATTGGACAAATGCGCCCATCTGTCCGGCCACCTCACCTCATGTCGATTCGCCTCGAACAGCGCGCGGAGCTTGTCGGCCTGCCACACGACATCAGCGCGAAAGCAATAGCAACGCGCAATGGCGCGCATGCAATAGCGCGTACGCAATATCACGCGCGAGCACAGTGCGATCGTCGCGGAAAAACATTCGCACGCAAATACGGAAAGATCGTTAGTTGAAGGTAGTTTAGAAGCAGATCCTTGACGAGCTTAGTAACGAAACGACGTCTTTTCGCGAGCACTCGCCTCGTCGTAGTAGATGTCGCGAAAAATCGCCCAGCTGAGCGTGTTCTTGAGCGATCGGCGGTACAGCTGCCTCGCGCGCTGCTGCTGCAGCTCCCGTCGCAGGGTCGCGGCCGTGGCGGCGAAGCTCATGGCGGAATGTGGAGGCGGAACTTGGGTGCGGAGGGAGCGGAGAGTGGGGAGCGGAGACGGAGGGCGGAGGCGGAGGGAGGAAGCGGAAGGAACGTAGTACCGACACGGAGTTGAGACGTAGCTAGAATGTGCACCCTGGAGCTTGGAGGGGAAGAGAATCCTCGATATTCTCGTATTCGGTAGAACCAGCTTGAATAGAACCGCGAACATTTTCATTTACAAATTCTGCGGTGTACTTGCGCTAAGATACTTTCTAGGTTCGGTGACCCGCCTCCGCGCGAGCCAATCAGCGGTCACCTCCACCAATCTCCTCGCCGCGTCTCCCTAGGTTCACCAAGCCACAATAACCACAAGGCTTCTCCTCTCTTGCCTCCCTTCCCACAGAGGAGGCCGAACCTCCATTTCACTCCACCTACCCTCCCCTGTTTTCCATCCCAGACCAGACAGCAACACACACCTCTCTCCACTCGTCTTTCCTCTCCGTCCTACTGTTGCTTCTCACCGAAGGCTTGGTCCTGGTCGCCAGAATTCTTACAACTCACTTGTTCCTCTCTTTTCTAAATATTTATGGCTGCCAGAGCTCCAAGTGCAGCCATTGCCCTTCTCCGCTCATCGGCGATCCCGCATTTTCTCCCGCATTTCCTCTCCCCACGGCCTTTGCTAGCTGCGGCTCATCTCTCTCATCCTCTCGGGGTGTTGAATCCCGTGCCTCGTCCCTTATCTTCTGCGTCTCCACTCCCATCACGCAACCTCTGTAGTTTGAGTACCAGTGTAACAACCTTCTCGTCGTTTCAACCCCGAGCTACACCCCAGAGTTCACGGCTATCCCTCGCTCGTTCCTCCCTAGCTTTCTCGTCTAGCCTCGCGCGGTTCGCGACTCTCAGAACTAGCAACGAGTCACATTCACCATCGTCTCTTTCGGTGCTCAGCCGTGAGAAGGCTGTTTTCCGCGCGATGGGAAGCGTAGCGACGGAGAATGGAGCGGCGGGTGCGGGAGAGGAACAGATGGATGCGGTGCAGCAGCGACTCATGTTCGACGACGAGTACGTCACAAGCCACCGATGCTGATTATCCACGCCTTTCGACTTACGATGCTCCCAACCCTGCATGAAACGTTTGTTAGGTGATGACCACTAGGAGTTGATCATTAAGGTGTTGACTACTTAACGGGTCTCCTGCATTGACTATTCATAATATTTTTATCCTTCCGGTGCCTGCCGTCGCAGGTGCATTCTCGTAGATGAAAACGACAAGGTGGTGGGTCACGCCAATAAGTACACCTGTACGTAATGAGTAACCTTGGGATAAGTTCCAGCATTGGACGCAATTTCATCTTCAACCAAACACGAACATGTCATTCGTTCTCTCGCCGGGCTATCACGGCCTATCGCGGAGAATGTTGGCGAACACGCATGGCTTACAGTGTTTTCTGAGATGACTCAAAAGCACCTCATTTCATAACTCTCCTTACAGGCCACATTATGGAGAACATCAATAAAGGGACCGCACGCCACCGTGCCTTCAGCGTCTTCCTTTTCGACTCCAAGCACCGCCTGCTGCTCCAGGTACTGAAAAAACGAAATTATGGAGTGCATTAGAAATACATTTTTTCAGCAGAACTGCAAATGTAGCCTAGCCTGTACAGGTGTAACGAAGTATCAGGTCTACAGAAGTTCAGTGTGCATATATGCTGCCTGTTCCATCAGACACACATAACATTGAATCTGATCCTGCTACATGGTTGCAATGGAATGCCCCTCATAACCCTATTCTATCCCTCCCCGCAGCAACGTGCAGCGTGCAAGGTGACGTTCCCCCTGGTGTGGACCAACACGTGCTGCAGCCACCCACTGTACCGCCCGGAGGAGATGGAGGAGGAAAACTCGCAGGGAGTGCGCGTAGCGGCGCGGCGCAAGCTGGAGGACGAGCTGGGAATCGACCCAGATACTGTGGATGTGTCGGCCTTCACGTGCCTTGGCCGCATGCACTACAAGGCTCCTTCTGACGGGAAATGGGGCGAGCATGAGAGTGAGTGCATGCTTTGAGCACTGATCAGAGGTGAATTTGCATCATGAATCTGCCCCTCCTTGTCAATGTGGTGGAACCTCGTCACTGTCAAGGTGGTGGGTGGGATCTCGTCCATGATGAAATGTCGTGCATGATGGTGCCTAAATATCCTGCTAGTGTGTAGTTGATGGTTCCTTATTTCCCCTCTCTATGCCACAAATTCACATCTTCTGAACCCGAACCTTATCATGCCTTGCATATCTTATTTTGTATCCTTACTGCTCCTCTTCTGTTGATGCAGTTGACTACCTCCTAGTACTCAAGGCTGACTTGAAGGCCACTCCAAACCCTAACGAGGTGGCTGCTGTAAGATTCGTGGATCGAGAGGAGTTGAAGGAGCTAGTGCGCAAGGCTGACAATAAGGAGGATGGAGTGGTGCTGTCGCCATGGTTCCGTCTTGTAGTGGACCGGTTCCTGCCTGCCTGGTGGGACCATCTAGATGCAGGCACGCTCACAGAGGTGGTTGATATGGAGAAAATCCATCACTTGTAATTATGTTACAGTGTACTCCTTATGAATTATCCGATTCTGTGATAGAGCTGTATATCAACATGCCTAGAACAGGTACGGTACAGATGGAGCCATTCCAAGTGGGATTCACATGTGTGGTAAAGAATATCCAGAAAAGAAAACGACATACCATACGCCTTACAGTGGCATGTGTTCCAAGATTCCATCTGACAGAAATTCCCTCCCCTCCTGTGAAGGCGTCAGCAACACGCGCCAAATCCGTTAGACCACCAAGCAAATACCTATCGGACGGATAGCTTGCTCGTTCCTAAGTTCAGTTCAGTGGCTTCAAGCCAGTGCGTCGCATGCCGCGAGTGCCATGGCGGACTGGGATCTCGACCCTGCTGCGTTGTTCGGCGACAAGGACGGCGACGATGACGAAATTCCTCAAGTACGCGAGTAGATGGTAACCGGCTATAGTGTGCGTTCAGTTAACGTGTCTAGTAGCGCGTTGAAGTCGACGATTCAGCAGGGTCCGAGCGATGCTGCATTCAGCCGCTCCTCTTTATTCGAATGCCAAGATTAGCTCAGATTCGTCGCATTCGTCGTCATTTTGCTGCTACATCATCCTAGCCTGACGCAACGGATGTTATATACTTCCGGGGGATGATCTTTACCCGTGACAATCTTCAAGCATGTTATTCGCTTAATGTGTTATTAACCACCTTACATATTTCTCACAGCTTCCCCCTACCCTGATTTCGTGCCTGTCAGGACTATTCCGACGGCAAGGAACTGGTGGTGTTCCTCATAGACGCAGGACCGGATATGTTCCTGCCTTACCACGACGATGAGGTATGCTGATATGCTGATATTGTGATCAACCAACTAAAAGTATTTCTGAGGCGCCTAGATGCAGGGCCAGATATGTTCCTGCCTTACCACGACGACGAGGTGTGTCGATATGCTGACTAACCTATCAAGTGTATTTCTGAGGCGCCTCAAAAGTGGTCTTTTTCATAGATGCAGGACCGAACATGTTCCCGACTTACCACGACGACCAGAATGTGTGTATGTTCGTTGAATGTTTTTCACTTTTATGCTGATCAGCTGAATGAATGTTAAAATTCCAACTTCGTCCTGTTTCACTCGCATTGATGACATTTTTAGCCAGCCAAATCTCCAGCCATTTCCTGATGTTTTCGCGTAACATCCATGGCATTGTATTTCAAGCAGGAAGAGGTTGAGGCAGGAGCTAGCTTAGGTACTCAAACCAGTGCGGCCAGCTCAGAGAGGCAGAGAGGAGGGGAGGAGGGCACGGGAGGTGCCGGCGAGAGGACGTATTTCGAGGAGGTGGTGCGAGCGCTGGTGGGTGACCTAAAGACAAGAATCATTTCCCGGGAGAGCGACCTCGTCTCGATTGCTTTCTTCAACACGGTAGGTGGATCTTTACACTCGACTTAACATTCTCCCTGCTGGTGGGTGACCTGAAAACGAGGATAATCTCTCAGGAGATCGACCTCGTTTTCATTGCTTTCTTCAACACGGCGTAGGTGGTTGAATTCTTTGAATCGACTCACATGTCAGCTCGCTGGTGGGTGTCCTGAATGCTTTCTTGGGAGAGCGACCTTCTTTCCATAACTTTCTTCAACACTGTTCACATCACATGCATCTAGCTGCTTGTTGATTCTCTTTTTCTTTCTTTCTTTCTTTCTTTCTTTCTTTCTTTCTTTCTTTCTTTCTTTCTTTCTTTCTTTCTTTCTTTCTTTCTTTCTTTCTTTTCTTTGTTGTTCCAGTCATTATTTGTGTCCGACTCCGCTGTGTGGTGCAATCTCTTTTAGACACAAATTTATTTCATTTTGCTGCTTCTGTTCTGAAATCGCAGCGCACGAAGCAAAATGTACAATCGGCAGAGGGCGTGTTTGTGTTTCAGGACAACCAGCAGACGTCAGCACAGCTCATCAGAGACTTTTCCAACCTTCCAGGTACCCTTCTGAACCGATCCAAACCCACTGAATACCTCACCGGTTCCTTCGATTGTAGCCCCATGCATTCGGCATTCAGACTGTCCATGCACCTCAGTCGGTTCCCTCCAGTATTCCGGCTATTCTTTGCGACAGGGGACCTGCCTCTGAAACCAGATTTGTGCCGAAAAGTAGGACTCACTCCTTTGACTCTGTTCGTCTGTTAACGTAAGGATTAGGGTGCAACCCATGCCATCATTATTCAGTTCTCACCCACCAATATCTGCTTATCTTCTTATTTCCGTTTACCGCCCTGCCATTCTGCCGTGCTGCCAACTTCCAGAGACGTTTGAGAAAGATATTGGGTCGGGAAACTGGTTGAGGGGGAAGGTGAAGCCCCACGACAACCCAATGTGCGTTTCCCATTAGGTTATTGGTTCTGCCAATGTTTAGTGCAAACGGTCTCCCATCGGGTTGTCTTCTGCCATTGGAGTAACACACAGTTTGTTCTGCAGTTAGCTCGGCTCGAAGGCATTCAGTGCGTTTCTCGTTGCAGCGCGCTCGTCCAACATGTCTTGATTCGTGTGTTTCCATCTCTTTCTTCATCTGTTCCCCGTTGTGTGCATGCATGCATGTGGGGGAGCATCTCTGACAACGTGTAGCTCAAATGCCCTGTAGGCCCTCTCAACTCTTAGCCACCGTCCTCTCAACTCTTAGCCACCGTCCTCTCAACTCTTAGCCACTGTCCTCTCAACTCTTGCACTCTGATCTTTTACTCTACGCATAACCAGGGGTTTTCTGGCCATCTGCAGCTCATATGCCCTGAAGCCTTCTGTTGGACCACTTTATCCACTCTCACCTTCGTCCTCTACAACCTCTGCACACCCCGTGCACTGAAGTGACCTTTTTTTTTTCGGCCATATTTCCTCTTTGCTCTCCTGAATTTTTTCTTTCCTTCCGTCAGGTGGGTCGTGCAAGGGCTTCTGCGCACTGGGTACGTCCCATCCGTTTCCCCCTCCCCTGGTATCTATCATTGTACAGATTATTCTCGAGTTGCTGTAGTTTCAATCAACCCTCAAGAAAACATTCCTGTCCATTTCCTTCTGTCCCGTATCCCTCCTCCTGTCCCGTATCCGTGCCTCTCGTCTTTGCTGTCATTGTTACTGCTCCTTTCAGCCTGTGAGCCTGTGCACACCTTACCCTCTGTCATTCTCGTTTTGCAGCACTTGCATCATCTCACGGAAATAGGAGTCTTGCGTTACCTTACAAAGGACTTGTTTCACGTGGTCACATGTGTAAACGGGAGTCGCTTTTTTAAATTCTCAAGAGCATAGAATCACTCACATGGTGGCTGTATTAACAATGCACCAGTATCACGAGGACATATGACATCCCAAAAACAGCTAGGGTTGCATCGTCTCAAACAGCCGTGTCGAGTGCGCAAAGGTGCTTTCGCCTCGTCGCCCTCTTCTCCTCTAGATCGGCTCTGCGTCACACGAGGAGGTGAAGGAGGTGCTTGCATACAAATGACGACTACCCATTGGGGGGACCATTCCCGTTTCTCGTTTCAGGTGGTCATATGTACAAATGTGCTTGTCTGCCTCCCTTCTCTGCCAAACCCCAGCTCGACGTCGCAGGAGGTTCTGAAAAACGTGCTGCTCTTCACCAATGACGACGACCACCCACTGGTTTGGGGGCATCCATGTTCCAGATGTTCGAGTGTGTGAGTACGCGAGTGTGCTCCTCTGTCTCCTCTCTCCTTTCCCCAACCCCAGCTCCACGTCACAGGAGGTGCTGAAGAACGTGCTGCTATTCACCAACGACGACGATCCCTCTGGGGCCATACAGGTTCCCTGTATCAGAGGGTCCCATCCCATGTGTAACTGTGATTCTTCCCCGTCCCTGTCCATTTCCCACCATCAGATCCACGTCACAAGAGGTGCTGAAGAACATGCTTCTCTTCACCAATGACGATGACCCCTTTGGAGCCATCTTCGTTGCAGGTGGTCACGTGTATGACTATGTGAATGTGGTCTCGTCTGCCTCCCTCTCCTCTGCCCACCATCAGATCCACGTCTCAGGAGGTGCTGAAGAACGGGCTTCTCTTCACCAACGACGATGACCCCTTTGGAGCCATACAGGTTCCCTGTTTCAGAGGGTCCCATCCCATGTGTAACTGTGATTCTTCCCCGTCACTGTCCATTTCCCGCCATCAGATCCACGTCACAGGAGGTGCTGAAGAACGTGCTTCTCTTCACCAATGACGATGACCCCTTTGGAGCCATCTCCAACGAGGGAGTGCGGAGCGACATGCGGCGCACCACCATACAGAAGGCCAAGGTGACTTCCCCCCTTTCTACCATTGCCCGTTGTTGCTGTGTGGCCCTCTCCGACGAGGCGCTGCCAGTGTTTTTATAAGCGACTTCTTGTAATCTCCTTCCAACCCTCGAGAGTGACTTGTTGTCTGAATCAACCCAAAAGTATCTCTGACTCAATCCAAAAGTGACTTGTTCTTTCCGTCCAAATCCTGTTGTCTCTCTACGCTACCACCTTTCCCCCGGGCCCTGCTGCAGGATGCACGGGGACTGGGCATTCAGATTGACCTCTTTCCTCTCAGCCGCCCGGGGGAGAAGTTCAACTCCAACATCTTCTATGCGGTGAGCTCAGTCCCCGCCCATGTGAATCTTCCAAGACGGGCAATACAGTGTGTGTGGCCCGTGTGCCTTTGCTGTGAACTGAATTCTACGTGGTCCAGCTCTATCCATAAACTCAGCTTCCCCCGATGTGTCAGGATGGCCGAGTTGGTCTAAGGCGCCAGTTTCAGGTACTGGTCCGAAAGGGCGTGTGTTCAAATCCCACTCCTGACATGGTTGCCCACACCTTTTCCCTTTCTCCCCACTCGAGTGCTTTTTGTCTCGTCCCGTTCGTCTTTGTAAGGAAAATCTCTTTTTCCTTAATTCGCATCCCTGCTCAACGCGTACATCACTGTAGCACCACAGTCAGCACCGTTACCACTCGCAATCCTCGCATCGACAATCCGCCCGCCACTTTCGCACGTCGCACCCCGACCTCACGGCTCGGCGGGTAACCCGCGCTCCGGGCCTCCGCTTCGACACTTTCCCCAACCTCAGTTCCAGGCCCGTCGCGCGACAACCACAGTCCATTACCGTTACCACTGTAGTTTCGCTATATATTCTTCGCTCATGCCTTCGCTCATTGTATTCTTGCTTCGATAGTGCAATTCTCGTTCGTTCACTCAATTGCACCCGTAACACTTGGTATTCAGAGCCTACGATCTCTTCTCGGACCGCACCCACACCTTCGCTTCCCCACTATCTCAATTTTTGGGGGGGGTAGACGTCTCTCAGCGATACAGCACCGCCGCTCGTAGTGCTCTCTCGTAAGCACGCACGGCCACGACTGAGGCTCCCGCTGAGCTCGCCCGACACCCCCGCCATGGCCGAAATCACGCTCGCCACATTGACGCAGGAGCAGCTCCACCGCCTGGTGCGCCAACTCGAAGATTCGGCGCTCGAAATTGCGACGCTCACAGCGGAACGTGACTCCGCGCGTCAGCAATCAACGATGAACATTCCAGCACCGACAAACGCATCTGCACAATCGGACGAGCCGATCGTCATTTCGTTCGGCACACCCATGTTGGTGCAACCCTACGGTTTGCACTCGGCTTGTTGTCCGTGTGCGTGAATGTGTGTGTGTGTGGAATGGTATGAGGGCATGGGATAATATATATATTATAATTGTGTGTGAATGTTGAGTCATGATGTCGAGTGTGTGTGTCGAGTCAATAGCGAGTTATCGCTAGACGCGTGTTACGCGGTCGTTTGTGTCTCGCGCGCGGTTTCTATTTTGTCGTGCGCGGTTTCTATTTTGTCCTGTGTCGAACGTTCGGCGTGTCGCAGGTGTGTGCAGCAGACCCATCAAGAACTCAAGGATGAGTTTGTGATGAAGAGCCCGAGCCTTGGTGTCAAGCCTCAAGTGATTTCGAAGCTCGCCAGAAGGGTACACCTCAAGATATTGAAGATAGTTACATTACTTTGTGTAGTGTAACATTTCACTTGGTGTAGGCCCTAGTGAAAGGTAGTTTCGAGACCCTTCGTGGTTAGACAGTGTGGCACTGTTCCACATCACTGTACCTCGGCTCTTGGGGTTTGTAGGAGCTGGGAGTCATTCCCAACTCGTAACTCTTCCTATCTTGTGTTCTAAGACTATAGTGGCTGCCATAGTACCGTTCGTTCAAACCGACGTTGTGTCGTCAATTCTTTATCAAATCGTGCAATCTAAATTGATAATTGTAGACGACGTGAAGACGCTCCAGATCCAATTTGAATCAAGTCATTTGCAGCTGTGAGCAGAACGCTATCAACGTTTGAAGCCGCTGTGCAGAAATCCGTCTGTGCTCTCTATCTTTCGTTTTAGGCACATTCAAGCCTATTGTGACTATAACAAGTGGTATCAGAGCCCCTTGGAGCAGTTTCGACAATGTCTGGACCTGAGGAAAGGGGTGGCAGAGGTGCTGGTGGCAGTGGAGAAGCTCAAGCTCAAGGCCAACCCCGTGATTCAGCCATGGCGCCCATGCAACTAAGTCTTGGCCCACCTAGGGATGAGCCTAGGGTGTTTGGGCTTGACAAGTTCAACGGTGACAACTTTGCTGAATGGTCCTTCAAGATGGAGAACATCTTTGACCACTATGACCTGCTGGAGGTGATGGAAAGAACGGAGAAGCGCCCCGAGAACGACCCGGAGAAGAGCCCGTGGGTGCGGAAGAGCGCACAAGGCTATCTCTTACTTGGGCAAGCGTTGGGGAGCAGTCAGATCCGTCACATCAAGCCATTCCAGCGTGAACCAGAGAAAGGACCAAAGGCATGGGCTGCTCTCAAGGGTGTACATGCTCCTGCAACAGCGGCGGTAGCGGTGGTGTTGGAACGGCAAATGGCGGTACTACGAATTGAAGAAGACGAAGCGGTTGAAGAAGGGGTGCAGAAATTCTTCGACTTGTTGACGCGGCTTGAGGGAGCTGATTTGAACTACAGTGAGCTCCAAAAGAAGACCAAGTTGCTGGCCTTACTCCCAGAGTCATGGTCCTCGCTCATCATCAACCTTAATCGCGACTTGCCCCGCCTCTCGCTTGAAGACGTGAAGCGAGCTATCCTTCAAGAGGATTTCCGCCGCCGTGAGTTGGCGAGTGCGGATGGCGCTGGGGCAGCGAGCATCGGCCGTGGATATGGTCGAGGAAGAGGCAGAGGACGAGGGGGAGGAAGGTTTGGTGGCAGCAACTTCGGCGGAGGCCGCAGGAGTGGCGGTTACGGCAGCGACGACAAGAGCTACGGACGCGGTCGCGGCCGATTCGACGGCGAGTGTCACTATTGCCACAAGAGCGGACACATGTGGCGCGACTGCTACAAACTCCCTGATGGTTGGACCCCTGCTCAAGGCCAAGAGGGTAGAGGAGCAGGAGGAGGGAGAGGACGAGGCCGTGGAGGCCGTGGCGGTCGCGGTGGCGGAGCTGCAAACATGAAGAGCGGAGACAACGACAAGGACCCGAGCGACGATCGATACCCGGGTCTATTCTACTTCGTGTCGACGCAAGTACCGGCTGGTCCAGAGAAGGATGAAGGCTTTGAGGAGCCAGCAGCTGTGGGGAAGGTGACCCTACACCCCCTGGACTATTGGGTGATTGATAGTGGCGCTACCTATAGCATGACACCTCGCCCGGACTTGCTCACCGAACTCGAGCCGTCACCGGTGAAGCATGTCACATCGGCTTTGGGGCAGCGAGCAGAGGTGAAAGGCATGGGCAAGGCCATGTTCAAGGGTGCTGATGGGAAGATGGTGGGCCTCAAGAACGTGCTTTGGGTGCCCAGCCTTGCTGCAAACCTGATTTCCGTGCGGCGGTTGGCAAAGGCCGGCATGGACACGAACTCGAAGGGAGCCAAGACCTACACCGCAAGGCTTGGCGATCGAATTCTTTGGGACCTTCATGAGGACAGGGATGTCTACAACGAGATGTGGCAGATCCCAGTGGTCCCTATGCCTAAGGAGAGGCAAGTGGCAGCAAGCATCAGCACCAAGGATGGAGCGGTCGGTAGCGACGATGGCGCGAACGGTCGCGCTAAGGAGAATGAGCTCAAGAAGAGCAAACCTGGAGGGACCAGCAAGTTCAGTGAACCTAAGGAGAGTGGTGCAGCAACCAAGGAGCAGCAAAAGGGTGAGGAGAACCCAGAGGCAGCAGCGGAGGAGGACTACGGAGAGAGTATGTGGGGCGCTATTGCGAGCGCGACATTCTCCAATCCAACTTCGGGTACGGGGGAGTGTGATTGGCTCACCTTGCATCGGCGCATGGGGCATGTGGCCCTGCCCATCTTGCAGTAGCTAGTGAAGAATGAGATGGTTGCTGGCATACGTGTGAAGGGGGAGCCTGATGAGGTGCTTGGCTGCCCGACGTGCATTCAAGCCAAGTTCACCCGGTTTCCGTTCCCTAGTTCGGAGGCAACGGCAAAGGCACCGCTTGATGAGGTGGTGATGGACCTGGTGGGCCCCCTGAAGCTTGGAGCTGCTGGAGCTGAGTATTTTCTCACCATTGTCGACGTCTACACCCGCATGACTTGGGTGTACGTGCTGGCCAAGAAGAGCGACGTGGCTGAAACGTTGAAGACGGATTGGTTCCCGATGGTGGAGCGGCAACAAGACCGTCTAGTCAAGTCAATCCGCACCGATCGAGGGGGAGAGTTCCTGAGCAAGGAGTTTGGGTTGTGGCTGAAGAAGAATGGTATTCGGCACTCCCTCACCATGCCATACTCCCCTGCAATGAACGGCATCGCCGAGCGAGCGAACCGCACAATCACGGAGGCGGCACGCGGGTTGCTCATTGAAGCCGGGCTACCCGACTATTTCTGGCCTGATGCGGTGCGGAGCGCGTGTGTGGCCAAGAACAGAGCCTTGACTCATGTGGGAGCAGACAAATGGGTGCCCTATGTGGAGTGGCTAGGAAGGAAGCCAAAGGTGGATATGCTTCGGGTGTTCGGGTGCATGTGCATGGCGCTCGTGCCTAAGCATCTTCGGCACAACAAGCTTGGTGCCAAGACGGTGTGGGCCGTGCACTTGGGCATGGCTCAAAACAGCAAGGGATGGCTTCTTTGGGATCCATTCACCAAGAAGTTCTTGGTGAGCAGGGACTGCAAGTTCATGGAGAACTTCATGTACAAGGATTGGAAGGCGGAGAATGAGGCGAAGATAGGCGTGCGGTTTGGGGAGGTGAAGAGTTCCGGTTTGGAGCATGTGGAGCTGCCTGTGGAGCTGAGCAGCGGCAGCACAACCACAAGGCAATCCTCCCTTGTGAATGGGGGAGAGGAGGCCAATGATGCAGAGGAAGAAGAAGAGGAGGTGCAGCAAGTGAGCGAGCGTGCACCGTCACTCCCTTCCCGTACTACGAGTGCTCCACGGATTCGAGCCACACCGCAGCAACGCCAAGGCCTTCAAGTCCCTGCAGCTGAGGAGGAAGGAAGGGGGAAGAGGAGAGTTCAACCCCCTAATAGGCTGACCTATGATGCGCCGGGAAAGCAGGGCAAGACAGCCCTGGCCGGAGCGGCAATGATGGTCGGAGACGACGAGGAGAGTGACTACGAGGAGTGTGTCTTCGCGTTCTTCTCTCCGGTGGAGATGCCGGGAGAACCAGCAACTCTCAAGGAGGCTTTGGAGAGTAGTGATGCTGAGGAGTGGAAGAAGGCCATGGAGAGTGAGCTGAAGAGCATCGAGGAGAATGACACGTTTGAATTGGTGGAGCTACCGGAGGGGCATACGGCGATAACGTCCAAGTGGCTCTTCAAAATCAAGTCGGATGCCGACGGCAAGATCGAGCGCTACAAGTCTAGGCTTGTAGCCAAGGGGTACCAGCAGAAGGAGAAGGTGGACTTCAAGGAGCTGTTTGCCCCTGTGGTGAAGCCGACGACGCTGCGAACCCTATTCGCAGGAGCCGCCATCAAAGGATGGGTAGTAAAGCAAATGGACATCGTAACGGCATTCCTTAACGGCATCCTTGAGGAGGGGATTTTTATGGCGCAGCCAGAGGGGTTTGATGATGGTAGTGGCAGAGTGTGGAAGCTGAAGAAGGCCCTCTATGGGCTGAAGCAGGCCCCTAGGCAATGGTACATGAAGCTGCGCGAAGTGTTGGAGGGGATCGGCTTCACTCCCTCAACGGCCGATCACTCCTTGTTCATGCTTGGCGAGGGGGAGCAGAGGAGTTTCATGGTGGTTTATGTGGATGACATCCTCATTTTCTCACCCTCTTCTGACCTTGTGAAGGAGGTGATGCTGAAGCTTCAAGACAAGTTCAAGTGCAAGGCCCTTGGTGACGTGAGCTTCTACCTTGGGCTCCACATCGAACGAGATGTGGAGAAGCGGTGCATGCGGGTGCATCAACGAAAGTACCTGGAGGCATTGGCTGCCAACTTTGGCCAGAGTGAAGGCCATGTGGCTACACCCTTTCCCTCTGGGTTCAAGTGTGTGAAGGGACCAGAGGAGGAGAGCGTTGGTGAAGAGGAGAGGCGCCGATTTCACTCGTTGGTGGGCAGCCTCATGTATGCGGCGGTAAACACCCGACCGGACGTCGCGTTTGCTACCGGGCAGCTGGTTAGGGTTGTGCAATGCCCTAATGAGGAGCATGTAGCAGCTGGAATGAGGGTGGCCAAGTATCTTGGCCAAACACCGACCGTTGGGCTGCAATATTCGGCGGCGGCACAAAGGCGCCAAAAGGGCGCGGATGGTGTTGAACCCGGGCGTTTGTTCCTCACCGCCTACTCGGATGCTTCATATGCATCAGAACCAGAGGACATGACAAGTGTGGGAGGCTTCATATGCTGTGTTGGTGGAGGCTCAACTGCTTGGGAGAGCAAGAAGCAGGTTGACCAAGCTTTGAGCTCGGTGGAGTCCGAGTACATGGCACTCTTCCGTGCCGTACGGGAGATTGTGTGGCAGCGGCGTTTGTTGGCTGAATTGGGGGAGGAGCAGCAAGGACCTACCCCACTGTACTGTGACAGCCAGGGTGCCATTGCTCTTGTTAAGAACCCTGTGTTGCATGGACTCACGAAGCACATGAGGGTGAAGTGGCATTGGACGAGGAGCATGGTAACCGCGGGTGAAGTTGAGTTGCGCTACGTGAAGACCACGGGGCAGCCGGCTGACATGATGACCAAGAGGCTGGTGGAGCAGCAGCATTGGAAGTGTTGCAAGCTGGCTGGGATGGCTCTGAACTGAGAGAGCAACATATCCTAAGGCCAACAATCCGAGGGGGAGTTTGTTGGTGCAACCCTACGGTTTGCACTCGGCTTGTTGTCCGTGTGCGTGAATGTGTGTGTGTATGGAATGGTATGAGGGCATGGGATAATATATATTTCATGCTTATAATTGTGTGTGAATGTTGAGTCATGATGTCGAGTGTGTGTGTCGAGTCAATAGCGAGTTATCGCTAGACGCGTGTTACGCGGTCGTTTGTGTCTCGCGCGCTGTTTCTATTTTGTCGTGCGCGGTTTCTATTTTGTCCTGTGTCGAACGTTCGGCGTGTCGCAGGTGTGTGCAGCAGACCCATCAAGAACTCAAGGATGAGTTTGTGATGAAGAGCCCGAGCCTTGGTGTCAAGCCTCAAGTGATTTCGAAGCTCGCCAAAAGGGTACACCTCAAGATATTGAAGATAGTTACATTACTTTGTGTAGTGTAACATTTCACTTGGTGTAGACCCTAGTGAAGGGTAGTTTCGAGACCCTTCGTGGTTGGGGACAGTGTGGCACTGTTCCACATCACTGTACCTCGGCTCTTGGGGTTTGTAGGAGCTGGGAGTCATTCCCAACTCGTAACTCTTCCTATCTTGTGTTCTAAGACTATAGTGGCTGCCATAGTACCGTTCGTTCAAACCGACGCTGTGTCGTCAATTCTTTATCAAATCGTGCAATCTAAATTGATAATTGTAGACGACGTGAAGACGCTCCAGATCCAATTTGAATCAAGTCATTTGCAGCTGTGAGCAGAACGCTATCAACGTTTGAAGCCGCTGTGCAGAAATCCGTCTGTGCTCTCTATCTTTCGTTTTAGGCACATTCAAGCCTATTGTGACTATAACAACCCACACACAACAACAGCATGGGACAGCGCTCAGGCGCAGCCAGTGATGGCACGACCCAGCCGATGCCTGGCATGGGAGGAAACAGGGCCGCACCAAGCCCGCGGGAGCCCCGCGAAGCCCGTCGGCACGTGGAGTTCGCGGCGACAAGTGGCGAACAAGCCATTATGGCACCAATGCCACTCAAGCCGCAACGCCCGCCCTGCTTTGACCCGAGTCAGCGTGGAGGTCCGACAGTTCAATCGTGGGTCTTCACGATGAACGTCTTCTTCGACGCAAATTACGTCGAGTCGGACGCAGCGAAGATTCGGTATGCCGTTTCGCTGCTAAGGGGCCCCGCCATGGACTGGTGGCGAGTCATCGTGACGTCGCCACGCGCCTACGAGCCACCGTCGCAAGAGGAAGGGCCCACGGGTCCAGCTGTCACCTGGAGTTCGTTCTGCGAAACAGCCCGATACAGCACGTGGGATGCGTGGTGCGCAGGGCTTCGGGCGCGCTTCGAGCCGATCGCGGCTTCTATTTCGGCGCGTCAGAGATTGCGCACTTGGCGGCAGCTCGGATCGGTTCAAGATTACACGAGCGGTTTTCTCGCACTTTGCGAGCAAGTCGGCTATATGCACGAAGCGGAGCGGGTGGACCGTTACGTCGGAGGGCTAAAACCAGACATCTCGCACGAAATCATGCTACGCGGGCTCTCGAATTTCAGCGAGATTCTCGCGCTCGCCGAGAAAATCGACTTCCTACGTCGACCGAGACCGGGGTTCTACCACGGACATCGTCCTCGGGGACCGATCGAGCACGCCACTGTGAACCCCGTTGCGACAAATGCAGCTGCCACGCCATTTAAGGGGCGCTGCTTTGCTTGCAACAGGCCGGGCCATCGCAAGAGCGAATGCCCAGAGGAGCTAAGGCGCCGCGGAGCAGAGCAGGGGAGGGAGTCTCAGAGGCAGGGAAACGCCAGCAGTCAGTAGAAGTTGGGCCAACTACTGACGAGACTGCCTGCTCGCCCAACCACACCGACCCTCACCGAGTCACAGTACCGATTCACGCCATCGATCGGGCTCGGATGAATAAGGAGGGTACAGCGACGGATTGCCCAGTACTGATCCACGGGAAAATACAGGGAGCAGCAGTGAAGATTTTTATTGACGGAGGAGCGAGCCACAGCTTAGTTAATACCGCAACCGCACGAAAACTGCAACTGACACTTAGCCGTTGCTTACCGGAGATAGACGCACGCTTAGTCGACGGCACGCCGCTGGCCATACGGGAAAAGGTGGAGAGAGTCAAAGTCCGCTGCGGGGGAAATTTTGGGTTTACACAGGAAATGCTCGCGACAACACTGGATGGGCACGACATTTTACTGGGGCGCGATTGGCTGCGACGGTATAACCCACGAATTGACTGGACGACGGGTAGCTGCACCGTGCGAAGTGGTGGTAACTGGGTCCAACTACCTCGCTGGCAGTCGCCCGAGTCTTCAACGGTGCACGTCAACGCCATCACAATGAAACGGGCTGTCGCTGCTGGAGCTGACGTGTACGCAGTAGATATCGCAGTAGTAGAGGAAGCAGAGCAGCCGAGCGATTTCAAGAAACTGCTGGAAGCTGTACCGCCCGAATTACAGGAACTGTTGAAACAGTACCCCGGGATTTTTCCCGACGACTTACCGGAAGGGTTGCCACCTCAGCGAGCACATGACCACCGAATCGAATTAGAACCAGGGGCACAGCCAACCGTACAGCGCCAGTTCAGACTGACACAGCCCGAGCTCGACGAACTAAGGAAGCAGTTAGATTACCTGTTAGAGAAAAAGTTCATCCGGCCAAGCTCGTCACCATTCGCCGCACCGATACTGTTCACGCCGAAAAAAGACGGGGGCTTTCGCATGTGTATCGACTACAGAGCACTGAACAGGGTAACAGTCAAGTCGCGATACCCCATTCCCCGCGCCGACGAACTGATCGACCAACTGCGAACAGCACGAGTGTTTTCGAAAATAGACTTACGGGGGGGTTACCATCAGATTCGGGTCGAACCATCGGACTGCGCCAAGACAGCATTTAGGACTAGGTACGGGTCGTTCGAATACACTGTGATGCCCTTCGGGCTAACCAACGCACCGGCGACTTTTCAGATGACCATGAACGAGGCATTTAGGCCGCTCTTAGATAAATGCGTCATAGTTTACCTCGATGACATCCTAGTTTACAGTCGGGACAAGCAGCAGCACTTAGCGGATCTGGAAGCGGTTTTTAAGGTTTTAGACGAACATCGCCTACTGACCAAGGGTTCCAAGTGCGAGTTCTTTCAGGATAGGTTAGAATTTCTGGGGCACGTTATTTCGAAGGCTGGAGTTGAAATCGACCCAAAGAAGCTGGATACGGTAAAAGCGTGGCGTCCCCCGACAAACATCACGGAGCTGCAGAGTTTTTTAGGGTTCGTTAATTATGTGCGTCGGTTCGTCCCCGACATGGCACAGTTGACTGCCCCGCTGACTGATTTACTGCGAAAAGGGGTCGTTTTTACGTGGGGGGAGAAAGAGCATGCTGCCTTCTCTGCCCTAAAAAATGTTCTCTGTTCACCGCCCGTCCTGCGCATCGCCGACCCACACCGCCCCTTCAAGGTTGTTACAGACGCGAGCGACATCGCCATTGGAGCCGTACTGCTACAGGACTTCGGCAACGGCCTACAGCCCATCGCATACGAGTCACGAAAACTGCATCCGCCCGAGCGAAATTACCCGATACACGACCGCGAAATGCTCGCGATCGTGCATGCGTTCAAAGTGTGGCGCTGCTACTTGACCGGCGCAGACGTGACAGTACGGACAGACCACCGATCACTACAGTACCTCCGCGCACAGCCCCACCTCAACCCACGACAGATTCGTTGGCTCGATTTCCTCGAGTCAAACTTCCACTACACAGTCACCTATAAAAAAGGAGCCTCGAACATCGCCGACGCACTGACCCGCCCCACTGCCCAAATCCACGCGATACTACTCGCCCAGACCAGCCCGCTACTGACAGGACTATTTACCCACGGATATCAAAGAGACCCATTCTTCACAGGAGGAAATTCGCAGCAGTTCGCAGCAGCCAAGGGAGTCTATTACGTAAAAGCCGGGACCAACCGCATCTGGGTACCAGGGTACACACTACTACGGGAATTACTATTACAGGAGGCACACGACGGGGTTACCTCGGGACATTTCGGGGTAGAAAAAACACGGCAGCAGCTGCAGCGGTATTATTACTGGCCCGAAATGTTGACCGACGTGCAGCGACACGTGGCATCGTGTCCCACTTGCCAGGTCATGAAGTCATCACGGAAGCGGCCGGCGGGACAGTTGCAGCCGATCCCACCCCCAGAGCGTGCTTGGCAGCAGGTGACGATGGACTTCGTCACGGGGTTACCGGCCGGGACGAGTGGGAATGACGCGATCCTGGTCGTCGTCGATCGACTGACGAAAATGGCACATTTCGCAGCCTGCAAAAAATCAATCACAGCCGAAGAAACAGCCCGCCTCTTCATCTCCACCGTCGTTCGACTGCACGGGATACCAGCATCAATCATCAGCGACAGAGACACGAAATTCACCAGCAACTTCTGGCGGAACCTGTGGCAGCAGTTCGGCACGCGACTACAGTTTAGTTCATCGTACCACCCCGAAACAGACGGACAGACAGAACGGACAAACCAGACCATGGAACAGCTCATCCGGGCCACGTGCGACGACCCAAACACGTGGGAACAGCAACTGCCGCTCATCGAATTCGCATATAACAACGCCCCATCCGCCACGACCCAACAGTCACCATTTTACCTGAACTACGGACAAGACCCAACAGTACCCATGACTCCGAACCCCGACAACCCGGTTCCACGCGCGCAACAGTTCGCCGAAATTTTGCAAGCAGCACGGACCAGGGCAGCAGACGCAATTAAAAAAGCTAACATCATCGCTAAACGTAACGCCGACCACCACCGCAGACCTGTCACTTACCAGCCCGACGACTTAGTTTTGCTCGACACCCAGAATCTCCGACTGCCCATTACCCCAAAACTCCGCCCCCGATACTGTGGGCCATTTCGCATAAGCCACATGCTCACACCCGTCACCGCCCACCTCCTCCTCCCTGCTGTCTGGTACGTCAGCCCCTCGTTCCACGTCAGCCTGCTCCGCCCTTACGTCCCGTCCACGAGCCAACTGCCACGCAATCGCCCAGCCAGCATGACACGACCGCCAACCGAACCAATCATCACCCCCGAAAAAATCCTAAGCCACCGAGTCCGTGACCCTCGAGGAGCCCGAAGGATCGAATTCCTGATTCGCTGGAAAGACCGTACACCCACCGAAGATAATTGGGTTCCCCTGGATAGAATCGAAAACCACCCCGTCCTCACCGAGTATCTGCGCAGCCGAAACTTCAGGGATGTACACGCACTTTCGTAAGGAGGACCTCCTTAGGGGGGGGGGTAGTGTAAGGAAAATCTCTTTTTCCTTACTTCGCATCCCTGCTCAACGCGTACATCACTGTAGCACCACAGTCAGCACCGTTACCACTCGCAATCCTCGCATCGACAATCCGCCCGCCACTTTCGCACGTCGCACCCCGACCTCACGGCTCGGCGGGTAACCCGCGCTCCGGGCCTCCGCTTCGACACTTTCCCCAACCTCAGTTCCAGGCCCGTCGCGCGACAACCACAGTCCATTACCGTTACCACTGTAGTTTCGCTATATATTCTTCGCTCATGCCTTCGCTCATTGTACTCTTGCTTCGATAGTGCAATTCTCGTTCGTTCACTCAATTGCACCCGTAACAGTCTTCTAGACGTGCAATACATCCTGCCGGCCGATTTACCTTGACAATCCATTTCCTTCCATCCATCACTTTCGTTTTCTCTCCCTACCCACGCGTCAGGACATGCTAGGTGTTGATGATTCACAGCGAGTGGGCTTCCAACCAGAGGAGCACAGGCGAGTGCCTTCACATTCACTCTAGGTAGTGCTTCCTCTGTGGTACTTACTGGTGCATGCTAGCGCCTGCTCCATGCAGCCACGCTCTCTCACTGCACTCGCAACGAGCAGCTTCCATCCAACCAGAGGAGCACAGACGAGTGCTTTTTGAGACTTAAAAGCCACTTTACAGCACTCGCTCTAGGTAGTGCGTCCTTTGTGGTGCTTCCGTCCTGGTGCATGTTAGCGTCTGTTTTGAGTCGACTCAAAATAGAGGAGCACAGGCGAGTGCCTTCACTCTAGGTTGCTCGTCCTCTGTGGTACTCCCTTCCTGGTGCATGCTAGTGCCCAATCCATGCTGTCACTGTCCCCAGAGGAGCACAGGCGAGTGCATGCACATTCACTCTAGATAGTGCGTCCTCTGTGGTACTTCCTTCCTGGTGCATGTTAGCTGAGTCGTGCCCTCAGAAACTGCCTATTCTCCCACTCCTTGCATACACTATCAGACTGGATAGCTAAACTCACTCTCTTCGACCTCCCTCTGCTTTCTCTCCCCATGGCACCACCACCACCAGGCTGAGCGACCTGCAGCAGCGGCTGCACAAATAGGTGTATTGCAGGCGAATGGTGAAGCAGCAAGCCATGGTCTCCTTGCCTTTCCCTTTCATCTCTCTCCTGGCACCACCACCATCAGGCTGAGCGACCTGCAGCAGCGGCTGCGCAAGAAGGTGTATCGGCGGCGAATGGTGAAGCGAATCATGTTCTCCGTGCTGCCTCACCTCCACATCGCCCTCTCCTCCTACGCTCTCATCCGCCCTGCCAAGATCCGTGCGTCATCCCTTCCTGATGCCGTATTGTGCTGCCCGTCTCATGTTCCGCGTCTCTCTGAACGACCATTTTCTTCAGCATATCCCTTTTTACTTCCCTGCTTAGTAAGCAATCCATCCTCCCAGCCTCTTCTCGCTCCTGCCTCACCTCCACATCGCCCTTTCCTCCTATGCGCTCATCCGTCCTGCTAAGATCCGTGCGTTACCTTGCATCAACCCCTGTTAACGTCCCTGCCAGCCTCCCTGTTAGCGATCCACCCTCCCAGCCTGTTCGCCGTGGTGCCCCACCTCCACATCGCCCTTTCCTCCTATGCGCTCATCCGCAATGCCAAGATCCGTGCGACATCTTCTTTATGCGTCATGCCTTGCCTCGCTCTGAACCCTGGTGCACTCCCCTGTTCAATTAGCAATCAATCTTCCCAGCCTCTTCTCACTGCTACCCCACCTCCACAACTCCCTCTCCTCCTAGGATTTCATCCGCCCCGCCAAGATCCGAGCATTGCCTAGCATCAACCCCTTGCCTTGCCTTAGCTTCCTTACCGCCCTTCGCTCGGCGGCCCACTCAACTCATCTTCCAGCTCTGAAAGGGCCGTGTTGGGCCTTTAGGACCAACTGCCACGGAACCTTGGTTCCCTTGTCCCTCGCAGTGTGTTCAGGGGAGCAGGTGTACTGAGTGTGTTCAGGGGAGCAGGTGTACTGAGTGTGTTCAGGGGAGCAGGTGTACTGAGTGTGTTCAGGGGAGCAGGTGTACTGAGTGTGTTTGTAGGCAACAACAATCAGGCTCTGAGACGTCTCGAAATTCATTGTTTTGCCCCTTGCTGCTGCTGTGTGTGCAGAGAAGCAAGTGTATGTGAGGGCGGTGGACAATCGCACTGTGAAGGTGGGTGAGAGGAGGAGGGAAGAGTAGGGGGCAGAGGAGAGGTGCATGGGGGGAAGGGATGGGAAGGGAGCAGAGGCGAGGTATGAAGGGGGAGGGGGAGGGAAGGGTGGAGTGGTGAAGTGCACTGGGGCGGGGGCAGAATTAAAATAGATCCGAGATTATTGTGGGTTGAGGTGAAATGTGCAAGGGAATCATTGTATCACTTACTAGTGCGTGACTCCCTATGCATGAGCTTGCATGCATCCATTTGCGTGCATGGTATCGGCATGCATGGGTCTGCATGCATCCATTTGCGTGCATGGTATCGGCATGCATGGGTCTGCTTGCATCCATGCCACTGTGCGGGCAGGCACGCATGCTTGCAGGTGGAGACAGCCCTGGTGTGTCAGGACACGGGGGCAGTTCTCCACGGCCCATTCTTGAGGCGCCTCAGATATACCTGCCTCACAGTGTGTGCACACATGTGCACCCTTTGCTATGCACGCACACACACACACACACACACACATACACACACACACACATACACACACACACACATACACACACACACACACATACACACACACACATACACACACACATACACACACACATACCCACACACACACACATGCAGGTGGAGACAGCCCTGGTGTGTCAGGACACGGGGGCAGTTCTCCACGGCCCGCTGCCGCGTTACCAGCCCATTCCAGGCGGGTAGGTTCGGGAAGGTAGCTTCGGATATGCATCGCCCAGATGTTCAAACATCCTCTCTACATCTGCCTTTGTCATCATCCAACATTTCTTCCACAGCCTTGCACCCTCCTTGCACCCTCCTTGCACCCTCCTTGCACCCTCCTTTGCACCCTCCTTGCACCCTCCTAGCACCATTCTACTCCAGTGTCTGCATGTCTGTGTTCGACCCACTCCTTCCCTTCCTGCCAGGTTGCACATTGTGACGGCGAATGAAGAGGCGGACCAGGTGAAGGCGGTGTGTCCGCACGACCTGCTGCTGCGCGTCTCTATGTGACTGATTCCCTCCCTTGCGCCATCTCTGTATGCTTCTGTGTGATTAAACCGCTCGTTTGCAGCACGCGCATCATCATGGCAAAGGCGGAGGTGGACCAGGTGAAGGCGGTGTCCCCCCACGACCTGCTGTTGCTGGGCTTTAAGCCGCTCCACTGCCTCAAAGACTACCACAACCTGCAGCCGCCCACCTTCCTCTTCCCAGACGAGGAGGTGAGTTGAGCAACCTGGCTTTTGAGTCGACTCAAAAGTCATGAACCCGTCGAACCTGGCAGAGATTCGAGGCGTCTCAATCCACAA
Organism: Closterium sp. Naga37s-1; assembly: GCA_947471745.1. Taxonomy (NCBI): domain Eukaryota; kingdom Viridiplantae; phylum Streptophyta; class Zygnematophyceae; order Desmidiales; family Closteriaceae; genus Closterium; species Closterium sp. Naga37s-1. Next base: position 2,699,058 of record CANJKZ010000203.1, on the reverse strand, counting down.
CAACAACCTGTTACTGCAGGGCTTCAATCAAGCCCCACTAGTGTCTCAAGCACCTCTACATCAACCTTCAGCCGTGCACCTTCCTCTTCCCACGTTGGCTATGAGTCGACTCAAAAGTCAACCTGTTACTGCAGGGTTTCAATCAAGCCCCTCTAGTGTCTCAAGCACCTCTACATCACAACCTTCAGCCGTGCACCTTCCTCTTCCCACGTTGGCTATGAGTCGACTCAAAAGTCAACCTGTTACTGCAGGGTTTCAATCAAGCCCCTCTAGTGTCTCAAGCACCATCACAACCTTCAGCCGTGCACCTTCCTCTTCCCACGCGAAGATGTGGGCATGGCAACCGAGGAGTTGCTATTGAGAGTCCTTTAGGAAGTCTTAATTGCCCCTCTAGGACCAGCATAACCTGCACCCAAATGCATTCTTTCCAGATGAGGATATTCCCATGCCGTTTTGTTTCATGTGCATCTGATGTTGTGTTTTGCACATGCGTATGGGTGTGCGTGTGCGTGTGTGTGTGTGTGTGTGTGTGTGTGTGTGTGTGTGTGTGTGTGTGTGTGCACGTGCTGTGCATTGTGTGTGTGCATGTGTGTGTGCATGCGTGTGTACATGCCTGTGTGCATGCCTGTGTGCATGCGTGTGTGCATGCGTGTGTGCATGCGTGTGTGCGTGCGTGTGTGCGTGCGTGTCTGCATGAGTGTGTGTCCATCTCGCCAGACCCTCTCTGGAAGCACGGCAGCATTCATTGCCCTGCACAACGCAATGCTGGACGCAAACAGGTGATTGGGAAGCGGGGCGACGAGCACATTCCAGGCACCTTGCTTTGCTTCTCCCAGTCCTTCCTTGCCTCGCTTGCCTCTCTTTCCAGACACCTGACTGGTTCCCCCACGTCCATGCCATCGCACTCTCTCATTTCCTGCTTTCAGTCCTCACTGGTTTCGTGCTCCCCATCCTCCTCCTCCTACCCCTCCTCCTCCTCCTACCCCTCCTCCTCCTACCCCTCCTCCTCCTCCTACCCCTCCTCCTCTCCTACCAGCTTTGCACTGGCATGTTGGGCCAAGATCGGCTTGCCACATCTTGTCGCCATCGTTCCCCAGGTGAGCTTAATCCCTTTCTCCTTGATTCCATCCCCTTCTCCCTGATTCCATCCCTTCTCCCTGATTCCATCCCCTTTTCCCTGATTCCATCTCTTCTCCCTGATTCCATCCCCTTCTCCCTCATTCCATCCCCTTTTCCCTCATTCCATCCCCTTCTCCCTCATTCCATCCCCTTCTCCCTCATTCCATCCCCTTCTCCCTCATTCCATCCCCTTGAGTTGCTCTCTAGCTGGTGGATTGGTTGAAAGTTCATGATGCAGTACTTGCGCACTTGTTCTCTTACCTTCGGGTGGTGTCTCACCCATCCTATCCGCGTGTTATCCCTCCCGTCTTTGACCGGTGCAGCAAGAGAAGGTGGACGAGAGTGGCACGGAGGTGCAGCCGGCAGGGTGGCACATGATTCCTCTGCCCTTTTATGACGACATTCGACCAGCCGAGAAGGTGAGATTTGAGAGGCCACATGAAATCCAACCAGGGGAGAGGGGCAGAGCAGGTGAGAGGGAACGTTTGTTTCCTGTGCTATTTGATTCGAAGCAGGTGGAGCCAGCAGGGTGGCACATGATCCCCTACCATTCATATGATGACATTCGACCAGCCGAAAAGGTGAGAGTAGTGGAGCAGGTGGGAGGGGCAGAGAAGGTGAGGGTTTTTTGTGCTATCCGAACCAGGGGAGAGGGAATGTTTGTGTTTTGTGCTATCCGAAGCAGGTGCAGCCAGGGAGGCACATAAACCCTCTTGCAGACATCTCTATTTGAGTCAACTCAAAAGTCATGAACCTTCTTGCAGACATCTCCATGCCCCCATCTCCATGCCCCCATCTCCATGCCCATCTCCATGCCCATCTCCCCACTCCTCCCTCCACCACTCCGTCGTGCCTCACCACACCATCCCCCATTTCCCCCATTACGGCAACGCTTTCCCTCCACTGCACCCACAGTATGCCCGTTGGGTGCCAGACCAGGGTGCAAAGGGCGCTGGGGGGGACGGGGAGCAGGAGGGCAGTGGAGGGGAGGTGGTATCTGCACCGAGGGCGGATGCGGAGCAGGTGGCAACTGCCACAACGCTCATGCGCTACATGCACCTCAAGGACTTCAGCCCACTCAACATCCTCAACCCTGGTGGGTCTGCGTATTTGCATGCATGCAAGGGTGGGCAGAGCAGCGCTCATGCGCTACACGCACCTCAAGGGCTTCACGCCTCTTGACATCCTCAACCCTGGTGCGTCCGCTTGTTCCCATGCATGCATGCATGGGCGGGCAGAGCAGAGCAGCCCTCATGCGCCACACGCACCTCAAGGACTTCACGGCTCTTAACATTCTCAACCCTGGTGGGTTCCCCTCACACCCGTTCCCTCTCGTATCCCCTCCCCTCACATCCCGGGTTTGCTGTGCTCGTATGTGGGTCTGCAAGCATGGGCGGGCAGAGCAGAGCAGAGCAGCCCTCATGCGTTACATGCACCTCAAGGACTTCGCCCCGCCCAACATTCTCATCTCAGGGGGACCTCCTCTACCCTTCCTCCTTCCCAGTCATCCAGACGCACTACTCCATGCTGGAGGCCATAGCCGTAGATCTGCCAGAGGTGGAGCCCATGGTTGATACCACCCTACCAGACAACACCATCTTCCAGGCCCCTCCCCTCCTGCGTTGCCCTCCCTTCCCCATCCCACACCCCTGCAGTCATCCAGACGCACTACTCCATGCTGGAGGCCATAGCGCTGGACCTACCCGAGGTGCAGCCTGTGGTGGACACGACCTTGCCGGATTACAACATCTTCCTGCCCCCACTCTCCGACACCAACCAGCCTCCAAAAAAAGGGTGTGTTGTATTGCAATCTCGCGTCCCATGTGTGCTTACATGTGAGTGATTCCAGGATTGAGGTGTGTCGTGGGTACTAGAGACAAGGGAAGATGAGGCTGACTGATTTTTCCTGCGGTTTGATGTTTCAATGGTTCATGTTTGCTCGTTTTCTTGCTTTTGTGTCTGTCATTATCTTTACGTACAGGAAAGCTGTTCGTGCAACTGCAGCTTTAAGGCATTTCAAGGACGCAGTATACGGCCCGAGGCATGATGAGGAGGAGGCGCAAAGAACAGCTGCAGCTCGAGCCAAGGCAGATGCTGCTGAGAAGAAACGCAAGGCCGCTACCGCCAAGGCCGGTGTTGTGGATTGGCGGGGTCTCGCTGAGAAAGGGAAGGTGAGTTAACAAGCTGCAAGTCTGGGGATGAGTGAGTTTGTTTTACTGATGGGTAGATGTATGACAGGTGGGTGGTTGGGGGAAAGATGAGTATTGATGTGGTTTGTTGTTATCCTGTATGCAGCTGGACACCTTGACAAACGAGGACCTGAAGGGATATCTCAGAATGTATAGCCTACCCCTCACTGGCCGGAAGGCAGAACTAGTGCAACGCATCAAAGAACATCTGGACCAGTAGTGATTTATATTTCTTTCGCATTACACAATTTGCAACGCATTGTTTCTTATCGGGTACAAGCTGAAAGTCGATTCAGTGAATCAGTGATCAAGGGTTCCCATCCCAAGGGTGCGGATTAGTTGGCATCCAATCGGAGCATTTTGTCTGCCCCCACGCAGGAGCCCGTTGGGCCACATATCGTCCAACAGCAAGTCTCGTTCCAACAACCTCAAGGACCCACTGCCCCTCGTGCAGTTTTGATTGGTGCATTCTGTGCTGTGACGAAACCGAGGTCTGATGCGACGGTGTCGGGTCCAGAATTGCGACGACGAATGCGACGTGACCCGCTGGCCCATTTTGGCGGTAGTGCGTGCACCAACCAATGCCCTGCCCAGGGCCAGCGATTCGGCGACCCTGGTTGTCGAAATACTTCGCTAATCAGTTACCTGTTCGCAATTATCAGGCTTGTGGCTGGCGACTTAAAAAATTACCCCTGAACTGGAGCTCTGCGACGTCGCGACTCGCGACTGGTTGGCCAATGCGGAAAGACAGTTGTGCGCCCCTTGCCAGCATATCCGCGACTAGCGTGTGATTTCGTCTGACTCCCCTGCTGTACAGCCAGACCGAAACCCGCCCTTGCGCTCAACACAGAGTGGTGAAAAGCGTTGCACCTCGGTTCTGGATGTATCTCATAGTTTGGAGATCTCTAGGGTTGGGAGAAGTTAGCAGCCTATCCTCCGAATCGGCCAATTTTTCTGGGTGTCGCTTATTGGCACGAGTTGCTTACCGACGTCGCGTGAAGCGGCCATTCTAGTTATCGTGATAGGATTATACCGTAGTTGGCGATCTTAGTCGGAAGCGCAGAATGGCTGGTTTTAAAATGACGTACGCGTAATGCACGTAGCTCGATGCATCTCCGCTTTATGACCTATTTTTTAGGTCGATTATGCACGCGATATGACTAGGGACCTATTTAGCCATTACTATCGTCTAGGCAACCGTGTTCTTTAGGCAGAGGATCATTCCAGGCATATTGTACGCAGGCAGCTTTGGGAGAGTACCAAATATCGAGCACGAAGTGAAACGAGCTGGAAGGGGAGCGCGCCCTAAGGGGAACGCGCAACCGCGCCTTCATGGAGTCTCCGCCGTCCCCGCCGTCCCCATCCGACGCCCTTCTTCTCCGCCAGGGCGGTAAGCCTCTTCCGCCCGCCTCTCAATGCTTCCCCTGGCGCCCCCACCATTTCTCCGCGCGCCTCACTCCGCACGGTGCTTCCTCTCCTGGCGGAAGTTCCGCCGTCCCCCACGCGCGCGGAAACACACCTACGTGCTATGGCACGGCTGGCAGTCCTCTCCCCTTCGCACGAGTCCTCGAACTCATGGCCAGGCGCCGACGTGCGCGCAGCGGCAGCGTCGGCGGCGGAGGAGGATTAGGAGGAGTTGGTGGCGGCCGTCACGGTAGCCGGCCAGGCGGTGGGAGGACGCCGGTCAACAGTCAGCGGCGCCACGTGTCCGTCACAGGTTGGAAGCAGAATTCTTTTGACGGGGAGGAACTGGGTGAAAGCAGCAACGGTAAAGATGGCAGTAGCAGAGACAAGCTCCGCACGCGTAGCGCCAGGGAATGTGGCACGGGCAGCGGCAGGGATAGCGGCAGAGGTAGTGGCAGGGGTAGCGGCAGGAGTAGTAGCAGCAGTAGTTCCGGTAGCGAGAGCGCGTCGCCTCGTCACAGGACGTCGGGCGTTATAAAGGAGCCAGCAGGGAACACTATAACGGACACGAGCGCAGTTAGAGCGGACTTGAGTAAAAGGTTGGAGGCGTGCCGAACGCAGCAGGCGAGTCAAGGCAGCACGGATACGCGGGCTTTGGTTAGTGGCGCTGGGAAAGGGCGCGAGGAGGCGGGAGGCGCGGATAACCCGGAAGCGCAAGCCCGCGCAGTACAGGCGGAGGGGATGAGCGGAAAACCGGAGGATTTAGCGCAGCGGGCGCGGCTTGCGGAGGCGCAGGTGGACATGGCGGAGTTACAGGCGCAGGTGGTATGCGCGGAGCTGCAGTGGATACGGAGCGCCGTGGAGAGGCAAGAGGCGGGAGTAGCCGCCGTGCTGGCGGAACTGGCGGGGCTGCGCCAGCGCGTGCACCGCGCGCGAAGGTGCGCGGAGGGGGGAGATGGCGGGGACGGGGCGCAGGAGTCTGGGGAAGGGAAGATGCGCGAGGTGCAGCAGGTTGAAGCTGCTGTAGCGTCTGCGGAGGCGCGGCTATGGCGGGTGGAGGCGGCTGCTGCTGATGCGCGCGCCTCACTCATTGCCCTGGGCGGCGAAGCGGGGGGATTGGGGGGATTGGCGGGAATTGGGGCCGGGGAAGGCGGCAATGTAGGTGGATTGTGTGGTGAGTGCTGGTGCGAGAGTGGGCTGGGTAACCGGCCAGTGGAAGGCGGGATTGGGGTTGGATGTGGTGGGGAGGTGTGTGGAGGGATGAGAGGGTGTGCGGGGCTTGAGGGGTACGGTGTGGGGGAGGTGGGTTTGAGCGCAGCAGAATTTGCTCTGGAGCTACAGAGACGGTTAGAGGAAGTGCAGAAAGAACTGGTAGCTAAGGGGCAGGGGCACAGAGTGGTGCAGGAGAAGGAGGGGCGTGGAGTGGTGGAGGGGCCAGCTGGGGGAGTCGGGGGAGCTGGGGTTTCGCCCTCAGTGGAAGGAAAAGGGGAGCAGCCAATGGTGGAGGGAACAGAGCGGGTGAAAGGGGCCGGGCAGGCGAGTGGTGGGGTTGAAACAGATGGATTTTCTGTTTGTGAAAAGGCTTGTGAGAAAGGGACAAAAGAGAGTAATTGTGAATTGTTGGTTGGGAAACAGTCAAGGTTGGAAGTCACTGGGCGGGACGGAGAGGTGATGAAGCCAGAGGGAGAGGCATTATCAGGTGCCGGTGAATTGAGGTTTTGGGATAGAATAAGCGGGGAGAGCAAGCTGCTGTCGGGTGGGGGAGGGAATGGAGGTGTTCAGGGAGCTGCTGCTGATTTCGGCGGTGGGAAGGATATCCACGTGAACATTGGCCTCACAAGCTCAGCACCAATATTTGCATCACAAGCACGAGTCAACTCAACGCAAATGCACCAGAACCAGTTGTTTGGGAGTAAAGCACGCCAGTGGCAGCCGGTGTCAAGAACAGAGGACCAAGAAGAGGCCAAGATTCTTCGGGATGCAATGGAGTATCTTAAAAAGGAAGTAGAACGGGCACAGAAAGCAGCACCACCATTGGGTGCAATATGAGCTGGATTGGATATCAGGAAATTCTTATTGTGCTGTCTAGTGTAAATATGTTCTGTTTTGTGTTATAGCCCACTCCACCCTATTTCGAGTCAACACACCGTGCTTGTTTTGAAGCTTGACCTAAATTCGCGCCGGGATCGCCGGGGTGATTGCCACTCCACCCCCCCGAAGGTCGGTCCGACTGTTCACCGATGAACCTTTAGCACGCAGCAGGCACGCGCCCTCGACCGACCTGGCGAAAAAGGACAACCGTGCAGCCGACACACAAGGGCAAAAGGTAGACACAGGCCCACGTGGGAGATTCGCGTCGCGTCTGGAGCTGATTATACACGTCATTGTTGAACTTGTAGTGGTGTATGATCTGCGTTATTCCTGCCGCAATTTCCGTTCGGTGCTCTCGACCAGTGCAGGCCTGGCAAGCGACCGATAATTGGCGACGAAATCAGGGTTGAGACTGGAGCAACCTGCTAGTCGCAGAATCGCAGGCATCGTTGCCACCTGTCGTTCGGATAATCGCAGAGCGGAGAACGCAGATAGTGCTCAAATTGCAGCAACACACCAGCAGCATCAGCACCAGCACACCAGCGGCACTGGCGGCTGCGCGGATTCATGATCTGGGATGAACCAAAAAACAGACTTAGACCAGACCAGAGAGCTCTTCACCACACCGTCTTCCTCAATGAGCAACAAGTATCTTATCAGCTTAGCTGAAAAAGAACCCACTCACCCCTCACTTGAATTTTGTGCCTCATCCATTGTTGATTTGAATATCACGTCCTCATTCTAGACGCTTGACGATCCTTCCTTGAAGATCCTTCCCCAGCTGGCTTCATCAAACCAAACACTAGCATCACGCGCTCTCGTCTACACACAGGACATCGATTTCCTGAGTTTTTTCCTTCTCCAAAAATTCGTCACGCCATGTTGCTAGTATATTCCTCCCTGGTCAGGCACAGTCCGCTTAGACTGTCGACACATGGCGAGACGCTCCCTCGCTTGCTGCCAAGGCAGAGGAGCTCCGGCGTCGTACTTCGTAGACGAGGATCAGTAGTCAGGGCTTCCCTTGCAGTGCAACCAGAGAGACGGAAAAGAGCTTCAGACTGTTACGCTATCTTGGGTTTGACTGCACAAGCAGGAGCAGATGAAATTCGGCAAGCTTACAGACGACTCGCACGCATTGTACGAAATCCACACGCTAACCACAGCTTCGAATTTGTTCTGCTTTTGGGCCCAATCCCTTGACTCCTCGCTTGCGCTCTGTGCAGTATCATCCTGACACTAACTCATCAGAGGACACAGTACCGAAGTTTCTAGAAGTTCACGAAGCATACAAGGTCAGTCCCCATGGCATTCAACGACGAGTGTGTGTGTATATTCGCTCCTCTCGTCCTCCCTGCCTCCTCGCTCTTGCAATCAGCTCTTGGAATGGTCCTGAATGATAGTACTTGCCATTGCAGATTGCCTTGCGGCGTCAAGAGAGAGCCCAGGCAAAGGCTCTTCTTGAATCTCAGTCTCCACCAAGATCCTCCAGGCCACTCAAAACCGCTGGGAAACCACGCAGACGAGAAAACTGGGATGATATCTGGGACGACATTCTGGGGTCCACCACACAAAGGAAGACTCCAAAACGACAATAAGGGAGTTCAGAAGCGCACTGAGTTCCACATGCCAAAAAGAGTCTCAGCGCTTGTACAGGTTGAACTGGTCACAAGGAAGTGACGCAGTTCATGCAACGTATACGCGTGTTGGAAGGCAAGATCAATTATTGCATTATGTATTTTAGGCGTTAGTCGTTAGCTGGTGATGATGTATGCCATACTCTAAGACAATTTGAGCATGAGTTTTTATGGCAGTTCATCCTGCGGCAATGGTCACACATCATCTCGAAATCTGGTGATCTTGTTTGCCTGCCAGTGCATCTGGTGGTGACAGCAAGGGGAAAGGGGAGGCGTGTCACCTCGGGGCTGGAAGGCCCAAATCCGAACATGCATAACGAATTCACTGTACGAACAGTCTCCAACACAAAATTTGAACACCCTGGTGAATGTAACAGCTCTTCACCAGAGGTGACCCCTCACTTTTTGAACACGCAGCCTGTTCCAACATGCTACGTCGTCTACAACAGGGCGACATTGCTTAGCTTCGCAAGAAAAACTTCCAGTCGCCTGCCATTCCAGTTTGACCCATTTTTCGCCCATCCAGTCACAATGACTCGTACTCTTCTACTCCAGTAGCCTACCCATTTTCCCCCGGCCAACTTCATACATACTCAGATTAGTCCCGAGCGGGTTCTCATGTGTAATCTTTTGGACTTTCTCAACTTTGATTGGTCGCCTCTGTTTAGTCACATTGTTTACGCTGGTCGAAATATTTAGGAAGTGACAAAAACAGAACTATCTAGTTTACCCTCCCGACCTGGATTTGTTAAATTAAAGTACGTAAATTCACGACAGGGCAGAAAAACTAAACCCCTATAGAATCTGGACGAATTTTCGGGAGGGATCAACCCTAAACACGAGAAATGGCATTGTTTTTAGGGTAGATGCCTCCCGAGTCGCATCCCATTCCGATTGGGTTTTATTTTTTGGGTCAAGAGGGTGCAATATATTTCTCCTGAAGTGGGCGGCTTCCCGTAGTTAGGGTTGATCTGTCTCGAAATTCATCTAGGTTCGCTACAAGTTTTTTTTTTCAGGTGCTGCATTTTCTGTAGTGACTGTATTCAGAAAACAACCAGAAATACTCACTACTATATCGCGAAACTGTGTTTCTGTTGGTGATTACACCTGAGAACCCGCTCGGGAATACTTTGAGTATCTATGATATTGGCCGAATTTTTCCCAGCTACACTGCCCTTTCCGATGCACTGCGGCAGTTTCCAGTGAGAAGTGATTTCGCTAGCGACTATGCGAGGTGTTGTCCAATCAGAGGCGTCGTCCGTGCTGGGAGGGGGGCGCGTATCATTCTGTGTTCGAACAGCACATTTGGCAGCATGCCCGATGTGACAGGGCTGTTCGGATTGGCGAAACTTTTGGTTAGCGACGTCATTAGGGTGCCTACGAGGCCTGGCGAAGCATGTAACATTCGCCACGAGAGGACTTTTCGAACCCGGAGGTGACACGCCCTGAATGACCCATCATCCATGTTCCGGTAGAATGTGCAAATTGGTCACTTCAGTAATTTTGTTTGTGAAATACGTTGGAGGATGCTAACAATGTAGCTCATATTGTTCCAGTACTTGGAAAAGGTACATGATGAGAACATTGCTAACCAAGTACCTTAGCTCATATCATAATGTAGGTGGGAAAGGTTGCCGGATTAGGCAAGATGACACGGCCCTTTTATATATACAATAGATATATTTTTTATTACTGTATGGCCATTACTGATTATCATTTTTCAGTACGGTATGAGAGAGCATGGGAATCTGTGAATGTGGATATGGATGAAAGAGCTATATATGGTATCATAGAATATGCAAGTGTAGGCATGTAGTGATGTCAATTTTTACTGCTCTTTTGTGATGGAGTCGCACGTCGCGACGCGAATCAAGTGCTAGACATCCCACTTCCTTCAGACTGAAATTTCTCAATTCCTCCCAGTGCCCTTGGTTCTGACCAGCAACCGAGCGGTAAATCAACCCGCGCGTGCTTGCCCAAACCAGTCTTCAATCCTGCCCGACCCACGTCGGGGCACGTTTTTGCCCAGAGCAGACACGTTTCAGAGTTCAGCCCGTGACTTCCGAAACACATCTACAGTGCCAGCGTCATTCTTGCCGCAATCTGGGGAACAGAAATTTCGGGTCTCTTTCAGTGTGCTGGCAGCTGGAATTGTGGTTTGTTCCCGTGACTGGAGGCGGCTCCGTTCTTCAGTCGACTGCGTGGGCTGGGCAGCTGAAACGAACCGGAAGTCGCTTGGTTGATGTGGCTCAGGGAAGTGCATGGATGTGCGACAGTCCACACGGCACGGAAGTGACACCGCCAGCCAGTCAAACTGGTTGCCAAGAGATGTGCTGAACGGTTGTACGTTTCTTGGAGCGTTTAGGAATGGTAATGAGTGGTGCACCTAAGGACGAGGCCACATGGATAGGGCGAAGGCGAGAGCCAACTGATGAGGACGTCTGAAAGTGAGTCGGCTGATGTGGATGAAGTGGCACTGGTGGTGGCCTTGAAATAGCACCATCATCCATTGAACTCCGATCAATCCTGCTTCTTTCTATTAAAACCAGGGTGCACATTCAACGCGGTTCGGCTTGAGATGTTGGGAAGGGGGTTTGGAGAAAAACAGTGATTGGCTCACGAGGGGCGACAAAAAAATGATTCCGCTAGAGCTTCGGGCATTTCGTAGGTGGCGGGAGGGGGTGAAATGGCGGGAGTGGGTGAAACCGAATGGCGGGAGGGATGAAACAGATTGGCGGGAGGGGGGGGAAACGAAATTGCGGGGGAGGGGGGAAACAAAATTGCGGGGGAGGGGGGAAACGAATTTCGACGGGGAGGGGGAAATGAAATTGCGGGGGCGTGGGGAAACGAAATTGCGGGGGAGGGGGGAAACGAATTTCGACTTGAAGGGTTGGGTTCAAAAACTTTTGAAATTTGAAAAGTTGCCCCAAAGCTGTGAGGCACACAATAAAAACCACAAACCCAGCTGACAAATGTATACTGCAGCTTTAAAGCACACCTCGTAACCAACTCAGTCAAGGGATAACCTTTGATGCACATTCAGCTGAATGTGCACCCCGTTTTTAACTGAATTCTGATCAATCCTTGACATTTTTCAGAATCCTTGAAAATAATTGTGAGCGGACTAGAGTCCTATTCAGCTTATCAACTCACACTCGCATACTAAACTGGTTCTGGGAGACTGGTATTAGCCCTACGCTGGTTACTCAACGACAATCTAATCCATCACTCCGTCTTAGTACCACACTCCAGCGCTAGTTCGGCAGTCTTAAGGCAACGTTACCTTAGCTCCAGAGCTATGGCTCTTTCCGCCTCGCCGCTCCTGTCCTCACCAGCGAAGATGCCATCTCAGTCCAGACTAAACGGACGGAGTCCCTTTAAATCATCCCCTCCAACCGCTCGACGATTGTTCGTAGAGGCTCGGATAACAGTAGCTCCGGAACGACGACGAGCCACGCCGAACTGCTTCACTGTGCTGGGAGTCCCTGCTAGTGCCGGAGCTGACGAGATTAGACAAGCGTACAGACGACTCGCGCGCATTGTAAGCACACTTACTCGAGTTTCTGAATTCTCCCTCGGTTACACTGCTCAATCACCTTTTCCAATAGCGAGTGCATCATAGTGAATGCTGACGCTTTTTTTCGTCAATTGTTTGCCTTGCAGTATCACCCCGATGCCAGTGGCGCTGACGACACGACATCCATGTTTCTGGAAATCCACACGGCTTATAAGGTAAGCGCGGACTGCTGCGTTTCAACAATTCTGCTCTATATTATGTGAATGTCCGAAGGAACAAGAGTTGTGTGAATCTTAAACTGGACGTACAGAGCATACACTAACCTTCTTTCATCTTTCCGTCCTGTTATCTGCAGTCCGCTCTCAAGCATCAAGAGAGACGACAGGCCAAAGCATCCATGGCGTCCACGTCAGAAGCAACCGTCAAGCCGTCCCCGTCCTCTAAAACCCCGCAAAGACCCGCCAGGAGAAGAGACGATTTCGACGACATTTGGGACCTCATGGGTGCGTCGCCTCGTCGGCAGGCCTCTCCGCGGAGACAAACCACGCCCAAACACGTTTAGCTTTTCACTGACAACAACACATGTTTTTACCTTGGTCGGAACGTCACCACGTCCACTGGCTTCAGAGCCTCTGTACAAACGCCATTTTGGGGACGTGGCCTCACTTTAGACGAGTTGCTAGCTAGCCGTAGAGTGCCGTGGTCCGTTCTAGCATACCAGTCCCGCTTGGAAAGGTTTCTTAGGTTACCTCCAAGGCCCTGCTTCCGCTTCCAACGGCTGTTGGGCGAGTTGTAACTTTGCGCAGGGTAAGGATAGGAGTAGGAAAAGGACACTTAGAAAAGAGTTTCTACACCTGGATAGTTCTACCAGGTATAGTTTCAGTGCAGTTACCTAAGCGATGCTCTTGTCTGTAAGCAAAATTAATATTCATTCATGTAACGTGGCCAACAGTTCCAAACGCGCACCCGCAATGCAAACCTACTCCCACATACAGGACAGCGACATGGAGGCTGCGGTTGGGAACTCGCGCCGTACAGCAGCTGGCCGAGTGAGTGCACGAGTCTTGTCAACATGAGCTGCAGTTGGGGGAACATTCCAGCAGCTGGTCAGGTACACCAAACCAGCACATGCTCCGGAAATTAAGCGACCTCGTTATAGAGGGCCCATACCAGGAGCAGGAAGTACAGGTAGACATTACCTTTCCCAGTACGTGTAATTTCAGTGCTGTTACACTTGATTATTATGTTGTGAATAGCCAGCTACACAACCCAACCTCATAACTAACATTTCAACTTCCTGCTGAGGGTAAAATTATTTGTTTCTTCCTAGCCCATCTTGTGCATTCCAAACTCAGAGTCGGATCAAACCATGCAAGTTTACCTCCATATTTCACACAGATAAATGGCAAAAGAAGACGTATTGGGTCACACAAACAGGACATGCAGCTCAACATGCGCGGGTTGGATTGCCTCCACCCATGCCAAACACCTAGCATAGCTTCCAGCATAAGATAACCCAAACTAAAATACTACCACAATCTAGTACCGGAAATCACTACACAATAGATGGTGCGTCCCCTACCCATGTGCATGACGCTCGCTGCCACCGAGTGCGGATACAATCCACGAGGGGAGCTTCACGCGAGGCACGCTGCATCAGATTCACACTCGAGTCAAACGAGTCTGCCACCACCTCGGGAGGAATATCATCCGCCCCGCTGCCCTCCGGCCTTGGTATCATCATCAGATCCTCCGGGGACCATTTGGGCGGCACGGTCACATGGAGCCGGACTAATCTCGGCCGTTGATCCATTGCAGTCAACGGCGGTGATAGCACACGCTGTGGCACATCCAAACCTCCATACGACATGTCCCCTGCTCCATTTCCCCCAGAAACTTCTGCTGCTGCTGCTGCAGTGCTGCTTCCTGTCTGCACGCGCTTTGCAATCCCATTGAAGTGATACAAGTCAAACTTCCTGCTGGCAGGTCGTCCCCCACTCGACCCCTCTCTCTTGAACCCTCCCTGGGATCGGTCCAGCTTCAGCAGAGCCTGCCACAGCTCGTTCCACACAATTACCCCCAACGCCGAAAGCGAGTCTATTGTTTCCGGAGGGAAATTTACCCTCAGCTCAGCCAGCATTGGTTGAAGTGACTCCACAGCAACAAACCCCCCTCCCCCGCTGGTATCAAAGCGGTCAAACACCTCTCTGACCCGCGACTCCTCTGCTTCCGCATCATTCTCCTCCTGTACTTCAGTCGAAAGCGCAAAGAGCACGGTGTAGTGCGATTCGCTGCCCACCACCCAGATGGGCAGCTTGGGATGTTTTAGTCGCTGCCCGACCTTGCAGAGGTTGAGGGACTCCAGGAGTGTGAGGAAGCCCACCTGGGCCTCTGAGGGAATGCCTTTAAGCGCCATGCCTCCTCCCAAGTCCATGGTACCATCAAATACGTTCGCCACTGCCTCACCACACAGCAGCAGGTTCACAATCTCCTGGAGAGGGTTCAGGCAGGGGTGTGGAGGAGAGGAGAAGCGTCAGTGATGGGGATGAGGTCGCATGACGAGAAGGCTTGAAATATCTTGTTGATAGAATCGTGGGGGCTAGGCATGAGAATGGAGAGTGAACTCAGTGTTGATCAGAGGGAGTGCGGGATGAAAGGAAGGGCTAGTGACTGAGAGATGGCACCAACCTGTGAGGCATGGCCGAACGGGCGTGTGACAAGCGGTGGCTCTGGGTCGTCCCTGTCCTCTTGAACTCGCTCCTGTGAGGGGAGACAGCCCAGAGGGTAAAAGCAGAGAAGAAGCATGAGCATATCTGAGTTTTTTGGAAGAGGGGTAGAGAAAATAGGAGGTAGAAATTTCTGAGCGAAGGTCAGCCTACTGAACCCTTGATATTACTTATGCTAATCCCCTTGACGAACAGGTACATTCACTCACAAGTCCTCTGGAGAGCAGCGCTGAGAAGAGTAGCAGCAGTGCGCCAAAGTCGCTCTCAAAGACTGGAAACAGCCGGTGAAGCGCCTTCGCCACGTCAGCATGCGACGCCCCCGCCAGGTGTCGCACTCTGACTGCTCCTTGAAGTGCTTTCGCATCGCTAATTGGGCTGGTCAGTGGTTGTTGAGAGGCTGAAGTAGCCAAAGCAGCCAGCCTGTGTGGTGATACGGCAGCAATGACAACTCTCTGCCCTCTGCTTGGCACCCATAACGACTCTGCCATTGCCAACACCAGTGCCCTGCAGCAGGGGGAATAAAGGGGGACAGAGGAGCATTCCCTTGTGTTGTCAGAGAAGTGACCGCTTGTGCTGCCAACCAAAGCTGCCAGCCTGTGTGGTGATACGGCAGCAATGACGACTCTCTGCCCTCTGCTCGGCACCCATAATGACTCTGCCATCGCCAGCACCAGCGCTCTGTAGCGGAGGTAGATAAAGAATCATTATGAGGAGGGGGAGAATGGGGAAGAAGGGGGAGGGAACGGATAAAGAGGAAGGGAAGGAGGAAGAGGAAGGTAAATGGGTTTAGAATGAAGGTACGGATGGATGGCAGCAGCACAGATTTGAGAGAATGACACGGGGAGAGGCGACACAATACATAGCTGAGGTGAAGAGCTAAATGTTTACACTTGGGAGAAACTTGACGAGCCAATCCCTCCATTGCTCAATGCGTACTGCTTACCTTCGTCTCTCAACCTGTGAGAAAATCAGAGCGGCCTCTCCTCCCTCGCCTTCTTCTCCCCCCTCCCCGTCTCCGTCCCTCACAGCTTCCAAGCCTGGCAGCGCAGCAGAGTCGCCTGAACCCTCCCCCTCTCCCTCTCCTGCCGCCACAGCAGCCATACCAGAGGCAGCACCAGGAACAATCCCAACCGCACCACCACCAGTAGCAGCACCACCTGCACCACCTGTAGCACCAGCAGAACCAGTAGCAGCAGCAGCAGAAGCAGAAGCAGCAGCTCTATGATACACTCTCCCTTGCACATCCAGGCCTGGCATCGAGTCATAAAACCTCATATCATCCTCTTCCCATCCTCCCACATCCCCCTTCCTTTCCTCCCCCGCCTTGCCCCCCTGCTGCCCAGCGCTCGCCCCCCCAGAAGCAGCACCACCAGCAGCAAGGGCGGCGGACGCGGAAGGCGGGGAGGAATCCACGGGGTGCGCGGGCATGGGGGGGAAGAGGAGGTATTTGAGCAGCAGCGCCTGCACTGGCGCCAGCACCCCGCACGGCCCCCCCTCCCGCTGCACCAGGCCTAGCGAGGTCGCCGGGTCGTCACTGAACCTGAGGCGGGAAGGGCGGAAGATATAGAGGGAGGGTGGACGAGTGAGAGGGGATAAGGAAGGCGGAGATCGAGGGACCTTGCACTTCCCCCCACGGCGCTCTCTCCCTCTGCACCAGGCCTAACGAGGTCGCCGGGTCGTCACTGAACCTGAGGCAGGAAGGGAGATAGAGTGAGCGATGCGAGAGAGGGATCGAAAGCGATTGAGAGAGGACACGGAGGGTGGATAACGAGGAGCTGAGAGGGATGATGATCACGTTAGAGAAGTAAACCGGGGCTACACTGAACTGTGATGGATGAATTACCGGAATCCCTGTCGCGACCACTGCGAGAGGGTAGCAGCAGGCGGGGACCGCCCAAACACCATGTCGAACAGCCGAAACGCATCGTCCAATGGCAACTCCGCCAACCCCTGCTCAGCCTCCCAACGAAACTCCGCCTCCCTCCACCCCTCTCCACCCACCACAACCTCCCCACCACCCGCCGTACGAGCACTCCCAGACCCCCCCATGCCAGACCCCTCAGGTATAGCCAAGTTCGATTGCGATACCCCAGCTTCCGTTGCGCTTCCCTCTGTATTTTTCCCTGCTAAACTCGCGTCTCCGGTTCCCGGAACCCTGACGTCTCCTGCCTTGCCTTCTACTGACGTTTTTTCACTGGTCTGATCCGCCATGTCAACATCGTGGACACGTGGCGGAATGGGAGTCGCTGCAGCAGAAACGCTCGAACCCTTATCTACACGTGGATCGGCCCTGATAGAAGTGCTCTGAGGACGGCTCGAGGCGGGAACAGCTGGAGCTCCCGAGGAGGCGACGGCTGATCCGATATTAGCTGATCCGATTTTAGTCGATTCTGCACTGGGCTTTCCTAAAGCAGCCATTCTTCGTTCCGCGGCTGCTGCTCGAATCTCCCGCTGTATCCGCCTCTCTCGCTCCTCCGCCGTCTCGGGTCTCGTTGCCACGCGACCGCTATAAGAACCCCCGCTATAGCCACCACCACCTCCTCCCAGATCCGATCCTTCGTCCTCGGATTTGCTGCGTTTGGCGGATGGGGGACAAGGGTCAGGACTGGTATTCATTCCGCCGACGGACTGGGTATTCATACCGCTGCTGCTGGTCTGAGGGTTTCGCGGAGAGCCGTCTGCTGGAGGAGGGCTCGTTAAGCTCATGCGAAAGGCCCTTTGCAGCTGCTCATCCTCGTCTTCGGCCATGTCTACCAGCCTAGGAAACGATCGAGAACAGACCGATCCGTGAACTGACAGACTCGGTGCGACCAAACGCCAGCGAAAATAGACAAGAGGAGACGAGAATGTGAAAACTTCGAAAAAGCGTGAGCACGGAAATGGGAACTTGGGGAAAAAAGAACTCCTTGGAAACTTCGTTGGATGTGTCAAATACAGTTACGCTGAAAACCAACAGACACTAACGTTGCATGTCTATATCTGTTACGGGTGCAATGAATCTAGGTGGCGAGGATTTATACGAGTACAAAATGTGAGCGAAGGCATGAGCGAACATTTATACGCAAAACATGCAAACGGTAACGCGGTGTGTGCGAGCTAGCTAGTGCTAGGCTGGCATCGAGGCTCGGGCTAGTCCCGAAGCGTAGGCCTGTCAGAACCATATTGTAGGCTGTAGTGGGGTTGACAATATGGGGTACAACTCTTTTAGGTTTTCATATTTGTACCCACCTGGTTCCTAGTTGATTCATTCCCTCGTTCATTCTTCACATGGTATAGAGCGGGTTCCCTAGTGGGACCGTTTTTTTTTTAAGGGCCCACCACTTAATATTTTTTTTTTCCCTGCCCGAAGCGAGATCCCTGCCCTGTCGAGCGCCTCGCGCCTGCCTTACCTGCGCCCCGTGCGCCTGCCTCCCTTGCGCCCCGTGCGCCTACCCTGCCGTCGCGGCCCTGTCTAGAGCCGTCGCGGCCCTGCAGTCGCGGCCCCTGGCCGTCGCGCCCCCTGACGTCGCGGCCCCTGCCGTCGCGGCCCCTGGCTGTCGCGGCCCCTGCCATCGCGGCCCCTGGCCGTCGTGCCCCCTGCCGTCGCCGCCCCTGGTCGTCGCCGCCCCTGCCGTCGCGGCCCCTGCCGTCGCGGCCCCTGGCCGTCGCGCCCCCTGCCGTCGTGGCCCCTGCTGTCGCGACCCTGCCGTCGAGGCCCCTGCCGTCGCGGCCTCTGCCGTCGCGCCCCCCCCTACAGTCGCGGCCCCTGCTGTCGCGGCCCTGTCAGAGCCCGTCGCGCCCCTGCCGCCCTGCTGTCGCGGCCCTTCCTACTGTCGCCGTCGCTGCGGCCCTGACCTGCCGGCGCGCCTCGGCCCTGCCCTTCCAGCCGCGGCCCTACCCCGATCCCGCCCTGGTAAGCGCACCGCTGCACCCGCGCCGCCCTACCGAGCCGCACTGCCCTGCCGAGCCGCGCCGCCCTGCCGAGCCGCACCGCTCTGCCGAGTCGCGCTGCTCCTGCTACTGCTGCTACTGCTACTGCTACTGCTACTGCTATTGCTACTGCTACTGCTACTGCTACTGCTGTCATGGCTACCCCTCATGTACTTTCCTTCGATGCTGAGGGTCGGGCAATTGATTTCGAGGTCTGGGTCGATGATCTGCAGCTGTTTCGCAGTGCGATAGCAAGGACGGAGTCTCGCCTTTTAACCTTACGTCTGGCGCCTCTGCTGCACCTACTGCTGATGCTGACAGTACTGTTCGCTCACAGTGGACCACGCGCGATGCTGCTGCTCGTCTTGCTATTCGTAGTCACCTGCCGTCTGCTGAGCGCGCGCACTTTAGCCAGTACAAGACCGCTAGGACTCTGTACGACGCTGTTGTTACGCGCTACTTCTCCCCTGCCACTGCTGCCCTTAGCCGC
This sequence comes from Closterium sp. Naga37s-1, assembly GCA_947471745.1. Classification (NCBI taxonomy): domain Eukaryota; kingdom Viridiplantae; phylum Streptophyta; class Zygnematophyceae; order Desmidiales; family Closteriaceae; genus Closterium; species Closterium sp. Naga37s-1. Next base: position 2,679,979 of record CANJKZ010000203.1, on the reverse strand, counting down.
CTCATGCTGCCGTACCTGTTCCCTGACCTAGCCGCCTTTGCCACAGTCGCTGACCTCATTACGCACCTCCGCACTAGTGACACCCGCTATCGCGCTGCGCTTCCTGCCGAGAACCCCCCCCTATGTACATCACTCTCTACTACCTCGTCACCTGGCTCCCTGACTCCCTTCGCTCGGTCAGGGACCACTTCCTCTCCCTTTGCCCCACCACGCTCACCGTTGACCTCCTCGAGGAGCGCCTCCTAGCAGCTGAGAAGAGTATAGTCGCTGTAGAAGCCTCTCGTGGTGACCCTCGTGCCCCCTTCTTTGAGGGGTGTTCCCCCGTTCCCCTTTTGCCTTCTGTTACCTCTGCTGCTGCTGTCGACCTCGTTGGCACCGAGTCGGTCGGCGCTGCGTCTGCTCCTAGTGGGAGGCGCCGCAGCGGCAGGAGCAAGGGGGGCAAGGGTACTGGAGGAGACGGCGGGGGCGGCGGTGGTGGAGGTGGAGGCGGCGGAGGGGGTGGGGGTGGAGGTGGGGGTGGTGGCGGGAGAGGGGGCTTCGGTGGTGGCAGTGGAGGTGGTGTCAGAATCCCAACCACTAGACTATTGGGATAAAAGGGCTTGTTTGTGTAGCGGGTAAGTGCGCCCATAACCCCCCAGGCCAGCGTGCTTGTAACCCTTCCCTAGGATCAATCAGGGATCACCAGTGGACCTCTGACACCCCCCCGCACTGGGATGCCCGAAGTGCACACAACGGGATTCGAACCCAAGACCTTCGCTCTGATACCATGTCAGAATCCCAACCACTAGACCATTGGGATAAAAGGGCTTGTTTGTGTAGCGGGTAAGTGCGCCCATAACCCCCCAGGCCAGCGTGCCTGTAACCCTTCCCTCGGATCAATCGGGGATCACCAGTGGACCTCTGACAGGTGGAGGTGGCGGCGGCGGCGGCGGCGGTGGGGGTGGCGGCGGCAGTGGTGCTGGTCGGGGTGGCGCTGTGCAGCCGGGAGGCTTTGGCGATGGGCAGCGCCAGCAGCAGCAGCGCCCTCGTGAGACCCTGTCGCCCCAGCAGCTTCGTGAGTGGTACGCTGGGCGTGGGAGGTCTTGGGGTGCTGGTCCCTGCGCCTACGTTCTCCGCACCGGCGACCGCAGTGGGGAGACGTGTGGAGGACCGCACGCCACACTGCGCTGCTTTGGCCGCCTGACTGACGCTTGGCGTACTCAGTTTCCCGACTCCACTGAGATCCCTCGCTGGGGTGATCTGCTTAAGTCGGGGGTTGCTATTTTTGATCTTGATTATGATGCTATCCTTGCTGCTATGTATGCTGTGTCTATTAGTGCTGAGGGTGACTGTTACCTGTGTGTTCCGCCTGACCCGGGCATTGAGGCTGCTGCTCTAGGTGCTAGTGAGTCTGTTGCTCCAGGTGCTGGTGAGTCTGCTGCCCCAGGTACTGGTGAGTCTGCTCTCTCAGGTACCGCGTCGGCTCAGACCTTACACACCTTCACCCTTGACTCGGGTGCTTCCCGCTCCTTCTTTCGCGACTGCACCACACTCTCGCCGCTCAGTCGGCCAGTGGCAGTCTCTCTGGCTGACCCCTCTATGGGTCCGATCCTTGCACACTCCTCCACGGTCCTGCGGTGTCCGGCGGTCCCGTCTGGCTCTCTGTCTGGCCTCCACCTCCCCTCGTTCTCCACGAACTTGGTGAGTGGAGCTGACCTTCAGGACGCATGGGTTGACCAGTTCACTCCTGGAGGTCAGCGGGTGACCCACTGTTCGTGTACTCGGACGGGCCGTCACCTGGCCACGTTCACCCGTCAGCCTGGGTCGAGCCTGTACACCCTGACTACCGTGACTCCTCCGGTTGCTGAGTCTGGTCAGGTCGCTCTGTCGGGTCAGGTTTTTGCTGCAGCGTCCCGGTCTGGTCCTGAGTCTGCCCCCTGCTCGTGTCGCCTCCTGTCTCACCAGACTCTCCTCTGGCACCACCGCCTTGGTCACCCCTCCCTGCCTCGTCTCCGAGGCATGGCCTCCCGTGTCCTTGTCACTGGTCATCCCCGGTCTCTCCCTCCCCTCCCCCCGGGGCCTGCCCCTACCTACGATCCTTGCGTCGAGGGGCGGCAGCGCGCCGCCCCTCACTCCTCCGAGTTTCCTCCCATGGAGGCTCCCCTGCAGACTCTTGACATGGACGTGTGGAGCCCCACCCGCGTCCGTGGACAGGGTCACGAGCGCTACTTTCTGCTGGTCGTTGACGACTACTCGCGTTACACCACAGTCTTCCCCTTGCGCCGCAAGGGTGAGGTAACTGAGGTGCTGATCGACTGGATCCGCGCTGCCCGTCGTCAGCTCAGCGAGAGTTTCGGCTCGGACCTTCCTGTTCTGCGTCTGCACTCCGACAGAGGTGGAGAGTTTTCCCCCGACCTTCTGCAGGCCTTCTGTCGTGCGGAGGTCATCCGCCAGACGTTCACGCTTCCGACCTCTCCACGGCAAAATGGGATTGCTGAGCGCCGCATTGGCATGGTCATGGACGTCGCTCGTACGTCCATGATCCATGCGGCTGCTCCCCATTTTCTGTGGCCGTTCGCGGTTCAGTACGCGGCGCATCAGATCAACCTCCAGCCCCGGGTCTCCGTGCCGATGACCACACCTACTCTGCGGTGGACGGGGAAGGTTGGCGATGCGTCTGCGTTCCGTGTCTGGGGATCTCGAGCTTTCGTCCGCGACTTGTCTGCGGACAAGCTGTCCTCCCGTGCTGTTCCCTGCGTCTTCCTTGGCTTCCCCCCTGACGCGCCTGGTTGGCAGTTTTACCACCCCACCTCGCGCCGTGTTCTGTCCTCTCAGGACGTCACGTTTGACGAGTCGGTTCCTTACTACCGTCTCTTCCCCTACCGCGCTGCCCCCCTCCCCCCCCCGCCGCTCTTCCTAACGCCAGGTCCTCCCCCGGTAGACCCCCTCCCCCCTCAGGGTCCTGCCCCCTCTGGTGTGTCCCAGGTAGACGCAGTCGAGCCTGTCGAGGTAGCTGTTGACTCTGGTGCTGCTAGGGGTGCTGAGCTTGCGGGTGTCGGGTTTGGGGGTGCTGAGCCTGAGCGTGCAGAGCCTGGGGGTGCTGAGTTTGGGGGTGCTGAGCCTGGGGGTGCTGAGTCTGGGGGTGCTGAGCCTGGGGTGGCTGAGTCTGGGGGTGCGGAGCCTGAGGGTGCTCAGCCTGCGCGTGTGGAGTCTGGAGGTGCTGCGCCTGGAGGTCCTTCGGGTGCTTCGTCCCGGCGGGAGCCACTCTCTCCACAGCAGCTGCGCGAGTGGTTTGCTCGCCGCTGGAGCCGTGCTGCTGGAGCTGGTGGTGCTACGGGCGCTGGAGGTCCTGCTGCTGCTGGAGTTGCTGGGGGTTGTGGTGCCACGGGTCCCGGAGGTGCTCGTACTGGAGGTACTGGAGCTGCTGGGCCTGGTGGTGCTACTGGAGCTGGAGCGACTGGAGGCACTGGAGCTGGAGCTACTGGGGCATCTAGTGGTCTTGCTGGAGCTGGAGCTGTCGCGATATATATATATGTTTATAACTGTCTGTAGCTTTAGCTTAAGTGTAGTTATACAAACCTGGTTAGTGGTGCACCTCTTGTTTGTTTGCTATATGTACCTTTGGTCCTATAGTGAACACAATCATTCTCGTCATTCTCCCTTGGCACAACGCTCCCCTCGTCACCCGCTTGGCCTAGGCTACTAAGCCTAGGCCCTAAACCCGCTTCCTAGGCTACGTTAGTATCTTGACATGGTATTGAGCTAGGTCGTTCCCGACCTATTTTTTAAAGGGCCCACCGTTAGTTATCGTGATGGCGCTTCCCGTCCTTCCCCGTCGCTCGCCCGTAGCAAAATCCGTCACGGTAGTCGTGACAGACGCGACGGTCGCGGCGGGAGTGACGGCGTTCGTCGACCCGCTGTTTCGCGCCACTGCTCTTGCCCCCCGTCTGCCCCTCGAACCGCCGCTGCCTTCCCCGTCGCCCTTCCCCGTCACGCTGCCTCGTCGCGGCTCACTGTCGCGGAAACGTCGACGGTCGCAGTGGGGGGGGGAGAGGAGAGGAGGAAAAGGGTGGCGACGGTCACTTGAGCACCAGCGCCAGCCCGCGTTCCGTCCCGTCCCGTTCCGTCCCTGCCTGCCCTCCCGTCGATTTCGCAGCTGCTGTGAAGGGAGTGGCGGGCGTGGCGGGAGTGGCGGGAATGGCGGGCGTGGCGGGAGTGGCGGGAATGGCGGGCGCGGCGGGAGTGGCGGGAGAAGCTGCTGCTCCGCCACTGCATGCTACAGATCGTCCACGACCCGCAAGCCCGCCAGTAAACGAACCAGCGGACCCGCGAGCCCGCGAGCAAGCCCGTCGTCAGCTCCCCACCCCGCCACCTCTTCCCCACCTGTCCCTGCCCTGCGCGGTTGCAGCGACGGTCGCGGTGGGGGGGGGGGGGGGGAGGGAAGGGGGAAAGGGGTGGTGGCCCAACCGACGCGCCATCCAGCTCGCCAACCGACGCGCCAGCCAGCTTGCACCCCGCCCTGCACGACCCGTCCCTGCCCCGCCTGCATCTGCCGCGTCAGCAACTGCAATTTCCTCCCATACCCACGCTGTCCCTGCCCCAACCCGTCCCTCCCTCGTCGCGCCTTCCCCCTCTACCGCGCCTGCCTATGCCATGTTGCGCGGTGGTGGGTGTGGCGGACAGTGGGGGCGGCGGCGGCGGGAATGGCGGGAGCGGCGTGGAGGGGTTGGCGGCTCATGTGAGGGGGGGAAGGAGTGGGGGAAAGGGGTTGTGGGCGGCTGTCAAGAGCGAGCACCAGGCACCAGCACCAGCCGCCAGCACCAGGAACCAGCACCAGCGCCAGCCGCCAGCACCAGGAACCAGCACCAGCGCCAGCCGCCAACACCAGGAACCAGCACCACCGCCAGCCGCCAGCACCAGGAACCAGCACCAGCGCCAGCCGCCAGCACCAGGAACCAGCACCAGCACCAGCGCCAGCACCAGGAACCAGCACCAGCACCAGCCGCCAGCACCAGGAACCAGCACCAGCGCCAGCCGCCAGCACCAGGAACCAGCACCAGCGCCAGCCGCCAGCACCAGGAACCAGCACCAGCGCCAGCCGCCAGTACCAGGAACCAGCACCAGCACCAGCGCCAGCACCAGGAACCAGCACCAGCACCAGCCGCCAGCACCAGGAACCAGCACCAGCGCCAGCCGCCAGCAGCAGAGGGGTTGAGTGGGCGGGTAAGGGGGTGGAAGAAATAAGTCGGGCATTTGCAGCCGTTGCTTGTAGCAGGCACGCCCCCGGAGGTGCTGAGCGGTGCTGTCCAGCTGCTCGTTGCAGCCACAGCGCCTGTTCTCACGCCCACCTGCCGGGTCCTGCACCTGTCGCTGCTGCGTCTGCCGTGGCTGAGGTCACTGTGGCCCTATCTGCCTTCACTGCACCTGCTGCCTGTAGCAGGCACGCCCCCGGAGGTGCTGAGCCGCGCTGTCCAGCTGCTCGTTGCAGCCACGGCGCTTGCTCTCACGCCCACCTCTCGGGTCCTGCACCTGCCGTTGTTGCATTTCTCATGGCTGATCTGTGTTGCTGTTTCCTCTGCTTCTCCTACCTCTTGCCCAGGTTCCAGGGGTGTGACATGCTCTAGTTATGTGCTGCAGGCAGTTAAGGGGGTGTGTCGCGATATATATTTATATATGTTTATAACTGTCTGTAGCTTTAGCTTAAGTGTAGTTATATAAACCTGGTTAGTGGTGCACCTCTTGTTTGTTTGCTATATGTACCTTTGGTCCTATAGTGAACACAATCATTCTCGTCATTCTCCCTTGGCACAACGCTCCCCTCGTCACCCGCTTGGCCTAGGCTACTAAGCCTAGGCCCTAAACCCGCTTCCTAGGCTACGTTAGTATCTTGACAGGAGCTGCTGGAGGTACTGGAGCTGGAGGGGCTGCTGGAGCCGGTGCTCCTGTGGGTGCTGGAGGTGGCGCTACTGGAGCTGCTGGAGGTGCTGCTGGAGCTGGTGGTGATGCAAGAGTTGGAGCTGACGCTGGGGGTGCTGGTGCTGTCCCTGCTGGTTCTGGAGGCGCTGCGCGGCCGCGGCCGTACTTCGTTCCGCTCCTTCAGCAGGTTCTTGGTCTCCCGCCTTCTACTGGTCCTGCTCCTTCCTTAGAGTGTCCACAGCCTGTCCAGTCGCAGTCCCAGTTACAGCCCGCCTCCCCACTGCATGCTCCTTCTCCTTACACTAGTCCGACCGGAGGTCTTGCGGAGCGTCGGGAGCCTGAGTCTCGTCCTGCGTCGCCTGTTCGTGCTGCTCACACTGGTCGTCGTGGTTCGCGTCAGCGTCCTCCTCCTATCCCTGGCACGCACCAGATGGCTCTGTGTCTTTCCCCTGCTCCGCAGCGTGTCCCTCTGCCGTCTCCTCCTGCGTCCTCTCTTCCTGCCCTTTCTGACCCGGAGTCTGACTCCCTTCGTGCTGCTAGTCCGACTGTCACGCGTCTCCTGGCCACTGTAGTCACTGACCCTTCCTTTGAGTCCACTGCTGCGTCTGCCTTTGTTGCTGAGCTTGTCGATTATGCTGCTCACTGTCGTCTAGACTACGCCGCTAGTCTTGTTGCTGAGTCTGAGTCTGAGTCTGTCTGTCCTCCGTCCGTCGGGGGTGAGTGTGCTCTTGGCAAGGACGTCCTTGAGGACAGGTAGGAGAACTTTGAGTGCTTTGCAGCCGCTGTACCTCATCTCGTGTCCATGCTGATTGCACCTGAGGGAGACCCGGATGCACCAGACATCCCGACCCCGCGCTCTTACGCAGAGGCGATAGAGGGTCCCTACTCATCTCAGTGGCAGTCAGCCATGGACGCAGAGATGGCATCCTGGAAGTCCACAGGCACCTACGTCGACGAGGTTCCCCCTCCTGGGGCGAACATCGTCAGTGGCATGTGGATTTTCAGGGTGAAGCGGCCGCCGGGTTCTCCGCCTGTCTTCAAGGCGCGTTACGTTCCTCGAGGCTTCAGTCAGCGACAGGGAGTTGACTTCTTCCAGACCTTCTCCCCGACCCTGAAGATGACCACTCTTCGGGTTCTGCTGCACGTCACTGCTCAGCGTGACTACGAGCTTCACTCTCTTGACTTCAGCACTGCTTTCCTACAGAGCAGCCTGCACGAGGAGATCTGGCTGCGCCGCCCACCTGGCTTCACTGGGTCGTTTCCTCCTGGTACCCAATGGAGCCTCCGGCGGCAAGTCTACGGTCTCCGCCAGGCGCCTCGTGAGTGGCACGACACACTGAGGACTACGCTTGCGGCTCTTGGGTTTGCTCCTTCTACCGCTGACCCGTCGCTGTTTCTGCGCACCGACACTTCGCTGTCGCCGTTCTACATCCTCGTGTACGTCGACGACTTGGTCTTTGCCATTGCTGACACTGAGGGACTCGCCCACGTGAAGTCGGAGCTGCAGAAGAGACACACGTGCACAGACCTGGGTGAGTTGCGTAGCTATCTTGGCTTGCAGATCACCTGGGACAGAGCACGCCGCACCATTACCTTGACTCAGTCACACATGGTGCAGCAGGTCCTTCAGCGCTTTGACTTCACGTACTCCTTGCCTCAGGCCACTCCTCTTTCTACTCGCCACTCGCTCTCAGCTCTGCCTTCGGATGATTCCGTAGAGCCGAGTGGCCCGTACCCAGAGCTTGTTGGCTGCCTCATGTACCTGATGACCTGCACTCGACCTGACTTGGCATACCCTCTTAGCATCTTGGCGTGTATGTTGCTCCTGGGAGACACCGACCAGAGCACATGGCTGCAGCTAAGAGGGTGTTGCGCTACCTGTGCAGTACGTCGGGCATGGGGCTCGTGCTTGGAGGACGGGCTCGAGTTGTCCTCACTGGTCACGCAGACGCTTCTTGGGTTGACGACTTGGCTATGCAGCGGTCGTCACAGGGTTACACCTTCAGCCTTGGTTCCGGCTCTGTTTCGTGGCGGTCTACCCGCTCGTCCTCTGTTCTCAGCTCCAGTTGTGAGGCTGAGATCTACGCTGGGGCCATGGCTGCACAGGAGTTACCCTTGCTCACCTACCTGCTGACTGACTTGGGAGAGCCGCCTCGTTCTCCTCCAGTTCTGTACGTCGACAACAAGGCCATGCTGGCCTTGTGTCAGGAGCACAGACTGGAGCACAGAACGAAGCACATTGCTCTGCGCTACTTCCTTGCTCGAGAGTTGCAGCAGCGTGGCCAGCTTCGTCTTGCTTACGTGGCCTCTCTTGCCAACACTGCTGATATCTTCACCAAGGCACTTCAGCCTTGTGATCATCAACGTTTCTGTACTATGCTAGGTCTTGTGCCTACCGGGCCTCACTTACTTACCTCTTGACTTTGCTTGTACTGTGATCTATATATACCTGCGCCTGCATGCTTACCCATGTTAGGTTGAGATCTCTGTCTTGTTTGTTCACCTTGATTTATAATCCTGCATGTGAACTGGCCTTGTGGCCTTGAACTTGTGCTCAGAATGTGTGGTGACGTTGTGATCCACCCTGAGCTTGTCCTTGTCTTGTTCTCTTGTTTGTCCCCCACTTTGCCTATGGGGGTGTGTCAGAACCATATTGTAGGTTGTAGTGGGGTTGACAATATGGGGTAGAACTCTTTTAGGTTTTCATATTTGTACCCACCTGCTTCCTAGTTGATTCATTCCCTCGTTCATTCTTCACAAGGCCGACACGGCCGGGCCAGCGGTGCATGGTTTGGTGAAACAGTGCGCGCGAAGTCGGCGAAGCCCCGTTAGCAGTAACGGGCGAACAACGGCTGCTGCAGTACGCGATGTTGCAGGATGCGCCAAGGAATGTCGAGAAAATTCCTTACAATACCTGCCAAATTACATAGATCCGATAGGTTAAAACATGGTAGGGGGGTAGAGAATGGTATAATTTAAAAGAAGTGGGAATACATATTGTATTCGCTATATTTGTACAGAGAGAATAATGCGCTGGATGGTAAGGTCAGTATGCACGCTTGTGTGTAGGTACAAGGCGCAACTGGAACTCTGAAATCTCCCAAATTATGTGGAACGGAAAGGTTAGAATCTAGTGCTGTTGAAGAAGAAGGCATACAGTCATCGCCCGGATATAAGACATATATGTCTTATATCGTACACTAGAAAAAATGCTTGGGTTATCTTGTATTTGGGGAGGTTTTGGGTGTCTTATAAGTCTTATAAATGGGAACTTTTTAAACTACTTCTATTTTTTTTACACATATTGAAAAGAGTTTCTCATAATGAGTGTGGATGCTGCGAAGGTGCCACTTCAGCAACCATTGTTCGGGAAGCCACGTCATGGAAAATAATTGCAGAGGCAAATTTGGTAGTACCTGAGTCAGCACGTGAAGAATTCGCAAATCGCAAGGGTAAAAATGTATGCGGTACCGTATTTCAAGTTTCACTATAATATATTGCAGTTTCGATTATAAGACACATATTTCTTATCTCATACACACAAATAGGTGTCTTATAATGAGGCTAGCCTGTCTATAAGAGACACCCGGATAATAGACAACCCCTGTCTACTATTCAACACTATCTACTATCCGGGCGATAACGGTAATTTAGTGGACTGGCAAGAATATGGTACTAACTGCATCTCCATAAACACAAGTGATTCGCTGGTAAATTTGGTCGGTATGCGCGCCTGTAGTGCAGGTACCATGTATGACTGGAATGTCTATATCTGCCAAATTACATAGATCCGATAGGTTAAAACATGGTAGGAGGGTGCGGAATGGTATAATTGAAAGGAAATGGGAATACATATGGTATTCAATATATTTGTACAGAGAGAATAATGCGTTGGCTGGTAAGGTCAGTATGCACGCTTGTGTGTAGGTACAAGGTGGGACTGAAACTCTGAAATCTCACAAATTTTGTGGAATGGAAAGGTTAGAACCTAGTGCTGTTGAAGTAGAAGGCATAATTTAGTGGACTGGCAAGAATATGATACTAATTGCATCTCTACAAACATAAGTAATGCGCTGGTCAGTTTGGTCCGTATGCGCGCATGTAGTGCAGGTACCATGTACGGCTGGAATGCCTATATCTGCCAAATTACATAGATCCGATAGGTTATAACATGGTAGGGGGTGGAGGATGGTATAAATGAAAGGGAATGGGAATACATATGGTATTCACTGTATTTGTACACAGCGAATAATGCGTCGGCCGGTAAGGTCAGTATGCACGCTTGTGTGTAGGTACAAGGCGGAGCTGAAACTATGAAATCTCCCAAACTATGTGGATAGGAAAGGTTATAATCTAGTGTTGTTGAAGGAGAAGGGCTAATCTAGTGGACCGGGTAGAATATGGCACTAACTGAATCTCTACAACATACGTAATGCGCTGGTCAGTTTGGTCGGTATGCGCGCCTGTAGTGCAGGTACCATGTACGACTGGAATGTCTATATCTGCCAAATTACATAGATCCGATAGGTTAAAACATGGTAGGGGGGTAGGGAATGGTATCATTTAAAGGAAATGGGAATACATATGGTATTCACTGTATTTGTACAGAGAGAATATTGCGTCTGCCGGTAAGGTCAGTATGCACGCTTGTGTGTAGGTACAAGGCGGAATTGGAACTCTGAAATCTCCCAAACTATGTGTATCGGAATGGTTATAACCTAGTGTTGTTGAAGTAGAAGACCTAATCTAGCGGACTGGCAAGAATATGGCACTAACTGCATCTCTACAAACAAACGTAATGCGCTGGTCAGTTTGGTCGGTATGCGCGCCTGCAGTGCAGGTACCATGTACGACTGAAATTTTAAAGTGCCAGGTGCAGGTACCATGTAAAGTCAAGAGGTGAGTAAGTGAGGCCCTGCAGGCACAAGACCTAGCATAGTACAGAAACGCTGATGATCACAAGGCTGAAGTGCCTTGGTGAAGATATCAGCAGTGTTGGCCCGAGAGGCCACGTAAGCAAAACGAAGCTGACCACGCTGCTGCAACTCTCGAGCAAGGAAGTAGCGCAGAGCAATGTGCTTCGTTCTGTGCTCCAGTCTGTGCTCCTGACACAAGGCCAGCATGGCCTTGTTGTCGACGTACAGAACTGGAGGAGAACGAGGCGCCTCTCCCAAGTCAGTCAGCAGGTAGGTGAGCCAGCGTAACTCCTGTGCAGCCATGGCCCCAGCGTAGATCTCAGCCTCACGACTGGAGCTGAGAACAGAGGTCGAGCAGGTAGACCGCCATGAAACAGGGCCGAAACCAAGGCTGGAGGTGTAACCCTGTGACGACCGCTGCGTAGCCAAGTCGTCAACCCAAGAAGCGTCTGCGTGACCAGTGAGGACAACTCGAGCCCGTCCTCCAAGCACGAGCCCCATGCCCGACGTACTGCACAGGTAACGCAACACCCTCTTCGCGGCAGCCATTTGCTCTGGTCGGTGTCTCCCAGGAGCAACATAGCGAGTCAAGATGCTAAGAGGGTATGCCAAGTCAGGTCGAGTGCAGGTCATCAGGTACATGAGGCAGCCAACAAGCTCTGGGTACGGGCCACTCGGCTCTACGGACTCATCCGAAGGCAGAGCTGAGAGCGAGTGGCGAGTAGAAAGAGGAGTGGCCTGAGGCGAGGAGTACGTGAAGTCAAAGTGCTGAAGGACCTGCTGCACCATGTGTGACTGAGTCAAGGTAATGGTGCGGCGTGCTCTGTCCCGGGTGATCTGCAAGCCAAGATAGCTGCGCAGTTCACCCAGGTCTGTGCACGTGTGTCTCTTCTGCAGCTCCGACTTCACGGGGGCGAGTCCCTCAGTGTCAGCAGTGGCAAAGACCAAGTCGTCGACGTACACGAGGATGTAGAACGGCGGCAGCGAAGTGTCGGTGCGCAGAAACAGCGACGGGTCAGCAGTAGAAGGAGCAAACCCAAGAGCCGCAAGTGTAGTCCTCAGTGTGTCGTGCCACTCATGGGGCGCCTGGCGGAGACCGTAGACTGGCCGCCGGAGGCTCCACTGGGTACCAAGAGGAAACGACCCAGTGAAGCCAGGTGGGCGGCGCAGCCAGATCTCCTCGTGCAGGCTGCTCTGTAGGAAAGCAGTGCTGAAGTCAAGAGAGTGAAGCTCGTAGTCACGCTGAGCAGCGACGTGCAGCAAAACCCGAAGAGTGGTCATCTTCGGGGTCGGGGAGAAGGTCTGGAAGAATTCAACTCCCTGTCGCTGACTGAAGCCTCGAGCAACGTAACGCGCCTTGAAGACAGGCGGAGAACCCGGCGGTCGCTTCACCCTGAAAATCCACATGCCACTGACGATGTTCGCCCCAGGAGGGGGAACCTCGTTGACGTAGGTGCCTGTGGACTTCCAGGATGCCATCTCTGCGTCCATGGCCGACTGCCACTGAGAGGAGTAGGGACCCTCTATCGCCTCTGCGTAAGAGCGCGGGGTCGGGATGTCTGGTGCATCCGGGTCTCCCTCAGGTGCAATCAGCATGGACACGAGATGAGGTACAGCGGCTGCAAAGCACTCAAAGTTCTCCTGCCTGTCCTCAAGGACGTCCGTGCCAAGAGCACACTCACCCCCGACGAACGGAGGACAGACAGACCCAGACTCAGCAACAAGACTCGCGGCGTAGTCTAGACGACAGTGAGCAGCAAAGTCGACAAGCTCAGCAACTAAGGCAGACGCAGCAGTGGACTCAAAGGAAGGGTCAGTGACAACAGTGGCCAGGAGACGCGGGACAGTAGGACTAGTAGCACGAAGGGAGTCAGACTCCGGGTCAGCAAGGGCAGGAAGAGAGGACGCAGGAGGAGACGGCAGAGGGACGCGCTGCGGAGCAGTGGACGGACGCAGAGCCATCTGGTGCGTGCCAGGAACAGGAGGAGGACGCTGACGCGAACCATGACAACCAGTGCGAGCAGCACGAACAGGCAACGCAGGACGAGACTCAAGCTCACGACGTTCAGTAAGACCTCTGGTCGGACCAGTGTAAGGAGAAGGAGCAGGCAGTGGGGAGGCAGGCTGTAACTGTGACTTCGACTCACAGGCGGTGGACACTCTAAGGAAGGAGCAGGACCAGTAGAAGGCGGAAGACCAAGAACCTGCTGAAGGAGCGGAACGTAGTACGGCCGCGGCCGCGCAGCTCCTCAAGAACCAGCAGGGACAGCACCAACACCCCCAGTGGCAGCTCCAACTCCAGTAGCACCACCAGCTCCAGCAGCACCTCCAGCAGCACCAGAAGCGCCAACTCCAGCACCCTCAGGAGCACCGGCTCCAGCAGCACCTCCAGCTCCAGTACCTCCAGCTCCAGCAGGACCTCCTGAAGCCCCAGCAGCTCCAGCAGCGCCAGGGCCAGCACCTCCAGCAGCACCGGGTCCAGTAGAACCGCCAGCTCCAGCACCTCCAGCAGCTTCAGCCCCAGCAGCTCCAGTACCTCCAGTACGAGCACCTCCGGGACCAGTGGCTCCAGAACCCCGAGCAGCTCCAGCAGCAGCAGGACCTCCAGTGCCCGTAGCACCACCAACTCCAGCAGCACGCCTCCAGCGGCGAGCAAACCACTCGCGCAGCTGCTGTGGAGAGAGTGGCTCCCGTCGAGAAGAAGCACCCGAAGGACCTCCAGGCGCAGCACCTCCAGACTACACACGCGCAGACTCAGCACCCTCAGGCTCCGCAACCCCAGACTCAGCACCCCCAGGCTCAGCACCCCCAGACTCAGCACCCCCAGGCTCCGCACTGTTACAAACCAAGAGTGAACGAGAATGGTTGACTAGAAGGGAATTGGAGTACAAGTACCACAAACCTAGAGTAGTGTACCCCCTAGAAGGCTAACCCACTATAGCCTACACAAATATAAAAAGTACAATGTTTGACACACCCCCATAGGCTAAGTGGGGGAGAGCAAGAGGTCACAAGACCAGTCAAAGCAAAGCAAGGCAAAAGAAGCTCAGGGTGGATCTCAAGGATACCACACAAATTCCGAGCACAACAAGACCAGTTCACATGCAGTTTGATAATACAACAAGAGGTTCAGTGATCACAACCTAGCAAGTGTAAGCATGCAGGTATATATATAGAGATCACAGTACAAGCAGAGTCAAGAAGTGAGCAAGTGAGGGAGAGTAGGCACAAGGCCTAGAACAGTACAGAAACGCTGATGATCACAAGGCTGAAGCGCCTTGGTGAACACATCAGCAGTGTTGGCCCGAGTGGCCACGTACGAGAGACGAAGCTGACCCCTCTGCTGCAGCTCTCGAGCTAGGAAGTAGCGCAGAGCGATGTGCTTCGTTCTGTGCTCCAGTCTGTGCTCCTCACACAAGGCAATGGCTGCCTTGTTGTCGACGTACAGCACTGGAGGAGAACGAGGCCGCTCTCCGAGGTCGGTCAGCAGGTAGGTGAGCCAGCGTAGCTCCTGGGCAGCCATGGCTGTGGCGTAGATCTCAGCCTCACAACTGGAGCTGAGAACAGAAGAAGAGCGTGTAGAACGCCAAGAAACAGAGCCAGAGCCAAGGCTGAAGGTGTAACCCTGAGACGACCGCTGCGTAGCCTGGTCGTCAGCCCAAGAAGCGTCTGAGTGTCCAGTGAGGACAACGTCGCGCCTTCCTCCAAGCCCCATGCCCGACGTACTGCACAAGTAGCGCAACACTCTCTTAGCAGCATCCATGTGCTCCTTCCGGTGACGGCCAAGAGCGACATAGCGTGCTAGGATGCTAAGAGGGTATGCAAGGTCAGGTCGAGTGCAGGTCATCAGGTACATGAGGCAGCCCACAAGCTCTGGATACGGGCCACTCGGCTCTACGGACTCATCCGAAGGCAGAGCTGAGAGCGAGTGACCGGTAGGCAGAGGAGTGGGCTGAGGCGAGGAGTACGTGAAGCGGAAGCGCTGAAGGACCTGCTGCACCATGTGTGACTGAGTCAAGGTGATGGTGCGCTGTGCTCTGTCCCGGGTGATCCGCAAGCCAAGATAGCTTGTCAGCTCACCCAGGTCTGTGCACGTGTGTCTCTTCTGCAGCTCCGACTTCACGTGGGCGAGTGCCTCAGTGTCAGCAGTAGCAAAGACCAAGTCGTCGACGTACACGAGAACGTAGAACGGCGGCAGAGTGGTGTCGGTGCGTAGAAACAGCGACGGGTCAGCAGTAGAAGGAGCAAACCCAAGAGCCGCAAGCGTAGTCCTCAGTGTGTCGTGCCACTCACGGGGTGCCTGGCGGAGACCGTAGACTGGCCGCCGGAGGCTCCACTGGGTACCAGGAGGGAACGACCCAGTGAAGCCAGGTGGGCGGCGCAGCCAGATCTCCTCGTGCAGGCTGCCCTGTAGGAACGCAGTGCTGAAGTCAAGAGAGTGGAGCTCGTAGTCACGCTGAGCAGCGACGTGCAGCAG
The DNA here is from genome assembly GCA_947471745.1 of Closterium sp. Naga37s-1. Classification (NCBI taxonomy): domain Eukaryota; kingdom Viridiplantae; phylum Streptophyta; class Zygnematophyceae; order Desmidiales; family Closteriaceae; genus Closterium; species Closterium sp. Naga37s-1. The sequence continues at coordinate 2,664,691 of CANJKZ010000203.1, read as the reverse complement.
AACACGAAGAGTGGTCATCTTCGGGGTCGGGGAGAAGGTCTGGAAGAAGTCAACTCCCTCTCGCTGACTGAAGCCTCGAGCAACGTAACGCGCCTTGAAGACAGGCGGAGAACCCGGCGGCCGCTTCACCCTGAAAATCCACATGCCACTGACGATGTTCGCCCTAGGTGGGGGAACCTCGTCGACGTACGTGCCTGTGGACTTCCAGGATGCCATCTCTGCGTCCATGGCTGTCTGCCACTGAGAGGAGTAGAGACCCTCCATCGCCTCTGCGTAAGAGCGTGGGGTCGGGATGTCTGGTGCATCCGGGTCTCCCTCAGGGGCAACTAGCATGGACACGAGATGAGGCAAAGCAGCAGCAAAGCACTCAAACTCCTCATGTCTGTCCTCAAGGACGTCCGTGCCAAGAGCACACTCACCCCCGACGGACGGAGGACAGACTGACTCAGACTCAGCAACAAGGCTAGCGGCGTAGTCTAGACGACAGGCGGCAGCAAAGTCAACAAGCTCAGCGACTAGAGCAGACGCAGCAGAGGACTCAAAGGAAGGGTCAGTGACAACAGTGGCAAGGAGACGCGTGACAGTAGGACTGGCAGCACGAAGAGAGTCAGACTCCGGGTCAGCAAGAGCAGGAAGAGAGGACGCAGGAGGAGACGGCAGAGGGACACGCTGTGGAGCAGTGGAAGGACGGTAGTGAGTGCCAGGGACAGGAGGAGGTCGCTCACGTGGAGCACGACGACGAGCGCGGACAGCGCGGACAGGCGACTCTGGACGCGACTCAGACGACTCTGGACGAGACTCAGGCGACGGAGGACGAGACTCAGGCTCACGACGCTCCGTAAGACCTCCAGTCGGCTCAGCGTAAGGAGAAGGACCAGGCAGGGGAGCGGCTGGCTGTAACTGTGACTGCGACTGGACAGGCGGTGGACTCAGTAGGGGAGGAGTAGGACCAGGAGAGGGCGGGAGGCCAAGAACCTGCTGAAGGAGCGGAACGTAGTACGGCCGTGGCCGCTCAGCACCTCCAGCTCCAAACTCCTCAGCAGGCCCAGTCCCAGCAGCTCCAGCAGCACCGCCAGCAGCAGTAGGGTCCCGAACAGCTCCAGCACCAGTAGCACCTCCAGCAGCGCCAGCAGCACCACCAGCAGTAGCAGCACCTCCAGCAGCTCCAGCAGCACCAGTACCAGCAGCACCTCCAGCAGCGCCAGCAGCGCCGCCAGCAGCAGTAGTACCTCCAGCAGCTCCAGCAGCTCCAGCACCAGCAGCACCTCCCGCAGCGCCAGCAGCACCGCCAGCAGCAGCAGCACCTCCAGTAGCTCCAGCAGCACCAGCACCAGCAGCACCTCCAGCAGCGCCAGCAGCACCAGCACCAACAGCACCTCCAGCAGCAGCAGCACCTCCAGTAGTAGGAGAACCAGGGTCCACGACACTGGGAGCGCCACTCCTGAGACTGCAGCGCCGAGCGTACCACTCTCGGAGCCGCTGGGGAGAGGGCAGCTCCCGCCTAGGAGGGGAAGCACGAGTACCAACTCCAGCAACACTCCGAGCTCCAGAAGCACCCCTCCTGAGGCTGCAGTACTGTAAGTACCACTCACGCAGCTGCTGCGAGGAGAGGGCTCCTCCAGGTGTAGCACGCTCAGTCTCAGCACCCGCAGGCTCAGTACCCTCAGACGTAGCACTCCCAGGCTCAGCACCCCCAGACTCAGCACCCGCAGGCTCCGCACCCCCAGGCTCAGCACCCCCAGACTCAGCACCCCCAGACTCCGCACCCCCAGGCTCCGCACCCCCAGGCTCCGCACCCCCAGGCTCCGCACGCTCAGGCTCAGCACCCCTAGCAGGACGAGAGTCGACAGCTACCTCGACAGGCTCAACCGGGTCTACCTGGGACACACCTGAGGGAGCAGCACCCTGAGGGGGGAGGGGGTCTACTACAGCAGCACCTGGCGCGAGGAAGAGAGGCGGGGGGGGGAGCGGGGCAGTGCGGTAGGGGAAGAGGCGGTAGTAGGGCACCGACTCGTCAAATGTGACGTCCTGAGAGGGCAGGACACGGCGCGAGGTGGCGTGGTAAAACTGCCAACCAGACGCGTCCGGGACAAAGCCAAGGAAGACACAAGGAACAGCGCGGGAGGAGAGCTTGTCCGCGGACGTGTCGCGAACAAAAGCTCGAGATCCCCAGACCCGAAAACGCGATGCATCGCCAGCCTCTCCCGTCCAACGCAGTGACGGCGAAGTCTCCGGAACGGAGACACGGGGCCAGAGGTTGAGCTGATGCGCAGCGTATCGGACCGCAAACGGCCACAGAAAATGGGGGGCAGCCGCATGGATCAAGGAGGTACGAGCGACCTCCATGACCAAACCAATGCGGCGCTCAGCAACCCCATTCTGCTGTGGAGAGGCCGGAAGCGTGAACGACTGGCGGATGCCGTGCTCCGCACAGTAGGTCGCCAAGAGGTCGGAGGAGAACTCACCACCTCTGTCGGAGTGCAGACGCAGGACAGGAAAGTCCGAGTGGAACCGCTCACTGAGCTGGAGACGAGAAGCGCGGATCCAAGGGATCAAAACATCAGGGACCTCACCCTTGGTGCGCAAGGGGAAGACCGTGGTGTAGCGCGAGTAGTCGTCAACAACGATCAGGAAGTACCTCTCCTGACCCTGTCCACGGACGCGGGCTGGGCCCCACACGTCCATGTGGAGCGTCTGCAAGGGAGCAGTCGTCGGGGGAAACGAGGAGGAGTGAGGAGCGGCGCGCTGCCGCCCCTCGATACAGGGAAGGCAGGGAGGAGCAGGCGAGGGTGGGAGTGGAGGGAGAACCCTGGGAAGACCAGAGACAAGGTACCGTTTGTGCATGGCACGAAGGCGCTGCACTGACGGGTGACCAAGGCGGTGGTGCCAGAGGACAGTCTCGTGTGCCAGGGAGCGACACGAGCAGGGGGCAGACAGCTGACCTGACGCAGATGCAGACGCAGCTACCTGAGGGGACTCAGTGGTCAGTGTGTATAGGTCCAACCCCGGCTGCCGAGTGAAGGTAGCCAGGTGGCGGCTCGTCCGAGCGCACGTGCAGTGTGTCACGCGCTCGTAGGCAGGGGTAAACTGGTGGACACCCCCGTCCTGGAGCGCACTACCCGCCACCAAGTTCGTAGAGAACGAGGGGAGGTAGAGACCTGACAGTGTGCCCGACGGAACCGCAGGACAAGGGAGGACAGTGGAGGAGGTCGCAACGACCGGACCCCCAGAGGGGTCAGCGAGGGAGACTGCAACTGGCCGAGCAAGCTGCTCAAGGGCAGTGCGGTCACGAAAGAAACAGCGAGAAGCACCTGAGTCCAGTGTGAAGGTGTGCAGTGCCTCAGTAGACCCAGTACCAGGGGGCGCAGACTCACGAGCACCGAGAGCAACAGCCTCACCAGCACCTGGGGCAGCAGACACGCAAGTACCTAGTGCGGCAGCCTCACCAGTACCTAGGGCAACAGACGCACTAGCACCTAGAGCGGCAGCATCACTGGGTCGAATGCCCGGGTCGGGCGGAACACACAAGTACTGATCACCCTCTCCACTAGTAGACAAGACATACATGGCAGTGAGAATAGCATCAAAGTCAAGAGCATAGATATCAATGTTCTTCCTCATCAGATCAGCCCAGCGGGGCAGCTCAGTGGCACCAGGGAACTGAGTGCGCCAGGCGTCGTCGAGGCGGGAGAAGCAGCGCTGCGTGGTGTGCGCCCTCCCACACGTCTGACCAGTGCGGTCACCTGTGCGGATGACGTACGTGCAGCTAAGGCCACCCCCCCCCCCCCGTGCTGAGAGTACCACTCACGAAGTTCCTGGGGCGACAGAGTGTGCTGTTGGCGCTGGCCACCACCAGCGCCTCCACGACCTCCACCGCCGCCGCCACCACCACGACCACCACCGCACCTGCCGCCACCGCGTCCACCGCCGCCCCCACCACCGCCCCCACCTCCTCCGCCGCTGCCGCCACCACCCCCGCTGCTGCCACTAGCCCCTCCAGCCCCGCCACCACCCCCACCGCCTCCACCTCCCCCACCACCGCCGCCCCCGCCATCACCACCACCTCCCTTGCCCCCTTTGCCCTTACCGCTGCGGCGCCCACTCGAAGTGGACGCAGTCCCGACCTGCTCAGCACCGAGGAGGTCGACAGCAGCAGCAGAGGCGACAGAGGGGAGAAGGGGGGAAGGGGAACACCCCTCGAAGAACGGGGTGCGGGGGTCGCCACGAGAGGTACCTACAGCGACTATGCTAGCCTCAGCTGCAAGCAGTTCCTTCTCGAGGAGGGCAATGGTGAGCTCAGTGGGGCAGCGAGCTAGGAAGTGGTCCCTGACTGCACGCAGAGTGTCAGGGAGACGGGTGACTAGGTGGTAGAGAGTGAGCCACAGTGGGGGGGGGTTCTTGTCAAGGAACTCAGCGGGCATAGCGGCACGGAAGCGGGCCTCACTAGTGCGGATGTGCGTGATGAGGCAAGCGACTGTGGAGAAAGAGGACAGGTCGGGGAACAGGTAGGGGAGCGAGAGACGGCCTAGTGCGGCAGAGGCAGGTGAGGAGTAGCGGGCAACGACAGCAGTGTACAGTGCCTGTGCAGTCTTGTGCTGGCCAAAGTGCTCGCGCTCATCTATCGGCAGGGAGTTGCGAATAGCAAAGCGAGCGTGGGCGTCACGAATCTGCCACTGTGAGCGGGCAGTGCTGTCAGCAGTAGCAGCAGGGGCAGCAGCATGGCCTAAGGCATGATCGTACAGCGAGATATCCTCCTTGGCAGTGAGCTATAGGAAGAGGTGCAGGTCATCGAGCCAGGTGTCAAACTTCACTGGGCGGCCCTCAGCATCGAAAGCTAGCACAGCAGGGCTAGCCATAGTCACAGTAGGAGCAGTAGTGACAGTAGCAGTGACTGAAGTAGGAGCGCGGCTCGGTAGGCGGCGCGGCTCGGTAGGGCGGCGTGGCTCAGTAGGGCGGCGCGGCTCGGGCCGGGTGACGCGGTTCGGTGGGGCGGCTCGGCTCGGCTAGGCAGCAGCTACTCGAGGTGGGGCACCCGAGGGCGTGCAGGGCAGAGAGGGGCCGGTCCGCATGGGGCACGAGGTGGCGGGCTAGCGAGGGCGGGGCCGGATCGCACTAGGCACGCGAGGGCGGGCTAGCTGGGCGGGGCCGGTACGCGAGGGGCACGCAAGGGCGCGCGGGTGGGTGTGGGCCGGTCGCACGGGGCACGCAAGGGCGCGCGCTAAGGGGCGGGGCCGGTCCGTAAGGGGCGCGCAAGGGCGCGCGGGGCAGCGAGCACGCGGGGCCGCACGGGGCACGCAAGGGCGCGCGGGGCAGGCGACGCGCGGGGTGCCGCGCGGGTCGCACGCTAGGGCGTACGAGGTGGGCGGGGCCGATCGCATGGGGCACGCTAGGGCGTGCAGGCTAGGCGGGGCCGATCGCGAGAGGGAGGGAGAGAGAGGAGGGCGCTCGAGGGCGCGACTAGGCGAGGCGCGCTAGGGCGCGACTAGGCGAAAACGGTGGGCCCATCGTTCGGTCCTAGGTAACGACCTAGGCTCGTAATACCATGTTACAAACTAAGAGTGAACGAGAATGGTTGACTAGAAGGGAATTGTGAGTACAAGTACCACAAACCTAGAGTAGTGTACCCCCTAGAAGGCTAACCCACTATAGCCTACACAAATATAAAAAGTACAATGTTTGACACGCACGCCCAAGCTCAGCACCCCCAGACCCGGCACCCGCAGGCTCAGCACCCCTAGCAGCACCAGAGTCAATAGCTACCTCGACAGGCTCGACTGCGTCTACCTGGGACACACCTGAGGGGGCAGGACCCTGAGGGGGAGGGGGTCTACCGGGGGAGGGCCTGGCGTGAGGAAGAGCGGCGGGGGGGGGAGGTGGGCAGTGCGGTAGGGGAAGAGACGGTAGTAAGGAACCGACTCGTCTTGAGAGGACAGAACACGGCGCGAGGTGGGGTGGTAAAACTGCCAACCAGGCGCGTCAGGGGGGAAGCCAAGGAAGACGCAGGGAACAGCACGAGAGGACAGCTTGTCCGCAGACATGTCGCGGACGAAAGCTCGAGATCCCCAGACACGGAACGCATACGCATCGCCAACCTTCCCCGTCCACCGCATAGTAGGTGTGGTCTCCGGCACGGAGACCCGGGGCTGGAGGTTGATATGATGCGCCGCGTACTGAACCGCGAACGGCCACAGAAAATGGGGAGTAGCCGCATGGATCATGGACGTACGAGCGACGTCTATGACCATGCCAATGCGGCGCTCAGCAATCCCATTTTGTCGTGGAGAGGCCGGAAGCGTGAACGTCTGGCGGATGCCCTCCGCACGACAGAAGGCTTGCAGAAGGTCGGAAGAAAACTCTCCACCTCTGTCGGAGTGCAGACGCAGAACAGGAAGGTCCGAGCCGAAACTCTCGCGGAGCTGACGACGGGCAGCGCGGATCCAGTCGATCAGCACCTCAGTGACCTCACCCTTGCGGCGCAAGGGGAAGACTGTGGTGTAACACGAGTAGTCGTCAACGACCAGCAGAAAGTAGCGCTCGTGACCCTGTCCACGGACGCGGGCTGGGCCCCACACGTCCATGTGAAGAGTCTGCAACGGAGCCTCCGTGGGAGGAAACTCGGAGGAGTGAGGGGCGGCGCGCTTCCGCCCCTCGACGCAAGGAACGCAGGTAGGGGCAGGTCCCGGGGGGAGGGGAGGGAGAGACCGGGGAAGACCAGTGACAAGGACACGGGAGGCCATGCCTCGGAGACGAGGCAGGGAGGGGTGACCAAGGCGGTGGTGCCAGAGGAGAGTCTGGTGAGACAGGAGGCGACACGAGCAGAGGGCAGACTCAGGACCAGACCGGGACGCTGCAGCAAACACCTGACCCGACGCAGCTACCTGACCAGACTCGGCAACCGGAGGAGACACGGTAGACAGGGTGTACAGGCTCGACTCAGGCTGACGAGTGAACGTGGCCAGGTGACGGCCCGTCCGAGTACATGAACAGTGGGTCACCCGCTGACCTCCAGGAGTGAACTGGTCAACCCAGGCGTCCTGAAGGTCAGCTCCACTCACCAAGTTCGTGGAGAACGAGGGGAGGTGGAGGCCAGACAGAGAGCCGGGACCGCCGGACACGGCAGGACCATGGAGGAGTGCGCAAGGACTGGACCCCTAGATGGGTCAGCCAAAGAGACTGCCACCGGCCGACTGAGCGGCGAGAGTGTGGTGCAGTCGCGAAAGAAGGAGCGGGAAGCACCCGAGTCAAGGGTGAAAGTGTGTAAGCCTGAGCCGACACGGTACCTGAGAGAGAAGACTCACCAGTACCTGGGGCAGCAGACTCACCAGCACCTGGAGCAACAGACTCACTAGCACCTAGAGCAGCAGCCTCAATGCCCGGGTCGGGCGGAACACACAGGTAACAGTCACCCTCAGCACTAATAGACACAGCATACATAGCAGCAAGGATAGCATCATAATCAAGATCAAAGATATCAACCCCCGACTTAAGCAGATCACCCCAGCGAGGGATCTCAGAGGAGTCGGGAAACTGCGTACGCCAAGCGTCAGTCAGGCGGCCAAAGCAGCGTAGTGTGGCGTGCGGTCCTCCACACGTCTCCCCACTGCGGTCGCCGGTGCGGAGAACGTAAGTGCAGGGACCAGCACCCCAAGACCTCCCACGCCCAGCGTACCACTCACGAAGCTGCTGGGGCGACAGGGTCTCACGAGGGCGCTGCTGCTGCTGGCGCTGTCCACCGCCAAAGCCTCCCCGCTGCACAGCGCCACCTCGACCAGCACCTCTGCCGCCGCCACCTCCACCCCCACTGCCGCTGCCTCCGCCGCCTCCACCTCCACTGCCGCCACCGAAGCCCCCACTCCCGCCACCACCCCCACCTGCACCCCCACCCCCTCCGCCGCCTCCACCGCCACCACCGCCGCCCCCGCCGTCTCCTCCAGCACCCTTGCCCCCCTTGCTCCTGCCGTTGCGGCGCCTCCCACTAGGAGCAGACGCAGCGCCGACCGACTCGGTGCCAACGAGGTCGACAGTAGCAGTAGAGGCAACAGAAGGCAAAAGGGGAACGGGGGAGCACCCCTCAAAGAAGGGGGCACGAGGGTCACCACGAGAGGCTCCTACAGCGACTATATTCTTCTCGGCTGCTAGGAGGCGCTCCTCGAGGAGGTAAACGGTGAGTGTGGTGGTGCAAAGGGAGAGGAAGTGGTCCCTGACCGAGCGAAGGGAGTCAGGGAGCCGGTTGACAAGGTAGTAGAGAGTGATGTACATTGGGGGGGGTTCGCGGCGCAGAACTCGGCAGGAAGCGCAGCGCGGTAGCGGGTGTCACTAGTGCGGAGGTGCGTAATGAGGTCAGCAACTGTGGCAAAAGCGGCTAGGTCAGTGAACAGGTACAGCAGCATGAGGCGGCTAAGGGCAGCAGTGGCAGGGGAGGAGTAGCGCGCAACAACAGCGTCGTACAGAGTCCTAGCGGTCTTGTACTGGCTAAAGTTTGCGCGCTCAGCAGACGGCAGGTGACTACGAATAGCAAGACGGGCAGCAGCATCACGTGTGGTCCACTGCGAGCGAACAGTACTGTCAGCATCAGCAGTAGGTGCAGCAGAGGCGCCATACGTGAGATAAAAAGGCGAGACTCCGTCCTTGCTATCGCACTGCAGAAACAGCTGCAGATCATCGACCCAGACCTCAAAATCGACCGCTCGACCCTCAGCATCGAAGTTAAGGACATTAGGGCTAGCCATGACTGTAGGGGCAGCAGCAGTAGGCTAGCAGCAGCAGTAGCAGCAGGAGCAGCGCGACTTGCAGGGGCGGCGTGGCTCGGTAGGGCGGTGCGGGTGCGGCGGTGTTCTTACCAGTGGCGGGAGGGGAGAGGCCGCGACTGGTGGGGCAGGGCCGTGGCGCACCAGCAGGGTAAGGGCCGCGACGAGGCGGCAGGGCAGGGCCGCGGCTCGGCGGCAGGACAGGGCCGCGGCTCGGCGGCAGGTCAGGGCCGCGTCAGGGCACTAGGGCAGGGCCGCGACGGCGGGGCCGCAGCGGCGACGGCAGCTGGAGGCGCGACGGCGGCAGCAGGGGCGGGCGACGGCTGCTGCTGCAGGGTAGGGCCCGCGACGAAGGGGCGGGCAGGGCCGCGTCGAAGGGGCGGGCAGGGCCGCGTCGAAGGGGCGGGCAGGGCCGCGTAAGGGCGGCAGGGTGGGCCTCTAAGGGCCGTGACGTCAGGGCAGGCCGCTAAGGGCGGCCGTAGGGCACAGCCCGAGGCGCGCTTCGAGCAGGGCAGGAAAAAAAAGTTTTCAGGTGGTGGGCCCTTAAAAAAAAAAACGGTCCCACTAGGGAGCCCGCTCTATACCATGTGAGAATTGAACGAGGAATAAATGAACTAGGAAACAGGTGGGTACAAATATGCAAACCTAAAAGTGTTGTACCCCATATTGTCAACCCCACTACAGCCTACAATATGGTTCTGACAGGTGGGGAATGGCATAATTTAAAGGAAATGGGAATACATATGGTATTCGCTGTATTTGTACATAGAGAATAATGTGTCGGCCGGTAAGGTCAGTATAAACGCTTGTGTGAAGGTACAAGGCGGAGCTGGAACTCTGAAATCTTCCAAACTATGTTGATTGCAAAGGTTATAACCAAGTGTTGTTGAAGTAGAAGGCCTAATCTAGTGAACTGGCAAGAATATGGTACTAACTGCATCTCTACAAACATAAGCAATGCGATGCTCGGTTCGGTCGGTATGCGCGCCTGTAGTGCAGGTACTATGTACGAGTGGAATGTCTATATATGTCAAATTACATAGATCCGATAGGTTAAAACATGGTAGGGGGGTAGGGAATAGTATCATTTAAAGGAAATCGGAATACATATGGTATTTACTGTATTTGTATAGAGAGAATATTGCGTCGGCCGGTAAGGTCAGTATGCACGCTTGTGTGTAGGTACAAGGCGGAACTGGAACTCTGAAATCTCCCAAACTATATGGATTGAAATTGTTATAACCTTTTGTTGTTGAAGTAGAAGGCCTAATCTAGTGGACTGGCAAGAATATGGCACTAACTGCATCTCTACAAACATACGTAATGCGCTGGTCAGTTTGGTCGGTATGCGCGCCTGTAGTGCAGGTACCATGTACGGCTGGAATGTCTATATATGTCAAATTACATTGATTCGATAGGTTAAAACATAATGGGGGGGTGAGGAATGGTATAACTTAAAGGAAATGGGAATACATATGATATTCGCTGTATTTGTACAGAGAGAATAATGCGTCGGCCGGTAAGGTCAGTATAAACGCTTGTGTGAAGGTACAAGGCGGAGCTGGAACTCTGAAATCTTCCAAACTATGTGGATTGGAAATGTTATATCCAAGTGTTGTTGAAGTAGAAGGCCTAATCTAGTGGACTGGCAAGAATATGGCACTAACTGCATCTCTACAAACATACGTAATGCGCTGGTCAGTTTGGTCGGTATGCGCGCCTGTAGTGCAAGTACAATGTACGACTAGAATGTCTATATGTGCCAAATTACATAGATCCAATAGGTTAAAACATGGGAGGGTGGTGGGGAATGGTATGTTAAAAAAGGATGGGACTGCGTATGGTATTCACTGTATTTGTACAGAGAGAATAATGCATCTGCCGGTAAGGTTAGTACCTGTATGCACACTTGTGTGTAGGTACAAGGCGGAACTGGAACTCTGAAATCTCCCAAATTATGTGGAGCAGAAAGGTTCGAACCTAGTGCTGTTGAACTAGAAGGCATAATCTAGTGGACTGGCAAGAATATGGCACTAATTGCATCTCCACAAACATACGTAATGCGCCGGTCAGTTTGGTCGGTATGCGCGCCTGTAGTGCAGATACCATGTATGGCTGGAATGTCTATATCTGCCAAATTACATACATCCGATAGGTTAAAACATGGTAGGGGGGTGCGGAATGGTATAATTGAAAAGAAATGAGAATACATATGGTATTCAATGTATTTGTACAGAGAGAATAATGCGTTGGCTGGTAAGGTCAGTATGCACGCTTGTGTGTAGGTACAAGGCGGGACTGAAACTCTGAAATCTCCCAAATTTTGTGGAACGGAAATGTTAGAATCTAGTGCTGTTGAAGTAGAAGGCATAATCTAGTGGACTGGCAAGAATATGATACTAATTGCATCTGTACAAACATAAGTAATGCGCTGGTCAGTTTGGTCCGTATGCGCGCCTGTAGTGCAGGTACCATGTACGACTGAAATTTCTATATATGTCAAATTACATAGATCCGATGGTAAGTTTAAACATGGTAAGGGGGTGGGGAATGGTATCATTTAAAGGAAATGGAAATACATATGGTATTCGCTATTTTTTTACAGAGAGAATAATGCGTCGGCCGGTAAGGTCAGTATGCGCGCTTGTGTGTAGGTACAAAGCGGAGATGAAACTCTGAAATCTCCCGAACTATGTTGATCGGAAATGCTATAACCAATTGTTAATGAAGTATAAGGCCTAATCTAATGGACTGGGAAGAATATGGCGCTACCTGTATCTTTACAAACATACGTATTGCGCTGGTCAGTTTGGTCAATATGCACGCATGTAGTGCAGGTACCATGTACGACTGGAATGTCTATATCTGCCAAATTACATAGATCCGATAGGTCAAAACATGGTAGGGGGGTGGGGAATGGTATAATTTAAAGGAAATGGGAATACATATGGTATTCAATGTATTTGTACAGAGAGAATAATGCGTCGCCCGGTAAGGTCAGTATGCACGCTTGTGTGTAGGTACAAGGCGGAACTGGAACCCTGAAATCTCCCAAATTATGTGGATCGGAAAGGTTATAACCTAGTGTTGTTGAAGTAGAAGGCCTAATCTAGTGGACTGGCAAGAATATGGCACTAACTGTATCTCTACACCCATACGTAATGCGCTGGTCAGTTTGGTCGGTATGCGCGCTTGTAGTGCAGGTACCATGTATGGCTGGAATGTCTATATCTGCCAAATTAAATAGATCCGATAGGTTAAAACATGGTAGGGGGATGGGGAATGGTTTAATTTAAAGGAATGGGAATACATATGGTATTCGTTGTATTTGTACAGAAAGAATAATGCGTCTGCCGGTAAGGTTAGTACCCGTATGCACACTTGTGTGTAGGTACAAGGCGGAACTGGAACTCTGAAATCTACCAAACTATGTGGATCGGAAATGTTATAACCTAGTGTTGTTGAATTAGAAGGCCTAATCTAGTGGACTGGCAAGAATATGGCACTAACTGCATGTCTACAAACATTCGTAATGAGCTGGTCAGTTTGGTCGGTATGCGCGCCTGTAGTGTAGCCAGATCTTCTCGTAGACCACCACTGCCTCCACCACCTCCACCACCACCACTACCACCACCACCACCAACACCACCAACCTTCCCCCCTCTCCTACATCCCTTGCCTCGTTTCTTCCCACTAGCGACAGAAACGGCTGTTGTCTCCTCAGAACCAGACAACGCAGCAGTGGCAAGAGAAGCGGTGAACGTGGGAAGCTGAGGTGCAGTGCAACCGTCAAAGAGACGGGGAGGCACCACAGCAGTGGTAGCGGCAACAGTATGGAGGTTGCTCTCGATCTTAGTGAGGGTAGACTCAAGAAGATCGATGGTGAGCTCAGTGGGGTGCTTCAGGAGAAGCATGTCGCGGGCAGAGGAGAGGCGGTCAGGGAGGCGAGTGACTAACCAGTAGAGGGTAAGCCATATAGGCGGTGGGGCAAATTTGAGTTGTTCCTCAGTGCAGGCAGCACGAAAGCTAGTGTCAAGAGAGCGGAGGTGGGTGACAAGATCGGATACCGTCTCGAACGAGCCAAGGTCAGGAAAAACAAAAGGCATATGGAGGCGGCTGAGAGAGGTAGAGGAAGGGGTGCGATAGTGAGCAAGAATAGCGTCGTACAAGTCCCTTGCCGAGTCACACTGTGATAAGTGGACTGCCTCAGTTGGCGGAAGAAGGTCGATGAGGGCGTTGCAAGTATCGGCATCACGAGACTCCCAGACGTCACGCGCTAAGAACAGCCTATCGTACTCAGCCTGCTGATCAGCAGTGGGTGGAGGCACAGTAGGTAGGGAACTATGGCGCGGAGGGGTCTGGATTGTGCCACTCGCGTGAGCAAAGAGGTTGGCGCCATCCTGACGTAGGCTCCTAAGGTGGCGTTGGGCATGGGTAAGCCACGTGTTGAACTCGGTCGGACGACCCTCAGCGTCGAAACGTAGGACTCGAGAGGATGCCATGCTAGGCACTAGGAGCGAACGGAACTGAGACACGCCAAGGTGGTTATATGAGAGGTACTAGGCGGGGAGCGATAGGCCGTACGAGACACGAGCACTAAACGTCGAGAGGAGAGTCGACTGCGGCTGCCAGCCGCCGCTAGGAACGCCTATGGTAGTAGGTTGATGGTAGATAGCATGTACGAGTGGGTTGGAGTACGGTCTAGCATGGTCGGGTACGGTCGAGTGCGGTGGAGAGCGGTCAAACATGGTAGGGTAAAGACTAGTGCGGTAGGGAGCGGGGTGGACTGTCAAGGTACGAGCAGTCGCTACTGCTGCTGTACGCGCGACTCCTAGTGCGCGGGTAGCTGTGTGCGTAACTCTTGCTGCTGCGCGCACGGATCCTGTTGCGTATGCAGCTGTGCGTGCACGTACAGCTGCTGCGCGCGTTTGCTCACGCGTAGTGGCGTGCGTGCGGCCTCGCGCGCTGGCGGCAGGGCAGGGTGCAGCATGGGACGGGGCCGGGCGCTGGCAGAGCGGACAGGGCGCGCGGCGGCGGTTTCAGGGCGCGCGGCGGCGGTTTCAGGGCGCGCGGCGGCGGTTTCAGGGCGCGCGGCGGCGGTTTCAGGGCGCGCGGCGGTGGCTGCTGTGCGTGCGGCGCATGCCGTGCGTGCGCGCGGGGCCGTACGTGCGTGCGAGGCTGCTGCGGAGCGCGCGCACTAGGCTCTGCCGTGCGTGCGTGCTGCTGTGCGCATGCGCGCGGGTCGTATAGGAAGGGCAGAGCGAGGAGCATGGGGTAGCGCGGGAAGCGTAAGGCAGCGCGGAACGATGCGATTTAAGGCGTCACGGAGCGGAACGAGGCGTCACGGGGCGACACGAGGCTAGGACCTAGGAACGACCTAGCTAATACCATCTCATAATCTAAGAAGCTAAGGAAGTAAGTTAGGTAGGAGAGTATGATGTTAATAGGAAGCATAGGGCACAAGATGTTGTCAGAATGTTATATTTGTCTAGCCTGCAGTGGGGTACTCTATAGCGAGTACAGCCCAATCTAGGGTTTCCTATATGTACTCAACTGCTTGCTAGTGCAACCCCTCCTTTCTTCATTCTCACTTTCTACTGCTAGTTCTGACATGCTATCAGAGCAGGTCGATCCCCTTGGGTCGATCCTGTGGGTGGGCCCACCACCTAACGCTTCCGCTGCTCTACTTCCTGTCGTGCGCCTCGGGCGCGCGACGACTTCTTCCTGCCGCGCGCGGAGCGCGCGGCGAATTTTTTTTCTGGCGTTTTTCATCCCGCCGTGCGCTCGGGGCGCGCGGCGGTTTTCTGCCCGCCGACCGCCTCGTGGCGCGCGGCGGTTTTCTGCATGGCGCGCCCCCCCCCCCCGTCGACCGTCGCGTCGCCCCCGGGGACCAGCGCGCGCCCCCCGTCGACCCTCGCGTCGCCTCAGGGGACCCGCGCGCACCCCCCCACCGTCGGATCGCGCGCTGCCCCGCTGGACCCGCGCGCCGCCCTGCGGGATCCGCGCGCTGCCCCCCCGTCGACCCTCGCGTCGCCCCCGGGGACCCGCGCGCTGCCCCGCTGGACCCGCGCGCCGCCCCTGGAACCGCGCACGACCCCCGCTGCCCCGTCGCGGCGCCTTGGGGAGCCGCGCGCGGCCCCCCCCCCGCTGTCCCATGGTGGCGCCCTGGGGGCCGCGCGCCGTCCCCTCGAGCCGTCCCCCGCGCTCGTGCCCCGTGCCACCCGTTTTAGGGTTTGGGGGTGGCGAGTGCGGGGGTGGCGGTTCTGGGGGTGACGGGTGTGTGAACCGTCCCCTACTCCTCCTCCTCCGTCTCCCACTGCTGCAGCTGCCGCTGAGGGGGGTGGGTGTGTGGGAGCCGAGGGTTTAGGGTTTAAGGGGGGTACCGTGGGAGTGGAGCTAGGGTTTCAGCAGGGGGTGTGTGAGAGGGGTGTGGGACGGTCGGGGGAGGTTGAGCGGAGGCTGCTGTCTTGTCGTCCGCAGCGCCTGTAGTCCGGGGCGCACTGTCCTGGTAGCCCAGAGAGTCTGCTGCGCCTGTCGCCCGTGGGTCCGTTGCTCCTGTAGCTCCTCGTAGCCCGTGAGCCAGTTACTCCAGTAGTCCGGGGCGCACTGCCCCGGTAGCCACTGTGCCAGCAGCTCCTGTTGCCCGTGTGTCTGCAGCTTCAGCCTCCGTCTCTCATCTTCTCTCCTCTCACAGTCCCTCCTCCTCCTCACTTGCCCGCTGTGATTACCTCCAGCTTTGCTTCTTATTGTGAACTCCTGCTATACCTGCTCATTGTGCTGATTACACCCCACTTTGGCTATGGGGGTGTGTCAGAATGTTGTATTTGTCTAGCCTGCAGCATGTACCCTCTAAGAACTACCCCAGTGCGGCTTATCAAAATAATATAAACATTTGACATGCAGGTACCATGTACGGCTGGAATGTCTATATCTTCCAAATTACATAGATCCGATAGGTTAAAACATGGTAGGAGGGTGGGGAATGGTATCATTTAAAGGAAATGGGAATACATATGGTATTCACTGTATTTGTACAGAGAGAATAATGCCGTTCGATTTATCCAAGGGTCACAAGAGCACAACCGCGTTTGGGAGAGTTCGTCACAAGATGCAAGCTAGGTTAGTGTAAAGTTGGATATATATCGCCTTAAAACACACAAGACAAAGAACCTATAAGAACTCAATGAGTGTGCTCTTTATGGACCTACCCTATACTTTAGTCAGGTGGTCTAAAGCTTGCCAAGCCACAATGCCAAGGGGAATTGTGCAGCACCCATGGCGAGGAGCATGTACCGGTGTCGCGACGAGTCACGGTCGTAGTGCCGGGTCTCCGCAAACATCACCCGCTTCATTGTCTTCACAAGAAACATTGCCATGCACAAGCTGCAGCAAATTCAAACAAAAAAAAATGTCATAATACAATCATTTTACTCCTCCCTACACAAACAGCACATTGGTGATGCAGCATCCACATGAAGGGCGTGAAGAAACCTTCTGTAGCCGAAAACGCTTCTTCTCTGATAAGCCAGCTGGCCCTCGACCACTCACCTTGTCCAAATCAGAACCGGAAAGTAGGCCATCCGCCAGACGACCCAAGAAAGATTTGTCAGAGAGATGCCAACAAACATGTAGCCAGCGTATGCCACAAGATCGAGCAACGGCGCATCGCCTGATGCCAACGAGTAGAGTATCGTTCGAAGCAGCAGCACCTCCAAAAACCATCCGATTAATCCCTTGCCAACACGTGCATTCACAAATGCTGGAGCGAACCTGCATGCCGCAAAAAGATAAAATCACCCTTTGAATCGAGGAAGGCATTCGCAGCAACACCAGTAAGTGCTCCAATGCTTCTATCCAGAAATCCTCGCCCCACACCCACTTGTGTGGCATGCAACCTTCCTGACCCTCCCACTCCAAAATAACAAGCCACCGACCACTCTGACCTGTCAACCCCTACACCTGACCCATGAACTCCAACATCTCACCCATCAAATCCAACACCTCTTCCTCACTCAAACTCCCTACCTTCCAAGCAGCCCCGCGGAGAGTCCAGCGAGCACCACGTAGGTGGCGAAGGCCATGGCAGGTCCGGCCACCTGCCCCGCCACTTCCTAACTCACCCCCCAACTCACTTGCTCCTGCCCCAGCTTGTATGTCAACCCCAACATCTCAGCCCTCCTTCCCTCCCTACCTGCCCAGCAGCCCAGCGGAGAGACCAGCGAGCACCACGTAGGTGGCGAAGGCCATGGCGGGGATGTAGAGGTCCGGGGCGTTGATGTCATTGCATGGCGGCTTGTACGTCAGCCCCCCCGCCACCTGCTCCGCCACCCGTGTCCAGTGACCCTGCCATGGATGTGATCATGTGAGTGAAGCATGCTGACTAAGGGGCTCAATGGGTTTCCTTTTGAGGCACCTCAAAAGTCATGGCGGCTTGTATGTCAGCCCCCCTGCCACCTGCTCCGCCACCCTCGTCCAGTGGCCCTGCCATGGAAGCGAGTGAAGCGTGCTGACTGAGAGACTCAGTGGGTTGCCAATGAACAGTTAACTGAGATGTGCACGAAAGCACAGTTTCGGCCTAGATTGAACAGACACGGACAGGGTATATGGATGGGATGGGTCAGAGATTGCGGTAAAAAAATCTGACCATACCTTGTCCAGGACTGGGAGGGAAGCTCCAGTCAGTGTGAGCATGCTCTGCTTATACGAGTGGTTGATTTTTGGGTTGATTGACACTCCACCGTACTTTGTCAGGACTGGGAGTGCAGTTCCAATGTTTTTAAGCTTGCTGAGTTCATGGCTATTTATTTATCTGAACAGACCCTACCTTGTGTAGGAACGGGAAGACGATGATTTTGAGTTTGTTGCGCACGTAGGCGTCGTTGACATGGAAGTAGTAATGAAAGTCAGTGGATGCAAAGTACTTGCCCACCTGCACACACACCACGCGGGAATGAGAATGAGAGCAACGTGGGGATGAAGAAGACAAGGACAGGCGACGGAGAAGCCATGGAGAGGAGATTAGAAGGGATGGAGAGGAGACAAGAAACGCACTGCACCCTCATTCTCCAGCCACTTGAGGTGGGATTGATCTGCTCTCACATGTCAGTGGACGAACAGGCGCAGAGAACTCGCCACAGACGCACAGAGGGCGCACAGTCACACAGCTACGCTACCAGCCCTCGAATCCGCACACACGTGGCCTACCCAAACCTAACGAGGCGCTCACGTTGTTTTGAACGTAGGCGCGACTGCTTCCTAGTAGACGCTCGCCATAAGCACCCAGGCCCGACCGAATGAACCCTGACCCAGCCCCCGCGAGCATGTCGTTTAGCGGGTTATGACCCCCATCCGCTCCTCCCCCCGGACCTCCCATCATTCCCGGCGGACCCATGGGTCCTCCGCCGGGCGCAGGGCCCCCGAATCCAAATCCGCCACCTCCGCCAATTCCGCCAGGAGGCCCCTGTGGCGGACCGAAGCCGAATCCCGGCTGCTGCTGCTGCTGCTGCTGCTGCATCCCTGCTCCGCCAGCCGGTGGACGGTATCCTGGCGGTCCACTGAATTGATCAAACGGTCCAGGAGGGCCCTGGATAAGTATGGATGGAAGGAGGGATCCACGTGAGTAAGTTTTGCCCGACAAAATGGATGACAAGGGAAGAGAGTGAAGCTTGCTATGACCACAAATACCGCGACGTGGGAAACTCACAGCAACAACCATGTGCCTTTCCCATGCCCTCCGTGTGCGCTTTCTACGCTTCCAAGCCGTGAAGTACCGTTCACCGCGCTATGGAGCCGTGAACTCACTTGCGGAACGGACTGCCATCCTGAAGGTAGCGAATTGGACGGCCCTGATTGCCCCGGCTGGGGAACGAAGAGCTGCGGTCGGGACATCGAGGATCGACCTCAAGGATCGACCAGTTAACGAACGAGATTAAAGCAATTAATCTGCTAGCCTGCACAGTGGACGCGGCGACAGGTGCACCCAAAATACGGCGAGGAACCACTTGACTCGTACAGCCACACTAGACAAACAAGCTCTAGTATTCTACGTCGAAGATCCGTCAGGCGATCGACTGATTAGGCAACCGAAGTGAACGTTTGCAGGCTAGTTAGTACAAACGCAGTATAGCTATGGAGTGAATGAAATCCACATTCATGGGAGCGAAGTGAACCTTCTTGGCTCAACATCTTCCAAGCACTTGGCGGGAACTCCGACACCGCTCCCCAACTTCGAGGTTCAGGCGCAAATCGGTGGTGGCTTGTTACTGAAGCGGGGGTTGGGGTTGGGGAAGTTCGTTCCACATAACGTAAGATGAATTTCGTTTGGGCTTGGCGTGTAAGTAGAGAAGGTGCACTCTGTTGTAAATTTGTTGTAAATGAATCACTCCGAAAGAAGGACTGCGCATGTGAAGCCCCTTGGGATTCGCCAAGAAACATTCAAATCAACAGGAAGCTTGACCTCCCAAGCTTACCAGCCCATTTCAGTCACTTATTCTGCTCCTTAGTACCTATCAGCTCGACCTCCTTTTCTGGCTATCTCCCTGTTCAGCGATTTCTTTTCCGTTTCCTGCTTGTTGTTTCCAATGGATTCAAGGCTGAAAAAACGGAATCAAAGCGTCGGTAGTGCTGGGATGTTCAAAGTTCCACCACCTCCGTCAATCAGCCGAATTCCGTGCACTCCGCTACCAAATCAAGGCAATGATTTTGAAGCCACGCCAAAGACCATGACTTCATCCAAGTCACGCCCCTCATCGTCTGGTTCAAGCTTTGAGACGCCTGTCGCTGCTTCAGGTTTATCCAGACGTTTTTCTGAAATTGGTTCTGCTATCCAGCCCAGCCGCGTCTCTGTCCTCGCCAAGGGAGGGTCTTCCATCGTTCCCCAGTCTCACAGTATACTTAGCTCAGTAAAGAAGCCTGGAGAGGACCCTCGTCCGCTGAAAGACAAAAATTACCAAGCAGATTGCATTCAGACCATTTATGCATTTCTGGAGGACCGTGGTTTTGATAACTCGCTGAATCCTAGCATGCTTCAGCTTCCGTCAGGTAAGCTCTTCATTAAGATCTTCGAGTTCGTGATGAAGCAGATGGATACGAAGTTCAAGTATGGAAACAAGCCTGAAGATGACATTTTGGAAGTCATGAAGGGGCTGCACTATCCGTACAACATTTCTCGAAGCTCGCTGCAGCAGGCTGGAACTCCCCACACATGGCCACCCTTGCTGTCGATGCTGAACTGGCTTGTTCAGACGCTTAACTTCCTTGATGCTACGTCCGATCCCGGAGCTATTCCAGCGCAACCTGCGTCGTCGACAGCTCGAGGCTTTGAGAGTAGTCTGACAAACCCGACTTTGGAGACATTGCTTGATGAGGAGCATTGCAGGGCTGTGTTCTTTGAGTTCATGAAGGAGGGGTACTATGTTTTTATGAACGCCGAAACTGAGGAACTTTCGGACACAAGAATCGAGCACCTAATGCAACAGTTCCTGGCTTATTTCGAGGGAGCTCGACAGGAGGTGGAAAGCAATGTGCAAAATCTTCGAGAGGAGCTTCTGAGAAAGGAGGTAAGTGGGTATTGTTGGATTTGTTTCTGAACGAGGACAGTTTGACAGCACTTCTTTTCTGTGCCACAGGCCACCTTGAAGAGCAAGCAGGATAGGTCTGAACTCGAGAAGCTATTGGAGGACAAAGTAACGCTCGAGAAACAGCAGGGCGAGTTGGTCAATGCGACTGAACGAGGGAAGATGGACTTACAGGTCGGTCTCAGCAAGTTTCTGTCTTTTGCTACGTTTAACCAACGCTAACATTGCAAAATGTTCCAGACATTTGAGGAAATCTTGCTGGATAAACAGCAAGAGCTGAAGAGTTGCACCGAGACCACAATCAGCATCCAGGCAAACAATGCACTGCTTCAGAAGCGGATTGAGGAACAGAAATTCTCAAAAGAGGACATAGAACGCATGGCAGAGAGGTTAGCTGGCAGGAACGCCGTGTTAAAGGCTCTAAAGGAAAATCGGATGCAAGTTGAAAAGGAGGCATGCAAGGCGGAGGTTCAAAAGGTTAAGACCATGGAGGAGCTCGAACAAGCAGCAAACACATTCAATGAGACTGCGACCAGGTTGGTAATAGTTCTTCATGGAATGCTTCACTGTACTATCTCTCTTTTAATGCTTCGTAAATGCTGTGCAGGCTCAAGCTTATTCCTCCATCAAGCAAGCATGCTCAGGGCCGTTGCTTCTCTATACGAGTAAATCCGCATGCAACAAACGCTCGAGATATATTATCTGACAGCATGTCCAAGGCAGATATCCGTGCAGCGATTCAAGAAGTGGCGCAGAGGTACTCATCGAAAGAACAGAGGCTGTATGCTGAACTGGCAACACTGGATATCCAGCTGGCTGAGGAGTCGGAGGAGGTTGCTAAGATTGCTGCCGAGCTGGAAATGAAGGAGGATGTGAAAAAACGGGTAGGTTATTACAGTGGAACTTGTTCTGGCACTGAATGAGCTGAAGATGAATTTTGTAGGTTATCACAGTGGGCTCGCCTATTCCGGAGAGTGATATGTGTACACTGTTGCAGGAAGAGGAAGAGATGTTGCAGGCATCTCAGCGTGCTCGGCAGGAGGTGCAGGCACGCTTAGAAGACATCAAAAGGCGTGAATTACGGGCAAGTGTGGAGATTGAGAACCGTGCAGCATGTCTGGAAACTCTGAGGCAGGAGAGCCAGGTGCGTTTCCTAGTATATTGTGAATTCTGCTAACATCTGCTAAAAGCTCTTAAAGGTTTGTCCTTCCACGAGCAGGATCGCGGCATGCAGCTCGAGCAGCAGAGCCAGGCAGAGTTCCAAGCAATGGAGGAGATGAAGGAGACAGCAGTGCGTCTGGAAAGCATCTTGGAAAATCACATGAGTTTGGTTTGCAAAGTTGCTGACAGTGTTGCTTTGCATGCTCAGAAGTGTCTTGATGCGCTTGAAGAGCTACCTGAGTGACTAATGGGTCAATGAATGAAGGCTAGAGTTGCGCCCACCCTTTACCCCACCAGAATGCTCCCTACTAGGTGTAATCATCACAAAAAGCATCTGATCTGACACGTTAGGGTGAAGAATTTAGCACAAGCGTCCAGCTCAAGTCCAACCAAATCCATTGCATGTACGTCCAAACAAATTCCTGCACAGCAGCACACCATTCAGAAGTGCATATCATTCTGTTCAGGAAGAACTATCAAGGAAAGTTATGGTAAGTGGTTGATGCAATGAAGCTTCTATAGGAGAAGTCAGCATACTGCGTCTTTTGCCACTTCGACAGGAAACAAAACCCTCAAAAGTTGCTGGGCTTTGGGGAATCCATCACCACCATTTGCTAAAGCCTTAAAATGTGGCCTTGGCTTTTCCTCTCGCAGCAAAAACCAAGTCTCGTCCAAAACTTGCTCACTGCCTTCTCCAGCATTTTTTATAATTCGGTGTAGAATTGAAACAGCATGCTTTCTCGTCACCTCTCGCCCATTTGCAAGAAGTTTGAAAAGCCCTTGAAGTCCTGAAACTTCAGTGCAGCGTCCGCTTTGAGGATTGCCGTCGGAGCCACCAACACCATTTTCACTGGAACAGTGATTAACTTTGCTTCTTACCAAAGCTAAACGGCCTGATCTTTCCTCGCACACATTTTCCAGTGCATGGATGGCCTTGTCAAAGAACTTTTCCGACTGCTTCGCATACAAATGGTTTCCTTTCCGCGTACCGCACAGCGCCACCTCCAGCAGCAAAGGCACAGCGCCGTGATACGCAAGAGCCAACCTCCCATATTCGCTCTTTGATAAGAAGTATAGCGTATACAATGCGCCCACCCGTCCCTTGTTGCTGCATGCTGACTCCCTCAACAGGCCTACCAGCGGTTTCACGATGCCCGGAACCGCTAGATCCTCTCTCAGCGATGGCTCCATAGCAAGACTGTGGATTATCTCTGCAGCGAGCTCTCTAAGAGGCAAATGCGCGGAGCTGGCGCTGGCATTGCAGGTGCTACCGTCAGAGCCACTGCTGATGGCATTCTGCTGATTACTGCTGGGTAAGGCGTGACTTCCCCTGGCGTCATCGTGGCAGACTGGACTGCTACGTGTGACGTCAGCCAATCTCACAACGCAAGGGATGACGTCATGGCTCCTCATCATGTGCTTGGCAGGCTTATCTAGAGACAGATTTAGCATCGCGGCAGCTGCCTCCTCAGCAACTTGATACCGGAAATCCATTAACTCACTCCTTTCCTCCGCTTCTAACACGCCGTTTACAAGCAACACCAGCACTTCCGCTGCTCCCATTTCAACCATAAAACTGCGTACCGCGGCGTCGCGAGCCATGAGCTTCAAATCCTTCGCGCCATTGAGGTGTCGCGAGAGCACGTGAATATCCGACTCGCCGGGTTGCGGGTCGGATAGGCAGTCCAGCGCCTCCAAAAACTGCGGGAGAAGTTGGGTGAGCGCCAAACCCGCGGCTTCTGAAGCTCCACGCGCGGAAGGAGCGGTGGCAGATGCAACGCTGGCGACGTGGCTCCCGTGCGGGTGATACGAAGCGGGATGCTCGGGACTTCTAGACGTCCCGAGAGCAGGGTCAACAGAAGCCGCTGACTCCTCCGAGCACACCGTCCAGGAAGTTTCCGCGTGGACGTCCGTTGACACGCTGGAAGCATCCTCGGAGATTCGTCGTGCGAATCCGTCTTCTGGCTCGTCCTGTCTGTGTGAGAGCTGCTCGAATGTGGGGATTCTGTTCAGGAAGTTGTTGCTGAGCGGATGATGCTGCGGCGAAGGGTTGTTGGCGAAGCGGTGGTGCAGTGGCGACATCCGATGCTCCATCGCGGTGCCTCCGTTGAGAGGCGACGGCTGTCCTGCTGAAGGGTGGATTGGCGAAGGGTGGTCTGCCAAAAGGCGGGTACGCAACTGTTTAAAGAATTCCTCCATCCCCTCGACCTTCTGATACATGAGCTCGATTGAGTTGGAGTTCATGGTTCGCAGCGACGAGCAATGCTGGAGAAGAGAGAACTTGGTCGGAGAGTGAGAAGGAGTGGAGCGTCCTTTATACCGTAACCTTCCTCGTACTCGACCTTACACTCAAGGCGGCGGCAGCGCAAATGTGTAAGACGGTCTAGTCACTCACGGCCCGGACGGAACGCTAGCCTGGTTGACACAAAGAAATGAGGAGTGTAGGTGAGGGAGGTTGGGTGGGGCCCCAAAAAACTAGGTGCTTCAGTTCGTGACCAGGTGGCTGCCGAATGGAGACAAGGGCGGATGGCTGGAGGAAGACGCGGTAGGGCTCCTCCTGTCAAGCTAGCGCAGTAGCTGGTGTGCCGTGCTATGTTGGAGGGGAGGAGGGGAGGGGAGCGAAGGGGGGGGGGCGGGGAGGGGGACGCACGCAACACAAGCAACCACGCCCACTGCGTCTTGCACCGAACCACAGGGTGAGAGGGGCGGTGGACATATGACGTACAAGCAGATTCAAATGAGCAGATTATACCGGATGTTACGGGTGCAATGAATCTAAGTAGCTAGAATTGCACTAAGAGCGTGTTCCTACGGCCTCATATCAGGAAACCTCGTATCAATAATGCTGTTTTTGCCTGGTAAAACTAGCGAGAGGTTTTGGGTTTCGGGGAATTTTCAGTGTGAGCCTGATACGAGGTTATCTTGATACGAGGATAGGAACACGCTCTAAGGTGTCAAACGAGTACAAATGTGAGCGAAGGCGTGAGCGAACATTTATACGCGAAACATGCAAACGGTAACGCGGTGCGTGCGAGCTAGCTAGTGCTACGCTGGAAGCGAGGCTCGGGCTAGTCCCGAAGCGTAGGCCGACACGGCCAGGCCAGCAGTGCGAGGTTTGGCGAAACAGTGCGCGCGAAGTCGGCGAAGCCCCGTTAGCAGTAACGGGCAAACAACGGCTGCTGCTGTACGCGATGTTGCAGGGTGCGCTAAGGAATATCGAGAAAATTCCTTACACTACCCCCCCCCTCAAGAAGCCCCCTCCGCTACGCGAGTGCGTGTATATCGCGGAAGCCCCGGCTCCTCAGGTACACTTGCAGGGCAGGGTGGTTTTCGATGTTGGCCAGGGGCACCCAGCTGTCCTCAGTTGGCGTGCGATCCTTCCAACGAACGAGGAATTCAATCCTCCTGATTCCCGTGGGGTGTCGAATCCGATGGCTCAGGATTTTTTCGGGCTCAATGACCGGTTCCGATGCAGGGCGAGTCATGGATGGCGGGCGGTGGCGAGGCAGTTGGCTTGTGGTTGGGATGTATGGGCGAAGCAGGCTGACGTGGAACGCTGGGCTGATGTACCAGTCGGTCGGTAACAGTAGGTGCGCGGTTACTGGCGTGATCATGTGGCTGATTTGGAATGGGCCACAGTAGCGCGGTCGAAGTTTCGATACGTCGGGCAGTCGCAGATTTTGCGTGTCGAGCAGTACGCAATCCCCTGACTGGTATGTGACTGGGCGGCGGTGGCGGTCAGCGTTGCGCTTAGCGATGACGTTTGCTTTTTTTATTGCTTCTGTGGCTCTGGTGTGGGCAGCTTGCAGAATTTCGGCGAATTGCTGTGCACGTGGTGTTGGGTTGTCCGGACTCGGCGTCATGGGCACTGTACGATTTTGCCCGTAGTTCAGGTAGAAGGGGGACTGCTGCGTCGTCGCTGACGTGGCGTTGTTGTACGCGAATTCTATCAACGGCAACTGCTGCTCCCAAGTCGTGGGGTCGTCGCATGTGGCACGAATCAACTGCTCCATCGTCTGATTCGTCCGCTCCGTTTGACCGTCGGTCTCAGGGTGGTACGACGAGCTGAACTGTAGCCTGGTCCCGAACTGCTCCCAGAGGTTCTTCCAGAAGTTGCTGGTGAACTTCGTGTCCCTGTCGCTGATAATCGCTGCTAGTATCCCGTGCAGGCGAACAACGGCTGCGATGAACAGGCGAGCGGTCTCCTCGGCTGAGATCGACTTTTTGCACGCAGCGAAGTGTGCCATCTTCGTCAACCTGTCAACGACGACCATCACCGCGTCGTTACCCCCAGGGTTCGAAGGTAACCCTGTGACGAAGTCCATGGTAACCTGCTGCCAGGCGCGCTCGGGCGGTGGTATCGGCTGCAATTGACCCGCCTTCCGCTTCCTCGAGCTCTTCATCACCTGACACGTGGGGCACGAGCCCACGTGCTGCTGCACGTCGGTCAATAGCTCCGGCCAGTAGTAATACCGCTGCAGTTGCTGTCGCGTTTTTTCTACCCCAAAATGTCCCGAGGTAATTCCGTCGTGTGCCTCCTGCAGTAGCAGCTCCCTCAGTAGTGAGTACGCGGGTAACCAGATGCGGTTGGTGCCTGTTTTTACGTAATAAACTCCTTTAGCTTCTGCCAGTTGCTGTGAATTTCCGGTCGTGAAAAATGGGTCGGTGCGGTATCCGTGGGTGAATAGGCCTGTTAAAAGCGGGTTGGTTTGGGCGAGTAGGATGGCATGGAGTTGGGCGGTAGGGCGGGTGAGTGCGTCGGCGATGTTGGATGCGCCTTTCTTGTACGTAACCGTGTAGTGGAAGTTGGACTCGAGGTAGTCCAACCAGCGAATCTGTCGCGGATTGAGATTTGGTTGGGCGCGTAGGTACTGTAGTGATCTGTGGTCTGTCCGTACTGTCACGTCGGCGCCAGTCAGGTAACACCGCCAAACCTTGAACGCGTGCACGATCGCCAACATTTCGCGGTCGTGTATGTTCGGGCGGGTGCAGCTTGCGGGACTCGTACGCGATTGGCTGGAGGCCGTTCTCGAAATCCTGCAACAGTACTGCTCCCACAGCGATGTCACTTGCGTCAGTGATGAGCTCGAACGGACGGTGTGGATCTGCGATGTGAAGCATGGGCGGTGAGCACAAAATGTTTTTGAGGGCCGAGAAGGCAGCTTGCTCTTTCTCCCCCCACGTGTGTCAGAATCCCAGCCACTAGACCACTGGGATAAAAGGGCTTGTTAAGTAGCGGGTGAGTGCGCCCATAACCCCCCAGGCCAACGTGCATGTAACCCTTCCCTAGGATCAATCGGGGATCACCAGTGGACCTCTAACACCCCCCCGCACTGGGATGCCCGAAGTGCACACACTGGGATTCGAACCCGAGACCTTCGCTCTGATACCATGTCAGAATCCCAGCCACTAGACCACTGGGATAAAAGGGCTTGTTAAGTAGCGGGTGAGTGCGCCCATAACC
This sequence comes from Closterium sp. Naga37s-1, assembly GCA_947471745.1. Classification (NCBI taxonomy): domain Eukaryota; kingdom Viridiplantae; phylum Streptophyta; class Zygnematophyceae; order Desmidiales; family Closteriaceae; genus Closterium; species Closterium sp. Naga37s-1. The sequence continues at coordinate 2,637,743 of CANJKZ010000203.1, read as the reverse complement.
CCCCAGGCCAACGTGCCTATAACCCTTCCCTAGGATCAATCGGGGATCACCAGTGGACCTCTGACAACGTGTACTCAACCCCCTTTCTCAGCAGGTCTGTCAGCGGGGCAGTCAGCTTCGCCATGTCGGGGACGAACCGGCGCACGTAGTTGACGAACCCCAAAAAACTCTGCAACTCGGCCAAGTTGGTCGGCGCGTGCCATGCTTGAATCGTCGCAATTTTCTTCGGGTCTATTTCCACTCCTGCAGCTGAAATAACGTGTCCCAAAAATTCCATGCGGTCCTGTAAAAACTCACACTTAGACGCTTTTGTCAGTAGGCGGTTCTCACTCAGTATTTTAAAAACTGCTTCGATGTCCTGTAAGTGCTGTACTCTGTCAGGGCTGTAAATCAGTATGTCGTCCAGGTATACTATGACGCACTTATCTAAGAGCGGGCGGAAAGCTTCGTTCATGGTCATTTGAAAAGTGGCGGGGGCGTTGGTCAGTCCGAAGGGCATGACTGTGTATTCGAAATATCCGTAGCGTGTGCGAAATGCGGTCTTAGGGCAGTCGGGCGGATTGACGCGAATCTGGTGGTAACCCCCTCGGAGGTCGATTTTCGAGAAAACCCGGGCTGTGCGCAGTTGGTCGATCAGTTCGTCGGCTCGCGGGACGGGGTAACGGGATTTGATGGTAACCCTGTTCAGTGCTCTGTAATCTATGCACATGCGAAATCCCCCGTCTTTTTTCGGTGTGAACAGTATTGGTGCTGCGAAAGGCGACGAACTAGGGCGAATGAATTCCTTCTCGAGCAGGTAATCGAGCTGCTTCCTCAGTTCGTCCAGTTCGGGCTGGGTCAGTCGGAACTGTCGCTGTACTGTTGGCTGTGCTCCCGGTTCTAACTCTATCCTGTGGTCGTGCAGTCGCTGAGGTGGCAGTCCCGTCGATAAATCGTCCGGGAAAATGTCGCTGTACTGCTTCAACAGTGCTGCCAGATCACTCGGTACGTCGGCCAGCAGTTTCTGTAAATCCCCTCCTTTGTCTGCTGCCTCGGCTTCCCGAATGTCGACCGCGTACACGTCAGCTCCTGCCGCTACGGCGCGTTTCATCGTGATCGCGTTGACACGCACCGACGAAGACTCAGGCGAGCCCCAGCGAGGTAAGGCGATGTTGTTACCGTTCACTCGCACGGTGCAGTCACCCGTCGTCCAGTCGATTCGCGGATTGTATCGTCGCAGCCAATCACGCCCGAGTAAAATATCGGTTCCGTCGAGGGTCATTGCGAGCATTTCCTGACTAAACGTGAAGTTACCCCCACATCGAATCCGAACCCGGTCTACGCGTTCCCGTATCGCCAGCGGCGTGCCGTCTACCAGTCTTGCGTCGATCTCAGGTAAACATCTGTCCAGTGGCAGTCGCAGTTTTCGTGCTGTGGCAGTGTTGATGAGGCTGTGGCTGGCTCCCCCGTCTACGAAGATTTTTACTAAGTCCGTCCCAATTTTCCCACTAAGCAGTATGGGGCTGTCTACCGTAGTCCCCTCCTTATTCGGCCGGGTGTGGTCGATTGCGTGAACCGGCACAATCACTCGGTGAGGGTCGGTTGGGTCGGGCGAGCGGCGTGACCTGTCAGTAGAGGGCCCGTCTGCTACTGACTCCCAGAGTTTCCCTGCTGCTTGGTCTGTTTCTGCTGCTCAGCTTCCCCCTTTCCCTTAGCGTTTTCCGGGCATTCGCTCTTGCGGTGTCCCGGCCGATTGCACGCAAAGCAGCGCCCTTTGAACGGTGCGGCAGCGGCATTTGCAGCGACGGCACGTATCGTAGTGCCCTCGTTCGTCCCACGAGGCCGATGTCCCCAATTGCTGCTTCCGTAGGACCCCGGTCTCGGTCGGCGGAAGAAATCAAGTTTCTCCGCCATAGCGAGAATTTCTTGAAAGTCGGTGACGCCGCGAAGCTGGATTTCATGAGCGATGTCCTGCTTCAGGCCGCCGATGTAGCGGTCGATGCGCTCGCTCTCGCGCACATATCCCACCTGCTCGCATAGCGCCTGAAATCCGCTCGTGTAGTCTTGGACGGAACCGAGTTGGCGCCAAGTGCGGAGCTTCTGTCGCGCCGCGATCGAAGCCGCAATTGGCTCGAAACGAGCGCGCAGACCTGCGCACCACGGGTCCCACGTGCGATACTGGGGCACCTCCACGAAATACGACGGCGCCCAGGGTCCGGTTTGTCCTTCCCGTGTCGGTAGAGTCGCGTAGTCTAACGGCTTCGTGACGATGACGCGCCACCAATCCATGGCGGGTCCTCGCAGCAACGACACGGCGTAGCGGATTTTCGCCGTATCCTCCGAGACGTAGTTGGCGTCGAAAAACACGTTCATCGTGAACAACCACGCCTGAACGGTAGGACCACCCCGTTGGCTGGGATCGAAGCATGGCGGACGCTGCGGCTTCAGCGGCATCGGTGACGGCAGTGCCGAACCGTCGGTTGGTGCCGAAATTGTGACGCGTGGCTGGCTTCGGGCCGCATTCGTCGCTTCGGGGTGTGTCGTGCCGTGGTCGTCGTCTCCGTAGGGGCGGACGACGCCATCACTGGCCGCGCTCGCGGGTTGCCCCACGCTTCCGTGTTGTGATGCCTGTGGTGCGGGCTGTTCCGGAGTGCCAGGTGCTTGAGATTGTGCCTGTTGTGCTCGTGTGAGGTCATTTTGCAGGGACGAGCGTTCTGCCGTCAGCGTCGCGATTTCCTCGGCGCTCTCACGGATTTGTCGCAGCAGATCGTTCAAGTGCTCCTGCGTGAGAGTCGTGACGTCGATATGTTCAGCCATTTCGAAGGGCGTCGGCTCGTTAGTCTAGGCGCAGTCGTGGCTGCACGCGTTTACGAGAGAACGCGAGGACAGCGGCTCCTAGGTGCTAAGGTACGTGAGTCCCTTCGAGTGAAAAATCAGAAGTTGATTTCCTGGGGTGCGGAGATGCGCGGTCCGAAAAGGAAAGAGGCTCTGATACCAAGTGTTACGGGTGCAATGAATCGAAGTAGCTAGAATTGCACTAAGGTGTCAAACGAGTACAAATGTGAGCGAAGGCGTGAGCGAACATTTATACGCGAAACATGCAAACGGTAACGCGGTGCGTGCGAGCTAGCTAGTGCTACGCTGGAAGCGAGGCTCGGGCTAGTCCCGAAGCGTAGGCCGACACGGCCAAGCCAGCAGTGCGAGGTTTGGTGAAACAGTGCGCGCGAAGTCGGCGAAGCCCCGTTAGCAGTAACGGGCGAACAACGGCTGCTGCTGTACGCGATGTTGCAGGGTGCGCTAAGGAATATCGAGAAAATTCCTTCTGGACAAGGAAAGCGGCTTTACCTGGATATATGTACAACCATATTACAGACGCACATAAGCCCTCAGCTGACTCAATAATCATCGTTTTCCTGCTTCTTTCACAACTTCGACTGGAAACAAGACCATCAAAAGTTGCTGAGCTTTGTGAGATCCAGCATTTGCTAAATCCTCGAAATGTCTCCTTGGCTTTTCCTTCTGTAGCAAGAACCAAATCTCCTCCAAAACTTGCTCACTACCAGGTTTGCCTTTCCCAGCATTTCTGATAATCCGATGCAGAATTGAAACAGCATGACTTTTCGTCCCTCCACACTCTTTTGCAAGCAGTTTGAAAAGCCCTTGCAGTCCCGAAACTTGAATGCAGCTTCCATGCCCACTTTGAGGGTAAACGTAGGAGCCAGTAGCACCATTTTCACCAAACCAGTATTCAGTTTTGCTGTGTAACAGAGCAGAACGCCCTGATTGCTCCTCGGAAACATTTGCCAGTGCGTGCAAGGTCTTGTCAAAGAACCTATCCGACTGCTCTGCATACAGATGGCTGCCTTTCTGTGTACCGCACAGCGCCACCTCCAGCAGCAAAGGCACAGCGCCTCGATCGACAAGAGCCATTCTACCAGGTCCACACATTGATAAGAGGTAGAGCGTATACAATGCGTGCATCCGTCCCTTGTTGCTGCATGCTGGCTCCCTCAGCAGGCCTACCAGCGGCTCCACCACGGACTGATCCACTAACTCCTCTTTCAGCGCTGGCGCCTTAGCGAGACTATGAATTATCTCCACTGCGAGCTCTCTGAGACGCAAACGCGCGGCGCTGGTGCTCGGCGTGCTGGCGCCATTGTCGGAACGGCTGCTGATGTCAACTTGCTGAGCGTTGTACAGTAAGTCGTGACTACCCCTGGCGTCTGCGTCATCGTGGCTGGCTGGGCTGCTGCGTGTGACGCCAGCCAATCTCACAATGCAAGGGATGACGCCATGGCTCCTCATCATGTGCTTGGCGGTCTTATCTAGAGACAGATTCAGAAGCGCAGCAGCTGCCTCCTCAGCAACTTGATACCGAAAATCCATCAACTCCCTTTTTTCCTCCGCTCCTGTCACGCCGTTTACAATCGACACCAGCTTTTCCGCTGCTCCCATCTCAACCATGGAACTGCATACCGCGGCGTCGCGAGCCATGAGTTTCATATCCTTCGCGCCGGCGAGGTGTAGCGAGAGCACGAAAATTTCCGACTCCCCGGGTTGCGGGGCGGATAAGCAGTTCAGCGTCTCCAAAAACTGCGGGGGGAGTTGGGTGAGCAGCGAACCCGCGGCTCCAGGAGCTCCATGAGCGGAAGGAGCGGCGGCAGATGCGGCAGCAACGTCGGTCCCCTGGCTAGGCTGCGGGTAATACGAAGCAGGATGCGCGGGATTTTGGAACGTCGCGAGAGCAGCGGGAACAGAAACCACTGACTCCGCTGACCACACCGTCCAGGAAGTTTCGGCGTGGGCATCGTGGGCGGCCGTCGACACGCTGGAAGCATCCTCAGAGATTCGTCGGGCGAACTCGTCCTGTCTGGGTGCGAGCTGCTCGAATGTGGGAAACTTGTCCCCAGGATTGTTGCCGACCAGATGACGCAGCGGCGAAGGGCTGTTGGCGAAGAGATGGTGCTGCAATGGCGACATTCGATGCTCCATCGCGGTGCCCCCGTTGAGAGGCGACGGCTGTCCTTCTGATGGGTGGATTGGCGAATGGGCGATTGATGAAGGGCGGACTGCCAAAACATGGGTATGCTACTCCTCTAGCCCCTCGATCCTCTTATACATGAGCTCGATTGCGTTGGAGTTTATGGCTCGTAGCGACGAGCAATGCTGGAAAAATGAGAACTTCGAGAGTGAGGAGTAGAGTTTTGATTGTAGTTTCTCCAACTCGACCTTACACTCAAGGCGAGTTAAGGCAGTTCTAGACTCTCGCCACGCACGGAACGTTGTAGTCTTGTTGACACAAAGACCAGGCGAGATGGTTGGAGGGGGGGAATGGTAGGGGCGGGGGAGATTGGGGAAAGATGGGGGAGGGTGGGGAGGGTGGGGAGGGAGATTTGGGGGGTGTGTTTGTTCTGTTCTGACGGGGGCGGAGCCATACGACGCACGTCACTGAACGTGATTGGTCATCTTCGCGATTTTTGGTGTGGTCGAGTCGAGTGTGACGGACCATGGCAGCAACCGTTATGCAGAAACCGTTAACATTTCCTGGGAAATGATAGAATGCAACTGAATCACTAAGTGAGGGCAACGGAAACATACATTGCCAGGAGGCACTAGCTCAGATTAAATAGAAAAAAAAAGCCAGCGGCAATGCGAGGAGATATTTAGGGCCACTGAGTGCTAGCTAGGAGATTCACTAGATCGTCTAGTACAGTGTTGCTTTGCTTGCATACACTTCAGAGCTAAGCTCCAGTGAGTAATGTGCCAACACAGGTCGAACTTGACCACTGTTCCAACCAAAGCTCAACACATAACGCAAGATCCCAGTTGCGATTGATTAAAGACCAGTCACACGTCTGATCATAATAAATACTGCACTGTACATACAAAACAGATTCCTGCACCACAGCGCAGATGGTCAACATAAAGCATCAACCCCTTAGAAGGTCATACAGCTTCTGCGCCTGCAATGATAGGAAAAGGGCATGGAAGAGGGTATATCTCTTGAGACGGATGCAATACACGGAGTCACCAAATGACAAGACTACCATGATCCCTCCCCAAGTGCATCCAGCTGCATTCAAGCGTGGAAACAGCGAGATATTAACACCTACCTTGTGTCTTGCTCGAGGGCTGCCTCGCATGGCAACAGCCTTTACAGATGGAAGAGGCCCCTCCGACAGCAACAGCTCCTTCCAGTTCTGGCTGCTCCTTGCAACATACAGCAAAGCCGAAACTGCAAACTCATGGCTTCGCTCCGTGCCACTATCCAGTGACTCCAAAAGAATACTCAACCCTGAAGCCATCCTTATGCTTTCAGAGGGTTCATGAAGCTCAAGATTTCCAGAACCCCAATCCCACGCCCCATCTCTAACTTGTGAATTAACTATGGCTTCCCTTCCTGCCTCCTCCCTTGCCACGTTAGCAAGCACCCCCAAGGCCTTCTCAGATACGTACTCATCCCCAGCATGGCCCATCAGGGTCAGTTCCAGCAGCACCGGCACTGCTCCTGCTCGAATCATGCTGAGTCTCCCAACTGAAAGGGTTGATAAGTTTGACAATGCTTTGCAAGCGTCCCTCCTTCCCTGACTGCTGCATTGTGGCTCCTGTAGGAACTGAACCAGAGCCTCGGCTGCACCACACCTCACTAGCTCGGCTCTATTCTCAGCCGATTGAGAGAGGCTGAAAACAAGCGCTGCTGCCATCTCTCTAATATGGACAGGCACAACAGCGACACTATCACTCAAGCTAGCCCTGGACTTACTCGGAATTTCGCCACTGCTCCCGCTGCTGCTTCGTGGAAATCCGCCTTGCCTACTCCCAAGCGTTTGCGTGACCGGGTTGACAACCCCAAGGCTGAACATAAGTTCCCTTGCTGAAGGGTGAATGGAGAGATTAAGCAGCGCTGTTGCTGCCTCCTCCACTACTTTCAGCCTCGAATCTCTCAGTAAACTCTTACACCCCAGTATATCTTTTCCCCCATCCTCGCCTACCCACGGTTGTACCCCTGGTCCGCCTTCAGCCCAATCTAGCAGAGGCAACAGCGCCCCCACCGCTCCTTTCTCCACCATCACCGCTCTGCACCCCTCTAGATCCCGTGCCATATGTCTGATCTGCCGTGCACCTCCTATCTGCCTCTCTAGAACCGCCGTACTGGTCTCGCCGGGGTCCCTACAAGCACAGCAGTCCAGTAAAGCCCGCTGAAAACCCGGCGGAAGAGACGGCGGCGACGTAGGCTCAGCAGAGGCAGCTACATCAGGATTGACAAGGCGAGAAGGGGTAGACGGAAGGCGAGAAGAACGGAGGCCCGATGAGATTCTAGCAGAAAGATGCAGCTCGGAAAGGGATGGTATGGCGACGGCGGGAGAGGGGCAAAGTCTGAAGGGCGGAGAGGGGGTAGGCGGAGGGAAGGGGGAACGGGAGGGGAAGGAAGGGCAATGGGCGGAGGATGCTGAGGAAGAGGATAAGCGGGGAGCGACGGGGGAGGGGATTGATGTCGAAGAGGTGGGTGATGAAGGGGTCGGTGAGGAAGGGAAGGATGACGAGGGTATAGGTGGCGGGTGTGAATCTTTGACAGGGAGTGGGTGTACAGCTGCAACGGCGGCAGCAGCAGCGGCGGTCGCAGCAGCAGGTGGAGCACGATTATGATTCTGAATCTCACACGGCGTAACCAGATTGGTTACAGCATTTCGCAGCAGCTGCCCCATCCGCTGCCTCCCTACATGGTGGCTTTGCACGTTGCCCGTACCTCCGCTACCGAATCGTTTGATAGCACTGGTCGCACGAGCGCGGGGTATCGGCTCGAAGAAGCTGGAGAATTCAGCGATCCCGTGTCAGTAGTGTCCGTGCGGGAGCTGATGCTCCGGCAAGAGGCTTCGGAACAGGTGGGAGCAAGAGTGGAGCGGGAAGCAGAGGGACCGTCCAAGTCGCGGGATATTGAAGGAGAAAATCCGTGGCTTGTTGGCTGACCGAAGCTGTGACCAGCGGAGTTACCGAAAGCGTAACCGCCTGGAACCTCAGGAGGCGTAGGACAAGGAGGAGGGGGGAGAGGAGGATGAGAAGAACCAGCGGCTGGTACAGTAGACCCGATGGTGACAGAACTCTCGTAGCTATTTGTTAGAGCAGAGAAGTTCACGTGATTGTCTTGAGCATTGAAACGACAGCCATAAGTATCCGGAAGAGCCGGCAAACTTTCTTCATTGTCCCTTAGCCTGGTTCGATGCGCGGTAGAACTTACATCTCCGGAGCTGGAACCATCGCTGCAACTGTTGTTGTTGTTGCTGCGGTCTCCAGTCCTGATGCTTTCTAGTGCAGCTTTGACTCGGTTCGCCCTGAGAAGTTTTTTCTGAAAGCCAGGAACCTGCACTCGTGGATGAACGGGTAAATCGTTCATACTTCTAGTACTGACAAAGCGTCAGCGGCTACGCATTACTAAGAACGCACTTCATGCGACGCGCAATCGAAGTACGAGAAGTTCTCCCTGTGAGACACTAACTTCAGACTCTACTGGTGGTGAACGAGAAAGTTTAGGCCTCTTGGGATGGTCTATGGAGACTCGAGGATAGATTCTTGTATGTATGACACTTGATACAAGCAAGAGGAACAGGTGTGTCATAAAGGCGCTTCATGTTGTTAGAGTGGTTTGAATAGAAAGTTGATTGGTTCGATCAGATCAAGGGGTGAAATGAGATGGTCCCACCCGTCCCAATGCCTCCAATCTGCCCACCTGGCTTTGATGCCGTGGTTGCAGCATTTCATTGGTCCTAGTCCGAAAAATCAAGCAGCATACAGATAAATCCAGACCGTTCAGAAGTAGATATGCGACGATTGTAATGGTTGTTGGCCACTGGAGTCAACGTGCACAGCATACAGCTCTTAGAGCGTGGCTCCATTTTACTTTAACCCGAAGTTCGCTATAGAAATAGCGGACTGTCCTTTTAGCGCGTAGCGAACCTTTTGCGGACGAAAAGCGGACGGAAGCACGAACGGACGACGGGGAGACACATTATTCAAGATTTCGAAATATCAGTTTACTGTGCATTCGTAACACCTCTTATGAATTTCGTTTTTTCGCCACTCAAAAAACGCGGCTCGAATTCAAATGCCGAAACCAACTCATCACTCTCGAATTCCTGCCATATTCGCGTGCCAACCAGAATGCAGAACTGTAGAGTACTGTTGATTCGTCCGTTCGGAATACGAACGGCGAATGAACCGCAGTTTCGGCCTGACAAAAGCGGGAAAAGTGACACCCCGAAGCGGTGTGTATACGACGTCGCATGCATACTCGCGAAAAGACAGACGAAAACAGTAACCACCTTACGGCTCGAACGGTCAACGGTTCGAACCAAGGGGAGGCAAAATGGAGCCACGCTCGAAGGAACTGTGCACCCAGCGGGGTGGAGGCAAGCAGGGTACGCCGCACTTCATTGGCCCAAATCTTCCGACCCCACTGGCTTCCTCATTCTGCGCGTAGCGCACGGGGAAAGGCCTAGTGGGATTGGGGTGGGTGGGGATATGACTGCGCCCTGCACCGACTGAGAAGGTGCGAAAGGTAGCAGGCACGCGAGGCGACGTATAAGCGGATTTGGAATCCTGTATAATTGCGTTTCAGAACTTTGTCAGCCCATCTAAACTGAATTTATACAATCAGGTTACAGACACCAGGGAAGTCAACCAAAAGCCCCTTCCAGCTGATCTAATAGCGGATCAAACCTGCACAAGAGAAGTCAGCTCTTAGCTGCTTATTTAGCCACCTTGGCAGGAAACAACACCATCAAGAGTTGCTGGGCTTTGAGCGATCCAGCAGTTGCTAAAGCCTCCAAATGTGGCCTCGGCTTCTCCTTTAGCCGCAAGGACCAGATCTCATCCAGAACTTGGGCACCGCATTGCCCAGCATTTCTGACAATCCTGTGCAGAGTCGAAACAACATGTTGCTTCGTCACCTCGCTCCCATTTGCAAGCAGCTTGAAAAGCCCTTGCAGTCCTGAAACTTCGACACAGCTTCCATGTCCAATTTGAGGGCAGCCATCAGAGCCAGCAGCACCAGCTTCACTAGACCAGTATTTAACTTTGCTGCTTACCAAAGCAATAAGTCCCGATCGCTCTTCCGATACATTCGCCACTGCATGAATGGCCTTGTCAAAGAATCTCCCTGACTGCTTCGCATACAGATCGCCACTTCTTTGCGTACCGCACAGGGCCACCTCCAGCAGCAAAGGCACGGCGCCGCGATATGAAAATCCAACCTCCCAGACTCGCACATAGATAAGAGGTAGAGCGCGTACAAGGCGTCCTTCTGTCCCTCCTTGCTGCATGCTGGCTCCCTCAACAGGCCTACCAGCGGCTGCACCACCCACTGATCCACAAGATCTTCTTTCAACGCTGTTGACTGTGCAAGACTGTGGATAACCGCCACTGCGAGCTCTCGAAGAGGAATATGCGCGGAGCTGGTGCGGGTGGAGGTGGGGGTCCCGGCGCTACCGTCAGAACAGCTGCTGATGTCATTCTGCTGGGCATTGTTGGGTAAATTACGAGCATTACCACTGGCACCGTCATGGCAGTCCGGACTGCTGCGTGTGATGTCAGCCAACCTCACAATGGTGGGTATGATGCCATGGCTCCTCATCATGTGCTTGGCAGTCTTATCTAGAGATAAGTTCAGCAGCGCTGCAGTTGCCTCCTCGGCAACCTGATACCGCAAATTCATCAACTCCCTTCCTTCCTCCGCCTCTACCACCCCGTCTACAATCGACAACAGTACTTTCGCTGCTCCCATTTCAACCATGGAGCCGCATACCGCCGCGTCGCGAGCCATGACTTTAATCTCCCGCGCGCCGGCGAGCTGTCGCGAGAGCACGCAGGTTTCCGACTCGCCGGGTTGCGGGGCGGAGTAGCAGTTCCGCAGCGCCTGGGGGAACTGCGGGGGGTGTTTGAGCGTCGAACCCGCTGCTTCTGGAGCTCCATGCGCGGAAGGAGCGGCAGATGCGGCAGCAACGCCGGCAAGGTGGCCCCGCTGCGGGTGATACGGAGCAGGATGCGCGGGACTTTTAACCGTCTGGAGAACAGGAGGAACAGAAGCAGCTGATTCCATTGACCGCACCGTCCAGGAAGGTTCCGCGCGGACGGCAGGGTCTGTATGGTAACCTTCCGACGATACACTTGAAGCATCCTCGGAGATTCGTCGCGCGATTCTGTCTTTCCCTGACCCGTCCTGTTGCTGACGGCGGTGCTTGTGGGAGTGCCGGTGCCTCTCGCTCAGCTGGTCGAATGTGGGAAGGTTGCTCAGAGGGCTGTTGCCGAACAGAAGATGCTGTGGCGAAGGGCTGTTGGCGAAGTGATGGTGCTGTGGCGAAGGGCTGTTGGCGAAGTTCTGGTGCTGAGGCGACATCCACTGCTCCATAGCGGTGGCTCGGTTATGATGCGACGAGTGTCCTGCTGAAGGGTGGAGTGGCGAGGGGCCGACTGACGAAGGGTGGAGTGGCGAAGGCCGGATATGCATTCTATTTAGGTTATCCTCAATCCCTGCGATCCTATGATCCATGGGTTCAAATGAGTTGGCGCTCATGGCTCGTTGCGACGAGCAGGGCTTGAAAAAGAGAGAACTCGATAAGTGGGTAAAGGAGTTGGTCCTTTTTGACAACGCTCCTACTCGACCTTGACACTCAAGGCGGCAGCAGTGCGAAACTAGACGACAGTCTAGGCACGGAACGCTGGGATGAGGGTAGGTGGGAAATGGGGAGGGGTGAACGCGGCACGATAGGATGGAAAGGAGGGCCGTGAATCGTGATGCCGAATTTGATGCGTTTGGCCTTTGCTAGCTGCAAGTGCGTTGGCTTTGTTTGAAACTGCTTGAGTATGCTGGAGGGAAATGTCAACCATGGAGGTGAGACGGGAGTGAAGGAAGGAGAGGGGATGGGGAGGGGAGGACGGGAGAAGCGGGGGAACACGGGTAAGTTGGGGAAGGTGGGGGGAAGGGGGATTTCGGAATTCTCTGTTCGGCGAAACCCCCGGGCCGGAGAGAGAGGTGAGCGGTTGATTTTGTTGAGAAGATGACGACTGGTTTTAGCCGTTGGCTTCATGCGATCGAACGTGAGCGGTTCATGTCGTGAGTGGTGTTGTCGGACTCGCTTGGTGTGATGGTAGCGAGTACGATGGAATGTGAACAAGCACGACTTTTATGGGAATGGGTGTGATTGCATGGGGAGTTCGAACAAAACAGTCTTACATTTTCTGCAAATAGTGCAATATACAATGTGAAAGCACGCACACCCTGTATCGAGCCGGGCGGGGCCGCCAACACGGGACCCTCGGGATTGGTGTGTGTGACTGACCTGCAACAAGTCCCACCAGTTCCACAAATCTTAGTTCTACCTTGAATTTCTGACACAACTCAGCTTCAGCACGTCTTTACCTTCGTCATCGCCTTAGTTGCTATGGATGCCACTGACAGCCACGAGGTGTGTAGGCGAAGTACATTCAGTACGAATCGTTGCTATAGTCTAACTCGTTCATGCCACTGATGCAGCGTGACATTGATGTGGAACCAATGCTGAAGAGGCAAAGAGAAGATTCTTCCCAAAAGACGGACACGCAGGATGATAATGCTGGACAGCCAGATTCGCCTGAAGCACGAGATCGAGAGCCTAGTCCTGCAGTGGCGGAAGCTCACAAAAGAATAGAAGAATTCACACAAAAGGTTGTTTTGACTCTCAGCGTTGCTTCGACATTGGAAAGCTCAAGCTGACGCGTATCCTTCATTTTGTTGTCAGCTTTGCGCAATTCTTGATGCTGGGAAACAAGCTCTTTCCGCCGCTCACGCAGCATGGGAGGAGCAGCTCGTTCAGTAAGTCGAGGAATCAGACACAAATTTCTGTTTGGCCACAGATCCGTCCTATTAAATTCACCACCATGCGTCAGCAGGATTCATGAAAATCAAGTTGCAATTTGGCAACGCCAACTCGAAGAAATCAAGGAATTGGAGTCCATGAATGATGAAATTGGAACAAGGCTCCGGTCGGCACAAGATGTCTTCGACCGTCTGCAGCCAGCTATTGCGGAAAGGCATCTTGAAGAATGACTGACTTCTGGGAAGGACCCATGTCTGCTACAAATTTTATTGTACAGCGCATGACACTTACATGTCCATCAACAGACGCACATCATCCATCCGAAGTAGTTGCTGATCTTCAGCGGATCTACGTTCAAAGGCAGCACGTGCAATTGCTCCTTTTCTCTCCTGAAGCACCAGCATTCGTTCTTCTATGCTGTCAGCAGCAACCATTCTCACGACATTCACCGGATTTTCCTGCACATGAAAGCAGCACGGAAGCACAAAATTCAATGTTTACTGTATACGTGTCAGCTTGTCCAAATCTTGAGCATCACCAACTCTTTTATACCTGTCCAATGCGATGGACTCGGTCCATTGCTTGTTGCTCCACAGCAGGATTCCACCACGGTTCAAGCAGAAACACACGCGAGGCAGCTGTTAGGTTCAAACCGACACCTGCCAAGCACCAACAAGAACAAATGTAGAAGCGAAGACCAAGAGGACTGCAGAATAAAAACAAAAATGCTTGGAGAATGTGCACTCTCACCTGCTGCTCTGAGCCCCACAAGGAAGACTGTAGGAGAATCGTCATCCACTCGGTTGAACTCTGCAATAGCCTTCTCCCTCAGACTTAGCTTAGTGCGGCCATCCAATCTACAGCACCTGAATCCAGCAGCCTGTAACCTCTCATACACCAAATCCAGCATTCTAGTGAACTGAGAAAACACAACACTCTTAGTCCTCAGCTGCTGACGCCCACCACCTCCTCCCATTGCACTAGGCCCTGCAATAGGATCTCCACCCTCTGGATGTTGGTATCCTGGTGGCACCTGAAGAGGCTCATGAAGAGCGGCTATAAGTGCATCAATCTTGGCACTTGTATTCCCCTCAACTCCTTCCATCAAACCCCCCTTGGAATGATCCCCATTAGCGCCACCTCCCTCTCCTTCTGCGGCATCAGGTGGAGCCTCCACCAGATGAGCCTCATCTACTGGCGCTCTGCACATGGGGCAGGCATGCTTCTGGATGGATAGAACCCGGCGAATGCAGCGGCGGCAGAAGATGTGAGAGCAGGGTGTGATGACAGGAAGAGTGGGAGGAGAGAGGCAGATGGGACAGTCCTCATCGGCTGCTCCTGCTGCCAGAAGTTCCTGAAGCTTCTGACTCAGAAGGGGGTCCAAAGGAACTGCAGCTGAAAAAATGCAGAGATGGGAAGAAGGAAAACACAGATTGAAAAAGCCATAGCTGAGAAACGAGCATCACACACCATTGTCAACATCCACACCCCCATTTCAGAACTCCTCATGATGGTTTATATGCTTGCGCACCTTTGGCATCCTGGTTTCTGTCTGCCTCTTCTGCAGCAGCAGCAGACGCAGCAATGGCCTCGAGAACGTGCGGTGGACAGAGTCCCTTGTGGTCTGCGATCTGTCTGAGCCGTAGGATCATCTCAAGCACTGTAGCATAGTTCTTCATCAACGTTCCCTGTGCCATCATGCCACTCACAAGGCGCCGCACCTCCTCCTGCACCCTGGAAGAGAACAACGAGGGTGGGTGTAGTGGAGGGGTGAGGTAGCAAGAATATTGAGGGTATGGTGTCAACAGTACAAAGCAACGGGTGAGTGAACAGTGATACATGTGTGCAACAAGTGATACATGTACAAGTGACTCATGTGCAATCACAAGTGTAGTGACTCGTGTGAAATCACAAGTGAACAGTCACACCAAAGGGCTATCCTCATTGGTCGTGGAAATCTCGATTCTCTGGCAGCTTGTTGATTGGGAGCACTCAAACAGCCTCCAAAAAAACAAACGGTGCACAATCACTGCCAGCAGCACAGATACCAGTGACCTACACCGCATCCGGCCTTAGAAGAAGAAGAAAAAAAGTCGCTTACTGGTCGTAGAGATCCCGGTCCTCTGGCAGCAAGTCGACTGGCAGCACTCGTACAGTCTTCGGAGGGAGTGACAGCAGTGGCCGGCCGTTCACCTGCATGTCCTTGGTGCGCCTTAGAGCCGTCGTGAGAACCAATGCCTGTGGGAGTGGGCAAGAAGAGTGATTTTTACTTGGTTCAAAAGCCGTTCACCTGCAGCTACTTGGTGCGCCTTAGAGCCGTAGTGGAAAGGGTGGGAGGGAGTTGGCTTGTGGAAGCAGGACGAGTTTTGAGCATGTGAAAAGCCGTTCACCTGCATCTCCTTGATGCGCCATAGAGCAATTGTAAGAACCAGAGCATGTGGAGGTGCGGGGAAAAGGGTGGGAAAGAGGTGGTTATGAAACTGGTCGAGCACACCCACACTCACACACATGCAGACACACACCCAAACATGCACGTGCACACACACCCCCCACCCACCCACCCGCCCGCCCACTTGCACACACATGCTCCCTTGCCTCGAGCATACCCGGAGCCTATCCAAACCAATGTGCTGGCGCTCCCTCATTGGCCGCTCAATCGCGCGGGTCCAGGTCGAACGGTTGTTGAGAGGATCAAGGTGCAGGAAGCAGAGCAGCGAGAAGAGACCACCCAGCTGGTTCTGCACCGGAGTGCCCGTCACTGCCCACCGCCTCTCCGCCTATCCACCCACCCACCCCCCCATCCACCCACCCACACGCACACACACTCCCATGCTTTAAACATACCCTCAATCTGTCCAGCCCAATGTGCTGGCGCTCCCTCATTGGCCGCTCGATCGCGCGGGTCCAGATCGAACGGTCATTAAGAGGATCAAGGCGCAGGAAGCAGAGCAGCGAGAAGAGATCACCCAGCTGGTTCTGCACCGGAGTGCCCGTCACTGCCCACCGCCTCTCCGCCTGCAGCGCTGTCGCCGCCCGCGCCGCCCGCGTCCGCACGGATTTGATCACGTGCGCTTCGTCCAGAATCACCCGCCTCCATTTCACCTGCATCAATGGCCCTCCACCTGCTGTCTCTGCTCCCGTTCCTCCTGCTGTTGAAGCTCCTGCAGTGCTCCTGCTGCTGCTCCCTGCCCCTCCCACCGTCCCTGCCATCCCCCCTCGCTTCCTCTGCCCCTGCGCTGCGGCCCCTGGCGCCTTCCTCTTCCTTCCCCGCGCCCCTGGCATGCCAGCATAAGCCGGCATGAGCATCCCTGGGCACCCCGGAATGGAAGGCGGGGAGGGCGGCGGACTCTCAGCCCGTGGTGCCATTCCCCCTGACCCGCCCCTACCAGCACCAGCAGAAGAACCACCAGCAGCGCCAGCAGCACCAGCAGAAGCAGCGGAGGCAGAGGAAGGGGGGCACTCAGAAGCGAGGATGTTGTAGGTGGTAAAGACAAGGTCAAAGCCAGAGAGGAAGCTCGGGTCTCTCACGCGCTCTGCCCCGTGGTACACATAGTAGCTCAGCACTCCTGGTGCCACGTGCTCTGCCAGCTGTGCAGTCCAGTTGGAGAGTACGGACAGAGGGCACACCACTAGCGTCGCCCTGCTCTGCTCCCCTTGCACCCCATCAGCAGCATCAGTGGAGGAGGTGCCGATAGCTTGTGTTTCACCAGCGCCAGCAGCAGCAGCAGAGGTGGAGGCAACAAGGGAGAGCAGGGAGAGCGTTTTCCCCAGCCCCATGTCATCAGCCAGAATGCCTCCCCTCAGCGCCTTGGGCCTCTCTTCCGTGGTGAAGTTGGTGAGAATGTTGGTGAACACTCGCCCCCCGCCCTCCCGCCCATCATCTCCATCCTCCTCCTCCCCCTCTTCCCCTCCCGCTCCCCCCTCCACCCCCGCTGCAC
Source organism: Closterium sp. Naga37s-1 (assembly GCA_947471745.1). Classification (NCBI taxonomy): domain Eukaryota; kingdom Viridiplantae; phylum Streptophyta; class Zygnematophyceae; order Desmidiales; family Closteriaceae; genus Closterium; species Closterium sp. Naga37s-1. The sequence continues at coordinate 2,620,978 of CANJKZ010000203.1, read as the reverse complement.
CCCCTCCCTGTCCCTCTCTCCCTCTTCCCCGGCCCCCCCTGCCCTGTCTTCCCCCCGCCCTCCCTCCTCCTCCTCTCCCTCCTCTCTTCCCTTTGCTGCTGCTGCCAGACTCTAAGGCCCCGGCTTTCCAAAACGGTGGAAGCTTCTTCGCGCTTTCCCGCTTGATCATCCACGCCAGCGCCCGCTGCTGATGTGGCAGGAGGGACGACCTGATGACGTGGCAAGGCGGATCCGCGGTGGGCCGATCCGCTTCCACCTGGCATGCCAGGTCATCAAACAAGGATAAGACCGCCTTGTCCTGTTCTGCTTGGCTCATCGCGGCTCTCTGCGCTGCCAAAGCAGCAGCAACTGACGCAGCAGCCGAAGCAGCCTGTAACGAGGATGACTGTAATGAACCAGAGCGGGAAGCTTCCCCGAAAGTGTCTGAACCAGGGAGGCTGTTGGTTTCCACCAAAGGCACTCCGGCAGACAGCAAGCGAGATACTACTTCAGGAGCAGATACAGGGGAGCTGAACAAGCACATGTGGCATGGCATTTGGTAAATGTTCCTCGTTCCACGCGTCACCAGGCCTTCGATCGCCACCAGTCCTGCGTCGACAAGTGGCGCCAGGTGGCAGGCCATTTTGGCTTCCACGTGGCCTACCTCCTGGCCTCTGATGTTGTCCACGCGGATGGCATTGCGGTCGTGCGCGTTATTAGGCTCCCGAATAAGCCGAACCATCTGGAGGTTGGGTCGCAGGAGAGTTGAAAGCTTAACACATGTAAAAAGGAAAGCGCGACTGGAAGGAACTAGGGTCCCTGGGTAACCATGCAGCCCTGTGACGTTTACGCGCACGCTCCCAACGTACATTGAGATACATTGAGACGCCTTATAACGAATCTACGTGTGCACGCAGGTACGAACCTCTCGCGGGTCCACAGTTCCCGGGTAGTGCTGCAAGCCCCTGATGGAAGGTAGCAGCATGTTGATGCTAAAATGCATCGGGACACCTCTGAATGAATCTAAATGTACATTGAGATACATTGAGACGCCTTATAACGAATCTACGTGTGCACGCAGGTACAGAACTCTCGCGGCTTGACAGTCTCCGCGTAGTATGCAAGCCCCTGATGTCGACGAGCACGCTCCCGATGTATATCGAGACGGCTCTTAACGAGTCTACATGTATTACGTGCAGAAACGAACCTCTCGCGGGTTCACGGTCCCCGGGTAGTGCTGCAACCCGTTCATGTTGACGAGCACACTGCCAATGTATATCGAGACGTCTCTTAAAGAATCTACAACGAACCTCTCGCGGGTTCACGGTCCCCGGGTAGTGCTGCAGACCCTTGATGTTAAAGAGCACACTGCCAATGTATATCGAGACGTCTCTTAAGGAATCTACAACGAACCTCTCGCGGGTTCACGGTCCCCGGGTAGTGCTGCAGACCCTTGATGTTAAAGAGCACACTGCCAATGTACGTCCTGTCGTCCTCCGCTTGCGACGCGTCTCCCTGCGACGCGTCAACAGCCTCCTCCTCCCAGTCCTCCTCCATCCGCGCGAACTACGATGAGGACTAGGATATTCGCGGGCTTTCCAAACTATACGCGACACGGGGCCGTATTCTTATTTGCACGAAGATATCAGGGCCAGGGACAAGAGAAGGTCGGGTCGGGGCAACGTATCAGCGAAAGCGCCAAGCCTGGATCCTGCCTAGCGACAGGAAATACTCTCAGCATGAAGCCAAGAGTGGAAGAGTGGATGAAGTGAAACAAGAATGCGCGGATCAAATTTTACGAATTCCTGGAGACAGGCTTGAGCTGTCGTACTCTTTATAGAGGTTCACTATAACTGTGGTGGATCGCATCCGTTCCAGACCTTTCCGCGTCTTGAGCACACCAGCTATCACCCGAGAAAGTTCAACCTCTTGCTAAGGAGTTTTTTGTTGCTTATAAACCGGGCATAGATGTTACCTACATATTTGTTTGCATTTCAACATAGGAGACAGCACGGTTGTTGAGGACCTACCCACATCAAGCCAGAACTCAGTACCTTGAAGCATGGATCTAAGCACTGCTTACCAAAAAGGTATTGGGTTAGAAAAACAGAGAGCTAATGGCAAGTGCTTGAGTGCCTGAGCTAATCACTTTTGAGAAAAACCAGAAGTGATACGGTAGGTACAAGGTGTTTGTTGGGTTAGCATACAAAGAGAGTCTACTCAGCGATTGCTCCAAAGCCCGAGCGGCCACGAGATCGCGAGGTGGTGTTAGTGCGAGAGTTAATGCTGGCGCAGCGCAGAAGCTTCTGAAACTCGGGCAAGCTGATTCGCCCATCCCCGTCCACATCCCCCTCGTCTATCAATCGGCCCAACGACCCCTTCACTTGCGCCGCCTGTTTGCAAGCAGAGCGGAAAGGGGGGAAGGAAGAGGAGAGGGGGGGAGAGAGAGGGGAGGGGGGAAAAGGGAGTCAGCAAGCTGATGCGACCCTCCCCATCCACATTGATGCGTGTATCAATCGCCGCAGCGACCCCTTCATTTGCGCCGCCTGTTTGCAAGCAGAGGGAGAAGGGAGGGAGGAGACGAAAAGGTACAATATTGGAACGGTTAAAGAATGTTCATCATCCCGTCCTCCTCCTCGTCCACTAATCGCGCCCACAACCCCGTCATTGTGACGCCTGTAGGAAGAAACACCTTCCACTATCCTCACCAATCAGACCCATCTTAACCGCACACGACCACCCCCGACCCTTTGCAACACCATCTCACCACTCTCAGCTCCTCCGCGTCGATGAAGCCATCTCCATCCGTGTCGAAGTGGTTGAATGCTGCCTTGGAGCGCTCCTCCCACTTGGCTGAATCAGCCTCCTCCAGCTGCTGCACGTGCAGCGTGGCCGCCACGAACTCGTCAAAATCAATAATGCCGTCACAGTTGGTGTCCATCTGCGTGGAGCACGGGTTGGGAAGGAAGTGAACCGAAATGAGGGGTGAGAGTTGCGCCTCAAGAATCAGCCTCCTCCAGCTGCTGCACATGCAGCGTGGCCGCCACAAACACGTCAAAATCAATTATACCGTCACAGTTGGTGTCCATCTGCGTGGGTTGAGGGGCAGGAGGCGTGGGAATGAGGGGTGAGAGTTGCGCCTCAAGAATCAGCCTCCTCCAGCTGCTGCACGTGCAGCGTGGCCGCCACAAACTCATCGAAATCGATGATTCCAATCCATCACAGTTGGCGTCCATCTGCGTGCAGCAAGGGGTTGGGAAGGAGCGTGAGGTTGGGAAAGGATGGAATGGAATGAGGGGCGAAAGTTGTGCCTCAATGGGTCGGCCTCCTCCAGCTGCTGACGCATAAGATGTGAGGAACAACAGGAGGCACACTTCTCCTACTTGGCCGAATCGGCCTCCACGGCCTCCTCCAGCTGCTGCACGTGCAGCGTGGCCGATACAAACTCTTCAAATAGAGTCGACGCAGTGTGTGGTGCCATAACAGTTTAAGGCAAGGATTGTGATCTTTGTTGCTGTATTGGCTTCTCAAAGGCCAACAAGGCCTGCGCCCTTGGCTTCTCAAAGGCCAACAAGGGGGCGCGAAGAAAGTGCACGCGCCAGCAGCGTGCCAGGGCATACTGCTGGCAGTGGAGAGCACAGGCGTGATGAGTGAGCACAGGCGTGATGAGTGAGCACAGGCGTGATGAGTGAGCACAGGCGTGATGAGTGAGCACAGGCGTGATGAGTGAGCACAGGCGTGATGAGTGAGCACAGGCGTGATGAGTGAGCACAGGCGTGATGAGTGAGCACAGGCGTGATGAGTGAGCACAGGCGTGATGAGTGAGCACAGGCGTGATGAGTGAGCACAGGCGTGATGAGTGAGCACAGGCGTGATGAGTGAGCACAGGCGTGATGAGTGAGCACAGGCGTGATGAGTGAGCACAGGCGTGATGAGTGAGCACAGGCGTGATGAGTGAGCACAGGCGTGATGAGTGAGCACAGGCGTGATGAGTGAGCACAGGCGTGATGAGTGAGCACAGGCGTGATGAGTGAGCACAGGCGTGATGAGTGAGCACAGGCGTGATGAGTGAGCACAGGCGTGATGAGTGAGCACAGGCGTGATGAGTGAGCACAGGCGTGATGAGTGAGCACAGGCGTGATGAGTGAGCGCAGGCGTGGTGTCCTTGCAGGCAGAGTGGACTCACAGCTTGCGGGATCTGCACCACTTTGGTCTCCTTCACTTCATACGGGAGGTCCTTGTTGAGCGCCTGGCGCATGCAAGGGCAAGCTGAAAGGGCAGAGGCCAGCGTGCAAGGTGAACATGCAAGTGCTGCTGGCAGTGTGGAGTGGACTCACCGCTTGCAAGATCTGCACCACTTTGGTCTCCTTCACTTCGTACGGCAGGTCCTTGTTGAGCGCCTGGCGCACGGAAAACAGGAACACACCGGGAGGGGGGATGAGAAGGCGAATGACAGGAGGAGAAGTCAGGGGGTTGGTGAGGTTTCAGCACTCAGAAGCGAATGCATTGAGCTAAGATGTACTCAGAAGCACTCAGAAAGCACTCAGCTGATTTCAGCGCGTGTGTGAGGGTGTGCTAGTAGTGACACCGAGCTCAGTCGGGTCATGTGATCTCTTGACATGCTAGCACGAACTCACAAGTCGGATCTCATCGATGGTGATGGTGCCGTCCCCATTAATGTCTTTTGAGGCGCTCACAAGGTGTGTGGTAGCAGGTGCTCACATACATACACGTCAACTCGTGGTGTGCGAGCAGCTCACATGTCGGATTTCATCGATGGTGATGGTGCCGTCCCCATTGATGTCCATTGCGTTGAACTGGTCCCTCAGCTGCTGCACCTCCGTGCTCTCCAGAGTCGTCGCTAGCGCCTGGTGAAAAGGAGGAAAAGTGGGGAAACCAGTGGGAAAATGGGGAAAACAGTGGGAAAATGGGTAAAACAGTGGGAAAATGGGAAAAAGGGTGAGATTAAACAGCAGACTAAAGAAGCACATGTTGAACTGGTCCCTCAGCTGCTGCACCTCCGTGCTCTCCAGAGTCGTCGCTAGCGCCTGGTGAAAAGGAGGAGGAAAGGCAGTGAGGACAAGCTGGGACACGAGCAGCATTGGAGCAAACAAGCAATGTTGAGCTGGTCCCTTGAACGCGAGTTGACTATTGAGTCGACTCAAAAGTCACCGCATTGTTGAGCTGGTCCCTTGAACGCGAGTTGACTATTGAGTCGACTCAAAAGTCACCGCATTGTTGAGCTGGTCCCTTGGACGTGAGTGCTTGACAAACTCGGCGCACGTTGCACAGGAGATCGCTCTATCAGTCAACACAACACACCAGCTGCGCGAGGCACTGTGGAATTACAGCAAGCAGCAAACCCACATTGAGCGTCATCTGCTTGAGGCGCGAGTACTTGACGAACTCGCGGATGTTGGACAGCACTGCTATGTCTGAGAGATGGCTCAATGAACCAGAGAGGCCAGCTGTGTGGCACTGTGGCATCACAGCCTGAAGGGGAAGCACTCACCCACACAGCGACTCACCTTGAGCGCCATCTGCTTGAGGCGCGAGTACTTGACGAACTCGCGCATGTTGGACAGCACTGCTATGTCCAGCGGGATAGCCGATGGGACATGGGGGGGATGGCACCACTCACCTTCACCACCACCACACTTGCGTGCGTGCATGTGGTGCGTGCTTGCTGTGCGTGCTTGCTGTGCGTGCTTGCTCTCACCTTGAGCGCCATCTGCTTGAGGCGTGAGTACTTGACAAACTCCCTCATGTTGGACAGCACTGCTATGTCTAGCGGGATGGACGACGCGTTGCCTCCCTCCTTCACCCACGGGTGCGCTGGTGGTGGGGTGGAGGGGAGGGGATGGGAGGGGAGGAGACGGAGAAAGGTGGGAACGGGCAACATAGGAAGGAATGCGGGGAGATGACACACAGCTGTGCCCAACGGGCATGTTGGATATCACTGTACTGTACGCCCACAATGCACGCCTCAAAGGAGTTATTTTTTAGACGTCTCAACCTCTCTACACTGCCATGCCCAACGGGCACGTTGGATATCACTGTACTGTACGCCCACAATGCACGCCTCAAAGGAGTTATTTTTTAGACGTCTCAACCTCTCTACACTGCCGTGCCCAACGGGCACGTTGGATATCACTGTACTGTACGCCCACAATGCACGCCTCAAAGGCCGCGCACTGACTCACACAGGGCTTGTGCAGCAGTGGGGCGGGCGCGAGGGTGCTTCCTGAGCAGCTTCTTCACAAAGTCCTTGGCGCTGGATGAGATCTGTACAGCATTGACTCACACATGGCTAATAGGCAGGGAGGGCGTTGACTTGACTCACACATGGCTAATAGGCAGGGAGGGCGTTGACTTGACTCACACATGGCTAATAGGCAGGGAGGGCGTTGACTTGACTCACACATGGCTACTATGCAGGGAGGGCGTTGAGTTGACTCCCGCAAGGCTTGTGCAGCAGTGGGGCGGGCACGCGGGTCCTTATTGAGACTTCTTGACAAAGTCCTTGGGCACTGGATGAGATCGGCAGCGCATTGACTCGCACACAGAGAGCACAGCTCGCAGGCAGTGCATTCACTTCACTCACACAGGGCTTGTGCAGCGGTGGGGCGGGCGCGCGGGTCCTTCTTGAGCAGCTTCTTGACAAAGTCCTTGGCGCTGGATGAGATCTGCGGCCACGGCTTCTCCCTGAAGTCGGGTTTCTTCTTCAGCACCTGGATGGATGGGAAAAGCGAGAAACACAGAAGCTATGATGACACTCTCAACCCCTCTCCTAGAGAAAGCAGCTGAGTCCTGTGGCCATGGCTTCTCCCGGAAGTCCGGCTTCTTCTTCAGCACCTGGTGGTATCGGGAGAGGGAGAGACAGGGACGCGGTTTTTCTCTTACAGGGAGAATGTGCCGCACTTCTTTGGAATCCTTTTGACAGCTCTGAGAAGACTTCCAATGCCCGCCATTTTTTAGTCGACTCTAAAACTGTCAGCTCGCTTACAGGGAGAATGTGCCGCACTTCTTTGGAATCCTTTGACAGTTCTGAGAAGACTTCCAATGCCCGCCACCGCCCTCCCTCCCCTACCCTCCCCACCCTCACCTCATTGAAAATTCCATCCTGACAGCAGGATGCACTTAATGACGCCAATGCTCCACACGCCACACTCACTCTTATCCGTCTCTCTTCCCCCCGCTCCCCCCCTCCCTCCCTCCTCATCTATTCCCTCCAACCCCCCCTGTCCATGCCCTCACCTCATTGAAGACCCCCGCCTCCATTTTATCCCAGAACGGTCGTCTGCCTGACAGCAAGATGTACGTGATCACTCCAATGCTCCACACGTCACTCTCCCTCACTTAACCCCCCCTATTCCCCCACACCTCGTTGAAAATGCCGGCCTCTGTTTTATCCCAGAACGGTCGTCTGCCTGACAGCAAGATATACGTGATGACCCCGATGCTCCACACGTCACTCTCCGGCCCCGACCGCCTCTTGAGCACCTCAGGAGCCACGTAATAGGCGCTGCCCACCACGTCCGTGAAGTGCTTGCCTGGGGTTGAGAGGGGTGGGGTAGTGTGGGGAGGAGTGGGGTTGGCGTGAGCAGGGAAGACCTCCTCTTGACCGCCTCTTGAGCACCTCAGGAGCCACGTAGTAGGCGCTGCCCACCACATCCGTGAAGTGCTTGCCTGGGGAAGAGAGGATGGTGAAGTGCGGAAGAGTGAGGTAGAGGGGGGTGAAATGGGGTGCGGTGAGGTTGGTGTGAGCAGGACAGACCTCCCGTTGATCACCTCTTGGGGCCACATAGTAGGTGCTGCCCACCACATCCGTGAAGTGCTTGCCTGGGGTTGAGTGCGGTGGGGTGGGATAGAGAGGGGTGAAATGGGATGGGGGGGCTGAGTCGACTAAATCACCCTCTCGCCTTCTCGGCAACTCTTTATTCCCCCGTCCTTGCACCTCCCCCACCCCTCCCCCGCCCGGGCGCGCCACTCACCTGGCTTTCTAGAGTCCGAGAGGCCAAAGTCGGTGGCCTCAAGAGGCGATTCCTCCGATTTTGAGTCGACTAAAACATCTCCCCTCGCATCCCCCACATCCCCAGGTGGGCCCCTCTTTATCCCCCGCCCTCGCACTCCCCCCACCCCCCCAGGTGTGCCACTCACCCGGCTTTCTGAAGTCCGAGAGGCCAAAGTCGGTGGCCTTGAGAGGCGAGTCCTTTGAGTTGACTCCAAACCAGAGCTATCTCCGCTTCCCTTCCCATCCCATCCCACCTATCGCCGCTCCCCTTCCCATCCCATCTTACCTGGCTTTCTGAAGTCCGAGAGGCCAAAGTCGGTGGCCTTGAGAGGCGATTCCTCCGTCTTGTTGGCGAACAGAAAGTTCTGCGCAACACAGATGGGTGGAGAGGGGTGCGAAGGGATGACTGAAGGTGGGAGTGATGCAGAGGAGATCAACCCTAGATCGACACCTATCTCACATCTGCCTGGAGTGAAGACCTTTCTCGCTCCTGGCTTGCCACCCATAGGCTATCGCACCTCGGGCTTGCCACCCATAGGCTATCCCACCTCGGGCTTGCCACCCATAGGCTATCCCACCTCGGGCTTGCCACCCATAGGCTATCGCACCTCGGGCTTGCCACCCATAGGCTATCCCACCTCGGGCTTGCCACCCATAGGCTTTAGCACCTGAGGTACCTCTCAGCCGTCTCCCCCCGGGCTTCAGGCCAACGCACCTCGGGTTGAGGTCACCTCGGGCTTGCCACCCATAAGCTATCGAGCTCGGGCTTGCCACCCATAAGCTATCGCACCTCGGGCTTGCCATCCATAGGCTATCGCACCTCGGGCTTGCCACCCATAGGCTATCGCACCTCGGGCTTGCCACCCATAGGCCATCACACCTCGGGCTTGCCACCCATAGGCCATCGCACCTCGGGCTTGCCACCCATAGGCGATAGCACCTCGGGCTTGAGGTCGCGGTGCACGACGCCGTTGAGGTGGCAGCTATCTCACCCCTGCCTTGACATCCGCCTGTCTAGCCCCTGGCTTGAGATGGACCTCACTTCGAGCTCGAAAGCAATCCCACCTCGGGCTTGAGGCCACAATGATCGCACCTCGGGCTTGAGGTCGCGGTGCACGACGCCGTTCAGGTGACAGCGCGCCACCACGTTGAGCATCTGCCTCACCACGCTAGCCGCGTCCTTCTCCGAGTACCGGTTGTCCTTCCTGTCATGGTGGGTGGACAAGCAGGGAGGCAGGAAAATGGACAGACGGGCATAGAGGCAGGCAGGACGATGCACTCCTGTCATTAGTGCCACGTTGAGCATCTGCCTCACCACGCTAGCCGCGTCCTGCTCCGAGTACCGGTTGTCCTTCCTGTCATGGTGGGAGGGCCGGCAGAGAGGCAGGCACATGGACGGACGGGCCGAAAGACAGGCAGGCACACGCGCTCTTGTCGTTAGTGCCACGTTGAGCACCTGCCTCACTCTTCTCCGAATTCCGGTTGTCCTTCCTGTCATGGTGGGTGGTCGGACGAGCAAGCCGACAGGCAGGTAGGAAGGCAGGCAGACGGACGGGCGCATTTGATAAGCACGCATTTGTTGTGCACGCAATTGTTTACAACAGACGGACAGACGGGTTTCGTTGGATGGCATTGGCACCCTCCCCTCACTAACCATCATCCTCACTCACCCTCCCCAGTCCTCGCCCTCTCGCCCCCCACTCCTCCCCCTCACTCACTCGCCCTCCCCCTCACTCACGCGCCCTCACCCTCTCACTCGCCCCCACCCTCCCTCACTCACCACCACCCTCCCGGACAATCACCCTCACTCACTTGCCCAGAATCCTGTCAAGCAGCTCTCCTCCTTCACACAACCTGCGTGAGGTGGACGGACAAAAGGAAAGAACAAGAACATGAGAAGATGACAGAAGGACAGAACGACAGCATGACAGCATGACAGAACGACAGCATGACAGCATGACAGCATGACAGCATGACAGCATGACAGCATGACAGCATGACAGCATGACATCATGACAGCATGACAGCATGACAGCATGACAGCATGACATCATGACAGCATGACAGCATGACAGCATGACAGCATGACAAGTGATGCGTGAGGACAGATTGGCATACGCGCTCCGTTCATTCACAGACACAAGTAATCCGAACCACATGGGGACGGCCAAAAACCAACTCCTTGATTGCCACCCTTAGCTGATCAAGTGCGCACTTAGTACCCGCTATAGCGCACTCACTCCATGGCAATGTACACGAGTTCCGTGTCTTCAAAGACGTCGATAAACTGAACCACGTTGGGATGGCCCGACAACAGCTGCAGGATCTTCACCTCCCGCTCCACATCCTCCACCGCTATTGGCTGCTTCATCTGCAGCGCGCCGCGCGAGGGTAGACGGGCAGTAGCGAGAGTATACGGGCAGAAACAACAGTTCACTGACAGAAACAAGAGTACACGGGCATTATTTCTAGCACCGCGATGGCGGGTCAGCAATCCGCAGAAGGAAAAAGAAAAGATGCAGAAGCAAAACATTAATAAGAGCCAGAAGCGTCTACAACCCAAAACTGAAGGTAGTAAGACTGAAATGTGATACAAAACCAGTCACTGTATAACGGACTGCTTATTAGGCCATGTATGCTTTCGTCAGGTCGTCGTAACGAGCAGGAAAAAACGCATCGTCCTTACCTTCGTACAGCAGGCATTGACCTGATTGTACGTACCCTTCTCAAACACTCTTCGTACAACAGGCATTGACCTGTTTGTACGTACCCTTCTTAAACACTCTTCGTACAGCAGGCATTGACCTGTTTGTACGTTCCTAAGATGCTCACCGATTTCTTTTGAATTGCCTTGACGGCCACGCGATTATCCGCCGCTAGTTGTATCGACTCATAAGTTGTCCCGAATTGCCCGTGTCCCAGCTCCTTCCCGGTCTTATAATGCTTCTCGAAGTCGCGCTTATAACCGAAGTCGGTCCGGAGGCCTATTGGAATGCTCTTATCATCTTTGGGGTACTTAGCGTTTTGTATCTTCGCCCCGTCGCAGTTATCGTCTCCGGTTCGACTACCGCCAACGACAGGATTCTTCTGAACCTTGCTTTCGTCGACATTTCCTTTATCCTTTTCGACCGACGCAGAGCCGAGACACGTTGAGAGGCACGCTCCCATGTTTAAGCGTGGCTTGCTTACTGAAATAAATACGGTCAAATGTGAACGAATAAATATCTGCTCTGAATACAGCTAAGTTTTCAGCACCCACAGTTGATAACCTACACCACTTTATCACGGCTATCTTTGAGTAATCACGTATACCAAGACGCGGACCGCATCGATGCCCTGACCAACAGCTATCTATCCAAGAGTGGCTGATTGCTGCTGTTGCAATGCCTTGGGAGTGTGCCGTGCTGGTGAAGGTAGTGCATGTATAGAGAGTGGTTCTAGACGTGACAGAGCAAAGCTACCACCTCCTAACGCACTGAACCGCAGCATTATCTACATTTCGCAGGCAGACTCGGCATTTCCGTAAGTGCACTGGTCAAACGGTTTCTACCCGACAACCCATTTCGATTATATGGGGCACTAGCGGGGACACGCGGAAGTTCTGCCAGCCACGCTAGGTAAACTCGCAATGATGTCGTCGAAGTGTCGCCAGTCGGCATTCCGGAGCTGCCCGCAAAAGTACCGTCGATTCGCGATTGTAACCAAGCAAAGATCAACTCTGCGAGTGTTTCGATCGGCGAACCTGTATTGCAAGAATGACGAAACCGAGTTGTTCATACAGCCTGCCCTACTGGGGCTGTGTGACAGGCGCGAGGGGAGGGGAGCCCCGAACCGATCCGAAATGGCTAGCTGGGGCAAAGCGGAATGAAAACCCCCTTCTCGCCGTACCGGCCTGCACCTGACAGGGCTCCGCGGGTTTGACGGGGCGAGTGTCGCTGTGACAGCGTTGACGCGTGCCCAGCTGATTTGGCGCGAAACAGTTCCTAAGCTGACACCTCAAGAGGGTGATGTAATACGAGATGTTTCATTTTAGAAAATAAATATCAACACTTAGCCTGCACTAGATACATACTAACCTGAACATTAAACTAGTAGATCCTACTACTCCAAAGCCTTGTGATAGACTCCTAGGACAAAGCCTAATACGCCTGCTGTTGTAGCGACTAATATAGCCAGCCATACCATATCCTCTAATCTCCTTGATAGTTCTAAAGAGACCCCTCTGCAACAACAAACAAGGCACCAACCCCAACAACATGAAAATGTAATATATTCAAAAGATGACGCAACCCTAAATAATGCAACACGAAACAGCATACATACGGCATCAACTCACCTGGCATTATTGATGCTTTGTTGAAGGCTCTCCATTTGTTCAGACACATCCTTTCGCACGTCCTCCAAATCCTTCCCATGCCGCCGCTCCTGTATACATCATGCCAGCAACCAACACCTACGGTAAGTCAATGTCCGTGCACATTCCACCAATAACATTCAAAACAAGCAAAAAAACGCATATCTCCCTCTCATACAAGCACATGCATCCCTCTCATACAAGCACATACATCCCTCTCATACAAGCACATCCATCCCTCTCATACAAGCAAATACACCCCTCTCATACAAGCACAAACATCCCTCTCATACAAGCACATACATCTCTTGCATACAAGCGCACATCCCTTGCACACGCATCCCTCTCACACACAGTTCGGCATCCGTGGAGGCGAGGTTAGCAGCATAGGAGGCAGCCATGCCCTCCACATACTGCTCCAGCACCGCCTGCTTGCCCTCCCACTGCCTCACCATGTGCAAGCCCACACATCCCCCCCATACAAGCACATACACCCGCCCTCACAGAATCACATCCATCCCTCCCAAACACCAGAAACAATATCCAGTCACCGAGTTCTGCAGCTGTGCCTGCAGCCCTGCAATGGTAACCGTGGTATTTCGCAGACGTGTGCGCAGCGAGAGCAACTCAGCATCCGTAGAAGCAAGGTTAGCCGCATAGGAGGCAGCCATGTCGTCCACATACTGCTCCAGCACCGCGGGCTTGTCCTCCCACCCCCTCACCATGTGCACGCACAACCATCCCTCACATCCAAGCACACACATCCCTCGCATCGCATACACCCCAACACACACTCACCGCATTCTGCAGCTGCGCCTGCAGCCCTGCAATGGTACCAGTAGCATTCCGCAGGCGAGTCCTCAACGAGAGCAGCTCAGCATCCGTAGAAGCAAGGTTAGCTGCGTACGATGCAGCCATGTCTTCAATATACTGCTCCAGCACCGCCTGCTTGTCCTCCCACTGCCTCACCATGTGCATCAGCGACTTGAGCCCATACAGGTTGCTGGCAGCACCGGCAAAGCTGCTGCCGCTGCTGCTGATGCTGAAGGGGGTGGTACTGGTGACCACCTGAGCTCCACTAATGAGGGCTCCGTTATTGCCTACTGCACTGCCGGCTGTCGCGTCAGTGGGTGTCCCACTGGAGCCCATTGCGCTGGTACCCGTCTCTTTATTGACTGTTGCTGTGCTACTTGCATCCCCTCCTACCCCACTGCTGCTGCTGCTGGTGATGGTGGTGGTGGTGCTGCTGCTGGTGCTGCTGCTGGTGCTGCTGGTGCTGCTGGTGGTGCTGGTGATGGTGGTGCTGCTCCCGCGCTTAACCTCTGACTCATTGCCAGTCCCAGGCACCTCAGCTGTGGTGTTTGGTTGTAACGAAGCACCATCCTCCTTAATGGGCTTTCCACCATTTGCTATTGTTTTCCTGTTGTCTACAACACTGCTATCTTCTCTCTGACTCCTGTCGCCTGCCGTAGGTCTCTCTTCGCGAGATTCTTGGATTTTATTGCCGCCCGCATCAAAAGAACCTGTCTGCCGGCCATCTGCTGCTGCTGACGGTGACGCCTGCTCCACGCCTGCCCCTGCTGTTTTCACCTGAACGTTCCCTTCCTTGTCGGATAAGCCACCTGACAATCCACCTGAAGGAGCAGCTCCCAGACTGCTCCTCCCTCCACCCTCCACCGCATTCCTGTTCACTCTCTCTCCCTCCCCTCCACTCTCCCCATCCATCTTTGCTTCTCTTGCCCCTTTTTCACATGCTCCTGTCTTCCCATTTGCACCTGTCTCTTCTCCCGAACCTTCCATATCATATGAAGAACCTCCCTCTCCCAGCGCACCTGCCCCTCCAGATGAACCAGCCCCAGGGGCAGAGCCCTCGTGTGAGGGCGTGGGAGCGGATGGCAAAGAGGAAGCAGTGGGGGGGACACCTACCCGACTAGATGCCCCGGATCCAGTACCTGCCTCGCTGCCTACCGTGTCACCATCGCCTGCTCGACCTTGCGGCTCTTTGGAAGCAGAAACAGAGATCCCTCCACCAGAAGCAATGCTGGGATCTGCCTCTGCTGCTGCCTCCGCCTTGGCCCCTCCCACTGCATCTGCCCCTGCCCCTGCCCCTGCCTGTGCCCCTGCCACTGCCCCTGTCTCTGCCTCTGCCTCTGCTTCTGCCTCTGCCTTCTCTTCTCCTTTAACTAAACCAGTCAGAGACGAGCCTCTGCCATCCCCAACGGCTGCTTCCAACTCGCCTCTCCCCACCCGGGTCTCCATAACCTCGTCCACTTCCTCCCTCACTCCCCTTCCCACATCCCCTCCATTCTTCTGCTTCTCCCCTGCCACGTGTCTAAGCTCATCCGAACCTAATCCCTTACCCAACAACCTCGAATCTCCCCCCTCAGCTTCTCTCATTCCCCCAAACTCTCGCCTAGCCGGCTCACTCCCATCACCACCAGAATCACTCTGCTCCTCCTCCGCCCTGTTGCCTTCCCTTCCTCCTTCCACCCCACTCCCTCCCTTCGCTTCTAACCCTCCTGAATCTCCTGTTGCTTCGAGGTGAGTTTTGAGGCGCGTCAAAACTTCCCTTCCTCCTTCCAACCCACTCCCTCCCTTTCCTTCTCGCCCTCCTGAAGCTCCTGTCGCCTCCTCCTTCAAAGAAGAGAGCTTCTCACTACCTTCTCCGCTCACTGGTGCTGAAAATCCGCCTTCACGCTTCACCTCCCCTGTTCCTCCCCCACCACCTCCCTCACCACCTGCCACAGCGCCTGCCACAGCGCCTGCTTCAACGCTTGCCTCAGCTCCTGCCCCCAAGCCTGTATCAAAATGTGCCTTTTCTTCATTGGAACCGTCTCTTACCATAGCCGCACCCATCTCCACACCTCCCCCAGTATCACACCCAGAAGCAGGATCTGCACCCGCTGCTGATCCTCTGTGCCCTGCTGCTCCATCCACTGACGCACATCCTGCACCTTCTCCCTTCCCAGCCAGCTTCTCACTCTCTCCCTCTCCCAACCTGCCCACCCCATGCCTTCCCCCCGCCCTCCCCTCCTCCCCAGCCGCTTCACCTGCCGCAACCGCACCAGATTTCCCCTCAACACTCCCGTTGTAATCTGTCCCCTTTGCCCTTGTACTTATCATCAGCTTCTCCGCTTCCCTCCCCTCCACTTCCCCCCCGCTCTGAATCGAGCCTCCGTTGCTCCCTGTGGTGGCGTTGCTGCTACCACTGTCCCCTGTGCTGCTACTGCCACTCGTGACGTTGCCTCTACCACTGATGTTGTTGCTACCGCCACTGCCACCAATACTCCTTACTGAATCCACTCCTTCCTGAGGCACCACTTCACTGCTGCCCTCCCTGCTACCCTCGCTGCTCCCTCCCCCCTCCCTCTCAGTACCGCGCTGGATCAACACACCTCGCTCTTCCACCCCCCCATACACCTCACCTGCCTCTTCTCCTCCTTCTACGCCCACTCTACTGCTCCCACCAGACAGCTCGTCGGCCTTCCTAGTGGCAGTTTCCGCAGCAGGCGAGTTTCCCAGAGGGACAGAGCCAGGAACTGGTGGTTGTGCGATGGCGCCACGTGCACCTGTGGAACTCCCATTGTTGGCCGTGCTACCCCCTGTGCTCCCAGCTTCCTCACTCGCCCCTGTGTCGCTTGGAGCGACTGCTGACTCACTGGAAGTGGCAACAGGCGCATCTGCAGCAGCCGCAGCAGGAGAAGCTGCAGACGCGGCAGCATCTTTGGGAGTAGCAGCAGCCGCAGCAGGAGAAGCTGCAGATGCGGCAGCATCTTTGGGAGTAGCAGCAGCCGCAGCAGGAGGAGGAGGCGGAAAGGCAGGAAGAGGATTGGGAGTCTGGACAGGTTGGGAAGACTCATGGAAAAAGGCAGAGCTTGTGGGAGCAGCAGCCCTTGCTGCTTCTGCAGCGGCACCAACAGCAGCGGCGGGCACAGAGAGTGGCGGCGATTGCTCAGAAGGTCCAACAGTGGACGGTGGATCAGACCCCTCTGCCTGGGCTGGCACCGCTCTGGAACCCTCTGAACCCACTGAACCATCTAAGCCCACAGACCCCACCGTCACCACTTGGGGAATGGTAACCACTTGTGGAGTGGTAACCATTTCAGGAGTGGTAACCACTGGAGGAAAGGTAACCGCTTGAGGAGTGGTAACCACTGGAGCGATAGCCGCCTGCGAAACCACCGGAAGCGTTGGCGCAGCAGCAGCAGCAGCAACACCCTGCCTGCCCGGAGGAGCAGCAGGCACAGCCTGTCTACCCGCCCCCATCATCCTCGTCATTGCCTCCATCTCCTCTCTGAGCCCATCTAGCTCGTTCACCCCGTGCACTCGCACCAGACTCAGCGTGCAGAAGAATTCCGCCCCGTGGTGCGACAGCTGCCGCACCATTACGTACCGCACTGAATCCCCTAGATCTCCGCTGCCTGTCACCTCGAACGCCTGGGGCGTCCGCACGCTCTGTGCTGAGAAGTTTCCCAGAAAGTGCCAGCGGTCCGAGGGGTAATTTCTACTGGCCCAGACTTCGAAGTCTTTTGTGGAAGAGGCGTAAAACTCGTAGTTCGCGAGTACGATAGTTTCTATCCGCGCTAGGAACTCAGAAAGTTCTATAACGAGGAACTTGTTCGCCACACTGCACGGGATGCGTAAGTACTTGTCCTTATCCTCGTCTAAAACGGCCTGGGGTCGTTTCGCCTCGCTGCTACAGTCCACTATCTTGGCGCCGTGATTCGCGGAGGCATAGTTGTACCGGCTCTTATCTGTGCCCGTCTGTCTCCGACGAGGCCATTCCGGTGGTTGACCACCCATTCCGCCCGCCATTCCGCCTGCCATTCCCCCGCGCATCCCTCCGCCCATCCCTCCGCCCATCCCCCCAATCCCTCCGCCAATTCCCCCCAGATCAACCACTTCCCCCAGCTGCGCTCCTCCCATTGCGCCGCCTACTATCTGCCCTCCTCCCATGGGCGGAAAACCAGCGCCAGGCGCATGGACTGCGCCCCCCGCGGGGGCGACCGCATCCGCGGGTACACTGGCGGAAGCTCCGCCAGCTGCTCCGCCTGCTGCGCCTGGCACCGCGCCAGCGTACGTTACTCCCGAGGGGGGGATGGGCACTCCCGCGGGGATCACCCCCGCGGGGGGTTCGTTTACTTCCGCCGCCCTCTGTTTGTTAAAATATTCCCGCTTGTACGCGTCTAGCCCGGGGGGGATCACGCGCACTGGCCGCGCTAATTCCGCGTCTTCGTCGTCAAAGAAAGACTCTGCTTGACTGGCTTTCGCTGCAGCAGCTGCTCCTGCTGCTGCTTCCACTGCGGCTGCTGTCTCTGCTGCTGCTCTTTCCGCCGCTGCAGTTCCCGCAGCTGCTGTATCTGCTACTGTGGGATCTACCGTTGCCGTTGCTCCCGCTACGGGCCGCTCCTCTCTTCCTTCCGCCACAGTTCCCCCAACCTTTCCCGGCTCCCCTGCGCCGCTTGCCCCAAGCGCCGCCTCTTGACGCCCAGTCCTGCGCGGCCCAGCTTCTGTTGGGGACCCTGCTTGCGCCGCACCCGCTTGCGCCGCAATTGCGCCCGCATCTACCGGCGCAGCACCGCCAACTTGCCCCGAACCCTCGATAGTAGCCGAACCCGTGGCTTCTGACGAAGGCTCCGCCACCTTCCTTGAACCCGTTGCTTCGACCACATCCAATTTTACTGCTTTCTCAGCAATTCCCTGCGGGTGCGGCATCTCCGTATCACCATCAGCCTGAATCCTCGCCGCGCCGCTCTGGCTTCTCTGCTCCGTGCCTCTCGACTGCTGCTGCGCGACTCCCGGCCGTGGCTCGCCCGTTTCTCGGCTTCCCACTTCTGGGGTCGAAGGACTTGAAAGGGATGACGTAGAAAATCCATGGTTTCCTTGACGCGATGCGCAATCGCGCAAACTAGAGCTAGAGCAGCTCTCAAACCCGAAGAGTAGAACTTGCAGGAGATTTAACGAGGTCGTCAGCCCCTGTAGCGGAAGCACCAGCGACGATCTGTATTTCTCGTGGTAAGTGCTGCCTTCGCCGCAAACTTCGGGTGATCTTTCCGTGATCCCCGCTGCGCTCCCGGCTGCGGTACTAGGGCAAGTTGCTCTGTCTTGCTCCACGCATGCCTCTGCTCGGCCACGCTGCTGGTGCTTCTGCTGCAGCTGCTGTGAGAAGAACGTGCGGTTCGGGTCGAAATTGCCGCCGAGAAACGCGGGCGATAGCTGAACGTCGCCCCAGCACAGCAGAAGAATTAAGGTTAAAACCAGACTGGCTGTTCGACCTAGCGGAACGACAGCGACCGTCATTTTGAAAGACGACTTGCGGCCAGACGTGAGTACAGTGGGACGAAAGCCCAGGCGATCCATCGTGACCGTCCATAACAACTACTTACGCTGTAACTGGGAATTCGGAATCATTCTGAATATAAAAGCTGTGAGCACGAATACGCAGAAAGACAGAAGCAAAGATGCGTGGAAGAGGGAGTTGATCAAAACACCACCACTGGAGTGGGTCAAGAGAATGGGATGGAATGACAGGTTCCCAAGGATGTGGTGCTGGAAGCAGAGGTGTTGCTCCTTGGGAATCTGATGTCAGGCTGTGCAGGCTTGAAGGTTTTGTTCCGGCTTGTTCAGAATTGCCCCCTCACTTCCCAGGGTGGTGATTGTCAGCGAAGGTGGAACCATACGAATCGACGAACATTCGAGAACTTTATGTATGGTAGTGCTTCTACTTCGGAAAGTCCTGAAATCGGCATGAAAGTACAGTGGGGCAGTCGCAAACTTTTTGGACATGAATATTGAACAAGATGGCGGCACTAACGGGGATGCCCTCAATGTGGCATGGCACGACAAGCATGCGTGACGCGACCTGCCGCGGTTTCGGTTCAGGCGTGTTACGCAGGCTGTTTGCGAAATAAGTGTGACTTTGTCGTGAGCATGTGCGCGCTCTCATGCGACGTCCGTACGCTTTGACGGATATCTGAAATCGGGACCTGCCACAGTGAATCAACACATTCATTATTACGAATTGGATCAACATGTTTTAGGAATACTGTAATGAGCATTCTCATCAGTGTAGTTGTTCCGTCCTCGTCAACAGCAATACATCTCCACATTGCAGAAACCCAGAAATCTCATCCATTTGTTGACGTGGCTCTCCCATGATTGAGGAGTGCTGTCATTATCAGCCCAATGGCCCCACCAGGTCCAATGTGGCCTGTAATTGGATGTGGGTGACACAGATTCTCGCCAGCGTCAGCTCATCAGCGCCAGTTCGCTAATTGGCGCAGAACACCGCTACTCGGCGCAGAACACCCCCTGGTTCAACCCCTCCCTCCCCTTCCCCTGGTTTTCTGGTTCGCAAATGCTCTTGCGCACCCCTTCCTTCCCCTTGTCATCCTTCCCCCCTCCCCCCTTTCCTCCCATCCCGTTCCATCCCCATCAGACCAGCTCGAATATTTCTCAGGGCGTGTCCAGCGCGTACATTTACAGTTCATAAACCCATTCAGTTACCACATTTCCTATTGTAACACTGCATTTTACAAAAAGGTTGGACACGATCAGCTTCCGTTCACAAGACGGCACGCCCGCTGCGCGTACGACGAATCGTCTAACACACGTTACTGGAATCAGTGTGCGCGCGAACAAGGGTACAGCATTGCGTCCTGCCCGCTACAGTAATTTTCGTTCAAGCGTGGAATTTTCGCTTGTGCGTGAATTTCTGTGCGATGATAGACGAGGCAACCAGTTACCTCGTTTTCCACGAACTGTAGAAATTTGTGTGCAGAGGCTTGTGTCCGCGCGCTGGAAGGCCCAATCCTTCGGACTCGACTCACCTTATATTCGTTTTTTGGTACAGTGATATTTTTTTAGCCGGGAAACGTGTGAAGGTACTAATATTCCCAAAATGTACGCGCTGGACACGCCCTCAGCACCATGTCTCACATCTTCCTCTTTCCTGGATTTCTTTTAGAATCCTTGCCCATTTCCTTCCTCCCTTAGGCTTAGGGAGCTCAATAGAAATCTCCTAGGTTAACTCAAATATTTACTCCCGGAGTAGGTATTACTTGCCTTTTTACTCTAAACAAACTTCGTGATTTTTGTGCTCATGATCGGAGGATTTTAGTAGTTTTATCTTTCATTAGCTGATACAACAGCTACAGCTTAGCTTATCTCTGGTAGAAATGGCGTCAGCAAACTTCTTCTCCCTTTTGGGGGGAGACGAAGTAGAGGATCCGGGGGTCTTCTTGGCTCGCGCTGAGGAGGAACAAGCCAAGAAAGCAGCAGCTGCTCCTAAGAAAGGTATCCACCAATGTAGTCACTGTTGCAGCCGCCTTTTCACCATATCCATACAACTGCAGGGTTGCATTTGATCAATCTGACAACCTTGAGGTTCTTTTTTTCTGCGGTCTCGTCGATTTTTTCCATCCAGATTCCAAGCCTGCTGCTAAGACAGCAGCCGCCGCGAAGCCCACACCTGCTGCGCCAGCCGCCGGTCGCGGAGCCGGCGCTGGAAGAGGCGGAGGTCGTGGTGGAGGCGGACGGGGAGGCGGACGGGGGGGCTCATACCCCGCGGAGGGGGGCCAGGATGGCGGACAGCCATACAGGAACCGACAGCTGCGCGGAGAGGATGGCGAGGTGTCCGGCGGCGGTGGCGGAATCCGCAGCGGTGGTGGTGGCGGCGGCGGCGGTGGTGGCGGCTATGGCGGTCGCGGTCGTTCTGGCGGAGGTTCCCGGGGAGGCGACGGGGAGCGGAGGGGACCTCGTCGGGAATTCGATAGGCACAGCGGCACTGGCCGTGGGTGAGTTCTTGGCTACACGACGATGCTTGGAAATGAAGAAGCGGCTAGGTTCGATTATCACCTAATCGTCGACGATCTAATCAAGTGACGTTTCTCGGGTTCTTTTCCTGTTCTCTTCTTGCATTGATTCGATCTGCAGCCACGAGATGAAGCGCGACGGTGCCGGACGCGGCAACTGGGGGCGAGCCGACGAGGTGCCGCAAACGGGGTACGTCCGTTGGAGTCTGGTCGTCGTTGTGGGTTTTTTCCTTGTATTTAGATTATTTAGAGTGTTTTCGGTGTCTCTATTTCTTCCTGTCCCAGGTGCTGTTACTCACATTCCTTTCTATGAGCTCCGTAGCTTTCTTTACAGTGGCATATGATGTCGCTCTTCAAGAGCTTAAATATACGTTGAAAAGAGCGCTTGCTCTTTACTGAGCACACCTTTTTCCTGATGCTACTACACCTTATAGCTTCTACTGTTATCTACCTTCATTGCGTCATGGGTGCCGTTTCGACAAACATTCATTGGCACAGGAAGCTACTCATTTAGAGCAGTCAATCTCGTGAAGTCATGTGCAAACATGCAGTAGCGCGTGATGTCGCTCGTTAAGAGCTTAAATATACGTTGAGAAGGGCTTTTGCTCTTCTGTGAGGTCAATTTTTCGCTGATGCTACTGCCCGCTTCGTTTCGCTTGCTCCGTTGTCCATCAGACCGGCAAATGCGGCGACTGCTGTGGAGGAGTGTTCTTTACCCTCGTTAAACCTCCTTCCCGATACTTCACAAGTGTCGCTAATAGTTCCGCCCTGTGCCATTTTCCTCACCCGCTGGTACATTGTTTGTGCTGCTTGCCCTACAGCGATCAGGAGGAGACGGGCGAGGAAGGCGAGGTCAAGCAGGCCAACGGAACGGCGGAGGGAGAGGCGGCTGCTGCTGAGGGCGATGCTGCTGCGGGAGAGGCTGCCGCTGAGGCCGCCCCTGCTGAGGAGGAGGACAAGGTGAGCCGTGACTCGTTTTTCATACGATTGACCTTGTGCGTTTACAAGGTTTGATGCGTTTGCCCTGTACTCCCCATCCAATAATGTTGTCCCCAAAACCCGATGCATTGGGCATCTTTCAGTTCGGAGCCACGTGCGCTGCTCCACCCGTCCACCGCCCTGAACGCCGCATTTTTATCTAACTTTCTCAAACGCACTCTTCACCGCAGAACTTAAACGAAGCTAGTACGAGATTTCCGTCATTTCCCGTGCCACTTGTCTCCGGGCTGCAGAGCTGGAGAGCAAGACGAGTAGGGTGAAGCACAAGCCATCGTACGCCGCTCACTCTTTTATCGTCCTTCCCTCCCACCCTCTACCCCTTCCTGCTTATCCATCAGGAGATGACCCTGGAGGAGTACGAGAAGGTGCGCGAGGAGAAGCGCAAGGCGCTGGCGGCGAGCCGCACGGCGGAGGCGCGCAAGGTGGAGGTTGACCCGGAGATGGCGGCCATGGCGGTGCACAAGAAAAAGGACGTCGATGAGGACGCTGTCTTCGTCAAACTCGTAAGCAAACACCTCCCTCGCTCCCTAGCTCCCTCGCTCCCTAGCTCCCTCGCTCCCTAGCTCCCTCGCTTGCTCCCTCGCTCCCGCACGCCGTCGCTCCTCCCTCTCTCGCTTCGCTCTTGAGATGGCGGCCATGGCGGTGCACAAGTAGGAGGACGTCGATGAGGACGCTGTCTTCGTCAAACTCGTGAGTCACGCTGCACTTCGTCCTGTCTTCCTCCTTTCTCGCTCGCTCCCTCCCTCGCTCTCCCGCTCCCTCCCCCCCTCCTCCCCGCTCCCTTACCTTGCTCACTGCATCCCTTACTCACTTCCTTAATCTCTTTCCCCTCAACTCGTTTCCTCTCTTCCCTCGCTCATTCTCGCTCACTCCCGCCTTCGTCTCTCCCTCCGTTCTCCCTCCCTGCCCCTCTCCTGTACCCTTGAAACTTAACTTTCCTTCTCCGCCCCTTGCAGGCCGCTGACAAGGCTGTGAAGAAGCGGGAGAAGACAGACGACGAAGACAGGCCCAAGGTAAGCCGTACGAAGATGTGTCTGCTCGTGTGTACGGGCTGGGTTCCGGGTTTTGCTGAAAGGTATCACTCTTGGGGTATGCTCGGCTCGGGTCTTGGAACACAGAAACACTGGTTGGGTACCCCACTGTGATATCCTCACACTTTCACTGGTTGGGTTTTCCTTCTGTTTCCCTCTCCTCTTTCCCTCTCATGTACATTGCACTCCTCACACATTCAAATCATGGTAGATGGTTTTCAATTTAAACCACTCTTTGTGCTCATTCTGTCTTTATTGCCTTTTCAAGGAAGTCTAGTCTTTGTCCTCGCCTTCTGCCCCTTTTCCACCCCTCGTCACCCCACTGCACCGCATTTTACATCCTTTCCTCCAATCCACCGATCTTCTCACCTCCGATCCTATCCTCCCATCCCCCCCGCTCAGACTGTCAACATCAACGATTTCCTCAAGCCAACAGACGGCAGCACCTTTAACCCCCGCCGCTCAGGCGGCCGTGGTGGAGGTAGGGGGCGTGGTGGGGGCCGTGGGGGACGCGGAGGGCAGCAGCAGCAGCAGCAAGCAGTCGAGATAGCGGATCAGACTCAGTTCCCCTCGCTGGGGGCTGCTTGAATTGTCTGATCCAGTGTGTTGTGCTCTGATAAACAGCAGTTTGGGGTGAGGGGGGGGAGGGATTTCAGGTGGTTTTGGCAGTGGTGAGCAGCGGTTGTGGGTTTCAAGCAGGGGGTGGAAGGGGATGTGGAGGGCAGTGACTGCTGCGGCAGAAGCGGGAAGCCATGGCCGATCGTGCACACAATTGCATATTCTGCATTTAGCTGGTGCTACCACGATTTTTTCTTGTTTGACAGGGTAGTCATGTCGGATCTCTTGATTTTTAGTCGTACTGTAGCTTGTTTGTTTTGGCTTAGCAATGCGCAGATATGGGTATGTTTTATTCAGGGCTCACAACAATAGTCCTACAACACCTTTCAACAAGTGTCTGTTACTGTATGGGTGGGCACAAATACTGTAGCAAGCAAACCATATTCAACAAAATGTAGACACTGAAAGATCTCACACCGTAATACACCTGTTGAGCTTACCCTTCACCTAATCTTGTCCCACCCTCCCCATACACACCCCAGGTGCTTTCCTCACTATGGTGGTGGTGGAAGGGATGGCGAATGGGATGATGGCTGCTGGAAGATCTTTGACTGGAACTGGTGGTATGAATAATAAAAATACGGTAAGGAGTTATATAAGAGGTATTAGCACAATGCAGTTGGGCTTTGTTCGCAACGAATGTACCCTCAGCACGGTGGGGTTACTACTCTATCTGCGTAATCCGCAGCAGAGTCGCCAAAGGCTTGTTCCTGTGGCGATTCGTACGAAAAGGGGTCTGAAGGGAGGGGATATGAGAAGGTAATGAGGAGTGAATGGGCGGGGTAGATGAGGGGTGAGCTGAGGAAAGGCAAGGGCGGGGGGGAAGAGAGAACGTTGTGCGAAGGGAGAGGAGGAAGATGACGGTTGAGTGGGGGGGCGATGGGGAGGGAGGGAAGGGAGATGAAGGGTGTGTGGGGGAATGTGAGAAGAGGAGGGGAGGCAGAGAGTGGTGGGGAGATGAAGGGTGGGTGCAAAAAACGGGGCAAGGAAGAGCGTAGAGATAAGCGAAGCACGCAAGGAAATGAGGGGAGATGGGGGGGAGGGGGGGGGTGGGGCAGGGGGAGCGGGGGTTGGGGAGAGCGGGGGAGGTGAGGAACGAGCAGGAAAGATGAGGGGAGAGCGCTGACGATGAGGGGAGAGCGCTGAAGATGAGGGGAGAACGGGGGAGATGAGGGGAGAGAGGGGGAGATGAGGAAGGAGGTTGGGGGATGAAGGATGCGTGACGTTTCTAGGTAAAGTCAAGGGAAGAGCGGGGGGGGGGGGGGGGGGTGGGGGGGGGGGAACGGAAGGAGGAGGGAAGGGAAAGCGGGAGAAGGGGGTAAAAGGGGAAAAAGGCCACTCTCGCCAGCCCTCTCCGTTACGGTTTTCTCATTACGCGGCTCCAATAACGACTTTCACCAGTCCATTATCATATCCATAATTAGGCGTTGCGAATGTGACCGCAATCCTAAATTACGACCCAAAAATAGTATCTGTAAACGGTTACGAAAGCGACGAATACGAACGCAGATGAACGTTACTATCCATCCGCAAATACACGAGCATAAGAAATCGTCAGCTCTTATCCCTATTGGCGCAAATATGGAAAGAACAACTACTAAGGTTTGACACTTACCGCACTAGACGTGTCAAGTGGCGCACACCGAAGTACGAGTGAAGCGCGATCGCAACTAGCTACGGTGCTGAGATCTAACTTCCAAGTAATAATGTCTAAAAAGAATCAGAGGCTCCACGTAATAATGTCCACCGCACTTGTCGCTGATCTATCAAAAATCGGTTAGCGACGATATCTACGGCGATACTAAAGAATGCCTAGGTCTAACGGGACTAGCTAGCTATTAGAACGCCATAATGGTGAGTGTAAAGAATAAGGTACGGCAGGTGAGAAATTGCGAGTTTGGTGAGGTTGAT
This sequence comes from Closterium sp. Naga37s-1, assembly GCA_947471745.1. Classification (NCBI taxonomy): domain Eukaryota; kingdom Viridiplantae; phylum Streptophyta; class Zygnematophyceae; order Desmidiales; family Closteriaceae; genus Closterium; species Closterium sp. Naga37s-1. Next base: position 2,595,259 of record CANJKZ010000203.1, on the reverse strand, counting down.
ACTGTAATGGTTGTGTGATGGGGGGGTGACAGAAACATTCCTTGCTGCCGTGGAATCACAGTTCATTCCTTTTGGCTTGCGAAATCTCTTCGCGATCCCTTTGTATTTTCAGCTGCCCGAGTCCGGTTTGTAGGGGCAAATTGAGTTGCGAAGAAAAGCTAAACTTCCCGCGCCACGCTGGAATTCTCTAACCATTCCACCGCCGCACCTCACGCAAAACTCACGCAAAAAAAACCTATCTTCTATTTTGAAAAGCGCCACCTCTACCACCTCCTAAAAAGTTCGAGCCTGCCCTAGGTCCATCCTCCTTCCCACAATAATACGCGCCCTCAGCAGATTCGTTTGCATGAAAGCAAAGCAGACACAAAACAATAAAATTATACAAGCCATTGTGTGAAGAGAACATGTACATCTTGGTTTGGTTCGGTCGGCTAAAAATGTCAGCCACGCAACATTCTCCATCAGCGCGACCCGGCAGTGATTTGGATTTGCCGCCGTAGGATTGACTCGTTTTGTTCTGACAGAGAGATTCTCTCAGCGGCTTTCTACGGCGTTGACCCATCACAATTGGCTCGGAGGCAGTGCGACGCGCCACGGTGGCCGCTACCCAACGAGCTCTCTGGATATGGTTGAATTCTTTCAACCAATCATCAATCGGCGGCACCACGCTTCAGTTTCAGAAGGACACTTTTCCTCCTCGCAAACAACTGTTTGGGATCATCCCAGCACTGCCATCGTAGTCTTATGAAGTCGTACTCATGGCGTCCATTTCCAGTTGCTTCCTTGACGAATTTGACGAAGAATTTTCAGAAAAGCTCTTACTTACTGAGCTCGTTTTAGACTTCAGGCTACTAGCTCCACGGAGCAAACCAATCTATCTGAAGCCATCCGGCTAGTGAACGGGAAAGCCTATGCATGCGGCGGCGTGAGGTCGAGTAGATTAGGTGTCGGGTTTGGGGTGGGTGGGTAGAGTCTAGACTGAGTGAGCTGCGAAGTGCATATGGCTGAACCGTTCACAAAACCGAATTGTCGCGGCAATCTCTGCACCGCGACGAAATTAAGTTGCTGCTGGCGCGGCCTTCCCAGTCGCTGCCTTAAGACAACTCTCAGCAACAAGAAGACCATGTCTGCCTTCCTGGCAAATCCATGATCGCTGCGAGGTCTTCACGCCAATACTGCGAGATCGCAAGCACAAGTTTCTCATCACGAAGACCACGTCGGCCTTCCCGGAAAATCCAAGTTCCCACGAGGTCTTCACGCCATTACGGCGAGCTAACCACGAACACGGGGACGACAAGTTTCAGCGACACGACGACCACGTCGGCCTTCCCGTCGCTCCCCGGCGGTCTTCACTACCAGCACGGAGCCGGTCGAGTGGAGGTAAGTGCAGCTTATTTCGACTTCTTCCTGTAACCGTTTTTGTTCAGTGAATTTCTTAAGCTGTTCAGCATTCTTCAAGTACTAACTTCTGTTTTCTTCCCGCAGACCTCGTGGAGACCGACTTGGCGAGACTTGAAGCGCCGACGCGAAGGCAAGCTATCCGCGGCAAATTCAAGATCCCACCGCAAGACCTTCACGCCTATACGGCGAGATCGCCAACACGGGGAACACAAGTTCCGTCATCACGAAGTCCACGTCGGTCTTCCCCGTCGCGGAGACGGTCGAGTGGAGGTAAGTGCGTATTTCATCTACTTCCTGTAGCCGATTTTAGCCTTGTTTTTATTTATTTAATCGTTCAGCAATGTTCAAGTACTAACCTGTTTATTTCTTCCCGCAGACCTGTTGGCGACCATCTTGTCCAGAGTTGAAGCGCCGACGCTAAGCACGAAGTGCCGACGTCAAGCCTTGATCCTACCACGAGGTTTTCACGCCAATACGGCGAGATCACGAAGACCACGTCGGCCTTCCCGTCGCTCTCGGCGGTATTCACCACCAGCATGGAGCCGGTCGAGTGGAGGTAAGCGCAGCTTATTTTGATCAGTTAATTTCAACAATCTTCAAAAATCTTCAAGTACTAATTTCTGTTTTCTTCCCGCAGACCTCGTGGCGACCGACTTGGCGAGACTTGAAGCAACGACGCTACAACTTGAAGCGCCGACGATAAGGCAAGCTATTCTCGGCAAACTCGAGATCCCACCGCAAGACCTTCACGCCTATACGGCGAGATCGCCAACACGGGGAATACAAGTTTCTCCATTACAATGACCACGTTGGCCTTCCCCGTCGCGGAGACGGTCGAATGGAGGTAACTACATATTGTTTTTCAACCTTATTCCTGCAACCGATTCTATTCAGTCAAGTACTAACATGTTTTATTTTTGTCCTGCAGACCTCTTGGCGACCGTCTTGGTGGGACTTGAAGCGCCGGCGCGAAGACTTGAAGTGCCGACGTTATTCTCGGCAAACCCGAGATCCCACCGCAAGACCTTCACGCCTATACGGAAGACAAGTTTCGCAAACAAGAAGACCACGTCGGTCTTCCCCGTCGCGGAGACGGACGACTGGAGGTAAGTGAATATTTTTTTAGCCTTTCTTTTGTTTTTAATCGTTCATCATTGTTCAAGTACTAAAATGTTTATTTCTTCCTGCAGACCTGTTGGCGACCTCTTGTGGAGAGTTGAAGCGCCGACGCTAAGCACGAAGTGCCGAAGTCAAGACTTCATGTGCGGACAGTTGAGTCGGCTACAACATTTAACCTCGTAAATTCAGATTCTACCTGCTACCTCATCATATTTTACAGTCAACATCTCTTTTTATGCGTTAGCTACTCCATAAGCTTATAATGCCCAGCATTCCATCTCTTCGAACCTTTGACCATCACAATGAGACTTACCTTCATGAGGTTGCTGTGTAACTAAGCTATAACGGCCGATAGCTTAGTTTCACAGCATCCTCTTGGTGGTTAGCCCTATTGAGAGATGGAATGCTTGACATTTGAAGCTTTTGGAACAGCTTTCACATTACAAGAGATGTTTTCTATTAAATATGACGAGGTAGTAGGTAGAATAAGATTTTACGAGGCTAATGTTCACGGCGACACCGCTTGGAACGCAAGATTCGAACCTCGGAGGTAAGTTCAACTTGATTCAACTTCTTCATGCAAGCGTTAACTTCTCAAGTCGTTTAGCATTCTTCAAACTCTAACCTGTTGCTTTCTTCCCGCAGACCTCTTGACGACCGACTTGGCGCTAAGGCAAGCTCTTCACGACAGATCTTCAGGCCACCAATAGAAGTCGCTGCCGTCTTTCCCCGTCACCAACACGGTAATTTTTTCAATTTATTCAGTTTTGTCAGTTAACGTGTTTCTGAGAAAAACTCTAACTCGTTGCACTTTTTCCTGCAGATGATCTTCTTGTCGTCAAGCTTCAAGACGCGAATGAGAGCTTTTACCGTCGCGCGCTTGAAGCTCCAAGCTTTAAGCGGAATGGCCCTTCAAGTGTAATGGCGATTCGAGCTCCGTTGAAGATCGCCGTTGGCGCTTCGACCTCCGGATGCGGGTCAAGATCGCCATTTATCGTCGCCAACGGATCCTTGGTCTTCCTTCGTCTTCTCGGTTGACTGGATTCAGCTCGACGCTTTCTAAGTCAAGGGCATGAAAACTTTACCTCAAGCAAAGAGAAGGTTTCAATCGCCGACGAGAGTTAAAAGCCGCCGAGATGATCGTCGTTCGGGCCAAGGTGAGCGAAGTCGCCATAAAGTCTACTTTTTTTCCGTTTATCCATAAAGTACTAACGCGCTACCGTTTTTCCCTGCAGGCCGCTTGGCGACTGAAAGCAGCGCTTCTACCGAACAACCGCCTTGATGCCAAGTCTTGAAGCCATCTCGCCGCTGCTGAGACTTGAAGCCATGTCGCCGCTGCTGAGACTTGAAGCCATGTCGCCTCTGCTGAGACTTGAAGCCATGTCGGCGCTGCTGAGACTTGAAGCCATCTCGCCGCTGCTGAGGCTTGAAGCCATGTCGCCGCTGCTGAGGCTTGAAGCCATGTCGCCGCTGCTGAGGCTTGAAGCCATGTCGCCGCTGCTGAGGCTTGAAGCCATGTCGCCGCTGCTGAGGCTTGAAGCCATGTCGCCGCTGCTGAGGCTTGAAGCCATGTCGCCGCTGCTGAGGCTTGAAGCCATGTCGCCGCTGCTGAGGCTTGAAGCCATGTCGCCGCTGCTGAGGCTTGAAGCCATCTCGCCGCTGCTGAGACTTGAAGCCATCTCGCCAAGATTGTCGCCAAGATTGATCGCCGGGATGACCATTCGAGGACGCATTCGTCGGCGCGGCATGTCTCACGTCACGAGGCGACGTGACGCTCGTCCTACCGGCAGCGCCTCGCTCGACTGAGGTAACGTGCTGAGTCGATTTTCCTAGCCGTTGTGCCTCGCTCGATAGATATGCTTTGAATCCAATCTCTTGATCTGATTTATATTTTCCGTCATGTTGATTTAGTTTTCCAACCCGTTGCGCCTGATCTGATTTATCGTTCTGCGTACTAACGTGTGATATGCTTTCTCCTGCAGTGGCCAACGGCGCACGACACGCGACAACGTACGGCGACGTATGGCGACGAATGGCGGTCGCACGGCGACGCGAACTGGATGGCTTTCTCCGTTGGCGAAGAGGACTGGCGTCACAATCGGACGGCGACGGTTGGCGACATTGTCCGTTCCGCTGATCTTTCCAAGATCCGCTACTAGTAGCGCCTCGCTCAAGCTAAGGTAGCGTGTTTGTTTCTTGCAGTTTAGCGTGTTGATTGTTTTATTTTGTTCTTTATTCTCCTTTCTAACGATTTTGTTCTTATTTTTTCTCCTTGCAGAGGCTTTGCCGTCCGCCGGCGTACGGGCGGCGAGGACGGATGGCGACGCAAGGGGACGCGTGGCACGAGGCACGAGGTTAGGGGAAGGGCGCATGAGGTGCGGCTCATGGCCGAACGGCGTGTCTCGAGGGCCGCGGAGACGCGTTTCGCGGGCAAAAAGCGCGTCTCACGGACGAAAGGCGCGTCTCACGGGAGTCACGGCGGTTGGCGGGAGTCACGGTGGTTGGCGGCAATTCTCCGAGAAGAGTCTCTCTGGTGGTGTTTTTTCTTTTGTCTCGTCGTCGCTTTTCCTTTCGTGAATTTCGCATTTCGTTTCGTTTCGTTTCGCATTTCGCATTTCGTTTCGTCGTCTCCTCTCTGCCGTGATGTCATGACGGTGTGGCATCGCCATGTGGACAGTGCTTCAAGCTTCAGTGCTACAGCAGCGACTACAACGGTAAAAGCCCGAGCGGCTTTCACGGTAAGAACCGTTACATTTCGTTTTGCTACTTGATTTTACGTAAAACTAACGCCATTGTCGTGTTCCTCTTAGTGCAGCACGAGCAACACGGCAGCAACTACAGCGAGCAAGGGAGGTAAAGGAGAGCTAGCTCTCCCTCTCCTCTACTCTGGTAAGTAGCGTCAAATTCACTTTAGTTGCTTCCCCTTCGAAATCTAACTTTCTCTTTAGTGCTTGTTGCTTCAGTGCAGAAGGATCTTGAGACAACGGCGGAAGCGGGGGTGGGAGCTCGCAGGGTCGGCGGCGAGATAAGGAGGTAACGCGGTGGTCTCCATTGCATGGTAAGTGCCATCTCTTTTCGTTACGTTTTTTCTTTTTCTAAGAAACTAACTTTATTTGTGTGTGCTCTTCTTTAGCGCAGAGGAAGCGGGGATGGGAGCTCACGGGACCGCATGGCGACGCTTCTTCGGGGGAGCGGAGCGCGGCGCAGCGCGGCGCATCGGAGCACGGCGCTCGGCGGCGCTTCTCTCTGCTGCGGGGTTTGATCTTCCCGTCATCGTCTTTCAGCTCGTCAATTTCCCGCTCTCCTCTCTGTCGTCGGCGGCGGGACAACCAAGCGGTACAGTAAGGGACGTCGTACTGTAAGTGGATTCAAAGGTGTGTTGGTGGGTACGGACAGATCGATAGGAGCGCGCTAGCCTAGGAACTCGATTAGGCACATGCACATGGGCGATAAGGTGGGATCAGGTGCGCTGGTATTGGTACAGGTATCAAAGGTGTGTTGGTGCGTGCAGGTATGCCTTTCTCGCCTGTCCGTCTTGACAAGACGGGCAGGCGGTCATCCTAATTTTAAAGCCGCGGTGCAGATATCCGGGCTCCAGTTCAAACTATTATAGTTTGAAAGCCGCGTAACCCAGTATACACAGGAAAGCGAGCAGGGAGAGGTTTCTGCCAGCGGGGGAAGGGCGTGCGGAAAAGTCCTTCGCAGTATGATGTGTGCGGGGAGGAAACGGGGGAGGGCTCGGGGAAAAGCTCCGCTCAACGAGTTGAGGGGGAGCGCATGCAGCAAACTTGAAAATTCAAACTTGAACTCAAAACAACTCAAACTCGGCAAACTCTCACGCTTGAACTAGGTTCTTACTAACTTGAAGTGCGTTTTCCGAGCTACGCAGAGCCATTTCCGCTAAGATTTCTCGCGTTTCATGGTCTATTGATGTGCTCACGAATATCTGCGCAATTTCCTACCTTGTAAACACCTTTTTGTCGTATTCGAAGCGCATTGCGCTCGTTTTCCTCCGTTGCCGTCCTTATTCCTCTCCCGCCCCTCCATTCCTCACGTATCTGCGGTAGCAAAGGCGCAACGGTAGCGACAGGCAGGAATGGGTGCGACGGTGGCGAGCAGCGGGGCGACGATAGCGAGCGGTGCGGCGACGATAGCGAGCAGCGGGGCGACGATATGAGCAGCGGGGTGACGATAGCGAGCAGCAGGGCGACGATAGCGAGCACCAGGGCGACGATAGCGAGCTCCAGGGCGACGATAGCGAGCATCAAGGCGACGATAGCGACAACCAGGGCGACGATAGCGAGCTCCAGGGCGACGATAGCAAGCACCAGGGCGACGATAGCGAGCAGCGGGGCGAAGCATCTGTGCGACGGTGGCGAAGCATCTCGCGTCCCCCTCCATATTTATTCCTCTCCAATGCCTCCCCCTTTCCGATCCCTTGCCCGGTCCTCAGCATCAACTTCTCTTGGGCAGTGCCCTCCCTGTTTTCCTCTCCCTTTCCCCCTGTCCTCCTCTCCCTTTCCCCCCGTCCTCCTCTCCCTTTCCCCCTGTCCTCCTCTCCCTTTCCCCCTGTCCTCCTCTCCCTTTCCCCCTGTCCTCCTCTCCCTTTCCCCCTGTCCTCCTCTCCCTTTCCCCCTGTCCTCCTCTCCCTTTCCCCCTGTCCTCCTCTCCCTTTCCCCTTGTCCTCCTCTCCATTTCCCCCTGTCCTCCTCTCCCTTTCCCCCTGTCCTCCTCTCCCTTTCCCCCTGTCCTCCTCTCCCTTTCCCCCTGTCCTCCTCTCCCTTTCCCCCTGTCCTTCTCTCCCTTTCCCCCTGTCCTCTCCATTTCCCCCTGTCCTCCTCTCCATTTCCCCCTGTCCTTCTCTCCCTTTCCCCCTGTCTTCCCCCTGTCCTTCTCTCCCTTTCCCCCTGTCCTCCTCTCCCTTTCCCCCTGTCCTTCTCTCCCTTTCCCCCTGTCCTCCTCTCCCTTTCCCCCTGTCCTTCTCTCCCTTTCCCCCTGTCCTCCTCTCCATTTCCCCCTGTCCTCCTCTCCCTTTCCCCCTGTCCTCTCCCTTTCCCCCTGTCCTCCTCTCCATTTCCCTCTGTCCTCCTCTCCCTTTCCCCCTGTCCTCCTCTCCCTTTCCCCCTGTCCTCCTCTCCCTTTCCCCCTGTCCTCCTCTCCCTTTCCCCCTGTCCTCCTCTCCCTTTCCCCCTGTCCTCCTCTCCATTTCCCCCTGTCCTCCTCTCCATTTCCCCCTGTCATCCTCTCCCTTTCCCCCTGTCCTCCTCTCCCTTTCCCCCAGTCCTCCTCTCCATTTCCCCCTGTCCTTCTCTCCCTTTCCCCCTGTCCTTCTCTCCCTTTCCCCCTGTCCTTCCCTCCCACCTTTCCTCCCCCTCTCTCACATCCCTTCCCTTTCCTACTGTCCTCTCCCACCATTCACGCTTCTCTCAGCCATCCCTTTCCCCCCTCCCCTGCCCCTCGCCTTCCCCCACTACCGTCCCTTCCCTTTCCACTACGTTCTCTCGTTCAATTCAGCCAACAGTACCAGCTTTGCTTGGCCACTGAAGGCTGTCTATCATATCTCAGTTTCCATGCTCTCTTCAATTTCCCTACCTAACATTCTTCAATAATGCGCAACGTTTTCTTCCCCTTTTCCCCTCCCCCCTCCTCCCTGTAAATGGACAGCTGCACCAATAGTGGATCAGAGTGTAAAAATCGGCTCTCCTTGGATTATGCCATGTTGTTTGCTTGCGATCCTTTGCATGATAAGGATTTCAATATGACATTCCAAGTCTTGCAGGTCTGTACAGTTGATGTTCTTTCTCCCCATTAGAAATAATACTCTTGCAAATGGATGGATAAATAAACCAAAATAAACCTTGTAAGTGAAATATGTATTTTGCAAAGTTTTTATGAAACATAAGGTTTATCGTTTTGCAATGTGGAGGTGTTATTGGCAGAACAATCAGCGAAAGGGAGTATGGGGTGTTGATGTGGTCCCATTTCCCGTTTCGTGTGTGTTCCCCCCTTCCCTTCCCCCCACCCCTTCCCCCCCACTTTTCCTTTCGAGGTTCGCGACATTCGCCTTGGATGTTTTCATCGCAACACAACTTACACACTCGCTAGCCAATTGACTACCAGTACGGAACAAGACAAAACCCGGCTTGTTACTGTTCCTAAGATAGTTGCACCGCGGCTTTAACCGTTTCCCCCCTCCCAAGCATTTTTCTCCCCCCTCCCAAGCATTTTTCCCGCCCTCCCAAGCAGGCCCCACGCGAATGGCCCTCACCTCATCGTGGTGCGTGGGTGTAACGTCAGGAGCATTTGCCTCTGACGGCCAAGAGGGGTCAAGAAGACTTTCAAGCTGCCGCTGTGGAGGCGCAAGTGTTCAAGCTGATGTGGAGGCGGAAGTGTTCAAGCTGATGTGGAGGCGCAAGTGTTCAAGCTGATGTGGAGGCGCAAGTGTTCAAGCTGCTGCGGAGGCGGAAGAGTTCAAGCTGCGCGCAAGTGTTCAAGCTGCGAGCAAGTGTTCAAGCTGCTGTGGAAAAGACTCAAGTGGATCTGCTCACACTTCGGGGCTTAGGGAGCTTAGCAAATTAGTTGACTTGTTAGAAAGCTTAGCTGACTTGTTAGAAAGCTTAGCTGACTTGTAAAAAATCTGACGGAATAGACGGTGTTCTGTCCAGGCCTGTCGAAGTTCCTGGGGATTGGCTAGAAAACGCTCAGGGAAAAATCCCCTTGGCGCGCTCTCGTGCAACCTAAGGAGAAAGGAGGGGGGGGGGGGGGTGGGGGAGTCAGGCTGAATTTCTTGGGGGGGGGGTCCTAGAACCGGAAATCTAAACTTTGTGGGTGGGGAAGGTCTGGTTGGAGCACTTAACGCATCCGAGGAAGGGTCGAACGAAGCACTTAGTGGCACGGGTTCAGGGCGATCCTAACACTTAATGCAGTCGAGCTGGAGCCAAAGTAGTCCGGAATTTCAGGGCATTAAGGGCATATGCCCGTCAATCGACAGGCCTGGTTCTGTCGTGAAACTTTCATCACCCTGCTCAAATAAATTCACGTTCAGTGCAGTTTGTACCAACAAAAGAATATTGTGGGTTGAAGTTCAAACGATTGGCGCAACTTCAGTGCAGCAATCAGCGCAACTTGCGCAACCATCAGCGCTATCATCAGCGCCATTTATCGGCGCGACCTTTAGCGCACCATTAGCGAAACGATTGGCGCAATTGTCAGGGAAGCAATAAGCGGTATCACCGACTTGACTATCAGCGCAACTATCAGTTCCTAGATCCGCGCAACGAGAGGCGTTCGACGGTCATCGCGTTGAGCTAGCCTAAGAGACGTTCGACGTTAGCTGGAAGTATTTTTCCTTTCTCATGGCTCGTCGTAGATGTTGTCGCGTCTCTAAGGTCTTCTTTAGGGTCTCCGATTGTCACTGGTTTCGATGACTACATAAGCGGAATTCGTTTTGCATGATCGTCATCGTAGCTGTTAACATCTCGACTGAAGGAAGAAACGAATGAAGAAGGATCACATGGTAGGTCATGGAAGGAAGGGTTCTTGTAGGTCTCCGTTGTCACCCAGCTACCACCAGCCCCTTAACTCCCTTAACGCCCGCGGCACCTCCCACCCATCTCCGCTTCTGCATCTCCTTCAACCCCCTCTTCCCGCACCTTCCCACACCTTCTTCAGGCAGAGAGTTGCGATCTTACCAAGGTAGAAATCAGGCAGCTTATAAAGGGTACAAGGAAACGTGGCAGTGACCAGATACACCTGTGGATGCGCAACCGGGACAGCCATTGTGTTTGAGGTACGTTCTTTGAGTGATGGTGGGCGTTGGGGGTTCCAGGGTATGTGACAGACAGTCACATAGTAAGCACCCTGCGGATCACCTTTGAAGTGCGTGTGCGGCTGCTTCCCCCCCTATCCATGAATTCAAACCTAACCCTCTCTCCCCCTCCTCCCCGCGCCACGAACCTTTCTCGCCAGGACTGCGTCACAGACGGCCCCTTTGTGATAACTCCACGCATTTGTCAATGTCACCTTCAAAGTGAGTGTGTGGCTGCTGGGGGGCCTCGTAGTGATAACCCCGCGCATCACCTTCGAAGTGAGTGTGTGGCTGCTGGGGTGCGTCGTAGTGATGATCCTGCTCATCACTTTCAAAGTGAGTGTGTGGCTGCTGGGGTGTCGAGGAAGCTACTCATTGAGAGCAGTCAATATCTTGAAGTCGTGTGGACACATGCAGTAGCGCGTGATGTCGCTCGTTAAGAGCTCAAATATACGTTGAGAAGGGCTTTCGCTCTTCTATGAGGTCAAATGTACCCTGTTGCTACTGCCCGCTTCATTCCGCTTGCTTCGCTGTGATCGCTTCGTCGGTTTGGCCAACAGACCGGCAAACGCGTCGACTGCTGCGGAGGAATGTAATTTACCCTCGTTAAACCTTATTCCCGGTAGTTCATACGTGTCGCTGTTAGTTCTTCCGTGTGCCATTTGCCTTGTGCGCGTATTTACCCTAAACCCGTTGGTACGATGTGTGTGCTGCTTGCCTTGCAGCGATCAGGAGGAGGCGGGAGAGGAAGGCGAGCCCAATCAGGCCAATGGAACGGCGGAGGGAGAGGCCGTTGCTGCTGAGGGCGACGCTGCTGCGGGAGAGGCTGCCCCTGCGGCAGCCTCAGCGGGAGTGAGGTAGGAATGAGCGAGAACGCGCGTAGAATGGGGGGTGCAATGAAGCAAGAACGACGTAAGAGGGGGAAGAGAGCAAAGAAACGAGTGAGGCAGTAAGCTAGGAAAGGGGAAGGGGGAGGGGCGGAGAGACGGAGGGAGCGAGAACAGTGCGTGAGGGAGAGGGGTAGGGCGGCTTACGAGATCGGCTAAAAACAGCATCGTTCTCATCCGCGACTTTCTTGTGCCGCGCCATGCGCGCCATGTCAAGGGCGAAGCGAGCGAGGAAAGGAGCAAAGGAGGGAAGGAGTGAGGGTTCAGGGCAGTGGAGGCGTGGACCAACGCACGAGGCACGGAAATGGTAGTCACCGCACGAATGGAGAAAGAATAGGAAAAAAATTACGGGGTATGATTGCAGCCTCACCTTGTCCTCCTCTCCCATCCTCCCATCACTCCCATTTCAGACTGTCAACATCAACGATTTCCTCAAGCCAACAGACGGCAGTACCTTCAACCCCCGGCGCTCAGGCGGCCGTGGTAGCAAGCAATGTCATGGCTATGGTGGATGGGAAACACCGATACGCGACATGATGTGGTTTCGCATGGCGTGGCATGCCATGGCGTACCATGCCGTTGCATAAGATGTTTTGTGGGTATGCCATTACATAGCATGCCGTTTACATAAGATGCTCTGGGGCATGCCATGCATGACAGGATTTGGGTGCTCCAAGGACATCCTGTGGTGTGGGTGGGATGCCATCTGCAGGCCCCACTTGTGTATTGTCATTGTACTGGTATAATAGCCCACTTGTGACGGGTGCAGGTTGGAAAAATGCTTTCTGGGGTGCTCTCTACTTTACAATACACCATTGAGACAGAGATGATTACAAGCTGAATACTGGTTCCTTGACATCGCATAGATCATGTGGCACAGATTCAGAGTTGGTACCGCACCTGCTGGAACATTGAATGCAATGTTATCGGTGGACTACCCATAATGCACCACATGTACTGCATGCCTAAGCATACAGAAAATAGGACAAGACTGTATTGAAGTGAGTTGTTCGTTGTACGCGGTAACAACTCTACTGTTGTAGAGTTCAAATTCGTGTCGGGACCACAAGTGAATGTTACAGTGGAACTAGTTGATATGATTGCTTTCGAAAATGGTGGTGTCAACGCCGGCTTTCCTTTGATTGATGCAGCCTTGCAGCCGGCCGCAGGATGTAATTGGTGGACAGAATTCCTGTCACTTGCTGCTGACGCGCTCGCCATTCAGCAGTCGCAATTTTCCTTCTCGATGCGCGTTAAGTGGGGGACTGTGTGCGCTTGACACCCACTCGCTTCATTACATTCGGGTGACGTGGCAAACCAGATTACCTTTCGAGATTCCGGCCCGGTCAGAGCAGCCGGAATTGGTCTGTAATCGCAAAGAGTAATGACGTAACCGTCGCAGTTAGTGGCGAACGCAGTCCAAATTGCTTCGCAAAGTCGCCTAATTGCAATGAATTATGCGATGCCAATCACGAATTTATCAGACAGGGCAAGGCAACCAAGCGGACAAGGAGGCTGAGCGGGACACTGGCTTAGGCGGGCTTTGCGGGCCACGCAACAGTTGGGGTAGGCTAGCCCAGTCGCCCTCGCAAGAAAGCTTTCTCAACGATTGGATGAGCTTCAGCGACAGCGCGCCTTGTTCGTTCAGCAGCTTGCGAAATCAGACGAGCGGCCAGGTTCAGCTGTGGACCAGCCAGCCCCCTTCCACCACAAACGCAAAACTGACTGATCCAAGCAAGCAACACTATTCTGTGATTCACTGTCACGACTCGCGTCATGTGTGGTTTAGGGGGTGTCCGAAGTGAAACGTCGACATCCGCTGACATCCGTTTGGGGATGTCGATGAATATCAGCCCTCGGATCGGGGATTCCGACCGTCATGATTCGCCGACATCCGCCGACATCCATCGACGTTTCACCTCGGACACGCCCTTAGGAGAACTGAATGCGGTGAGGTGACTATTTTGGGCAGAGAGCAGCAACTAGACGGCACAAGTGAAGCCAAGGCAGGCGACAGCTGTAGTTGGCTGCGTGGCTGGATTGACATGACAGAGTCTTGCAGCGTGTACGCTCACGCAGACGTCGATTTTATTTCATATGAGTGGACCTAATCCAGCAAGGGCCCCGCTAACCGCCGAGTTTCAGATTTTATTGCCGAGTCTGTGGAGCACAACGCCGTGCGACAGACCCCGTCCGCCGTCAGCGTCGCACCGCGCGGTGTGAGTTCGCGACGAGCTCGTTTAGTCCAGGCGATCCCGAGCGAGCATCAGCGAGAGAGTTTCAGGTTTCAAGTTGTTAACTATATCAGTCCGACGAAGATTCTTCGTGTACTCAAGTTGAAGAAAGGGTACTACTCACTATTACCTCCTCCTAATAGCGTTTCCTTCGCCTAAAGCATTTAGTGCATGCCCCCCGGCGGACTGTTATAATTCTCAGTATCAGAGCTTCGCAGCGACTGGATCAAAGTAGTCTGACTCGGAGAGAGGCATTGCAAGATTGTAGCAATTTATCATTTCAAGATTTCCGATTCGTCTTTATTCGTCTGTTCCTCGCGCGCTTGAGACATTGTGTTTACATAGTACTTGCGCCGAACAAGTTGTAGTAGTACTGCCCTGGTTTTTCTGTCCGGCGTTTCATACTCGAAATACGATCGAGGAAGCTAAGCCGTCCGATCATGTTCCTTAGAACTAAACCAGATCGGCGGTCGTGGATCGGCCGATCGGGGGGGGAGCGGTTAAGGAGGACTTGGTAACCAAAGAGGCGCGGCGCCGCGGGCTCGATGCATCGCTTTCTTAGCAACAGAGAGGGCTCTAGGCTCATTATCGCATTTTATCTATTTTTCGTTAGGTCTTATTGGTACATATCGTTGATGGGCCACACAGGCGACGAGAAGGAATCCTGATTTTAACTACTAGTAGTACTAGATTCTGACATCGTTGCGCCGTACCATCCATTCCCATGAGCTCCCACGGACCTTTCCTCTCATGCTTCAACCAATCCCCGCACGCGGCGCTAGTTAATTCGCCGCCAGACTCGCCCACAACGACGATTGCCGTCGTCGCCGAGCGACCGCTGTGCGACGACTCGACCGCGTCGCCCGAGGATGTGCGACAAGGGGACGGAGCTGTGAGCACGATCGAGGCGCAAATGCACAGCAACCCGGCCGTCGCAACGGAGCCAGGCTCGACAAGCGATCGCGCTGCTGGTGCAAGTCACAATCCTATATACGAGCCGTTTTTAGGCTTCAGAGAGTATGACGTGGATTGGATTACTGCCGCCACGTGGCATTTCTCAAAGCGCTGTATCGTCAGCCAAGGATGGGACTCCACAGTTTTTTCCATACCTGGGCAAAGGGTAGCAGGCTATGAAGGGGGCTCGGCGGGAGGCTTGACAGGAGGCTCGGCAGGAGGCTCGGCAGGAGGCTCGGCAGGAGGTTCGGCAGGAGGCGCGGCAGGAGACTCTGCAAGAGGGTCGGTGGGAAGGTCAAACGGCTTGAGGGTGAAGCGGTTTGGCGGCCAAGGCTGTTCGCTCTCGAGGGAAGCCGAAGCTGCCTTCCAGGTACGGGTAGACCGAAGCGAGCTGTTTTCTCGGAGCTGGAAAAGAGGAGAATTTGCCAGAGAGAAATAATCATGGAACCCTAACCCTAGCTTTCTTGCTTAACGCAACCGAGTGAATCTTGTGACCTAATCTCCTCATTCCGTGTCTACTTCACCCTTCTCGTTCCCCCCCACTGCCCACCCACAACCCCCCTCAAAACACCCTCCACCCTGCTTCACCTTTCTCCCTTCCCCCCATGTTCCCCCTTCCCCCCTTCTTCTACCCCCCCCTTTCCCCCGTTCCTCTTCCCCTCCCCCCCCCCCCCTTGGTTGTGGCCTATCAGGAACATGCTCGTGCTCTCTCACGCCTCTCCCATCCCTCCCTCCTCCCCCTCGTCGGCTACTCTCCCTCCCCCACGCCCTCACTCCTCTTCCAATCCGCCCCCGGCCCCGCTCACCCTCACCTACCGCACTCAACCGCTCCCACTCCCCCATCACCTGCGTCAGCAGCGGTCTCACCTGCTGTTCCGGCTGCATCAGCTGCTGCAACTGACCCAGTTTCAACCCACACAGTGCCTCCTCCTCTCCCCTGTCCCCTCTCCATCGCTCTCCCTCACACCATCGCCCCTGCCACCGACGGGGGCGATGGCCCCAGGGGTTTCGTCGAGAGATCCTCGCCGTCGATTCCGCAGCCCAAGCGTTTCCGCAATGGAGGCTTTGCCCGGAGCCGTCTACCCACCATCCCCAGTATAGGCAGCATCAGTAGCAGCATAAGTGGCAGTAAACGTGGCAGCAGAAGCGGCAGTATAAGTGGCAGCTTAAGTGGCAGTTTAAGTGGCAGTGGCAGGTCGTTGCTAGGAGGGAGTGGGAGGTCGCTTGGTGGGGGGTCCGGCATAGGGGGGAGTGGGCGATCGGGGGCAGGAGGCAGTGGGAGGTTGGTTCTAGGGGGTAGCGGGCGATCGGGTGCGGGAGGGAGTGGGAGGTCCCTTGGTGGTGGCAGTGCTGGGTGCTTCTCTGGAAGAAAAGAGGATAGTGATGATGATAATGGTGATGGTGACGATGAGAAGGAGGAGGATGAGGAGGAGGAGGATGATGAGGAGTCTTCGGAGGGGAGGAGTGGAGGGAGTGAGGGGGAAGGAGGAGAAAAGGCGAAGGGGAGATCGAGTGGTGAAAGCGGCAGTAGCGGTGCTGGCCCTGCGATTCTAGAGTGCGATGAGTCACCTGCACAAGAAGACCCGGCCACACCAAGGGACTTGGCCACACCAAGGGACTTGGCCACAGTAGAGGATTCGAGCACGTCTGTCAGACAAGGAGAGTATGTGGGAAGAGGAGCAACTACCATACTTTCTGAGGGAGGTGCAGCAGAGTTGGCGCGTTCTGTAGGCTCGGCGGTGCAGGAAGGTGGCAGTGCAAGGAGCGGAAGAGATGCTGCTGCTAGTGGTAGCAGTGGTAGGGGTGATGTGGCTAGTGGGAGTGTTGCTAGAAGGAGTACCGAGGCTGCTATAGGCGGGGATAAAAGCACCTTTCCTGATCCTCCAAGGCCTATTGGTAGAGTCTCTGCTGACCTGCTTGCTGCTGCTGCAGTCCTAGCAGCTACCACTCAAGAGAGCAACGATGAGGAGAGCAATGATAGAACAGATGGCAAGGATGGTGAAAAGGATGGTGGCAATAGCGATGCAAGCGAGGATGGTGATGACAGTGGCAGCGGAAGCAGTGGTGAAGGTGGTGGTGCAGGAGATTCACATCCCCTCTCCCCCTCCCGCTGCTGGCCCCACATATCCACCCCGTCCCTCTCTCGCTCCCTCACTCGCTCCTTCACCCGCTCTTCCCGCTCTTCCCGAAGTGCTAGAGCTTCAGAGCAAGCAGCAGCCGCCGATTCGTCGCTCCCCAACCCTACCACCACACCCCCCACCACCCTTGCCGGAGCTGGCCCGTCAGGCTCGGACCGAACCTCCGTTCCAGGCTCGGGAGGCATGGAAGAGGCTTGGAAGGGCGTTAAGAAAAGGATGGAGGGGTGGGAGGCGCGGTTAGACGTGCTCGTGCAGGTGGCAGGGGGGTTGGCATACCTGCACCGGCAGGGGATGGTGCATGGGTCCTTGGGACCTGCTAATGTGCTGCTGTGGGAGAAACGTGAGGGTTTGAGAGATGAGTGGGTGGAGAGAGGTGGGTCAGAGAGGTTTAGTGGGGGTGCATCTGGGGCGATGGAGCAGGTAACGTCTGGAGGGGTAGCAGTAGCTGGAGCAGCAGCAGGAGCAGCAGGAGCAACTGCAGCAGCAGGAGCAGCACGAGGAAGCGGGGAAGGAAGAGGCGTGAGTCTGGCAGCGGAAGGAAGAGTGTTTGACCAGGGAACGAGAGAGGGAGGTCCGCCCGCAGCAGAAACGTTGTCATCTCCGTCAGGAGCAGCACAAAGGAGCTCCTTGCTGCCTACGAGGGCAGAGAGCGGCGCCCTCTACATGCAAGAAGTAACCGAGAGAGGCGCGGTGGGAGGAGCGGGGAGAGTAACGGAGAGTGGAGCAGAGAGAGTAGCAGAGAGAGGAGCAGAGAGAGGAGCAGAGAGAGGAGCAGAAAGAGGAGCAGAGAGAGAATCAGCGAGAGGAGCAGAGAGAGGATTGGAGCGAGGTGTAGAGAGAGGAACGGAATCAGAAAGAAGCTCGGTGATGCCTGGAGTGGATATCAGCGCGCTGGTAGCCTCGGCCCCGCTAGACGCAGACCCTGTGACGCTCTTCACAGCAGCAACAGGCATCCCCACAGACCGGCCCTGCATGCTGCCCCTCAACAGCAGTCCGTTCAGAGTGGCCAGCGGGCTGCTGGCTGTGATTGCAGACTATGGTATGCCCACGGATCTGAGGCTCAGGGCGCTGTTCCCTGCAAGGAATGCACGGGCGTATGCGAGTGGCGCTGGTTCGATGTACCTGGATCCGTCTCTCAGCCGCCTTGGTAAGCTGAGGGATGTTTTGGCTTACATGGCTGCTTTCTCCCCATAGGCTCCTGCCCCCTTTCCCACCATGGGCTTTAATGCAGCCACCCTTCCCTCCAGTGGCCGCTTCCTTCCTTGCACCTGCTCCCAAGCTTCACCTGCTGCCTTTTCTCCTTTTCTCTTCCAGTTCTGATACACCTCAGAAACCTCTTCTTTCTCCTTCCAATTCGTCCTGTCATTCATCCTGTCTCTCCTTTTTCCTCATCCCATAAACCCGTCTCTCCCATCTGCCAGGCCCCTTCCACCCATCCAAGGACATCTTTCCCCTCGGAAGGCTCATACAACACCTGCTGCTCCCGCTCACCCAGCCATCAACGTCACACCCTCCCCAGACCAACCCCACGCCTCCTGCCTCCTTCCCCCCCGGGTTCTGATTTTGCACGATCTGGGCCGTCCACTTCACGCCTCCTCCCGTCCATCTCGATCTCTTACCGCACCAAACCAAGATTGGATCAGTCGTGGGCAGCGGAAAGAAATGTTTCCGCACAACCGCCCCTCCACGGAACAGCGCAAGCACAAGAAATACAAGCACATGAGCAGGAGATTCAAGCACTCGGGCAGGGGCAGGCGAATAGGCAGGGGCAGGGGCAGGGGCAGGTGCAGGGGCAGGTGCATGAGGGGCAGGGGCATCCGGGGCAGGGCGTATCTCCCGTCCTGTCGCCATCCGACGCTCCTGGACCAAACTTCATGTCGCAGTGGCGGTCCCTTGCTGCTCCGTTCATTGGCGCAGGAGGCAGCAGAGGGAGCGGAGGCGGTCGCAATACCAGCGCTCCTAGTGGTGCTGCTGGTGCTGCTGCTGGTAGTGGTGGTGGTGGTGCTGGTGATATCGGTGGTGGCAGTGTTGTGGGATACTCTGAAAGGTACGGCGAGGGTAGTCAGATTGACGTGAGCAGCCGGAGCAGCAGCATGGTTTATGGTGGTGGTGCAGACATCAGCCGCAGTAGCAGCATGAGCAGGAGCGGGCGCAGCAGCAGCATGCTACGCGACAGCTTGGTCAGCCGGGACAGCAGTATCAGCAGGAGCAGCAGAGGCGGGAGCATGATTCGAGGGTTTGATAGCCGCAGCAGCAGCACCATGTGGGGGACTGACAGCCGCAGCAGCAGCATGATCAGGGGGATTGACAGCAGGAGCAGCAGCATCAGCAGTAACACTACGGGGTTCAGTGTGGGCAGTGGAGTGAGTGTGTGGTCTCCGTGGCGAACACCCAGGAAAACACCTGGGAGATCACCTGGGGGTATACCTGGTAAGCTAGGCAGGGGGTTGGAACAACAGCAACAGGAGCAGCAACAGCAGCCGCAGCAGGAGGAGCAGGGACAGGGGCAGCAAGAGCAGGAGCAGGAGCAGCAAGAGCAGCATGAAGGAATGGTGTCGAGGTCTCGTGGAGCAACCAGTGCTTGGGGCTTCGCTAGGGCGCTCAATGTTCTGCCCTCACGCCAAGCTCCCATTCCCACCACCACCTCTGCATCCTCTGAACCTGCTGCCTCCTCTGCCCAGCCCCCGTCGCTATTCTCTCGAAGTGAGAGCTGTGATTCGGATTACACAGAGGACCTTCCCACCCCCAGTGTGGATGGGGTATCTAGCAGCACTCCAACAGCAGCAGATGCAGAACCAGCAGCCCTGGAGGAGGATCGGCACTCCAAAGGCGAGCCTTCGCGGTTTCAACTGGAATGTGTGAAGAATCTGGTCTTGTGGTGTACACATGCGGATCCGTTATACCGGCCGACTGCCATTGTAGTGGAGCAGGCACTAAGGAGTATAGCGGCGACGCGGCGTGTGGAAGAGATAGGGCACAGGCAGGTGCTGCTGGCAAGACTGAGCAACCTCACCCCGCTCGTGCATGTGGGGGCAGGTGAGACGAATGAAGGCAGCCAACAGCACATGGAGTGGCTGCTTAGTGGCTAAAGCTGAAGGGGTCTCAGCATGTACCACAGGCCAACTTTCGTTGAGGCATGTTTTGGCAGCACTCTTAGCAGTGGGAAGCGACCTCACTCCGCTCGTGCACGCGGGGCCAAGTAGGCGGAGTAAGGCAGCCAGCAGCACATGCAGTGGCTGCTTAGTGGCTAAAGCTGAAGTTTTCAGTGTGCAAGTCATTTTTGTCTTGTTGGGACATGTTTTGGTAGTGCTCCCCTAAGCAGTGGCCAATAATCTAATAAAAATGGAGGTGCAGATGATCCCCCCAACTTGTGCACCGGCAGATAGAGAATGTTCTCTGCAATGCAATGCAATTAACGCTTAGGGAGGATCGTACCGTGGGTTCGACGGGAGCTCCGTTCCTGGTACCGTTAGTGTACCTCATTACTGTAAGTTGCACCCTGCATGCAATACAGTGGATCTTAGTGAAGTCGTTCAGAGGTAACTACCATACATGCGCAAGACGAAACATTGATCCTCATCCAATAAGTACCCCTGTATCCATAATTCAGGCCATTTGAACCAGCCATGGCAAAACAAGGTACCGGTATTGCAGAAAATTTGATGTAGAGAGGAGTGGCTTTAATGCGTCAACCTGCGATGCACCCAAACGTCGGTGGCGTAGCAGGGAACCAAGGACTGCTGAGAATCGCTAACTATTAGGAACCCCTACTTGCTAGGACGCATGGGAAGGGACTCTTTGGTAGCACGGATATTGTCTATCGGCGCTTCTTGGAGGATTTCTTGGATGTGATGGGTGCGAAGACAATGAGGAGAGCCACTGCCACGAGGGAGAGCGCTCCCACCAACGGACCGAACTGAATGGCTAGATCCTGATGAGGGGAAGAGTGGTGACATGGTGGATGGAGACAAGGGTGCAGATAGAGTGCGTTCGTGAGATAACTTGTGGATGAGAGGCTGTGCGTGGATGTGTCAGCAAAATGAGGTTGCAAATTGCAGTGGCAGGATTGTGAGATGGGGTTTGCGGGCATGAGAGGAACTTTGCTTCTATTTTGGAATGGACGGAACGGAACAATCCGAAAAATCCGGGAAATGGGGTGGGAGGAAACATGTGTTGTGGGGGAAATAGCATGGAGTAACCATGCAGAAAAGGGGTAATTTAACTCGGGGTCGTCAGTGCGTACCTTGAGCTGTTGACGATTGTCGGTCCATCAGAACGTGAAGACCATGCCACAAGCACAGTTGTATACAAGGGAGGCAGAGCGGGGAAAATTACGCACGGCAAATTAACAAGAATGGGGGGTTCACTCTACAAAGAATGATACTGATCTTCAATGCTTGCTTGATTCTTCCCAAACATATATCTACAAAAAATGGTATTGATCTTCAATGCTTGCTTTGTTCTTCACAAGCATATAATCTTCCCGAAACGGCGACTCACCCAGAGGTACTTGGCGGCTTGATCCACAGGAGCCAGCAGATCCAGCTCAGGCACGCCCGTCGACTTGGCGGTCTGAAAGAAGCGGATCAGCGAGCAAAACAACACATGCTCGAATTCAGATCGACGGGTAAACCACCAGATTACGTCCCAAAGTCTTCAATGATAACTATTAGCTTTAGATTGTTGTTGATTGTGAGCTAGTATGACTGACCAGAAGCTGAGCCTTAGATGTCACTCGGAACTTGACGGTAGCTGGAGGGGTGACGAAAGTGCCCTTTTCCTTGGGTTTGACCACGTATGTGTGCGAAACGGTTGTTCCCCTGCCACAATGCTCAAGTATACACCGTAGATCGGAGCCACGGAGAGGGTATACAAACTGATTACTTATGATATAAACGGAAAAAGGGTGAACTTCGTGATGATTATTCTGAAATAACAAAGTAAGTGAAAAACCTAATTTCTGAACAAGCTAAGACATAACTTACATGGCAAGGGAGTCCCAGGACTGGGTGGTGTTCCCGACCACCTCGAACAGATCCGACGGCCAGTTCTCGTCGTCCAACGAGACATCGTACGCGATGCTGCGAGCGAAACGGAAAATGAGGGAAAAAGATCAGAAATTTGATTACGATGTGATGAACGATCAACGATGTTACGACATCCAACAAAGAAATTACCTTCCGCCGGCGTTGTAAATCTTGATGTTCACCGAAATGTCCTCATCGTTCTCCTTGATCTTCTTGATCTTGACGGATTTAGCCACCAGCAGGAATGGAACGTCGGCAGCAGATTCGGCTGTCTCGGCGATCGCATTCTGAACGACACACAGGAGGCCGAGTGCTACAAGAAACAGGCTAAGAATTCTCAAAGCAGCCATAGTCGGCACGCCAACGCAACGATCTGTGTGTGAAGGAATTAGCTGACAAAAATCTGAATGAAGAATCTGAATAAAAAAACGATTATCTCGAGGTTCTAGATCGTGGAGGTCCAACCAGGCCCAAGGTCGAGGTGGTGTTGATGGAATGGAAGATTTGGTTGGGCACAGCTTTTGTGGACCGTCTGTTACATCACGGATTTGCGAAAGTCACGAAACTCATGTGGCGGCGAAGTGTAAAACTGTAGCTAGGTGACGTGACGTGACCCACCCTCCATTGAAATTCGTTCGTTCGCTTAGCACATACGGCAATTCGTCATCTTTCGCGAATGTTCAAACCCCAGTCTGACCTCCACTTTCCTGCACGACTCTTCCTCTTCACACAGCATCCAGAGCTCCTCCCTGAACCCTGAACAAATCCCGAGGTCCCCAGCGCATTTCTGGCATTCTTCCAGTGCCCAGCTTAGCTTGCTTGCCTGGCCGCGTTTTGGGTCCTCCGTCTAGATCCAGAGCCGGTAGGCCCTGTACACGTGCGCTTCGGCGGCGTGCACTTTTGCTGTCGTTAAGAATTTTATGGGCTACAAAAAACTGTATGTCATTTTTTTAGCCTCGTACTGGTTTTTATAAGCAGTCTATTCTCTGCTACAATTGTTTTGAATCCGCCCAGCTCAGATCCTGACGCTTAATTGGCTTAGGCAGTCACGGAGTATCGCTCAAGGGGGACTGAAGAGACACCATCTGGTGACAGCGTTAAATTGCGTCATGGCGGATCACGAGGAGGCTAATAAGGAGGAAGTCACGGGAGACGTGGAAGTGACGGAAGCGCAACCCGAAAAGGCCAAGGAGGAGAAGAAAGACCGTAAGGACCGGAAAGACCGAGACAAGGAAAGGGACAAGGACAGAGACAAAGACAGGGACAAAGACAGAGATAAGGAGAGAGAAAAAGACAGAGACAAGGATAAGGGTCGAGATCGGGACAAGGACCGCGATCGCGAGCGGGACAGGGACCGGGATCGTGACAGAGGACGAGACCGCGGGAGGGATAAGGATCGGGATAGAGACAAGGACAAGGGGAGAGATAAGGACAAGGAGCGGGAGAGGGGTTCGGACCGGGACCGCGATCGCGATCGCGACAAGAAACGCGACCGGAGTAGATCGCCGGAAGGCCGTTACCGTCGCAGCCGTCGCCTGGGCGGGTACTCGCCCAGGCGACGAGAAGGCGAGCATGGGAATCGCACACCGTCGCCAGGGTCGCGCTCCCGCAAGCAGCCGTCGCCGGAGAGGAGGAAGAAGCGCGGGTGGGATCAGGGGCCGGAAGGTGTGGACCCTGCGATCGCGTCGGTCATGGCACACGTGGCAGCCGCTCAGCAAATCGCCGCCACGCAGACCGCCGGCATGGGCTTTGGCGGAATGGGCGGGTTCGGCGGCATGGGGGGGATGGGGGGGATGGGGGGGATGGGGGGAATGAGTGGTATGAGCGCGATGCTGGATCCCGCGATGCTGGCGCAGCAGGTGGCGGCGGCGCAGCAGACCGCCGCGGCGATCACCGCAGCCGCGCAGGAGCAGCATCTCATCCCGCCAGCGCCCGCTGCGCAGTACGACGCGGGGGGTTTTGAGTCGTACCAGCAGCAGCACACCCCGCAACCGCTGGCGCCCGCGCAACCTTCCGCGCCGATGAACCCGGAGCTTGCGCAGCAGCTGCAGGAGGCGCAACAGAAGGCAGCGGCGGCGTTAGCCGCCGCAGCGCAGGGGATCCTTCCGCCGAGCCTCACTGGGGGAGCGCCCGGGGGGGGCGCGGAAGGCGCGGGGCTGCTGTCGCAGCCGGCGGGGGCGCCGGCGCCGTCGCTGGCGCAGCTGACGCGGCCGGCGCGGCGGCTGTACGTGGGGAACGTGGCGCCGCAAGTGACGGACAACGAGCTGCTGGAGTTCGTGAACGCGTCCATGGCGTCCATCGACGCCGCGGAGGACGGCCGCAAGCCCTGCATCGCCGTCACGGTTCGTACCGCGTTGGGGCTAGGGGTAGTCTGTTCTGTTGGGGTCGCGCTAGGGGTTGCGCTTGGGGCTGCGGTTTCTGCTTTGGGGTGCCGATCGTGTGCGCTGGGCTTGTGGCTTGTGGGTTGGGGTGGCGGTTAGTGTGTTGGGGCATGTATAGCCGCAGGTGACGGACAACGAGCTGTTGGAGTTTGTAAACGCGTCCATCGACGCCGCGGAGGACGGCCGCAAGCCCTGCATCGCCGTCACGGTTCATGCTGCGCTGGGGCTCGGGGTAGGCTGTTGGGGTTGCAGCTAGTGTGCTGGATTTCCAGTCCGTACTTTGTGGTTGTGGGTAGTGCTTCGGTCAGCACTTGATGGTTGTGGTTCGTGCTTATGGGTTAGGGTTGGCTATGACTTGTAAGCACTCCCCTCCCTCTTCCCCGCCCCCTCTCGCATTTACCCGTGTCCCCTCGTTATTTCCCGTGCCCCCGCTCACTTCGCCGCCCACCCGTGCATTTTCTCGTGCGCCGGCGCTCTACCTCTCCCCCCCCCCCCCACCCTCCCCCCCCCTCCCCTCCCCCCCCCCCCCCCCCCCCCCCCCCCCCCCCCCCCCCCCGTGCGCGTTTCCCCGCGCCTCTCGCGCTCTCCCGCTTCCCCCTCCGGCCTTCACCGCGCTTCCTATATGCGCAGTCGAACAAGGAGAAGGGGTTTGCGTTCGCGGAGTTTGAGAAGCCTGAGGACGCTACAACCGCGCTACAGCTGGACGGCATCGTGCTGCACGGTGTGGGGCTTAAGATCCGCCGCCCCAAGGACTACAACCCCATGCACGCGGTTAGTCAGATTGCTGTGTGCGTTGACCAGCATTGACCAGGCTACAACCGCGCTGCAGTGTGCTGCACGGCGTGGGGCTCAAGATCCGCCGCCCCTAAGGACTACAACCCCATGCACGCCGTGAGTGAGAGTGCTGTGTGCACGTGTTGTAAGGCGATTTTTCGCACCTCACGGAAAGGTGGTTGGTTGTAGCGCCGTTTCTCCTTTCATCCGTTTTCCAAATTTCTACCCTTCCTTCCCCTTTTCCCCCAAATCCTACCCCCGCTTTCTGTCCTTTTCAACGTATTTTGTCTTGCTCTTCTTCTTACACCCCCCCTCTCCCCCCCCTCCCCTCCTCCGTTCTCTCCCCCTCCCGCCTCCCTCCACCCCCCCATTCATTGTTTTCCGCAAAGAATCTGCCCAGTTCTGTCTATGGTAGCTAATCCTCCGCCTTCCTGCCTCCGCCCCCTCGCCCTTTCCTTCCGCTGCACCATTTACCCCGCTCTCCCTGCCACCATATGCAGCCCGGGTCAGACGCGAACGCCATAGCTCTCAGGGGAGGGGGCGTGCCCAGGCCCGTGGCAGCTGATCCTTCCCTCCCCAATTCTCTCTCCCCGCCACACCCACCCCCTGGCTCTGCCCTGCCGTTCCTGTTCCCCTCACACAGCCCGGGTCAGACGCGAACGCCATAGCCCTCGGGGGAGGGGCCGTGCCCAGGCCCGTGGCAGCGGCAGCAAAGGAGGTGATCACCAACGTTGTGCCGGACGGGCCGAATAAGGTGCGCTTGGATGGACGGTGGGGTGGCCTGGGGGTTGGATGAGGTGTGATGCGGCGCAAGGAGGGTCGCGAGTGGCAGCGGCAGCAAAGGAGGTGATCACCAACGTTGTGCCGGACGGGCCGAATAAGGTGCGCTTGGATGGACGGTGGGGTGGCCTGGGGGTTGGATGAGGTGTGATGCGGCGCAAGGAGGGTCGCGAGTGGCAGCTGCAGCAAAGGAGGTGATCACCAACGTTGTGCCGGACGGGCCGAATAAGGTGCGCGCTGGGGCTTGGGATGAGGTGGAGGGTGGGCGTGCGGGGGCTAGGGCTCGGACGAGGCGTGGGGTGGGGCACAGGGAGGGCCGAGAGTGGCAGCGGCAGCAAAGGAGGTGATCACCAACGTTGTGCCGGACGGGCCGAATAAGGTGCGCGCGAGCTTGGATTAGGTGTGAAACGGTGGTGGGTGTGGCATGTGGGGCATGGGGGAGGGTGGGTGCGCCAATGAGGTGTTGGGCGGGGTGGGTTAACAAATTCAGCTATCCTCAGGCGCTTCATCACTCATGTTATTTCCCTTCCTTACTGTCTTCTGCTTTGCGTGGTGGTGCATGCGATGGTGCGTGTGATGGTGCATGCGATGCTGCATGCGATTCTGCGTGCGATGGTGCATGTGATGCTGCATGTGATGGTGCATGTGATGGTGCATGCGATGGTGCATGTGATGCTGCACGTGATGCTGCACGTGATGGCGCATGTGATGGGGCATGTGATGGTGCATGTGATGGCGCATGTGATGGCGCATGTGATGGGGCATGTGATGGTGCATGTGTTTCTCTATGTGATGCTGCATGGTGTATGCAGTTGTTCATAGGCGGCATTCCCCCATCGCTAACAGATGAAAAGGTACACTGAAGCGCTATGGCACTCGCAGCATTGCAGCCTTTTCCTTTCCGTTTGGCCTCTCTGCATCCCTTGAATGCCTTTTTTTTTCTTCCACCACGTTCGAAGCTCTGTGCTCCATACTCCGCCATCTATTGATGCACCTCCATCTGTACCCCCCCATGTGCCTCGCTGTTCCCCTCTGTACCCCTCTGCACCGTGCTGATCAGATTCGGGAGGTGCTGTCAGCGTTTGGGCAGCTGAGGGCGTTCCGCAGGGAGCTGGATCTCAACGCCAAGCCCCCGCGCGCATTCGCGTTCACTGAGGTGAGTAGTTTGTACCCTAAACCTCCAAATGAGGTCGAGGAAACCCACACCACAGCGTCAGCGTGTGGGCGTTTGGGCAGCTGAGGGCGTTCCGCCGGGAGCTGGATCTCAACGCCAAGCCCCTGCGCGCATTCGCGTTCACTGAGGTCAGTCAGTCGCTCGTACCCGAAACCTCCATGTGGGTTTAAGCAAGCACCAGCATCTGGGCGCTTGGGCAGCTGAGGGCGTTCCGCAGGGAGCTGGATCTCAATGCCAAGCCCCCCTGCGCATTCGCATTCGCTGAGGTCAGCACCTGTGCTATTTCGCGTTTTCACGCACCAGCGCATTCGCGTTTGCTGGAGTCAAATTCCGTTGCACCCTAAACCCTGGACCATGAATTCCCTCCAAGCTCATGCGAGTGCGGCCCCAGCCCCCGCCACACCATCTCTTGCCCCACTTTCGCCTTCGCTTCGTTGTTTTTGAAGTAGATTCGAGCTCGTACTGATTCCAACTTTTCCCACCCTTCCCAAACCCACCCCCCCTTACACCCCCATCTCCCCCCCCTCTTTCCCCACCCTCACACGCAATGTTTTGACCCCACCCTCTTCTCGCATCCCGCCCCCAGCCCCTTCTCTTTCCCCTTTCACCTTGCTAGTCGTTTTTTTCTCTCACCTGCTGCTACATGGTGTTTACTCCCTCAACACCCCTTGTTCTGTGCCCTGTTAATGCATGTCCCGCTATTGTGTGACCCGTTACTGTGTGATCTGTTACTGCATGACCCGTTACCGCAGTACATGGATCCGAGTGTGACGAGTGCAGCACAGGCGGGGCTGAATGGGCTGCCTCTGGGCCACCAGGCCATCCTTACCGTCGTCAGAGCCACCCCCGACGCGCCCGAGGAGGTACGGTGCGGTTTTAAGGTTGTGATAAGGGCAATATGTTCTTGAAGCGAGTCAATACTAAACGGGCTGCCT
Organism: Closterium sp. Naga37s-1; assembly: GCA_947471745.1. Lineage (NCBI taxonomy): Eukaryota > Viridiplantae > Streptophyta > Zygnematophyceae > Desmidiales > Closteriaceae > Closterium > Closterium sp. Naga37s-1. The sequence continues at coordinate 2,567,648 of CANJKZ010000203.1, read as the reverse complement.
CTGGGCCATCAGGCCATCCTCACCGTCGTCAGAGCCACTCCTGATGCACCTGAGGAGGTACGGTGCGATGCAGTTTACTCCTTCGACAGGAACAATATGCACCCGAAGAGCTTTGTGGGGACGGGGAGCTCTTCTGGAAATTGCACCGTGCTGTTGCCCACACTCTGTGATTGTTGTTCTGAGAAATAGTAGCTGACTGAGAATAACAGCCGCTCAATCTCACTGTATACGTCTGCCAAATCCTTCCTCTTTCTCCACCCGCCCCCGCCTTCTTCCGCCTCTTCCCCTCTTGCTTTCTGCTGCCTCCTGCTGACGCCACGCCCACCTACTCCATTCCCGAGGAGGCCAAACCGCTCACCGTTGCAGGAATCCGTATTCCAAATCTTCACCCTCTCCATACCACCCCCCTCTTTGCCCTTCCCCTCCTTGTTCTTTCTGCAGCCCCCTGCTGACGCCACGCCCACCTACTCCATTCCCGAGGAGGCCAAACCGCTCATGCAGACCCCAACACGCATTCTGGAGATCTGTAACCTGGTGCGTTGCTTGTAACCCTTAGTTGTAACCCACTGCGTTGGTTGTAACTGGTAGTTGTAACCTAGTGCGTTTGGTTTAACCTGGATGCTGGTCGTAATTGTCAATTGTACCCTGGTGTTAGTTGAATGACCTACTGCGTCAGCTGTAACCTTAAATTGCAATCTAGAATGTTAGATGTAACCATCAACTGCTAGTTGCAACCATCAGTTGTAAGGCTAGGTATTGCCTGGTGCATTCATTGCAATCTGGTATGTGTGGTGCATTGAAGGTGCGTTTACTGTTACCTGGAGGAAGACAATTGCCACGAGTGCTGACAGCAGTTGCAATCCACTCCCCTCCACACACACGCACCCACAACACATACACACACACTCCCCCTTTTCCTCTCCACCCCCTCCCACCTTGCCTATGCACACCCGTGCAGATGACAAAGAAGGAGCTCAAGGCGATGAGCGAGGAGGAGTTTGAGGACCTAGAGGAGGACATTCGCCTTGAGTGCAAGCGGTGTGTGCTGAGAGCATTGGGCTGTGGTGGGGTGTGATGCGGTGTGATGTGGTGTGGTGCGGTGTGGTGTGGTTCGGTGTGATGTGGTGTGGTCCTTGAAGACATGGAGGAGGACATGCCTCTAGTGCTCTTCAGCTTTTGACAGATTACTCTTTTATCACTTTCACTTGCATGCCTGTTTGCACGCATGTATGCCTGTCTGCGCGCCTGTGTGCAAGACTCAGTCTGATTTTTGTGTGTGCAATACTCGGTCTGATTTTTTGTGTGTGGAATTTTGTACGTTTGCATTGGCAGGTTTGGCACCGTGAAATCGCTGCACATTGTTCGACCGAAGGATGTCACCAATCCCGATGATAGCGGCAGTGACAGCGATGAGGAGGAGGAGAAAGCAGAGGTGAAGGAAGAGGTGAAGGAGAAATTGGAAGGGATCAAAGAGGAGGAAGAGGAGGAGGGCAAGGACGAGGGGAAGACGGAGGTCAAGGGCGAAGGGAAAGTGGAGGTGAAGGAGGAAGTGAAGGAGGTGAAGCAGGAAGAGGAGGAAGTGAAGGAAGAGAAGAAGGAAGGGGAGAAGAAAGAGGGAGCGCAGGGAGCAGCAGCAGGCGATGCGGTTAAGGAAGTGAAAGAGGAAACCGGGGAACAGGAGAAGGATGCTGAGAAGGGGGACGATCAGGGTGGGGGTGATGGGGAAATGAAGGAGGGTAAAAAGGAGGAGGAGAGTAAGGATGAGGAAATGAAGGAGGCTGATGCAGTGGTGGGTGAAGAGGCAGTGGAGGCTGCTGCGGAGAAGGTGGAAGGAGCAGCAGAGGGAGGTGCAGCAGCAGAAGGGGAGGATGATGATGTGAAGGAGGTGGTTAATGATGAGGAGGGCGGAGAGGAGGGAGGAGCGAAGGAGGGGGGAGAGAAGGAGGGAGCAGAAAAGGAGGGAGGGGATGAGGAGATGAAAGAAACAGAGGAGGAGGCTGAGGGCAAGGGTGAAGGGAAGGCAGAGGAGGAGGGTGGGGAGGGCGCAGATGCGGCAGGAGAGCCTGTGGTTGAGGAGGTTGAGGTGGCTCGAGCCGCGGAGGAGGGTGGGAAAGGCGCAGCAGGAGAGCCTGTGGTCGAAGTAGCTCGAGCAGAGGAGGAAGGTAGTGACTCGGATAGTGATGTGGTGGAGGTAGTGCCAGAGACACGAGGGGAGGTAGAGAAGGGAGAGAAGGAAGAGGAGGAGAAGGGGGAGGAAGAGGTGGAGGAGGTGCAGGGCGGTGTGTGTGCGTCTGACAAGAGTGGTGAGGGGGAAGGTCAGGCGTTGGATGGGTTGGCAGATATTGCTGCTGCTGCCGCTGCTGAGACGGCAGGGGTCAAGGAGGAGGGAGGTGCTGAGGCAAAAGAATCTGAGGGTGGGGGAGGGTTTGCCCTTGATCTGAATGTGACTGTAGAGGGGGAGGAGGACGGTGGGAAGGGTGGAGGTGGGGAGGGAGGGGCGAAGGAGGAGGCGGAAGGGGGGAAGGAAGAGGCGGAAGGGGCTAAGGAGGAGGTGTATGAGACGGCCTCAGAGGATGAAGGGGAGAAGGGAGAGGGAGGGGCGGAGGCTAAGGCGGAGGAGGGTGCAGAGGCGAAGGAGGGTGAAGGGAAGGAAGGGAGTGGGAAGGAGGGAGAGGGTGAGGGGAAGGAGGGAGCTACAGGAAAGGTGGATGGCGAGGGAGAGGCGGCAGGAAACACAGAGGCAGCGGAGGGCAAGCAGCAGGAGGTGGAAGTGGAGGAGGGTAAAGGGGAGGAGGAGAAGGTGGAAGGGAAGCAGGAGGCGGTCACAGTGGAGGGCAAGCAGGGCACAGCAGAAGAAGCAGCAGCGGTTGTAGCAGAGGGAGCAGCAGAAGAGGGCAAGGAGGGCAGGGAGGGCAAGGGAAGTGAGGAGAGCAAGCCGGAATTAGCTGCAGCAGCAGCACCTTCCCCTGCTGCTGCCACAGCCCCTGCTGCTACTCCTATTCCCACTGGAGCCACACCCGCTGCTGCCACTGCTGTCCCCATACAACCCCCTGGAGTCCCAATGGCCTTCCCTGTGCCTGTGCGCATGCCTGCTCCTGGGCCCCCCATGCCTCTCATCCCAGGAGTCACCTTCCCCGCGCCCTTCCGCCCCGCAATCCTCGTCCCCCCAGGCACAGATGTACCTCCCCCAGGTGTCGCCACCCCAGCTGCTACTCTTGCTGCGCCAGGTTCTATCCGCTTCCCTGCCCCATTTGCCCCTGGTGCTCCGCCCCCTGCCGCTGGCAAGGGGTTGCTAGGGCACCAGCCAGGACAGGTGGGAAAGCCTGGAGAAGCAGGTAAGCCAGGGCAACCGGGGGCTATTGTGCTGGCTGGGTCTAAAGGGATGGGGGATTTGGTGGATGCAGCACGGAGGGGAGAGAGGGAGGTGGAGAAGTGGAGGGTTGGGCGGGCGTATGTGGAGTTTTCGCGAGAGGAGAGTGCGAGTCGGGCGGCGCATATGTTGCATGGCAGGGTGTATGCGGGGAGGAAGGTGACATGCTCGTTTGTGCCGCTGAGGGTGTATCAGAAGAAGTTTAACAAGGGGTTGAAGCCGCGCACGCACGAGGAGAAACAGGAGGCTGCGTTGGCTGTGCAGGCGCATTTGACGTCCCACTTGCCTGATGACTTTTAGAGAATGTGATTTGTGTGCTTGTTTGTAGATGCCTGTGTCTGATGAGATCTCTCTATGAGTGCTCTGTTTTAACATCAGCCGTCTTGACGGCACAGGCTTGCTCATTCTTATGAACATTGTGGTGATTGGATATACCAGTGTGTGCTTTTCAGTTCTCTTAATGGAAACGAATATGGTTTTAAAGGATGTGCTACAGTGAATTCAACCATTGTCAAACATGGCAAGCAGAATGCAACCCCTGGATCTCCGCAGATAACCGTCTCGAAATGTTTTGGTTTGCCCGAGCACTTCCGATACTATTCAGTGCAATTACCGATTGGCTCATTGTGCAAATCTGGGCACTTAGCTGTGTGGCGCTGGATTTCTGGTCTGCCACGCTAGCGGTTTACAAAGGCGCCTCCCAGCCGGGTAGCCTTTGGCGATTGTCCGACGTGGCCGCGGTGGCCACCAGCCGCAATTGCCGAATCCGCCCTCTCCCCCCTTCGCTCTTCGCTCTGCACCGCACCCCCCCGTTCAGCTGATTTAGGCGTCCAGCGGACCCCCCTTCTCTGCGGAAGGAGGGTGGACAATCTTGGCGCATATCCCCCGCATTCCCCCCAAGCCACGAATCCTGCAATCTGACTTTCCGCAGCCCCACTGGCTACAGAGGTGACGTCACGTCACGTCCTTCTGCTCTCCGCTCCATCGCCTCCCTCCCCCTCTCGGCAACTCCTATAATCTCATCGTAGCCCATTGCATTTTATCTTTGGATGTCAGGCTAGGTTTCGTTTCTTGGTTCTAAACTCTCAGGAACATAAGCCATGGCTTACCCCCTGATTGCGTTGTTGGTGGCCTCGCTGGCCGTTCAGGCTTCTGCGTCTGCACAGCAAGCCGCAGATGGCTGCATCACGAACTTCGATCCCACTGTGAACTATTTCCCGGACCAGTACCAGGATGAGCCATTCGCTCTGCCTATCAGCCAGACTATCGTGGAGAAAGCGAATGACTTCACTGTGCAGTACGGTAACTATTACAAGGTCGTTAAGAACAGCTACGATGATACCACCTACGTCCTCTATCAGGTACATCCCATTCTCAGCTTCAGATCTGGATACACAATGCGGTCATGCTCGCAATCTGTGAATCTGTCCTGAGTCTAACTTCACCATTTGGCTTGCGTTTATTGTGTTTATTGTAGTGTGGAGCTACCAAGCCCACGAACTTCCCTGCAACCACCCGGTTCTTTGAGATTCCCCTGAAGGGTTTCTCCGTCGACTCTTCCGTTGCAGGTGGGACTGTATTTCGCGTTTTTTTTGTGCTTTAATTTTCTTTCTCCAGATTTCGTCTGACTAACTTGTCACAATGCTCTTCTTATTATGCTGTGATTGTGTGTATGCTTTCGTCGAACGTTCTGCTTATGGATCGTTCAGTTAGCTTTGTCCAGGTAATTTTCTTGAAAGATCGAATATGCTGTAGCGTTTCAGCCGCATGGATGTAGATTTTCAACTAGCGGTCCCACTAAGTATTGTCCTGGCCTCACCCGCAGATGCTGGGCGTGACCAGCCTTCTCAACGAGACGAGCAGCTACTCTGTAGCTCCATGCGTTCAGAAGCTCGTGGCTGACGGTGCCATGAAGGTTTTCAATGAGAGCGACGGTCTTTTCCCTGGTGCGGTTTTCACCGGAATGAACACCCTGAAGCCATTCCCCAAGAACTATGTCTCGCTGGACACGTCGACCGACCCTGGGCCTCTCAAGGTGCGCGTGAAGGGAATGTCCTCTGTTTCATGTCAAGTTTATCTGTCCATGTAACAGTTCTAATCTGAAGCTATGATACGGTTCTCTTGTCTTCCAGCGCGCGGAATGGATCAAGTACATGGCTCTGTGGTTCAATGCTGAGTCGCGCGCGTCGCAAGTCTACTCTGACGTAAGTAGTCATTTTCGAGCTGTTGAGTTTGCTGGCCATCAGAAAAACTGTGGTCCAAAGTTACAAACGCTTAAGGAACCTTTCTGCCTTGATTCACCTTTTTCCAGATTGAGACGTCGTACAACTGCTTGAAGGCATCTGCCCCTAAAACCACCACGCCAGTGGTTGGCTGGCTGAGCTATTTTATGGTGAGTCCGAAAGAGGGGAAGAAATGTTCTCAGAAAGTGCAAAACAGCTGTTATGGATGTTAACTTGCCTGTTGTTTGTATGTGCGCCTTTTGTTTTCCCTACCAGGATTCGTGGACCGTCTCTGGTGCTACGTACAAGCTTCAGGTGTGTGTTAGCTCTCTACCAATTGGAGTGCTCGCTGCGTGTATGACTTGGTGTGAACGAACTCTAACGTGCAATATGTTTCTTTCAGTACGTTGCGGACGCTGGTGGTGTGAGCCCCGCCAAGGCGTTTCTGAGGACGTACAACATGTCTCTTCCATCTGATAAGAAGGCTTTCCAGACACTGCTTGCGGTAGGGATTTCACGCGTCGCTATGCCTGGTTCTGCATGAAGTCATTCACTAACTTTTGTGCTGAACGATCTGGAAAAATTGGTTGCAATGGCAGACTCTGGACATCGTCATTGACGAGACCTATCTGATGACTGGCCCGTCAGGCTACAGCATTGATGCGTTTGCCCTGAACGCTGGCATCTCTGTCACTGATACCGCCACTTACAAGTTCTTAGCGACTCCGAATGTCTGGAGCATGTATGGCCGCGCCACTGGAGCTCCCAACTACGCCACTGGTACGCATATGGTTTCCATCCTTGGCAACATAGGTTATGTCCCCTCTTCGCATTTGGAGCATTTGTTTCTTAATAACCTTGCTCTTATCTCACTGCCTCCTGTGCAGACTGGTATGAAAGCGCCATTGCTCAGCCCCAGGTGGTCCTTGCTGAGCTGATCTCGATCATGCATCCTGGCGACGTGGCCGTTCCCGAGAAGTACTATTTCTACAATGTTGCTCAGGTATGTTTCCTACCCCACTTCTCCTGGCCAGTGTTTGATTCAAAAGCCCTTCAACAATAGTGTGACTATGTCCAACATGTTAACTAGCTTTTCTGGTGTTGCGTTTGCAGTTGGAGACGGGTGCTGTGGTCTCTGCAGCCAACTGCACAACCCTGGACCCCACGGAGGTGGTTAACCCCATCATCCCTGCCTGCTCAGCCACCATTACTCCTGAGGTTCCAGGAACGGCATCCCCTCCTGCTACCCCTCCTAGCTCATCCCCTCCTAGCTCACCCCCTCCCAGCTCACCCCCTCCCAGCTCGCCCCCACCTGCCCCCAAGGCTGCTGCATCCTCTGGCTCCCTGCTTGGCGCTGGTCTAGCTGCCCTTCTTGCTGCTACTATTGCAGCATTGGTCTAGAGGTATCCATTCTGGATGTATCCTGGTTGGCTTCCGTATTGAGAGCTGTCTTCAAAGACATGCCCTTGTAGTAAGCGCCAAATGATTGAAAATCCGCTTGATGGTTGGGTTGGAGCTTGTGTCTGAGAATTGTCACATGGATTGTTGGATTCCATACTGTAGTACCTTGAAAATCCGCTAGATGGCTGATTATAATTGTTTACGAATTTGAGAATGTTTGCTTGTAGCAAGTGTCATCTTTCTCTTTATGTTCTCATCTCAAGACAGCGACGGATGAACCGTACGGGCTGGACCTGCCCTAAGGGTTGATTCTTCCCGAAATTTGTCCAGGTTATCTTCTGGTTATATATTTATGTTTTTACCAGGGGTATGTGTGAGTGAGTTGCTGTTCATATTTGTTTTGTGGCTGTGTAGGAGAACATGCCAGAACTCCTAGTCACTACATCGTAAAACAGTGTTTTTGTTGGTTGAGTACAGTTGCAAACCCGCACAGGCAATCTGAGCCTGGATGATATTGGCCCACTGTAGTATGCTCTGTGGCACTGGATTGCTTGTCGGCCACGTTAGCGGTGTCCTATGGCTCTTCCCCAGCCAGGGGGCTTTTGCCGATTGTCCGACGTGGCCGCGGCTGGCACCAGCCGCAATGCATGCGCTCCTTATACTGTAGAGTAAAACCTTCGCTTCGACCTCCGCTATGCTGTTAGCGGCCAACACACCCCTCCTCCTCCGAGGAGGAGGGTGGATTGGATTTTTTTTTGCGCATTCCCCGCATTCCCCCCCCCCCTCCTCGCCTCCCCCCCTCCCAGCCACGACTCCTGCACGCTGACGTCGCGTCCTTCTGCTCGGCGCTCCTTCGCCTCCCTCTTCATAATCCCACCTCATCCCCCAAAATGTCTATTTCATTATTTGTGTCTGGCCGGGCTTTCTTTCAGGAAGACAAGCCATGGCTTACCCACTGATCGCGTTGTTGGTGGCTTCGCTGGCCGTTCAGGCTTCGTCTGCACAGCAAGCTCAGGATGGCTGCATCACGAACTTCGATCCCACCGTGAACTATTTCCCGGACCAGTACCAGGACGAGCCGTTCGCTCTGCCGATCAGCCAGACTATCGTGGAGACTGCGAATGACTTCACGGTGCAGTACGGTAACTACTACAAGGTCGTTAAGGACAGCTATGATAACACTACCTACGTCCTCTATCAGGTACATCCCAATCTCAGCTCCAGATCTGGAAGCACATTGTGGTCGTGTTCACTACTCCGGGATGCGTCCTTGTGTATCCCTTTATGCTCGTGTTCACTACTCCGGTATTATCTGTATAGCTTGAGTCAGTGTGGAGCTGTTAAGCCCTCAAACTCTGCTCCAGATCAGCACATTGCGGTCGTGTTCACTGCTCCTGGATGCGTCCTGACGTGTTGTTGTTATCTGTATTGCCTTGGTCAGTGTGGAGCTGTTAAGCCCTCAAACTCAGCTCCAGATCAGCACATTGCGGTCGTGTTCACTGCTCCTGGATGCGTCCTGACTTAGTGTGTTATTGTCGGTTTGCCTGTGTCAGTGTGGAGCTGTTAAGCCCTCAAACTCAGCTCCAGATCAGCACATTGCGGTCGTGTTCACTGCTCCTGGATGCGTCCTGACTTAGTGTGTTATTGTCGGTTTGCCTGTGTCAGTGTGGAGCTGTTAAGCCCTCAAACTTTCCTGCTGCCACCACCCGGTTCTTTGAGATTCCCCTGAAGGGTTTTGCCGTCGACTCGACCGTTGCAGGTGGGACACTATTTCGCTTTGTTTTATGCACTCTCGCTCCAAACATCATTTGCCTACCTCGTCGTGGCAGTGCTCTAACTTGTCTGCTGTGATTGTGGCATGTTGGCTTCCTTCAAACCGTTCTGCTTATGGAACGTTCAGTTAGCTTCGTCCAGGTAACTATCCCTATTCCCAATAATTCGGTAGCATCCAAGCCGCATGCATGGTATCAATATTCATCTAGCAATGTTGCGTTTTCACTAAACAGTCACTGAGCACTTCGTTCTGACCTCACCCGCAGATGCTTGGTGTGACCAGCCTTCTCAAAGAGACGAGCAGCTACACTGTAGCTCCATGCGTTCAGAAGCTTTTGGCGGACGGTGCCATGAAGGTCTTCAATGAGAGCGACGGCCTGTTCTCTGGTTCGGTTTTTGCCGGATTGAACAACCTGAAGCCATTTCCCATGAACTTTATCTCGATGGACACGTCGACCGACCCTGGGCCTCTCAAGGTGAACATAAAGCATTCATTGTTTTTGGCCTGCATATTTCAGAGGATCCTCTGTTCTTATGTCAATTCAATCATTTAGGTTACGGCCCTAATCCGGCGTTATCCGTCTTTCAGCGCGCGGAGTGGATCAAGTACATGGCTCTGTGGTTCAATGCTGAGTCGCGCGCGTCGCAAGTCTACTCTGACGTAAGCCGTCTGTTTATTTCGAAGCTGTTGAGTTCATTGGCGATCAGATAAAACCTGGCTCAAATGCTTAAAGGAACTTTTCTGCCTTGTCTTGCCTTACCTGTCTGGCTTTTCCAGATTGAGACATCATACAACTGTTTGAAAGCATCTGCTCCCAAAACCTCCACACCTATGGTTGGCTGGATGGGCTATTACATGGTGGGTCCGAAACAGTGGGGAAATGTTATCAGAGAGTATATTACAGCTTTTCTGGATGCTAACTTACCTGTTTTATGTTTTCCCTAACAGGGTTCGTGGTCCGTCTCTGGTTCTACCTACAAGATTCAGGTGCGTCTTGACTATCTGCGCAAGTGCAGTGCTCTCGCTTTATGTATAACTTCATATGAACAAACTGTAACGTGCAATTCGATTCTTTCAGTACGTTGCGGACGCTGGTGGTGTGAGCCCACCTAAGGCGTATCTCAGGATCTACAACATGTCTCTTCCATCTGATAAGAAGTCCTTCCAGTCTCTGCTTGCGGTAAGACATCTTCGCTTCGCTATGGCTAATAATCCTGGAATTCAGTCACGGATATCTGAGCTGAACAATTGGACAATCCTTGTCGCAATGGCAGACTCTTGACATCGTCATTGACGAGACCTACCTGTTGACTGGCCCGTCAGACTACAGCATTGATGTCTTTGCAAAGAATGCTGGCATTTCTGTGACTGACACTGCCACCTACAAATTCCTGGCCACTCCCAATGTCTGGAGCATGTATGGCCGCGCCACTGGAGCTCCCAACTATGCCACTGGTATGCAATTGAGGTTATGTCCCTTCACATTTGGAACCATCCTTTTCTTACCAGTACTAACCTTGGTCTTATCTGACCATCTCATGTACAGACTGGTATGAGAGCGCCATTGCTCAGCCCCAGGTGGTCCTTGCCGATCTGATCTCCATCATGCATCCTGGCGATGTGCCTGCTCCCAAAAAGTATTTTTTCAACAATATTGCTCAGGTGTGTATCGTGTCACCCTCAGCCTTTTCTGGCAAATCTTTGATCCAAATACCGTTTTCCAATTTTGTCAACAGTAAGTGTAACTATGTGCAACATGCTAACTAGCACTTGTGGTGTTGCTTTTGCAGTTGGAGACGGGTGCGGTGGTCTCTGCAGCCAACTGCACAACCCTGGACCCCACGGAGGTGGTTAACCCCATCATCCCTGCCTGCTCAGCCACCATTACTCCTGAGGTTCCAGGAACGGCAACTGCTCCTGCTACCCCTCCCAGCTCATCCCCTCCTAGCTCACCCCCTCCTAGCCCCACTCCCAGCTCGCCCCCACCTGCCCCCAAGGCTGCTGCATCCTCTGGCTCCCTGCTTGGCGCTGGACTAGCTGCCCTTCTTGCTGCTACCATTGCTGCACTGGCCTAAAGATCTCAGTCTGGATGTAACCAGTTTGGCTTCCATGTTGACTTGACAGTTTCCTCCAGGGTGATAGATATGCTGCTTGCAAGTGCCACGGCTGGAATCCTGCTGGATTGCTGGAGCTTGTTTTTGTGAATGATGACCTAAGACATGGATCGTTGTATCCTGCAGTACTTGATAATTGAAATTAAGATTCCGATTTACAGATGCAAACAAGCGAGCACTTGCCATGCCACCAAGAAGCCATCTTGAAGGAAGACTGTATCTTATATGTTTACTGGTGCAAGTACAACCAGCTGGGCTACAAATATCACGATAATTGCACAGATATGTTGGTTGTGTACAAGGATGTGTAACAGCTCCCACCAAACGGACGCGTACGTCATCATAAGCTGCATATGTCGCCCTTTTACACGCCATTGAGCACGTGACACAGAGTAGCTGCCAGCTGTCTGACTGTGACTGGCTTGAGCAATACAGCATCCATGCCAGCTGCTACACATGCCTCCGCCATGCCGCTGTCCGTGCGTGCAGTGAGACCCACAATCAGAGGCCGCTCGTCAGGCCTGCCATTGGACAGGAAAGGAACATTAGAGGGGAGTCGTCCGTAGAAATGAGGCACATAAGCGAGGTTGGCTTGCAATTGGAGGTTGGGAAAGAGGAGAAGGCTAAAGCGACTAGCGGAGGCGCGTCAGGTGCGCGGTGGGCTGGAAGACAACTGAAAATCTGTCCTGAATTCTCCAGGTACCCAATCCCAGGGGACAGTACAGAAGGACGACGGGCATGCGGAAGATAAAACAGAACACCATTGCTGTCAAGCATGAAGGCCACTCTTAATAAGTCACCGTCAAAACTACCAGCACAATGATCGCACATTCTCCTGAAACTCTCTAAACTAGATACCCAAGAGGAGGGGGCTGCAAGAGAGCATACCGGAAGAGGCAGGGTATGCGGTGGCAACCTCAAATCCATCAACGTCCGGCGTGCAGACATCCAGCAGCACGACATCCACCGGCAAAGGGGTGAAAGGGGCGAAAGGGGTGAAAGGGGCGACTGCAAGAGAGCCTACCGGAAGAGGCAGCGGAAGAGAACGCACCGGAAGAGGGAGTGAATGCGGCGGGCGACTTCAAAGCCGTCAACGTCTGGCATGCAGACATCCAGCAGCACGACATCCACTGGCGGGACTGCAGGGCTCTTGCGTGTGGTCAGCTCCATCTGGCACTCCTGCGCACTGCCCACGCTGCTGACGTGGCACCGCAGCGTCAGCAGCATCTGATGTGTCGCGATGCGATTTGCCACATTGTCCTCCACTAGCTGAGGGAGAGGAGCGGAGGAGGGAGGGAAGAGGAAGGAACGTGTTAGGGAAAGCGGGACGGAAATCAGGGATGGAAGTGGGCAACGGAAGGGAGAGAGTGAAGGAAGGAGGGTGTTAGAGAGGGGGAGGAGAGGGGGGGACAGTGTGACGAGGGGGAAAAGGGCCACAAGTGAGGACATACATGCATACATCCAATCACACATCCATGCACTCACCAGCACATGCACTCACCAGCACATGCACTCACCAGCACATGCACTCACCAGCACATGCACTCACCAGCACATGCACTCACCAGCACATGCACTCACCAGCACATGCACTCACCAGCACATGCACTCACCAGCACATGCACTCACCAGCACATGCACTCACCAGCACATGCACTCACCAGCACATGCACTCACCAGCACATGCACTCACCAGCACATGCACTCACCAGCACATGCACTCACCAGCACATGCACTCACCAGCACATGCACTCACCAGCACATGCACTCACCAGCACATGCACTCACCAGCACATGCACTCACCAGCACATGCACTCACCAGCACATGCACTCACCAGCACATGCACTCACCAGCACATGCACTCACCAGCACATGCACTCACCAGGCACATGCACTCACCAGCACATGCACTCACCAGCACATGCACTCACCAGCACATGCACTCACCAGCACATGCACTCACCAGCACATGCACTCACCAGCACATGCACTCACCAGCACATGCACTCACCAGCACATGCACTCACCAGCACATGCACTCACCAGCACATGCACTACCAGCACATGCACTCACCGGCACTCACCAGCACATGCACTCACCAGCACATGCACTCACCAGCACATGCACTCACCAGCACATGCACTCACCAGCACATGCACTCACCAGGCACATGCACTCACCAGCACATGCACTCACCAGCACATGCACTCACCAGCACATGCACTCACCAGCACATGCACTCACCAGCACATGCACTCACCAGCAACATGCACTCACCAGCACATGCACTCACCAGCACATGCACTCACCAGCACATGCACTCACCAGCACATGCACTCACCAGCACATGCACTCACCAGCACATGCACTCACCAGCACATGCACTCACCAGCACATGCACTCACCAGCACATGCACTCACCAGCACATGCACTCACCAGCACATGCACTCACCAGCACATGCACTCACCAGCACATGCACTCACCAGCACATGCACTCACCAGCACATGCACTCACCAGCACATGCACTCACCAGCACATGCACTCACCAGCACATGCACTCACCAGGCACATGCACTCACCAGCACATGCACTCACCAGCACATGCACTCACCAGCACATGCACTCACCAGCACATGCACTCACCAGCACATGCACTCACCAGCACATGCACTCACCAGCACATGCACTCACCAGCACATGCACTCACCAAGCACCATGCACTCACCAGCACATGCACTCACAGCACATGCACTCACCAGCACATGCACTCACCAGCACATGCACTCACCGCACATGCACTCACCAGCACATGCACTCACCAGCACATGCACTCACCAGCACATGCACTCACCAGCACATGCACTCACCAGCACACTGCACTCACCAGCACATGCACTCACCAGCACATGCACTCACCAGCACATGCACTCACAGCACATGCACATGCACTCACCAGCACATGCACTCACCAGCACATGCACTCACCAGCACATGCACTCACCAGCACATGCACTCACCAGCACATGCACTCACCAGCACATGCACTCACCAGCACATGCACTCACCAGCACATGCACTCACCAGCACATGCACTCACCAGCACATGCACTCACAGCACATGCACTCACCAGCACATGCACTCACCAGCACATGCACTCACCAGCACATGCACTCACCAGCACATGCACTCACCAGCACATGCACTCACCAGCACATGCACTCACCAGCACATGCACTCACCAGCACATGCACTCACCAGCACATGCACTCACCAGCACATGCACTCACCAGCACATGCACTCACCAGCACATGCACTCACCAGCACATGCACTCACCAGCACATGCACTCACCAAGCACATGCACTCCCAGCACATGCACTCACCAGCACATGCACTCACCAGCACATGCACTCACCAGCACATGCACTCACCAGCACATGCACTCACCAGCACATGCACTCACCCAGCACATGCACTCACCAGCACATGCACTCACAGCAACATGCACTCACCAGCACATGCACTCACCAGCACATGCCACTCACCAGCACATGCACTCACCAGCACATGCACTCACCAGCACATGCACTCACCAGCACATGCACTCACCAGGCACATGCACTCACCAGCACATGCACTCACCAGCACATGCACTCACCAGCACATGCCACTCACCAGCACATGCACTCACCAGCACATGCACTCACCAGCACATGCACTCACCAGCACATGCACTCACAGCACATGCACTCACCAGCACATGCATCTCACCAGCACATGCACTCACCAGCACATGCACTCACCAGCACATGCACTCACCAGCCACATGCACTCAACCAGCACATGCACTCACCAGGCTACATTGCACTCACCAGCACATGCACTCACTTCCAGCACATGCACTCACCAGCACATGCACTCACCAGCACATGCACTCACCAGCACATGCACTCACCAGCACATGCACTCACCAGCACATGCACTCACCAGCACATGCACTCACCAGCACATGCACTCACCAGCACATGCACTCACCAGCACATGCACTCACCAGCACATGCACTCACCAGCACATGCACTCACCAGCACATGCACTCACCAGCACATGCACTCACCAGCACATGCACTCACCAGCACATGCACTCACCAGCACATGCACTCACCAGCACATGCACTCACCAGCACATGCACTCACCAGCACATGCACTCACCAGCACATGCACTCACCAGCACATGCACTCACCAGCACATGCACTCACCAGCACATGCACTCACCAGCACATGCACTCACCAGCACATGCACTCACCAGCACATGCACTCACCAGCACATGCACTCACCAGCACATGCACTCACCAGCACATGCACTCACCAGCACATGCACTCACAGCACATGCACTCACCAGCACATGCACTCACCAGCACATGCACTCACCAGCACATGCACTCCACCAGCACATGCACTCACCAGCACATGCACTCACCAGCACATGCACTCACCAGCACATGCACTCACCAGCACATGCACTCACCAGCACATGCACTCACCAGCACATGCACTCACCAGCACATGCACTCACCAGCACATGCACTCACCAGCACATGCACTCACCAGCACATGCACTCACCAGCACATGCACTCACCAGCACATGCACTCACCAGCACATGCACTCACCAGCACAATGCACTCACCAGCACATGCACTCACCAGCACATGCACTCACCAGCACATGCACTCACCAGCACATGCACTCACCAGCACATGCACTCACCAGCACATGCACTCACCAGCACATGCACTCACCAGCACATGCACTCACCAGCACATGCACTCACCAGCACATGCACTCACCAGCAACATGCACTCACCAGCACATGCACTCACCAGCACATGCACTCACCAGCACATGCACTCACCAGCACATGCACTCACCAGCACATGCACTCACCAGCACATGCACTCACCAGCACATGCACTCACCAGCACATGCACTCACCAGCACATGCACTCACCAGCACATGCACTCACCAGCACATGCACTCACCAGCACATGCACTCACCAGCACATGCACTCACCAGCACATGCACTCACCAGCACATGCACTCACCAGCACATGCACTCACCAGCACATGCACTCACCAGCACATGCACTCACCAGCACATGCACTCACCAGCACATGCACTCACCAGCACATGCACTCACCAGCACATGCACTCACCAGCACATGCACTCACCAGCACATGCACTCACCAGCACATGCACTCACCAGCACATGCACTCACCAGCACATGCACTCACCAGCACATGCACTCACCAGCACATGCACTCACCAGCACATGCACTCACCAGCACATGCACTCACCAGCACATGCACTCACCAGCACATGCACTCACCAGCACATGCACTCACCAGCACATGCACTCACCAGCACATGCACTCACCAGCACATGCACTCACCAGCACATGCACTCACCAGCACATGCACTCACCAGCACATGCACTCACCAGCACATGCACTCACCAGCACATGCCTCACACAGCACATGCACTCACCAGCACATGCACTCACCAGCACATGCACTCACCAGCACATGCACTCACCAGCACATGCACTCACCAGCACATGCACTCACCAGCACATGCACTCACCAGCACATGCACTCAACCAGCACATGCACTCACCAGCACATGCACTCACCAGCACATGCACGTCACATCCATGCACTCACCAGCACATGCACTCACCAGCACATGCACTCACCAGCACATGCACTCACCAGCACATGCACTCACCAGCACATGCACTCACCAGCACATGCACTCACCAGCACATGCACTCCACCAGCACATGCACTCACCAGCACATGCAGCTCACCAGCACATGCACTCACCAGCACATGCACTCACCAGCACATGCACTCACCAGCACATGCACTCACCAGCACTGCACTCACCAGCACATGCACTCACCAGCACATGCCACTCACCAGCACATGCACTCACCAGCACATGCACTCACCAGCACATGCACTCACCAGCACATGCACTCACCAGCACATGCACTCACCAGCACATGCACTCACCGCACATGCACTCACCAGCACATGCACTCACCAGCACATGCACTCACCAGCACATGCACTCACCAGCACATGCACTCACAGCACATGCACTCACAGCACATGCACTCACAGCACATGCACTCACCAGCACATGCACTCACCAGCACATGCACTCACCAAGCACATGCACTCACCAGCACATTGCACTCACCAGCACATGCACTCACCAGCACATGCACTCACCAGCACATGCACTCACAGCACATGGGCACTCACCAGCACATGCACTCACCAGCACATGCACTCACCAGCACATGCACTCACCAGCACCTGCACTCACCAGCACATGCACTCACAGCACATGCACTCACCAGCACATGCACTCCCAGCACATGCACTCACAGCACATGCACTCACCAGCACATGCACTTTCACCAGCACAGCACTCACCAGCACATGCAACTCCCCAGCACATGCACTCACCAGCACATGCACTCACCAGCACATGCACTCACCAGCACATGCACTCACCAGCACATGCACTCACCAGCACATGCACTCACCAGCACATGCACTCACCAGCACATGCACTCACCAGCACATGCACTCACCAGCACATGCACTCACCAGCACATGCACTCACCAGCACATGCACTCACCAGCACATGCACTCACCAGCACATGCACTCACCAGCACATGCACTCACCAGCACATGCACTCACCAGCACATGCACTCACCAGCACATGCACTCACCAGCACATGCACTCACCAGCACATGCACTCACCAGCACATGCACTCACCAGCACATGCACTCACCAGCACATGCACTCACCAGCACATGCACTCACCAGCACATGCACTCACCAGCACATGCACTCACCAGCACATGCACTCACCAGCACATGCACTCACCAGCACATGCACTCACCAGCACATGCACTCACCAGCACATGCACTCACCAGCACATGCACTCACCAGCACATGCACTCACCAGCACATGCACTCACCAGCACATGCACTCACCAGCACATGCACTCACCAGCACATGCACTCACCAGCACATGCACTCACCAGCACATGCACTCACCAGCACATGCACTCACCAGCACATGCACTCACCAGCACATGCACTCACCAGCACATGCACTCACCAGCACATGCACTCACCAGGCCCACAGTGCACCTCACCAGCACATGCACTCACCAGCACATGCACTCACCAGACATGCACTCACCAGCACATGCACTCACCAGCACATGCACTCACCAGCACATGCACTCACCAGCACATGCACTCACCAGCACATGCACTCACCAGCACATGCACTCACCAGCACATGCACTCACCAGCACATGCACTCACCAGCACATGCACTCACCAGCAATGCACTCACCAGCACATGCACTCACCAGCACATGCACTCACCAGCCAGTGCACTCACCAGCACATGCACTCACCAGCACATGCACTCACCAGCACATGCACTCACCAGCACATGCACTCACCAGCACATGCACTCACCAGCACATGCACTCACCAGCACATGCACTCACCAGCACATGCACCTCACCAGCACATGCACTCACCAGCACATGCACTCACCAGCACATGCACTCACCAGCACATGCACTCACCAGCACATGCACTCACCAGCACATGCACTCACCAGCACATGCACTCACCAGCACATGCACTCACCAGCACATGCACTCACCAGCACATGCACTCACCAGCACATGCACTCACCAGCACATGCACTCACCAGCACATGCACTCACCAGCACATGCACTCACCAGCACATGCACTCACCAGCACATGCACTCACCAGCACATGCACTCACCAGCACATGCACTCACCAGCACATGCACTCACCAGCACATGCACTCACCAGCACATGCACTCACCAGCACATGCACTCACCAGCACATGCACTCACCAGCACATGCACTCACCAGCACATGCACTCACCAGCACATGCACTCACCAGCACATGCACTCACCAGCACATGCACTCACCAGCACATGCACTCACCAGCACATGCACTCACCAGCACATGCACTCACCAGCACATGCACTCACCAGCACATGCACTCACCAGCACATGCACTCACCAGCACATGCACTCACCAGCACATGCACTCACCAGCACATGCACTCACCAGCACATGCACTCACCAGCACATGCACTCACCAGCACATGCACTCACCAGCACATGCACTCACCAGCACATGCACTCACCAGCACATGCACTCACCAGCACATGCACTCACCAGCACATGCACTCACCAGCACATGCACTCACCAGCACATGCACTCACCAGCACATGCACTCACCAGCACATGCACTCACCAGCACATGCACTCACCAGCACATGCACTCACCAGCACATGCACTCACCAGCACATGCACTCACCAGCACATGCACTCACCAGCACATGCACTCACCAGCACATGCACTCACCAGCACATGCACTCACCAGCACATGCACTCACCAGCACATGCACTCACCAGCACATGCACTCACCAGCACATGCACTCACCAGCACATGCACTCACCAGCACATGCACTCACCAGCACATGCACTCACCAGCACATGCACTCACCAGCACATGCACTCACCAGCACATGCACTCACCAGCACATGCACTCACCAGCACATGCACTCACCAGCACATGCACTCACCAGCACATGCCACTCACCAGCACATGCACTCACCAGCACATGCACTCACCAGCACATGCACTCACCAGCACATGCACCACCAAGCCACATGCACTCACCAGCACATGCACTCACCAGCACGTGCACTCACCAGCACATGCACTCACCAGCACATGCACTCACCAGCACATGCACTCACCAGCACATGCACTCACCAGCACATGCACTCACCAGCACATGCACTCACCAGCACATGCACTCACCAGCACATGCACTCACCAGCACATGCACTCACCAGCACATGCACTCACCAGCACATGCACCACCAGCACATGCACTCACCAGCACATGCACTCACCAGCACATGCACTCACCAGCACATGCACTCACCAGCACATGCACTCACCAGCACATGCACTCACCAGCACATGCACTCACCAGCACATGCACTCACCAGCACATGCACTCACCAGCACATGCACTCACCAGCACATGCACTCACCAGCACATGCACTCACCAGCACATGCACTCACCAGCACATGCACTCACCAGCACATGAACTCACCAGCACATGCACCTCACCAGCACATGCACTCACCAGCACATGCACTCACCAGCACATGCACTCACCAGCACATGCACTCACCAGCACATGCACTCACCAAGCACATGCACTCCACCAGCACCATGCACTCACCAGCACATGCACTCACCAGCACATGCACTCACCAGCACATGCACTCACCAGCACATGCACTCACCCGCACATGCACTCACCAGCACATGCACTCACCAGCACAGTGCACTCACCAGCACATGCACTCACCAGCACATGCACTCACCAGCACATGCACTCACCAGCACATGCACTCACCAGCACATGCACTCACCAGCAATGCACTCACCAGCACTGCACTCACCAGCACATGCACTCACCAGCACATGCACTCACCAGCACATGCACTCACCATCACAGGCACTCACAGCACATGCACTCACCAGCACATGCACTCACCAGCACATGCACTCACCAGCACATGCACTCACCAGCACATGCACTCACCAGCACATGCACTCACCAGCACATGCACTCACCAGCACCATGCAACTCACCAGCACATGCACATGCACTCACCAGCACATGCACTCACCAGCACATGCACTCACCAGCACATGCACTCACCAGCACATGCACTCACCAGCACCTGCACTCACCAGCACATGCACTCACCAGCACATGCACTCACCAGCACATGCACTCACCAGCACATGCACTCACCAGCACATGCACTCACCAGCACATGCACTCACCAGCACATGCACTCACCAGCACATGCCATCACCAGCACATGCACTCACCAGCAACATGCACTCCAATCCTAGCACATGCACTCACCAGCACATGCACTCACCAGCACATGCACTCACCAGCACATGCACTCACCAGCAACATGCACTCACCAGCACCATGCACTCACCAGCACATGCACTCACCAGCACATGCACTCACCATCACAGCACCACAGCACAGCACTCACCAGCACATGCACTCACCAGCACATGCACTCACCAGCACATGCACTCACCAGCACAGTGCACTCACCAGCACATGCACTCACCAGCAACTGCACTCACCAGCACATGCACTACCAGCACATGCACTCACCAGCACATGCACTCACCAGCCACATGACACTCACCAGCACATGCACTCACCAGCACATGCACTCACCAGCACATGCACTCACCAGCACATGCACTCACCAGCACATGCACTCACCAGCACATGCACTCACCAGCACATGCACTCACCAGCACATGCACTCACCAGCACATGCACTCACCAGCACATGCACTCACCAGCACATGCACTCACCAGCACATGCACTCACCAGCACATGCACTCACCAGCACATGCACTCACCAGCACATGCACTCACCAGCACATGCACTCACCAGCACATGCACTCACCAGCACATGCACTCACCAGCACATGCACTCACCAGCACATGCACTCACCAGCACATGCACTCACCAGCACATGCACTCACCAGCACATGCACTCACCAGCACATGCACTCACCAGCACATGCACTCACCAGCACATGCACTCACCAGCACATGCACTCACCAGCACATGCACTCACCAGCACATGCACTCACCAGCACATGCACTCACCAGCACATGCACTCACCAGCACATGCACTCACCAGCACATGCACTCACCAGCACATGCACTCACCAGCACATGCACTCACCAGCACATGCACTCACCAGCACATGCACTCACCAGCACATGCACTCACCAGCACATGCACTCACCAGCACATGCACTCACCAGCACATGCACTCACCAGCACATGCACTCACCAGCACATGCACTCACCAGCACATGCACTCACCAGCACATGCACTCACCAGCACATGCACTCACCAGCACATGCACTCACCAGCACATGCACTCACCAGCACATGCACTCACCAGCACATGCACTCACCAGCACATGCACTCACCAGCACATGCACTCACCAGCACATGCACTCACCAGCACATGCACTCACCAGCACATGCACTCACCAGCACATGCACTCACCAGCACATGCACTCACCAGCACATGCACTCACCAGCACATGCACTCACCAGCACATGCACTCACCAGCACATGCACTCACCAGCACATGCACTCACCAGCACATGCACTCACCAGCACATGCACTCACCAGCACATGCACTCACCAGCACATGCACTCACCAGCACATGCACTCACCAGCACATGCACTCACCAGCACATGCACTCACCAGCACATGCACTCACCAGCACATGCACTCACCAGCACATGCACTCACCAGCACATGCACTCACCAGCACATGCACTCACCAGCACATGCACTCACCAGCACATGCACTCACCAGCACATGCACTCACCAGCACATGCACTCACCAGCACATGCACTCACCAGCACATGCACTCACCAGCACATGCACTCACCAGCACATGCACTCACCAGCACATGCACTCACCAGCACATGCACTCACCAGCACATGCACTCACCAGCACATGCACTCACCAGCACATGCACTCACCAGCACATGCACTCACCAGCACATGCACTCACCAGCACATGCACTCACCAGCACATGCACTCACCAGCACATGCACTCACCAGCACATGCTCTCACCAGCACATGCACTCACCAGCACATGCACTCACCAGCACATGCACTCACCAGCACATGCACTCACAGCACATGCTACTCACCAGCAAACATGCACTCACCAGCACATGCACTCACCAGCACATTGCACTCACCAGCACATGCACTCACCAGCACATGCACTACCAGCACATGCACTCACCAGCACATGCACTCACCAGCACATGCACTCACCAGCACATGCACTCACCAGCACATGCACTCACCAGCACATGCACTCACCAGCACATGCACTCACCAGCACATGCACTCACCAGCACATGCACTCACCAGCACATGCACTCACCAGCACATGCACTCACCAGCACATGCACTCACCAGCACATGCACTCACCAGCACATGCACTCACCAGCACATGCACTCACCAGCACATGCACTCACCAGCACATGCACTCACCAGCACATGCACTCACCAGCACATGCACTCACCAGCACATGCACTCACCAGCACATGCACTCACCAGCACATGCACTCACCAGCACATGCACTCACCAGCACATGCACTCACCAGCACATGCACTCACCAGCACATGCACTCACCACCAGCACATGCACTCACCAGCACATGCACTCACCAGCACATGCACTCACCAGCACATGCACTCACAGCACATGCACTCACCAGCACATGCACTCACCAGCACATGCACTCACCAGCACATGCACTCACCAGCACATGCACTCACCAGCACATGCACTCACCAGCAACATGCACTCACAGCCCATGCACTCACCAGCACATGCACTCACCAGCACATGCACTCACCAGCACATGCACTCACCAGCACATGCACTCACCAGCACATGCCACTCACCAGCACATGCACTCACCAGCACATGCACTCACCAGCACATGCACTCACACCAGCACCATGCACTCACCAGCACATGCACTCACACAGCACATGCACTCACCAGCACATGCACTCACCAGCAACATGCACTCACCAGCAACATGCACTCACCCAGCACATGCACTCACCAGCACATGCACTCACCAGCACATGCACTCACCAGCACATGCACTCACCAGCACATGCACTCACCAGCACATGCACTCACCAGCCACATGCACTCACCAGCACATGCACTCACCAGCACATGCACTCACCAGCACATGCACTCACCAGCACATGCACTCACCAGCACATGCACTCACCAGCACATGCACTCACCAGCACATGCACTCACCAGCACATGCACTCACCAGCACATGCACTCACCAGCACATGCACTCACCAGCACATGCACTCACCAGCACATGCACTCACCAGCACATGCACTCACCAGCACATGCACTCACCAGCACATGCACTCACCAGCACATGCACTCACCAGCACATGCACTCACCAGCACATGCACTCACCAGCACATGCACTCACCAGCACATGCACTCACCAGCACATGCACTCACCAGCACATGCACTCACCAGCACATGCACTCACCAGCACATGCACTCACCAGCACATGCACTCACCAGCACATGCACTCACCAGCACATGCACTCACCAGCACATGCACTCACCAGCACATGCACTCACCAGCACATGCACTCACCAGCACATGCACTCACCAGCACTCACCAGCACATGCACTCACCAGCACATGCACTCACCAGCACATGCACTCACCAGCACATGCACTCACCAGCACATGCACTCACCAGCACATGCACTCACCAGCACATGCACTCACCAGCACATGCACTCACCAGCACATGCACTCACCAGCAACATGCACTCACCAGCACATGCACTCACCAGCACATGCACTCACCAGCACATGCACTCACCAGCACATGCACTCACCAGCACATGCACTCACCAGCACATGCACTCACCAGCACATGCACTCACCAGCACATGCACTCACCAGCACATGCACTCACCAGCACATGCACTCACCAGCACATGCACTCACCAGCACATGCACTCACCAGCACATGCACTCACCAGCACATGCACTCACCAGCACATGCACTCACCAGCACATGCACTCACCAGCACATGCACTCACCAGCACATGCACTCACCAGCACATGCACTCACCAGCACATGCACTCACCAGCACATGCACTCACCAGCACATGCACTCACCAGCACATGCACTCACCAGCACATGCACTCACCAGCACATGCACTCACCAGCACATGCACTCACCAGCACATGCACTCACCAGCACATGCACTCACCAGCACATGCACTCACCAGCACATGCACTCACCAGCACATGCACTCACCAGCACATGCACCACCAGCACATGCACTCACCAGCACATGCACTCACCAGCACATGCACTCACCAGCACATGCACTCACCAGCACATGCACTCACCAGCACATGCACTCACCAGCACATGCACTCACCAGCACATGCACTCACCAGCACATGCACTCACCAGCACATGCACTCCCCAGCACATGCACTCACCAGCACATGCACTCACCAGCACATGCACTCACCAGCACATGCACTCACCAGCACATGCACTCACCAGCACATGCACTCACCAGCACATGCACTCACCAGCACATGCACTCACCAGCACATGCACTCACCAGCACAGCACTCACCAGCACATGCACTCAACCAGCACATGCACTCACCAGCACATGCACTCACTCACCAGCACATGCACTCACCAGCACATGCACTCACCAGCACATGCACTCACCAGCACATGCACTCACCAGCACATGCACTCACCAGCACATGCACTCACCAGCACATGCACTCACCAGCACATGCAATCACCAGCACATGCACTCACCAGCACATGCACTCACCAGCACATGCACTCACCAGCACATGCACTCACCAGCACATGCACTCACCAGCACATGCACTCACCAGCACATGCACTCACCAGCACATGCACTCACCAGCACATGCACTCACCAGCACATGCACTCACCAGCACATGCACTCACCAGCACATGCACTCACCAGCACATGCACTCACCAGCACATGCACTCACCAGCACATGCACTCACCAGCACATGCACTCACCAGCACATGCACTCACCAGCACATGCACTCACCAGCACATGCACTCACCGCACATGCACTCACCAGCACATGCACTCACCAGCACATGCACTCACCAGCACATGCACTCACCAGCACATGCACTCACCAGCACATGCACTCACCAGCACATGCACTCACCAGCACATGCACTCACCAGCACATGCACTCACCAGCACATGCACTCACCAGCACATGCACTCACCAGCACATGCACTCACCAGCACATGCACTCACCAGCACATGCACTCACCAGCACATGCACATCACCAGCACATGCACTCACCAGCACATGCACTCACCAGCACATGCACTCACCAGCACATGCACTCACCAGCACATGCACTCACCAGCACATGCACTCACCAGCACAGCACTCACCAGCACATTGCACTCACCAGCACATGCACTCACCAGCACATGCACTCACCAGCACATGCACTCACAGCACATGCAGCTCACCAGCACATGCACTCACCAGCACATGCACTCACCAGCACATGACTCACCAGCACATGCACTCACCAGCACATGCACTCACCAGCACATGCACTCACCAGCACATGCACTCACCAGCACATGCACTCACCAGCACATGCACGCACCAGCACATGCACTCACCAGCACATGCACTCACCAATGCACACTCACCAGCACATGCACTCACCAGCACATGCACTCACCAGCACATGCACTCACCAGCACCATGCACTCACCAGCACATGCACTCACCAGCACATGCACTCACCAGCACATGCACTCACCAGGCACATGGCACTCACCAGCCACATGCACTCACCAGCACATGCCACTCACCAGCACATGCACTCACCAGCACATGCACTCACCAGCACATGCACTCACCAGCAACATGCACTCACCAGCACATCGCACTCACCAGCACATGCACTCACCAGCACATGCACTCACCAGCACATGCACTCACCAGCAACATGCACTCACCAGCACATGCACTCACCAGCACATGCACTCACCAGCAATGCACTCACCAGCACATGCACTCACCAGCACATGCACTCCACCAGCACATGCACTCACCAGCACATGCACCTCACCAGCACATGCACTCACCAGCACATGCACTCACCAGCACATGCACTCACCAGCACATGCACTCACCAGCACATGCACTCACCAGCACATGCACTCACCAAGCACATGCACTCACCAGCACATGCACTCACCAGCACATGCACTCACCAGCCACATGCACTCACCAGCACATGCACTCACCAGCACATGCACTCACCAGCACATGCACTCACCAGCACATGCACTCACCAGCACATGCACTCACCAGCACATGCACTCACCAGCACATGCACTCACCAGCACATGCACTCACCAGCACATGCACTCACCAGCACATGCACTCACCAGCACATGCACTCACCAGCACATGCACTCACCAGCACATGCACTCACCAGCACATGCACTCACCAGCACATGCACTCACCAGCACATGCACTCACCAGCACATGCACTCACCAGCACATGCACTCACCAGCACATGCACTCACCAGCACATGCACTCACCAGCACATGCACTCACCAGCACATGCACTCACCAGCACATGCACTCACCAGCACATGCACTCACCAGCACATGCACTCACCAGCACATGCACTCACCAGCACATGCACTCACCAGCACATGCACTCACCAGCACATGCACTCACCAGCACATGCACTCACCAGCACATGCACTCACCAGCACATGCACTCACCCAGCACAGCACTCACCAGCACATGCACTCACCAGCACATGCACTCACCAGCACATGCACTCACCAGCACATGCACTCACCAGCACATGCACTCACCAGCACATGCACTCACCAGCACATGCACTCACCAGCACATGCACTCACCAGCACATGCACTCCACCAGCACATGCACTCACCAGCACATGCACTCACAGCACATGCACTCACCAGCACATGCAGCTCACCAGCACATGCACTCACCAGCACATGCACTCACCAGCACATGCACTCACCAGCACATGCACTCACCAGCACATGCACTCACCAGCACAATGCACTCACCAGCACATGCACTCACCAGCACATGCACTCACCAGCACATGCACTCACCAGCACATGCACTCACCAGCACATGCACTCACCAGCACATGCACTCACCAGCACATGCACTCACCAGCACATGCACTCACCAGCACATGCACTCACCAGCACATGCACTCACCAGCACATGCAATCACCAGCACATGCACTCACCAGCACATGCACTCACCAGCACATGCACTCACCAGCACATGCACTCACCAGCACATGCACTCACCAGCACATGCACTCACCAGCACATGCACTCACCAGCACATGCACTCACCAGCACATGCACTCACCAGCACATGCACTCACCAGCACATGCACTCACCAGCACATGCACTCACCAGCACATGCACTCACCAGCACATGCACTCACCAGCACATGCACTCACCAGCACATGCACTCACCAGCACATGCACTCACCAGCACATGCACTCACCAGCACATGCACTCACCAGCACATGCACTCACCAGCACATGCACTCACCAGCACATGCACTCACCAGCACATGCACTCACCAGCACATGCACTCACCAGCACATGCACTCACCAGCACATGCACTCACCAGCACATGCACTCACCAGCACATGCACTCACCAGCACATGCACTCACCAGCACATGCACTCACCAGCACATGCACTCACCAGCACATGCACTCACCAGCACATGCACTCACCAGCACATGCACTCACCAGCACGTGCACTCCTTCCAGCTCCTGTACATAAGAATCCATTGACGAAACAGTGCTGTCACTAAACGCCGAATCCTCATCATCATCCTCCTCATCCTCCTCATCCTCCTCGTCGTCTTCATCATCGTCATCCCCATCCATAAATGAATACTCCTCACCAACCTTCCTCGTCCCCCCTCCCCTGCCCTCAGCCCCATCCACACCATCACCAGCACCATCAAATCCACTGTTCCACAGCAACCCATTGCTCCTCTCATCTCCTCCACCAACCCCATCAAGACCTGCCCTTCTTCCTCTCCTCCTCGCTCTGCTGCTAGAAACCCGTCCCCCCCTCTCCCTAAACACTACATTCTGCCGCTTGGTTCGATCCAGCACCAGCCGCACTACAAACGTCACTGTCGCACCCAACCCCTCTCCATCGCTCTCAATCCAAATGCACCCCCCCATCAGCTGCACAAACTTCTGGCAGATCTCAAACCCTAGCAACGTTCCTCCCTTCCTCTCTTCCCGTGCTCCCTCTACTCCGTTTCCCTGCCCCTCTCCTCTCCCTCCTCCTCCTGCTCCACTCCCCCCATCCGCATCACTCGCTCTCTGCTGCTGCAGCAGCAGCGCCTCGTGCTGCTTAAATTCCATGGCTGTCAGCCCACACCCAGAGTCCTTGATATCTACACGAATGTTCACCAAATCTTGGCCCAGCAGCAGCTGCACGGGCGGGAAGGGGGAACGGGAGGTTTGAGATGGTTACGACCCAGCAGCAGCGCTTCGTGCTGCTTAAACTCCATGGCTGTGAGGCCGCAACCCGAGTCCTTGATATCTACACGGATGTTCACCAAATCTTGACCCAGCAGCAGCTGCAGCGGGGGAAGGGGTGGGGGGGTTGGGAGTTGGGGTAAAGGATTTGAATTGACTCGACTAACAGAGCGACAGGCCAAACCCAGAGTCCTCGATATCTCCACAAATGTTCACCAAATCTTGACCCAGCAGCAGCTACAGGGGCGGGAAGGGGGAATGGGAGGTTTGAGATGGTTGAGAGCCAGCAGCAGCGCCTCGTGCTGTTTGAACTCCATGGCTGTGAGGCCGCACTCTGAGTCCTTGACCCAGCAACAGCTGCAGGAGCGAGACGGGTCACATACATGCCAAAGCGGATACGATTCAATTTGACTTGGGGAAAGAAAATAAAATAAAAAAATGTGAGGCAACAGGGAAGGGGCTTGAGACAACAGCAGCAATACAGTTGATTCCATTCCATTACAGTTGATTCCATTCCTACCTCCCACGGTGTGTGTGGCTGGAGACCGAGCGAATTCTCCCCTGCGGCGGCAGCTGCGGCAGCAGCAGCAGGGAGGAACGATGCAGCAGCGGGGCCATCACCGGCTGTGAAGGAGGACTGGGAGGAGTGGGGGCGGGGGGTCTGCCCATCATCCACTGATACCCGTACCGACACAAAGCCCTGCTTGGGAAGGCAGCAGGTGCCAACACAGAAGAGGAAGGGAGAGAGGCGGTAGGGTTGAGGGGTCTGGCAGCGGCAGCAGGAAGCAATGGCAGGGCCATCAACGGCAGTGAAGGCGGAGTGGGAGGAGTGGGGTGGTTGAATCTGCCCGTCGTTTACTGACACGCGCACTGACACAAAGCCCTGCTTGGGAGAGGGGAATCGAGGAACGGAGGGGTGGATGGGGGGATAAGGGGGGGCAGTGGGGGCTTGAGACCAGCAGAGGAAGGGAAAGAGGAGCAGGACGGTTGAGCCCACTCAATAAAAACGGATACAACCGTCCCGAATGAGGTCGAGCCCACTCAATCAAAACGGATACAACCGTCCCGAATGAGGTTGAGCCCACTCAATCAAAACGGATACAACCGTCCCGAATGAGGTTGAGCCCACTCAATCAAAACGGATACAACCGTCCCGAATGAGGTTGAGCCCACTCAATAAAAACGGATACAACCGTCCCGAATGAGGTTGAGCCCACTCAATCAAAACGGATACAACCGTCCCGAATGAGGTTGAGCCCACTCAATCAAAACGGATACAACCGTCCCGAATGAGGTTGAGCCCACTCAATAAAAACGGATACAACCGTCCCGAATGAGGTTGAGCCCACTCAATCAAAACGGATACAACCGTCCCGAATGAGGTTGAGCCCACTCAATCAAAACGGATATAACCGTCCCGAATGAGGTTGAGCCCACTCAATAAAGACGGATACAACCGTCCCGAATGAGGTTGAGCCCACTCAATCAAAACGGATACAACCGTCCCGAATGAGGTTGAGCCCACTCAATAAAAACGGATACAACCGTCCCGAATGAGGTTGAGCCCACTCAATAAAAACGGATACAACCGTCCCGAATGAGGTTGAGCCCACTCAATCAAAACGGATACAACCGTCCCGAATGAGGTTGAGCCCACTCAATAAAAACGGATACAACCGTCCCGAATGAGGTTGAGCCCACTCAATAAAAACGGATACAACCGTCCCGAATGAGGTTGAGCCCACTCAATAAAAACGGATACAACCGTCCCGAATGAGGTTGAGCCCACTCAATAAAAACGGATACAACCGTCCCGAATGAGGTTGAGCCCACTCAATCAAAACGGATACAACCGTCCCGAATGAGGTTGAGCCCACTCAATAAAAACGGATACAACCGTCCCGAATGAGGTTGAGCCCACTCAATAAAAACGGATACAACCGTCCCGAATGAGGTTGAGCCCACTCAATAAAAACGGATACAACCGTCCCGAATGAGGTTGAGCCCACTCAATAAAAACGGATACAACCGTCCCGAATGAGGTTGAGCCCACTCAATAAAAACGGATACAACCGTCCCGAATGAGGTTGAGCCCACTCAATAAAAACGGATACAACCGTCCCGAATGAGGTTGAGCCCACTCAATAAAAACGGATACAACCGTCCCGAATGAGGTTGAGCCCACTCAATAAAAACGGATACAACCGTCCCGAATGAGGTTGAGCCCACTCAATCAAAACGGATACAACCGTCCCGAATGAGGTTGAGCCCACTCAATAAAAACGGATACAACCGTCCCGAATGAGGTTGAGCCCACTCAATAAAAACGGATGCAACCGTCCCGAATGAGGTTGAGCCCACTCAATAAAAACGGATACAACCGTCCCGAATGAGGTTGAGCCCACTCAATAAAAACGGATACAACCGTCCCGAATGAGGTTGAGCCCACTCAATAAAAACGGATACAACCGTCCCGAATGAGGTTGAGCCCACTCAATAAAAACGGATACAACCGTCCCGAATGAGGTTGAGCCCACTCAATAAAAACGGATACAACCGTCCCGAATGAGGTTGAGCCCACTCAATAAAAACGGATACAACCGTCCCGAATGAGGTTGAGCCCACTCAATAAAAACGGATACAACCGTCCCGAATGAGGTTGAGCCCACTCAATAAAAACGGATACAACCGTCCCGAATGAGGTTGAGCCCACTCAATCAAAACGGATACAACCGTCCCGAATGAGGTTGAGCCCACTCAATCAAAACGGATACAACGATTTCCCTCCCGAACCTCCTTCTCTTCTCCACTTCACCTCATCCGTCTCCTTCACGGCTCACCCGAGCGAGCAGGTGGAGCATCAGCCGCAGAAACCTTTTCTCATCGCCTGACAAAAGCTCACCAACAGACAGTCCACACCCCTCCCCCCCCCCCTCCCTCCCCCCCCCCACCCACCCTCTTCTCCCACTCAACTCACCGCGCACCGCGGCACCACTGAAGCCACACCAGCAACCAGACTGAAACCCATCCATCCATCCATCCATCCATCCACCTCACCTCATCGGTTTTCAGCATGAGGCGCAGCAGGCGCTTCTCATCGCCCACCACATATCGCGGCACCACCCCCGCGACTTCCAGCGAGAAGCGCAGCCCCTTGGACCGCACCAGCCACTTCCTGTGATAGTTGCTGCCCCGTCCCCTCCCCCGCTCTCTACATTCCCCTTTTCCCTCGCACCCTGCCAGGAGATGCAGCAATCCTCCGATTCCCCGCTCACCTCGTCAGTCTTCTTCACAGCTCGCCCGATCAGATGCAGCATGAGGCGCAGCAGGCGCTTCTCATCGCCCACCACGTACCGCGGCACCACCCCCGCGACTTCCAGGGAGAACCGCAACCCCTTCACCCGCACCAGCGGCCCCTCCCACCCTCCCCTGCTGCCACAATCCCTTCCCTGACCCCGTTCCCCTCCCGCTCACCTCATCCGTCTTCTTCACAGCCCGTTCGATGAGGTGCAGCATGAGTCGTAAGAGCCGCTACTCATCGCCCACCACGTACCGCGGCACCACCCCCGCCACCTCCAGACGTAAGGTGCAGAATGAGACGGCTCGCCCAATAAGGTGCAGCATGAGACGGCTCGCCCAATAAGGTGCAGCATGAGACGTAAGAGCCACTTCTCATCGCCCACCACGTACCGCGGCACCACTGAAGCACAGACCAGCGGCGAGACTACCCCCCCCACCCACCTCTCTCCCGCTCACCTCATCGGTCTTCTTCACAGCCCGTCCAATGAGGTGCAGCATCAACCGCAGCAGCCTTTTCTCATCGCCCACCACGTATCGCGGCACCACCCCCGCCACCTCCAGGGAGAAGCGCAGCCCCTTGGACCGCACCAGCGGCCACGCCAGCTTCCCGGCTTCTCTGCACAGCTTTCGCAGATCAAAGGGACGCTTCTCCAGATGCAGGCTGTGGGGGGGGAGGTGCGCGGGAATTCCAGAAGGGGAAGTGAGGCAGTGTTTGACTGGATTCAGGAAGGTGGCGGCTGGCAGGGGAATGTGGACCGCACGGCCATGCCAGCTTGCCGGCCTCCCGGCACAGCTTGCGCAGGTCAAAGGGGAACTTCTCCAGATGCAGACTGGGAGGGCAAGGTAGGGAGAACGGATTTCAAGAAGAGGAGATGAAGGATAGGAAGATGCACGGCACGGCACTGACGCCTACAGAATTCCTCACCTCCCCCACCCTCCCTCCCTCACCTCCCTCTCACGCTCGTCTCTCCTCCTGTCGGCTAAAATCGAGCACATCACAGCACTGCGCAGTGCACATCAGTGATGAGCGACGTGAGAAGGAACGCACTGCGCAGCACTGCGCAGCACTGCGCAGCACAGCACAGCACAGCACAGCACAGCACAGCACAGCACAGCACGCCACAGACTAATTCTTTATGCGCTAACAAATTTCCTCATGTCCCTCACCTCCCTCCCCCACCTCCCTCTCACCTCTCCTCCTGTCGGCTGAAGTCGAGCACGTCAGTGATGAGCGAAGTCAGCAGAGACGCACTGCGCAGCACAGTTGCCACCATGGCCGCTTGCTCCGGGGTCAGGTCCTCCTCCTGGTGAGGGGAGAGGGGTGGGTGGATAGTCAAGTGGGTGCTGGTGTCACTACTAAAATGAGGTGAGCAGAGACGCACTGCGCAGCACAGTTGCCACCATGGGCGCTTGCTCCGGGGTCAGGTCCTCCTCCTGGGGGAGGGTGGGGGGGGAGCGGGGGCGGGGGAAGGGGGAGGGGTTTTAAAGGAGTGAGGGGATGCACTGCACAGCACTGCGCAGAACAGTCGCCACCATGGGTGCTTGCTCCGGGGTCAGGTCCTCCTCCTGGGGGGAGTAACAGTGCAGAGCATGTATGCATGCAGGTATGTAAGAGGAAAATGGCACTGCGCAGCACAGTCGCCTCGCCACCATGGGTGCTTGCTCCGGGGTCAGGTCCTCCTGCTGAAAATGGAAGCAAGAGCTGTGATGGAGTGAAGGGGAGTGCGCATCTCATGGTTCATCACGGCCAGAAATTTGTTCCTCGCCAGCAATGCAAAAAAGCCATACACTGCACAGTGCCCTCACATGCCCTCACATGCCCTCACATGCCCTCACATGCCCTCACATGCCCTCACATGCTCTCACATGCTCTCACATGCCCTCACATGCTCTCACATGCTCTCACATGCTCTCACATGCTCTCACATGCTCTCACATGCTCTCACATGCTCTCACATGCCCTCACATGCCCTCACATGCCCTCACATGCCCTCACATGCCCTCACATGCCCTCACATGCCCTCACATGCCCTCACATGCCCTCACATGCCCTCACATGCTCTCACATGCTCTCACATGCTCTCACATGCTCTCACATGCTCTCACATGCTCTCACATGCTCTCACATGCTCTCACATGCTCTCACATGCCCTCACATGCCCTCACATGCCCTCACATGCCCTCACATGCCCTCACATGCCCTCACATGCCCTCACATGCCCTCACATGCCCTCACATGCCCTCACATGCCCTCACATGCTCTCACATGCTCTCACATGCTCTCACATGCCCTCACATGCTCTCACATGCCCTCACATGCTCTCACATGCTCTCACATGCTCTCACATGCTCTCACATGCTCTCACATGCTCTCACATGCTCTCACATGCTCTCACACGCTCTCACACGCTCTCACACGCTCTCACACGCTCTCACATGCTCTCACATGCTCTCACATGCCCTCACATGCCCTCACATGCCCTCACATGCTCTCACATGCTCTCACATGCCCTCACATGCTCTCACATGCTCTCACATGCTCTCACATGCTCTCACATGCTCTCACATGCTCTCACATGCCCTCACATGCTCTCACATGCCCTCACATGCTCTCACATGCTCTCACATGCTCTCACATGCTCTCACATGCTCTCACATGCCCTCACATGCCCTCACATGCTCTCACATGCTCTCACATGCCCTCACATGCTCTCACATGCCCTCACATGCTCTCACATGCTCTCACATGCTCTCACATGCTCTCACATGCTCTCACATACCCTCACATGCCCTCACATGCCCTCACATGCTCTCACATGCTCTCACATGCTCTCACATGCTCTCACATGCTCTCACATGCTCTCACATGCCCTCACATGCCCTCACATGCCCTCACATGCCCTCACATGCTCATGCATCCTCTCACAAAAGCCCTCTACGCTCACATTAAGAATGGAGGCCAGGGCAGTGATGGAGTGAAGAGGTGTGCGCATCTCGTGGTTCATCACGGCCAGAAAGTCGTTCCTCGCCATCACTGCTCTCTGCCCTCTGGCTTCAATGGCCTCAACAGCAGGCACAGTGTTCAGCAGCTCACATTAAGGATGGACGCCAGGGCAGTGATGGAGTGAAGAGGTGTGCGCATCTCATGGTTCATCACGGCCAGAAAGTCGTTCCTCGCCATCACTGCCACCTCTGCTCTCTGCCGCGCTGCCTGCAACGTTCGATTCTTCTCCTCCAACTCGTCTCTTCGCCGCTGGTTGGGGGGAGAGGGGTAGAGGAGAGGGAGAAGGATGACAAGAGTGGGAAGAGGAGAAATGAGAACAGTTTCTTCTCGCCATCACTGCCATCTCTGCTCTCTGCCGCGCTGCCTGCAGCGTTGGGTTCTCTTACTACAACTCATCCCTTCGCCGCTGGTTGGGAGGAAAGAGGAGAGGGAGAGAAGCGAGCGTAATAAAGGAAAGAGAGGAATCAGGTTGCTCTTTGCAGTTCCCCCTCAGGCGTCTCCCCTTCATTCAACCCCCACTAAGTCTGAAAACACAACAAATCGTCTCCTCCATCGCTCCTCACCTGCGTCTCGTCTCCTCGAGCAATGCTGCATGTGAGAGGGCCACTGGCACCTGTTCTGCCTTATTTAAGTTTAAGGTTCCTAATGATTCCCACCAGCACCCCTCACCTGCGTCTCCTCGAGCACTGCAGCGTGTGAGAGGGCCACTGCCACCTGGTCAGCTACCACCTCCACCATCTCCACCTCGTGCGCCTTCCACTGCCTGCAATGGATGGCAAAGGGAGAGAGGAAGGACGTGAAGAGAGAGAAGATGAGATTACAGGAGTCGTAGGGTAGGGGAGATGGACATCTCCATCTCCACTGCCCTATTCGAGTGACTTTTGAGAATTCTCAAAAGTAAAAGTCACTCGAAGGTAGGGGGGATGGACATCTCCATCTCCCCTGCCACCTGGTCTGCTACCACCTCCACCATCTCCACCTCGTACGCCTTCCACTGCCTGTAAGGGAAATTGAGGAGCGAATACTTCTGAGGCGAGGAGAGGATAGGAGAGAGGAGAGAGAGGGTACAGATAAACAGCTTACAGCACAAGCCATAAACAATTACTGCCACACACTTTCTAGGGTCCCCATGCGGCACGAGCACCATGAGCCCATACACCGGCTTTTCAGTCGGCTAGTTGAGTCGATCTATTGAGTCAGCTAGTTGCCCTAACATCCACCCCTCCTCACCTTCTCGCATCACCGTGCAGCACAAGCACCACGTGTCCATACACCGGCACCACTCCCCCTACCTCTCCTCGCCTTCCCCCTCACTCCTCACCATCACTGGCTGTTAAGTTGACTAGTCAAAGATCAACTCAAACATCCAACCCGCCTCACCTTCTAGCATCACCGTGCAGCACAAGCACCATGAGCCCATACACCGGCACCACTCCCCCCACCCTCGCCCCTCCTCACCGTCACTGGTTTGAAGTTTACTACTTGAGCCAACTCCAACACCCACCAATTCTCACCTTCTAGCATCCCCATGCAGCACGAGCACCATGAGTCCATACACCGGCACCACTCCCCCCACCCTCTCCTCGCCCCTCCTCACCGTCACTGGTTTGAAGTTTACTACTTGAGCGGACTCCAACACCCACCAATTCTCACCTTCTTGCATCCCCATGCAGCACGAGCACCATGAGTCCATACACTGGCACCACTCCCCCCACCCTCTCCTCGTCTCCCCCGCCACTCCCACCCTCCCCTCCTCCTGCTGCTGCAGCACCATCACCACTCCGAAGCAAGGGACTGCTTTCTCCTCCACTCCCATTCACATCCTCACCAGCAACTTCCACCCCACCCGCACCCACACCCACACCCGCAGCCACAGCTGCTGCCACAGCAGCAGCAGCAGCAGCAGCAGCAGCATCGGCAGCAGCAGCAGCATCAGCCATGGCTTCAAGCGGCAGTATAGGCAGGCGCACAGCAGCAAGGGAGGTGCTGTGGGCGGTGTGGGAGGCGGAGGCGCGGCCGATGAAGGAGGAGGGGGAGATGCGGAGGGCGCGGGGCGTGTGGATGAGGGATTGGACCGTCGGGTCGGAGAGCGGGACGAGCACCGGTGCTTGTACTAGCCGCCGCTCCAACTCGTGTGTCAGCTCCAAACAGGACCCGGCTGGTGCGAGAGGGGGGGCAAGGGAAGGAGAAAAAGGGAGCGGGAATGTGAAGAGAGGTGAGATGGAGGTGGGGGAGATGCGGAGGGCGCGGGGCGTGTGGATGAGGGACTGCACCGTGGGGTCGGAGAGAGGGACGAGGACTGGTGCCTGCACTAGCCGCCGCTCCAACTCGTGTGTCAGCTCCAAACAGGACCCGGCTGGTATGGGAGAGGAGGAGCAAGGGAAGGAGAAAAGGAAAGTGAGAGGGACACAATACATACTATCACTCCGTGTTAGCGTCACTCACAGGTGGCACTCACAGGGATGTGGCATCCAAATGGTGCAGTTCTCGAGCATGAGAGCCTGGGCCAGCTCCACAAGGGTGGTGTTGAGGATGGTGTGGCGGTCCAGCGACTGAAGGGTAGCAGCACCCAGAGGCACTTGATAGATAACAGCACTGATAGGTAGCAGCACCCAGAGGCACTTGATAGATAACAGCACTGATAGGTAGCAGCACCCAGAGGCACTTGATAGATAACAGCACTGATAGGTAGCAGCACCCAGAGGCACTTGATAGATAACAGCACTGATAGGTAGCAGCACCCAGAGGCACTTGATAGATAACAGCACTGATAGGTAGCAGCACCCAGAGGCACTTGATAGATAGCAGCACTGATAGGTAGCAGCAACCAGAGGCACTTGATAGATAACAGCACTGATAGGTAGCAGCACCCAGAGGCACTTGATAGATAACAGCACTGATAGGTAGCAGCACCCAGAGGCACTTGATAGATAACAGCACTGATAGGTAGCAGCTCCCAGAGGCACTTGATAGATAACAGCACTGATAGGTAGCAGCACCCAGAGGCACTTGATAGATAACAGCACTGATAGGTAGCAGCACCCAGAGGCACTTGATAGATAACAGCACTGATAGGTAGCAGCACCCAGAGGCACTTGATAGATAACAGCACTGATAGGTAGCAGCACCCAGAGGCACTTGATAGATAACAGCACTGATAGGTAGCAGCACGGTGAGGCGGCACTCACAGGGGTGCGGCATCCAAATGGTGCAGTTCTCGAGCATGAGAGCCTGGGCCAGCTCCACGAGGGTGGTGTTGAGGATGGTGTGGCGGTCCAGCGACTGGCGGATCTCGTATGTCAGCATGCGCACGTGCCGCCCCACCTCCTCCTTTCGCCTCATCACGTCCATTTCTCTGTCTAGCTGGGCCGCTTTATGCTGCAAGAAGAGCTCTCGGACCTGCAGGCAGGCAGGGAATGGGGAATGTGTGGGGGGCCGGGGGAATGGATATCCCTAGGCATGCGCACGTGCCGCCCCACCTCCTCCTTTCGCCTCATCACGTCCATCTCCCTGTCTAATTGCGCTGCCTTGTGCTGCAAGAAGAGTTCCTGGACCTGGAAAGAAGTAGTGGGGAATGGGATGGGATGGGATGGGATGGGATGGGATGGGATGGGAGAACTGGGATTCTGCGGCATGCACTGGTTTGCCACGTGCCGCCCCACCTCCTTCTTTCGCCTCATCACATCCATTTCTCTATCCAGCTGTGCCGCTTTATGCTGCAGCAACAACTCCCGGACCTGCAGGCAGGCAGTGTGGGGAGATGTTGAAAAATGTGAGGCATGCACTGGATTGCCACACGAGGTGACTTTTGAGTCGACTCAACAGTCACCTTGCACTGGATTACCACACGTGCCCTGATTGCACCTCTCCTCCGTGCGCCGCATCACATCCATCTCCCTGTCTAATTGTGCTGCACAGTGCAGGGGAATGCGTGCAGGATCGGGGGTCTGAGGCATGCGCAAGTGGCGTGGGTTGGGTCCCCCACCTGCTCCTTGCGCCCAACATACCTGCTGCACGTGCTTTCGCGCGAGAGGCCCAACACAACACACCTTGACGTTGAGCAACGCAGGGATGACAGTGATGAGCAGGAAATACGGCACAGGACACAGCCGCACAGACTTGCACAGCACACCTTGAAACCAGACCCCACCTTGACGTTGAGCAACGCAGGGATGATGGTGACGAGGAGGAAGCCGTGGCACAGGAGACAGCAGCAGGCTTCCAGGGCGATTAAGAGCCTCCAGGGGAATCCGCTTGCACCTGCTGCAAGTAATGCACTGACAGTCTACTTTCGAGGCGCCTCAAAAGTAGACTGCTGCAAGCAATGCACTGACAGAGAGCACGGCTGCACGCACACACACCTTGACGTTGAGCAGAGCGGGGATGATGGTGACGAGCAGGAAGGCCGTGGCACAGGAGACAGCCGCACAGAGCACTTTGAGCACTGTTTGCAGCACTGCCACTGCACTGGGATGGGGACCATATGTCCACATGTTCACCAGATGAGTCAGACCTGGGAGAGTGGGGAGAGAGAGGGGTGCAGAGATGGAAATGAGAGGGAGAAGGGAGGCTGAACAATGACGCTCAGCTCATCGCAGAGCAATGCGGAGTGTGCAAGTCCCACCACAGAGCAGAGCACGATGAAGAGGCCGAACTGCAGCAGCAGCAGCAAACGACAGTTGGGGAAGACATCTGAGTCGACTCAAAGCTCAAGGGATTTTTTAGGCGTCTCAAAAAATTTTGAGGCGCCTCAAAAATTGAGTCGACTCAAAGCTCAAGGGTGCACGGCTCACCACAGAGAAATGAGCGGGTGCAAGGGGGCTAACTCACCACAGAGCACGATAAAGAGGCCGAACTGCAGCAGCACCCAGCGGTGGGGAAAGTCCTTGGCTCGCAGGAAGAAGTAGAGAAGCTCCAATGGGATGGAGAAGTAAGCCAGAGCTATGAGGAAGTCGCTGGGGGAGAGAGTGGGGGGGGGAGGGCAGGGCAGAGAGAGCGGGGGGGGGGGGGGGGGGGAGGAGAAATAAGAGAAAGAAACTCGCCGAGAGAGTGCGCTCTCTCCGTTGTGCGGGCAGAGGGAGTGGGAGAGCAACAGAGAAGATTTTTTAGAATTCTCAAAAATCAGGAGCGGGAGAGCAACAGCGAAGTCCACTTCCCTTCCTTGCCCCAACCTCTCTTCTTCACCCTCCCTTCACGTTTGGTGACCTAAAAGCGTGCAACAATTGCTCTCCCTCATACCCCATTTCCCTTCCCTTCCCACCCCCCTCCCCCTTCATCCGCACCTGGCGAGCTGGCAGCGCGCGATGCCCTCGTCCAGCACGCCGTGCTCGTCCTCGCATTGGCAGAGGAAGGGGAAGATGCGCGGCATGGGATGCAGCCTGGGGGGAAGGGGAGCGGGAAAGGGGAGGGCGTAAAGCGGGGAAGGGGAGGGCGTAAAGCGGAGAAGGGGCGTAAAGCGGGGGGGAGGAGACATCACAAAGCTTGTCGTCCTCGCAGGAGCAGAGGAAGGGAAAGATGCGCGGCATGGGGTGCAGCCTGGGGGAGAGAAGGGGGGAGTGACGTTGCTCGTGGTTGCCTCTCATAACAGATGCTCATGCATACGAATTTCCGGATTATTTCCGAGTGAGAGCTTCACTAGAGTCTCGGTTCCATTCATCCATTCTGGCCCCCCCACACCTGTCTCACCCCATGTTTCCGCCACTCGCGTGCAGCGCAGTGGCGCACGCCGCCAGCACGGACGCCAGCGCCGCCACCGCAGTTCCGCCGACCATCCAACTCCGCGCCATGGCGCAGTGACGGGGAGACGGGGAGAGGGGGAATGCGCGCGAAGCGAACCAGCGCAGGTCCGAAAAGCGGAAAGGCGGAGACGGACTATGGGGAAGGCGGAACAGCGCGGATGGGGGAAGCCGCGGAGGCGCAGACAGACTATGCGGGCGGCGCGGAAGGTGGAAGCAACCACGTAGACTCGGCGCGGGGCGAAAGCGGAATTGTCGTCGAAGCGCCTTGCGCTAGAAGCCCTCCTAGCAGCCCTCGAGACAGCCGACTACTCAGATGACTTTTGAGCCTACAAAAAAGTCCAAGTAAGGTGCGCGTAAAAGTAGAGCATACGCAACAACCGCACTCAATCTAATACCCTGCTGATCCGCCTAAGGGGCCCGGAGGCAGCAGTGCAAACCGCGGCCTGATACGCAAGACTCCGTCTAGATTAGTTTCGAACGGAATTGGGAGCAAGCGCGCGCTGCGGCTGTTCTTGTGGGAGGCAGACGGTAGGATGGCATCTTCCAGTGACCGGACAGGGCGGCGCGATCTCTAGCGGGGTTGAAAATGGCGCGATCACTAACAGTCGACCCTCGCTCTCACTCAGCGACGCGCAAGCGACTGCGTCGCAAACTATTCGACGCCCCGCATGCGACGGTTGCTTTCGCGGATGCTGGCTGGAGGGTAGATGCGACTCGGCTACGCAGAAAGCACTGCGCGTAGTACGGAATGGGGGAGCGAGGCTTTACTTTCCTCGCCTCCTGTAGGCCTCGGTCTCACGGTCTCGCGCCCGACGAATTCGGTCGAGAAGACACTTGACGGCTGCTGGTTGTTCTACTTAGTTCAACCCACTAAAGTCGATGGCACACAACGGTCGCACAATTGACTAACTCTCCCATCTGAACCCAATTGACGCTAACAATGCGGGCCATCTGAACAGAAGTCGAGCCTGAGTAGCTAGGCTCGTCTTTTGAGGTGCCTAAAAAAAATACTAGCGCTCCCATCCGAACCGACGACGCTGATAACCTCGAGCCGCCTGGACTGAAGTCGAGCCGGAGTAGCTAGCCTCGTCAGCATGCATGCGTGCGTGACGTTGATCACACGCTACCGTACGACTCCGCTCGTGCAAGCAGCGCCGCAACAGGTGAAAGCTCAAATCTGGGAACTCCTACCCTTTTACCTTCTGCGATAAATAAGCTCATGCAAGAAGGTGTGCCTGTGCTGGGGTGCGGGCTGGCTGGCAACTAACCATTTCTGTTCTGTCTGCCCGCAGCCCTGGCCGCTGCTGCACTAGATTCCTAGGAATCGGGGGAGGAAATGACGTCCTAACACCTCGCGTGGTAAGGACGCACGAAGTAACGCAGGAAGCAGGACGGAGAAGTACACGTCGGTTAAAAAAATAAGGGGCAGCAGAGCAGCTGGTCGGCGGCGCGCGTGCATGTAAAGGTGCGACCGGTGGGCAAGCTAGAACGAATGATCGATCGGCAGGATTGGCTGAAAGTGCGACAGACTTGGCTGGTCGGGCAGATTGATGGGTGCTAGCAGGGAGCTTCGGGCACTTGAATAAATGATGGCTGCCCCTGAGATTCTTTGCCGCCCATCGCCTGTTGCCCATCACTTGTGTGTCGATTTGCGCCAAGTTCCGTTGTGGCAAGCAGCGAAGCTGCAAAGCATCCAAATTACACGTCAGCCAAAGCTGTACAATCAGATTCGTAAAACTGATATAATAAGCCGTTGTAAGGGCGACGTCAGGTTATACATTTCACACGTGCTTACAGTTCCTGTATCGTGGTTCAGGACGGTCCAACAAGGTGAAAAGCGGTTCTCGACGATTACCGCTCTTCACCGTGCTGAAACGAGATCTACCAGAGAGGGCGTACAAAAAGTTGTACAGACTGACGTCGCCCTAAGTGTTTTTTCTTATCACCACTTTCATTAACGAATCAGAATCCACTGACGCGTTCAACCATGAAGTGTGATCCATTCACCAATCACCCCTAGAAATCACAAATCTCCTGATGTTTCGCTGGTCGCAGTGTCATGACATGTACGCAATAAGCTCACAGGTCGGCTGAAAAAAATACACGGCTTTAGCCACGTCGATCATGCTGGTCGCAGGCATGTTTCGAGGCTGCCCTCCAATACACGCTCTGGCTTCGCCGACTCCCGCTTTTAACTCTCCAATAGCTCTTTCCTCCGGAACGCGTCTACGGCCTGCTACAACGCGCCGCGAGGCCGTCTGGCCTCGAACAGCCTTTCGCCAAGAAATTATAGCGGCAG
Organism: Closterium sp. Naga37s-1; assembly: GCA_947471745.1. Lineage (NCBI taxonomy): Eukaryota > Viridiplantae > Streptophyta > Zygnematophyceae > Desmidiales > Closteriaceae > Closterium > Closterium sp. Naga37s-1. Next base: position 2,523,878 of record CANJKZ010000203.1, on the reverse strand, counting down.
TCATCCGTGCGACATGTTTTGCGGGGAGAAAAGGATTGTATAGCAGAAGAGCGGTGCGGGGACTTGCCAGCTCGAGCAGGACAAATGACAGGCTTGATCATTCGTGGGAAAATTGGAACTGGATGCACCGTTTTAGTGGGATTCGAGAGGCACAATATAGGGAGAGGTTATATCGAGGAATAGAAGGGATGGCTGGCATCGGCTGGCGATTTAGCGGGCTTCAGCCGGGGACGGCTGATGCAGCCGCGATGCCGCGTAGCCATCATGGGAACGGCGGTGAAGCCAGCCCAAGCGTCGATCATCGTACTCTTTCAAGGGAGGACAGCGACGTTGACGGTGACGGTAACGGTGACGGTGACGGAAACTGCGCTAGTAGCTCAGTTACTGGTGAGGAACCAGTCAGGAACAAAAGCAGGTGTCTCTCTGAAGACTCAACGTCATCTGATGACGTCAAGAGTGACAATAACACGTTCAGGACGCGTGGCAAGCAGGGAGTGGTCCGAATCTTGCTCTTCTGGCCCAACATCATTGGGTACCTGAGAATCGCTCTCCTCCTCACCCTCCTCCTCTACCTCCCCCTCTCAGCACCTCACCCCATCAACCTCTCCACCCTCTCCGCATCCTCCTCTCTCCCATCTATAGCCCACGCGCATGCATCCGTTTACCCCCGTGCACACGCTTCCCCCTTTGCAACCCATGCCATGCCTGTGCTGCTGTGTGCGCTGCTCTATCTGCTCAACATGGCATTGGACGGTGTGGATGGCGTCGTGGCTCGCCGCCTGCGCCAGGTGTCGGCGTTTGGTGCGATCCTGGACGTTGCTGTCGATAACGCACTGCGCACCGCCATGTGGGCGGCTGCCGTGAACAGTGCCATGCTGACCATGAACAGTGTCAGGCTCGGCATGAACAGTGCTGGTGGGAGTGTGTTAGGCATAAACAGTGCACGGATGCTGCAAGCAGCCGCCATCCTAATCCCATGTGTGGAATGGTTCACATTCACCTGCTCCCATGCCAGCACGCTTGGCAGTGCCAGTGGCAGTGGCAGTGGCAGTGCAACACGTGCTCATGGCAACGACACCACAGCACTTGCGGAAGGGGCTAAGGGAGGGGTTGGAGTGGCAAGGCAAGAGCAAGAGCAAGGGGTGGGGGGAGGACAAGAGCATGATAGTTGAGGGAAAGGAGTGGAGCAGGGAGCAGGGTTGAAGATGCGGTCGAAGGAGAGGAGCAACTGGAAGGACGTGTGGGGTGGCAAGAACGACAGTCCACTTCTGGTCTCTCTGGTCATGCGGAATGGCTTCAAAACGTACGTGACATGGGCTGTGCTGTGGGCTATATTATATGCTCTCTGATGTGGGTGTGGGATAAGCAGAGTCATGGTTCTTCTAGGGTGTCATGTCATAGTTAATATGGATTGGCTACCCACCATCATCACCTTCATTGCATGATCACTCTCACTCTCTTCCAATTTTCTGCGCTAGCTCAATAAGTCACCTTTTCATGGCCTCTTTGCTTGTCTTCTCTCCCCCGTTTGACCTCCCTCCATTCTGGTCAATCACAGCCCGGTTGGAGTCATGGCAATTGCAGGCCTGCACTTCCTCCCTCTCTGGCTCTTCCTTCGACACCATCTACACTTTTTCCTCACTTCACTCTCACACGCATATATGCAAAGTCAACCACCGTTGCACAATCTTGGGATGGTTGGACTTTCGGCACTGACCTCGCTTCCAGTGGGGTTGGTTCTTGGTATTGGAAGGCTTTTGTGTCTGTTTGTGGAGTTGTGGGTTATTCGAACTCACCTCCTTCAGATTCTCCTAACCGATGCGGAAGCTCATTTATGCAACTAGTCTTTAGCTGTACAGGATGGACAACAGCAGGTGGTGGTGCTTTTTCTCAAGGTACTTAGCAGCAAATGCACTCTGCATCCAATCATCTACTAACCCGCTGCGTCTGGGAAAAGTTGCACCACTTGATTCTCACATTGGTTGGTATCAACAACGAGGAAAGTGTAGGCTAAAAGCAGCTGATTTCTGCTAAATGTTGATTACGAAATCATGCTAGGAGGGTATCTATCATGCACTTCCCCCAGCAGCACGCGCCTCCCATTTTCCCCGCACTTGGGGATTGTCGCGAACAACCGTGCATTTCCTCCTGACACCGCGCGCGGCTGATTTTCTTCGCGCAACATCAGCCAATCCGCCACAACCATATTTTTTTCCGCAAATCAAACCAATCACTCGAGCATGCTGTCGGGCGCAGACACACCCGATCACCGTTCCCCGTTCCCCACCAAGGAACAACGCGGAGGTACAGCGCGGAGAGCTCAAGGGAATCCCCATCCGCCCTATGCTGGCTGCATTACGTTCCCCAAAGAGTCTCGCGCGCGCAACCATGTCATGTTGTCATCATCACGCGCGCAAACATGTCAACTTGACATCACCGCGCGCGCGTCCTGCTCCGTGACTCTTTTATTTTAGTCACTGCTGCATCACGCGGAACCCTTTTCGAGTTGTCCAAGAGCTCTTCTTTGTTGTCTGCAAGCAACACCTAGCAGCTTGCGTTGCGGCTCCGTTGCTCGAGCTTTGGAGCGTCGACGGCCGCTGTGTTCCCTGTGGCGGCGCGCGCATCCACGTGAACCAGTCGCCGAAAGATTATATCTTTATTGGGTTTTGCATTATGGCGTCCTCCATTCGCGTGCATGTGCCGCTCGGGCAAGTGGCAGAGAGTAAATCCGACTCGCCGGCGGCGAAATCACAGTCGTTTTCTGGTGCTGCTAACGCTGTCGCATGTCTCGGCTTCCCCTCTCGCGAAAGCATGCGTTTCGTCGATTCGTTTCGGCACGGAATCCCGCTAAAACGGTCCCTTACAGCCACTCGCAGCAGCGCTGTGCGAAACGAACGACTTGTAGTAACCACTGCTAGCGATTCTTCCTCTCCCCTCGCAATACCAAGCGACCGGCAAGTCGTTCCGTGTTTTCCCTCACGAAGCTTCCTAGCCGCATCCTTACCATCCAGCAGCGGAATGTCTCCGAACCTTCCAAGCGGCTCCTGCTTTGGACGGTCCGGATCGCTCCTTAACTCTAATCAACGGTCACGATTTCGCGTCTTCTCACGTCACAGCAAGCGACCCGACGTCGGCAAGACCCCCCCTCCCCCCTCGTGCGCCATCCTCCCTGAAACCGCAGCGGAAGCCGCCACGCTAGACTCCGACTCCCCCCGCGCTGCCGCGGTTGCGCGCGCTGTCGCCACAGCCGTCGAAACCGCCGACCGCGCCGCGCTTCCCAGCGGCGCAGAGCTAGCGGCGCAACTCCAGGCGCAGCCGGCGCAACAGGCGCAGCCTCCTCCGCTGATGAAAGTTTCCCCCGAGTCCCTGACATACCCGTCGGGGTACTTGGGGGGTTTCGGGGATAACAACCCCTTACCAGTGGATTCCAAGGGACACGTGGCGGCTGACGTGGCCGTAGATAAGGACGCGTATCTGAGGCAGATTCTGAGATCGCGGGTGTATGACGTGGCGATCGAGAGCGCGCTGGAGTTCGCGCCGAAGCTGAGCGAGAGGATCGGCAACCGGGTGTTTCTGAAGCGGGAGGACACGCAGCCGGTATTTTCGTTCAAGCTGCGAGGCGCCTACAACATGATGGCGCACCTGACGCCGCGGCAGCTCGCCAAGGGCGTCATTTGCTCGTCCGCGGGCAACCACGCGCAGGGGGTGGCGCTCTCCGCCTCCAGGCTGCACTGCAGGTGAGCCATTGTCGATGTGATGATGCTGCAGGGTGTTTTTGAGAATTCTCAAAAACACCCTGCAGCCTCCAGGCTGCACTGCAGGTGAGCCATTGTCGAGACGACCTCCCTTTGGAACATCTTGAATCGCAGGCACAGGGGGTAGCGCAGGGGCAGCCAAGGGCGTCATCTGCTCGTCCGCGGGGAACCACGCGCAAGGAGTGGCTATCTCAGCCTCCAGGCTGCACTGCAGGTGAGGCCTTATTTGTGCGTCTGGGACGCCTTCTGAGCCGTTTTGTGGAGCACCTTTTGGGTGTCTTCGGGGTGGTTCCGGGTGGTTCAGGGTGGTTCAATTTCTTGCTATTTCTCCGTTTCCTGCGCGCGTGTGACTGTATGCATGTGACTGTGTTTTGTGCTCTACTGCACGCATGTGAGTGTATACCGCCTCCTCCTTATCACACCGCTGTATTTGCGCCCGTTTTCACTGTACGTGTGTGACTGTATGCAGTGCCATAATAGCGATGCCAGTGACAACACCAGAGATCAAGTGGCGCGCAGTGCAGCGGCTGGGAGCGGAGGTGGTGCTGGTGGGGGACTCGTACGACGAGACACAGGTGAGGCGGTGAGACGCAGGTGAGAGAGATGAGACGCACGCAGGTGGGTTGTGCAGTGCAGTGGGTGGGGCCGTGGCAGCGGGTGTGCTGTGCATGGGCGGGCTGGGTGGGCAGTGCAGAGGCTGGGAGCAGAGGTGGTGCTGGTGGGGGACTCATACGACGAGACACAGGTGAGGCGTTGGTGTGGGGGGTGGAGCATATTTGTCACGTTGGAGGCCAGTGAGTGAGAGGAGTGGAAGGGCGACTTGAGTGATGGACGGGTAGTGCAGCTGACTTTTGAGGCGCCTCAAAAGCCGGGTAGTGTAGCCGGTGGGAGCAGAGGTGGTGCTGGTGGGGGACTCATATGATGAGACTCAGGTTAGTGAGATGGGGCAGTGAGTGCTGTTGGGACTGAGACGCAGGTGATATATGGGCGTGCAAGGCTGGTGAAGAGGCAGTAATTCGGAGGTTGGTGAGACGCAGGTGAGGTGATGCACTGTGTCTGGTAGTTGGGAGTCACAGGTCAGTAGGGCAGGGCACAGTGGGCATGGAGATGCTCGGTTCCGTTGGTGGGTTTCCTGCTGTTCACTCCCCATCTTACTCACCCATCTTATTCCCTCGTTTCTTTATCGTTCTCCCTCTTCCCCTGTCTATCTCCTCCGCCCTTCACTTCCTCCCTTGCCAAAAGGCCTATGTCAAGAAGCGGGCAGAAGAAGAGGGAAGGGTGTTCATCCCCCTCGTTCGACCACGAGTTGGTGATAGCGGGGCAGGGCACGGTGGGCATGGAGATTCTCCTTTCCGCCAGTGGAGCACGTGCTACTGCCCTTGCCCTTACCCCCTCTTGCTCCCGCTTCCCCCGTTCCCCTGCTCTTGGCCTTGCAGGCCTACGCCAAGAAACGAGCAGAGGAGGAAGGCAGGGTTTTTATCCCCCCATTCGACCATGAGTTGGTGATAGCGGGGCAGGGCACGGTGGGCATGGAGATTCTCCGCCAGTGGAGCACGTGCTACTGCTGCCCTGTCCTCTTACCAATCTCTTACTCCCCCTTCCCCCCTTTCCCTGCTCGTGGGCTTTCAGGCCTACGCCAAGAAGCGAGCAGAGGAGTTGGTGATAGCGAGGCAGGGCACGGTGGGCATGGAGATTCTCCATTCCGCCAGTGGAGCACGTGTGACCGCACGGGCGGCTGCTGCCCTGTCCCCTTAACCCCTCTTTCTCCCCCTTCCCTAATTGCTCCCTTCGTTTCTCTCAGGCGTATGCAAAGAAACGGGCTGAAGAGGAGGGGCGCGTCTTTATCCCGCCATTCGACCATGAGTTGGTGATAGCGGGGCAGGGCACGGTGGGCATGGAGATTCTCCGCCAGTGGAGCACGTGCGACCGCACAGGCGGCTGCGGGGGCGGCGCCGGCCAGTGGCGGTTCTTGGACTCTTCCTCGTCGGAGGATGAACGGGAGGGGCATGGGAGCAATGGGAGCGCAAATGGGGCTGTGAATGGCTCAGCAGCAACAGCAGGAGCTGCATCTGCATTATCGTCCTCCTCCTCCTCCTCCTTATCATCATTATCAGCAGCAGCAGCAGCCTCCCTACTATCCAGCGAATCTCCAGAGCAGAAGCAGATATCCCAAACAGCAGATTTGGTTGCTACCTCCCACTCCTCTCCCTTCTTCCCGCCTCCCCCAACCCCCGTGAACAACCCACCATCGTCACTGTCGTCAATGCTATCGCAATCAGCACTAGCAGCAGCAGGGGAGGGCGAGGGGCTGTGCCACATGGATCCCTCGAGTCTGCACGCGGTGTTTGTACCGGTGGGGGGCGGTGGGTTGATTGCCGGGATTGCTGCTTACATCAAGGCTCTGCAGCCAGAGGTGAGATGTTGTTTGGTGCGGTGGAATGCAGTGGGATGTGGTGAAGTGTGGTGAGAATGCAGCGCTGGAGGGCGAGGGGCTGTGCCACAAGGACCCTTCCAGTCTACACGCGGTATTTGTGCCGGTGGGGGGTGGCGGCTCATTGCCGGGATTGCTGCTTATATAAAGGCGCTGCAGCCAGAGGTGAGTGCGATGGAATGTGGTGAAACACGGTGTGATGCGATGGGATGTGGCCGAATGGGTGGGATGGTGTAGGATGCGGTGACCTGTCATGAGGTGTCGTCGCGAAGTGTGGTTAGAGGCTGTTAGCAGATTGCGGGCATTGTGCCATACGCAAGTTTTTTGAGAATTCTCAAAAAACATACGATTGCGGGCATTGTGCCGTACGCAAGCCTTCGATTGCTCCGAATGCTTGCTTGCCTGTTTCGATTTCTCCCAGATGTTATTCTCAACATCTTTATTTGTCCTTTTCGTCCCCTACATCCGCTCTGCTTCCGTCCCCTCGTCACCACCCCCCTCCTGTGCATGCCCACCACCAGGTGCGAGTGATAGGGGTGGAGCCTGCTGACTTTTGATTCAATTCGACTCACCCGCCTCTCCCGTTGTACCCCCTCCCCGTCACCACCCCCCTCCTGTGCATGCCCACCACCAGGTGCGAGTGATAGGGGTGGAGCCTGCTGACGCCAACGCCATGGCACTCTCCCTCTACCACGGCCGGTAAGAGTTGACCCACCCACACCCCAGGTCTCCCACCCACATCCCACCTCTCCCTCTTCTTCCCCTTCCCCACCTCCCCCAACGCCCACTCCCCCCACCACCCCTTCCCCACCTCCCCCACCTCCCCCAACAACCCAGCTGTGTGGAGCTCTCCTCCTGTGGCACATTCGCAGAAAGAGTGGCGGCGCGAACGGTGGGGGAGGACACCCTCGCCTGTGCCAGCAGCTTGAACTCACTTACCCCCCCTCCCCACCTCCCTCTCCGCCCCTCTCCCCCAGCCGAGTGGAGCTAGCCTCGTGCGGAACCTTTGCTGATGGAGTGGCGGTGCGAACGGTGGGGGAGGAGACCTTCCGTCTCTCCCAGCAACTGGTCGATGGCATTGTGCTCGTCTCTCAAGTCCAGTTACTCCCTCTCCTCCCCTCTGCTCCCCCCCAACCCAGCCGTGTGGAGCTCTCTTCCTGCGGCACATTTGCTGACGGAGTGGCGGTGCGGCAGGTGGGGGAGGAAACCTTCCGCCTCTCCCAACAACTCGTGGACGGCGTAGTCCTCGTGTCTCGGGATGAGATCTGTGCCGCCATCAAAGACATGTTCGAGGACACGCGCAGCATCCTGGAACCGGCGGGGGCGCTGGCTCGTTGGCAGTGCGGTTGTCATACCCCCCCCCCCTCCCCCCTGCCCTGCCCCCTCCCCCCAGCCGCGTGGAGCTCTCATCTTGTGGGACATTCGCAGACGGCGTGGCTGTCCGAATGGTGGGGGAGGAGACCTTCCGTCTGTCTCAGCAACTCGTGGACGGCGTAGTCCTCGTGTCTCGGGATGAGATCTGTGCCGCCATCAAGGACATGTTCGAGGACACGCGCAGCATCCTGGAACCGGCGGGGGCGCTGGCGCTGGCGGGGGCGAAGGCGTATTGCCGGCAGTACGGGCTGAAGGGGGAGGGCGTGGTGGCGGTGACGAGTGGCGCCAACATGAACTTTGACCGGCTCAGGCTGGTTTCGGAGTTAGCAGACTTGGGGGCGAGGAGAGAGGCGGTGCTAGCAACGACGCTGCCGGAGATCCCCGGGGCGTTCAAGCAGTTTGCTAAGCTGGTGAGTGGTTGAGGGGGGTGGAGAGTGGTGAGAGTGGTGTGAGAGTGGTGATGAGAGGGGGGGTGGGCGCTGGCGCTGGCGGGGGCGAAGGCGTATTGCCGGCATTACGGGCTGAAGGGGGAGGGCGTGGTGGCGCGGTGGCGAGTGGCGCCAACATGAACTTTGACCGCCTCAGGCTGGTTTCTGAACTGGCTGATCTTGGGGCCAGGTGGGAAGCTGTCCTGGCCACTACTCTGCCTGAAATCCCCGGGGCGTTCAATCAATTCGCCAAGCTGGTGAGTTGCCAAGCTGGTGAGTTGCCAAGCTGGTGAGTTGCCAACCTACGCCGCAGGTGGGCACTGGGCGCCAGCATGAACATCACAGAGTTCAAGTACCGCTTCTGTAGAGATGGCTAACCGTTTTCCCTATCGCCCCCCCTGGTTCACTTCCCTGCAATCCCTCCTGCTTCTCCGCTCTGCACCACCTTGTTCCCCGCAGGTGGGCGCCAGCATGAACATCACAGAGTTCAAGTACCGCTTCTGCTCCACTGATGCTGCCCACGTGCTCTACAGGTGCGACCATGGTGCACATGGTGGGGAGTGGTGGGGTGTGGTGGGGTGCTGCGGTGAGCTGATTAAGGGGTGTGCTGTACACAGAAGAAGACCTAGAAGCCATGATCACGCGGCTAGAAGGGGGGGACATGCCAACAGTGGACATGACAGACAACGACCTGGCCAAGGACCATCTGCGCCACCTCGTGGGCGGGTGCTCGTCCCTCCCCCTCTGTGTCTCTGTCTTAGAGGCAACTGCAATTTCCGTCATCCCCCTTTTTCCCCTCTCGCCATCTCCCCTATCCCCGGCGTCGGCGTGCACACAGAGGAAGACCTAGAAGCCATGATCACGCGATTGGAAAGCGGAGACATGCCAACAGTGGACATGACAGACAACGATCTCGCCAAGGACCATCTGCGCCACCTCCCCTCCCCCCCTCCCTTCCTCTTTCTCTCCCCTCAGTGTTGGAGTCCACACAGAAGAGGACTTACAAGCCATGATACTTCGTCTGGAGGATGGAGACATGCCAACAGTGGACATGACAGACAACGATCTGGCCAAGGACCATCTGCGCCACCTTGTGGGCGGGCGCTCGTCCCTCCCCAACGAGATCCTCTTCCGCTTCGTCTTCCCTGAGCGGCCCGGCGCGCTCGTCAAGTTCCTGGACCCCATCAGTCCCCGCTGGAACATCACGCTCTTCCACTACCGCCGCACCGTGAGTAGTTTGAAATTTGAGTTGAGCCGCGGGCAAGCAGTGAGGTCAGTCACGGTGTTGCTGGATGCGTGGTGGTGATTCACATGCCCACAGCCCCATGAGTGCTCGTCAAGTTCCTGGACCCCATCAGTCCCCGCTGGAACACCACGCTCTTCCACTACCGCCGCACCGTGAGTCCTCTGAACTCGCAGCTGCGTTGTTGGCTCATGTTTCACCTGGTAAGGCCAGCCATAGTGGCGTTGGTTCACAACCCCATCTGTGCTTGTCAAGTTCCTGGACCCCATCAGTCCCCGCTGGAACATCACGCTCTTCCACTACCGCCGCACTGTGAGTCCTCTGAACTCTCAGCTGCGTTGTTGGCTCATGTTTCACCTGGTAAGGCCAGCCATAGTGGCGTTGGTTCACAACCCCATCTGTGCTCCTCAAGTTCCTGGACCCCATCAGTCCCCGCTGGAACATCACTCTATTCCACTACCGCCGCACGGTGAGTGATTGTAGAAGGTGGCTGTGGGTGGTGGCTGGCAGGCTTGGAGCAGGTGAGTGAGTGGCGCCGTGGCGGTTTAGTGCCGGTTCCCATACCCACAGCCGCATCACTCCTCTTGAAGATCCTGGATCCCATCAGCCCGCGCTGGAACATCACTCTCTTCCGCGTGCATTGAGGTGTCTTTTGAGGCGCCTCAAACTACACCTCAATGCACGTGCTGGAACATCACTCTCTTCCACATCCACCGCACCATAAGCTTCTTTTATTTTATTCGATTTGATTAGTCTCAGGTGCTGACTCATGGGTCATGACACGTGGCAGAGCAGAATCTTGGGCAACGCTTTTGAGTCGACCTAACTGTCAGCTGAGGAGTTGGGAGCATAGAGTCGAGGTGCTCCCCCCTCTTGTCAATTCAACCTCAGGGGGAGATGATCGCGCATGTGCTGGTGGGGCTGCAGGTGATGCCTCACGAAGAGGCAGAGTTGAGAGGAGAGAGCAGCGGACTCACATTGCTTCTGCTCCCCGCTTTTCCCATGCTCCCCACTCTTGTCAATTCAACCTCAGGGGGAGATGATCGCGCATGTGCTGGTGGGGCTGCAGGTGATGCCTCACGAGGAGGCAGAGTTGAGAGGAGAGAGCAGCTGACTCACACTGCTTCTGCTCCCCGCATTTCCCGTGCTCCCCCCTCTTGTCAATTCAACCTCAGGGGGAGATGATCGCGCATGTGCTGGTGGGGCTGCAGGTGATGCCTCACGAAGAGGCGGAGTTCAGAGCAGTGGCGGATGCTCTAGGGTATGAGTACAGTGATGAGAGGAACAACAAGGCACTGCGCATCTTCATGCAATAGTGGGGGTGTTAGGCAGTTGCCTCCCTTGTTGAGGATGCTTTGGGGTACGAGTACAGTGACGAGCGCAACAACAAGGCACTGCGCATATTCATGCAATAGAGGGGATATTTGTGAAGTCACATCACCTTGCAGTCACGGGTGCTCTGGAATACTGCATTGGTACATTCCTGCGGGGACACTTGTGTCTCAATCACTTTGTGACATCTAAAAACAGCATATACCGTGCCATGTCACAAACGCGGATCGCGCTAATTCGATTCCCACTGTATTTTACATTGGTTGGCGTGAATTGCGCGGGTGTCGCGGACGAGTTACACGAGGCCCCGTCACCTCCCGAAAATCGCACGCGTGTCGAAATCTCACAATGTACAGCATGCACCTGGACGCCCGAATCGTGCACGTTTCAGCGCGGGAAAGGAAACCGCTCTGCCCGGGCTGACAGATGACTGGTCCTTCAGTCCACACGGTCACATCCCTGCCCGACTGTGCCCACCGTTCCAACCACGCTGACAGCACTCTCCCACTCCAATCTATTCTTCTTCTCCAAACCCCAGCTCTCTCTTTCTTGTTGCGAAGTCCTAGCCACCGTCCTCTTCCACGCCGTAGCCATGGCCCGTAAGCGCAAGAGCGTAGCTAGTACTGCTGACTTGTGCCCGCGGGATCTCAACGAGATCCCGTACATCGCCTGGATGAACAAGCAAATCGCTGGCGGCCGCAAGCCCGCCGGACCTTTGCCGGAAGGAGCGCCTGGTGCGGGAGACACCTCGTTCGAGGCCCCGCGCGATGTCCCTACCCGCGGACGCCGTCATGCTGACCGTGTTGCCTCATCCCGCGTCAACGACGATGCTGCCTTCGCTGACGACGATGACGCCGCCGACTCTGATTACAACGAGTGCGACGACGCCTGCGACGACGACGCGGACTCTGGCGAGGAGGAGGACAAGGGCATGTCCCCCTCCGAGGATGAAGTTGACGCCGATGAGGACGCCGATGAAGACGAAGACGCTCCCGAGGAGGCCCAGCCTGCGACCCCGGCTCCCCGTCGTGGCCGTGCCTCTGCCGCTGCGGGAACCAAGACTGCTGCGAAGGGCGGGGAACCTCCGCGTGCGGCTGCCACTACTCGCAACCTGCATCCTGTTAAGCGAAGCGTGTGGTCCCCCCGCGAGAACACGATCTTCGCGGCTGCACGTTGGTTTCATGAAGGACGAGCTCGGCCCCCTCCTCGGGAAGCAGGGCTCTCAGTACTGGGCCCGCCTCGCGCGCCATCTCGAGCTGGAGAATCCCGGGTGGGTGCGCGGCGTGAACGCGCTTCAGAAGCAGTGGCGCAATCTCGTCAACATGTACAAGCAGATCAAGAAGGGGGAGAAGGCGAGCGGCAAGGGTGCCGTGTGCAAGCCCCACTGGTACCCGTACATGGCTCTCTTCCAGAACAACAAGGCGGTGGGCAACCCTCACGCTGTCGACGGTGGAGGTGCGGCACACGTCAACGTGCCGTGCGGGTTCGCGGTTCCGTCCACTTCGGCACCCTGCAACTCTACGCCGACATTCACTGGTACGTTTCCTTTGGTGCAATGATACTTGTATTGCGTTTTATGATTGACACATCATTACACACCTTTGACTATCAAATTTCGGTACAATACACAGCACATATTCTAATGCATGCGTACGGCCACCGTGTGTGCAGCTCCACCTCCGCAGGGTACTCCCACGTCGAAGCGCCCACGTGTGGCAGAGACGGCAACGATGGCCGCTGCCAAGCTGGTGTGCGAGACAATCAAAGGCTGCCACTCTGACGCCATGAGCAGGCTCGAAGGCCTTGTCCGCGCGCGGATGGAGCAGGACGCGCCCGCGAACGCGTGCAGCAGCCCGCCCCCCCCCCCCGCCGGCCGGCGATAACATCCCAGCCCACGCGGACAACATGACCGCTGCGGGCGGCGCCGAAGGCGGCGACGACGGCTGGCTCCGTCGCAGGCAGACGGGCGAAGACGCCTCTAACCCTGATGCGGGTGAGGAGGTGTGGGTTCGCGGCGCCGCCGAGTGAGGTAAGACGACTCCAGAGCCTCGCCCAGCCGCTTGCGCCTTTCCCGCAGATTCCCTTGCGTGCACGGGTCACATGGCTCCCACTTGAACTCCGCTACCGCCCCACGAGTCCACCATGGGTCCCGGTTTCGGGGCAAATTTGCCCACGATGCATTCACGCGCCTCACTTGCCCCATCGTTTCGCACATGTTGTGCAGGATGACGCCACAAGACGCCCCCGCAAGAATGCGCCAGAGCTTGCAGTCATTGCGGCCCGCGAATAGACGCCACCGTCCTTTGAAGGCGCCGATGCAGCGTTCTACTGCCATGCGCGTTGCGCTTTGGCAATAGTTAAAGCACTGCTCCCAGTCCTCCATTAGGCCTTCACGGGGTGCATGTAGGGGGGTCAGGCAGAAGTCCCTGAGTGGGTAGGCAGCATCTCCCACTATTTGGTATGGCGCTATGTCGCCGTTGTGCAACCTTTCGTGTAACGCGCTGTTCATGAACACTCTCTGATCGTGCGCACTGCCCGGGTATCCTATCAAGTAGTCCCATATGATGCCTCGCGCGTCGCATGTGAGCTGCAACTGGACGGCGTAACATGACTTCCGCGTGTAGTACTCTTGCCTGTGCCCCTCCATCCCCTTCATGGGAATGTGTGTGCCGTCTATAGCCCCCACTACCGCAGGTACCCCCTTGATGGCGCGGAACTCCTCGGCCATCTCGTCGAGGTCGTCACGGGTCGGGAAGTGGACCCACTGCTGCTTGAAGACGGACGGGAAATGCATGAGGAGCGCGTCAACAAGCATGTGGCAGAGAGTCTTGGACAGCCCGAACACGGAGGACAAGTCTACGAACGACATGCCACTGGCCAGGTATTTGATAGGGACCAAGCATGCCACTTCGTGACTGATGAGGTACCTGTCCACATACGGCTGCATGTAATGCGCCATCTCGACGACTATGTAGTCGAGAATACCCCGGTTTATGCGAAACAAGTCCCTGAATTGATCCTCCCCCATTCCTTCCAGGTCCTCCAACAGCAGATGGTATCTCCGCCGGCGTAGCGCAGCCCTTCTCTTCCGCTCGGCGGTACGGTTGGAGCCGAGAGAGCTGGATGACGAGGACACCTCGTCGTTGAGCACGTTCGCCTCCAGCAAGCCAACGACTGACTTGGCGACGGCGTCCATGAAAATGCTGTAGTAGAACGTAACCCAAGCTACGAGCAGTCGCATGAGGAATGGCACCTCGCGGGGCGAGGCCATGGTTGCTAGACAGTGGTGCAGTTTAGGCCTGTGATAAATGTGTTTTTGTACTTGGAGAAGTAGTTGTGTACAAGCTGATGTGCGTGGGGTGTTCTGGGCGAGACCCGCCTCGCCCAAATTGCAACTTCCATTGCAGAGGCACACCCTCCCCGATGAACGCGGAGGTGTGATATGTTTAGGCACGCTGACCGGCGGGAAAACTTGGTGGGCACAGTCCAAAGGGTCGCAACCAGTAGTACGCACCCACCTGGCCTTGCCCATCTGTCGCGCAGGGTCGCGATACATTGGTTGTTTGTGACACAACATTTTGCAAATTTACAGGCGCGACTCGGGAAAACGGGGATTGAGACACAAGTGTCCCCGCAGGAATGTACCAGTACAGTGATATGGTAGGCGGACCAACAATATGTGAAAGTAGCAAATTGAACAAGTAACTTCATTAGAGGAGAAAGCTAGCATACATAGTTGGGAGAGAGGCTTGGAAGAGAAAGGTGAAGGTGACCATAGGTTGGGTTGACCTCACTTGGGGGAGTGAGGCAACCATAGGTCAAGTGGGTTGGGTTGCCCACACTTTGTAGAAGTGAGGCAACCCTAGGCCCACTTGGCTTGAGATGACCTCACTTGTGGGAAGTGAGGCACCCATAAGCCAAGTGGGTTGCATTTGGGGGCTCCACCACAATTGGGTAGATTGGCACCCCAAAGTGCAAGACTACACCCAAAGTTGGGTGTAGTCCCAACCCAACTGTACACCACAATTGGTGTACAGTCACATGTGTTGGCATGCTACACAACATATATTTTAACACAATACACTGCACTTTCATGAAATAGAGGATATTAGGACGGTTGCCTTACGAAAGAGCTTCAGTGCTAAAGGGGAGAGCCTAAACAAAAGGGATTACTGTGACAAAACACACAATTGATAAGCAAGCTGGTTGTACACCTACTAAACATATTGTAGGTGGGATGGGATGGGATGGCCACGCCTTGGGAATTGTTGGGAGAATCTCATCACCAGTGCAATCACACAATTGATAAGCAAGCTGGTTGTACACCTACAAAACATATTGTATACAGTGTAATACAGTATCATATTCACATGCAACGAGCACACAAGAGTGTTGAAACATTGTATCGTGGTAAAACTTCAGAGGTTGCTTGTGGTTCCTCTGAGAATTCTCATAAGTGACATACGGTAGTTCAGGGACGACCAAGGTTCAAGCGGTTGTGACATCAGCCGCAGGGACCTCCGGGTGCCTGGCAGCCCACCAATCAATAAACTTGAAATTGGCATCCATAGAACTGAACTTGTACAGGCCCAGACCTATGTTGGCCGCCTCTTCTGTAACCGCCCAGCTGGTAACTGCACCCACCACGAGCGTGAGGAACGCACCTGGGATATGGAACATATGGGGTGGGGGCAGCAAGGACCAACACAGTTTGAACTTTGAGGTACACGAGGTGCATGTGGGACCCGAGCCCTGCTGCTTGGGCCATGGAGTGAGATGCGGGGGGGATCGAATGTGAGATGAATCTCATTCTTACGCATGATCATTCATACACCAGGGAATGATATCACGCATACCCTGTTCGATTCGCATGATTACTCTGTTCGAACATGCATGATGCATCACTCCCTCGAATCACTTCCTCTGTTGGACATCCATGTATGCATGCATACGTGCAACTCTCCTCTCCCCTAAACACTCACCCTCCATTGCTCCACAAGTACCGGTAGTTGTATGCTGAGAGCGTCAGGTCCCACGCTGTAATATGACGACCTTTGAGCCCCTCAAAACCGCCCCCCCTCTCCAACACCCTCCATCCCCTCACCCGCTGCCCCACACTCACCGCCAACGCTCCGCGAATACCGGTAGTTGTACGCCGCGAGCGCCAGCCCCCCAGCCGCCGCACCGCCAGCCGCCATTAGCGACGCCTGGCGCGATAGCAGCACCTGCGCGGGGGGGAGGGAGCGCGTGGGGCGAGGGGGGAGAGAGCGCGGTGGGGGAGGGGAAGGGCGGGATAGAGAAGGGTGCGAGAGATTAAGAGCGAACTCGCGCACCGACCGGCTGGTGAGGGCGTATCAGATCTGGTCACGGCGCACCTGTAATAGAAACGCGTCTTTTTTTTCACCTCCAGGCACCGCACCTGCCGTCAACCGCACCTGGTTGCCGCTACCGCACCTGGTTGCCGCTACCGCACCTGGTTGCCGCTACCGCACCTGGTTGCCGCTACCACACCTGGTTGCCGTGAACGGGATCCTCCTTAGCGAACGCCTCGATATCCGCTTTAGTCCAGCGAGGCAGCGGCGTCTCGCGGCCCTGGCTGAGATCCAAAAGGCGGTTCACCGTGGGACAGCTCTTCGCTTCGCCGTCGCCGCTCTTCTTCATCCACCACGGCGTGTAGCCTGACGCCATGCTCGTGATTATAACGAGATGTGACTAATTTTGGGGTGACTGTTTGGATATTGATGAGATCAGAGTGGTTTGCTGGATGTTGGTGGTCACGCGGAAGTTGACAGTGGGAAGTGAAGAAGCGGAGAGGACGACGGGCAACCGGTAAGTCGTAACGACCGACAAGTGCGGGCAACCAGTTAACGAGCTTCTGCGGCTGCGCGACTAATTCGTGGCTTTTCCTAGGAATTTCCCAGACTATGCCACGGAACCCTAAAATGTCTTAATTCCTCTCAACCCTACTCAACCGTCCTGGAACAGGGAATCTCCGTGGTAATGCGGAAGCGGAGCGAGGAGGAGAGGTCTCCGAGCTCCGCAAGCTGGAGTGCGCATGCGCGGTCTAGCTCACGCGGAGATTGTTTTCTGCCACGCGCGCTGTCTGGATGTCCGTGGAGAGCGGGAAGAGGGTGCTTCCTAATTGGTTGGGCCAGTGCGTTGGGTCCTGGCGTGGCATGACGTGGAAGTGGGCCAGAAAAGCATTTACATCTTTCATTAAAGACAATGTCTTAGAAATATATATCCACGATTGCATTAGAGCTGCGTGTATCTTTAGAGAATAGAGTCCAACAGTTGGTGAGAGAGACAAAAGCGAGGATAAACTCTGATTTTGAGTCTTCAAATTCTGACCCAAAGCTCTGTTTGAAATCATTTTGCAGGTTTGATTGATCGTTGGCTTCGCTGATTTGTCTGTTGCCTCTCCGCATCGCACCGCATCTGATAGCTTAGCAGTTTTTCCCACTGCCTCGCCTCGCCTTAGTCTAAGACTGGAACCTACCTCGAACCTTAATATCAAAACCCCGGCTCCGCTTCTATCCTCCTGCACGTATCTAGGCGCGCCGTTCAGTCACTTTCCTTCGCAGAGTCGGCGATTCATCCGTGCCTCGGGCGAGTAATACAACGAGAACAGGCTACAGCCGTCCTTAACGCAGTCGGAATAAAACCGTTCGTTAAACTAATAGCCCGCATTTGTCACCTTGTCGGTTCCTCGTGCGGCATCTACTACGCTGATCGGCGATCCAATGGCGGAAGGGAAGCAGGCGAAAGTGGAAGCAATCACCCTCAAAGTTGTCGCCCAGGTGAGTTCGTCTCACGAGGTATCTTCTGAACTTGCATTATCTTATACATTCGGAAAGCCTAGCAATTGTTCACGCACCTTAGAAGTTGCCGCCGCGAATGCTTGTTTGCATCAATGGCCGTCGATGAGCCGACCTAGCATGCCTTTTGTTTCTACCTTTTTTTACTCTCGAAAGACGCGCCGATTGTTTCCTTCCCACTGTAACGCTCTCGCGTTGCCTTCCTTCGCTCCGACTTCCTCCCCTGCTGGGCCCACAGGACGGAACAGAAGTGTCGTTCAAAGTGAAGCCGAAAACCAAGTTCAGCAAGGTAAGGGTGGACCAAGTGCCTAAGCTTCCCGGAATGACAAAGTGAAAAACGAATGTCACGTTTCGAGATGTCTCACAATCCAGTTTTAAGACGCCTCAGAGGGTGGACAAGTCAACAAGGCCCCTGAAACGATTAAGCAGCAAAGAATGCCCAGCAAGTCAATGGAGTGTGAAAGGTTCAAGGTCGACACGTAACCATGGTTCTTCCCATTTACTCCAAAACCTGATGCAACTCTAACAGCCAGAATGCGTTCCACAGGAGGTATTATGAGCATTACGACCCTGACCTTCCGTTCAACCATAACGTTCCGCTTGTCTGCGGGCTTGCGGCTTTTCAGTATTTTGCATATTTCTCTCCCAACCGTTCTCCCCGTCCCCCCCTGCCCCCTCATTTACTGCAGTTATTTCAGGCGTACAGCGATAGAAAAGGGTTCAAGTTAGACACCATGAGGTTCCTATACCACGGGTGAGTGCCGCCCCCTGTACCACGGGTGAACCTTATCTTATAGCGATTCTATCGTTGCGTGGTGCGTGGGAAGGGTTGGTGCTATGGGATTGGTTTGAATTGAAACGGAGACGAAAGTCATTGCGGGCCTATCATTTGGTTCCCGTGAAGCTTCACTTGCATCATTCTGTAATCGAGAGTTTTGACCCCCTTCGCTCCCGCCCTCCCTTTCCCGTTTCCTTCCCTTCCCTGCACTGGCTTTCCCTTCCCTTCCCCTTCCCCACTTCCATCTCCACCCCTTCCGTATCCTCCCCGTCCCTCCATCTAACTCCTTTCCTTCCGTTTCCTCGCTTTCCCCCTCTTCCCCTCCATTCCCCTCTTGTGTTCACGCACACTCATTCCCGCTCACATTGCATCTACAGTGGTCGAGTGCTGGGGGACAACACGCCTGCTGAGGTACGGGCTGTTGCAGCACACAACACTCTCTCCAACCCTTATTTTCCCTTTTCTGTTTCCCTCCGAATTGTGGGGTCGGGTTCGTTGCAGCCCATTCTGCGTTTCTTTCAGTGTCACCTAGTAGTGGGGGGAATTTGCAGCTTCGGGTACCACCATCCCCATCCTCACACAGCACATGCCACTGCACCAAACAAACACCTGATCTGACACTTGAGCCAACTCGAGATTCTTATTGCATGCCACTGCACCAAACAAACACCTGATCTGACACTTGAGCCGACTCGAGATTCTTATTGCATGCCACTGCACCAAACAAACACCTGATCTGACACCTGAGCCGACTCGAGATTCTTATTGCATGTCACTGCCACACGCCTACACCTGGTCCGACCTCTGATTTCACTTAAAGTCACATCACATCCCATGTCACTGCTGCACACCAATATCTGACATTTCTTCCCCCATTTGCATTTCTGCATCAACAGCTGGGCATAGAGAACAACGACCAGATCGAGGTGATGGTGGAGCAATTGGGAGGAGGCACGTGGCAGCAGCAGCAGTGCCGGTACCTTGTCAGATGACAGATACGCTGTCCGGCTTTTGTTCATTGACAGGCTGACATATTTTTGCCTAAAAACAGGCTTACAGGCCTTCGACCCTTTTTAAGAAAACGGTTCATTTGGATTACAGGCGGGCTGTTTCCACTTGAACCCATCGGTTGTCGCACTATGAATCCTGGCGGATTGTTCCTTCAGCAGGTTTCGGATCACTGTAGGTTTTTTAAAAGAAGTGTGTTCCTTTTTGCTTTGATCATTTATAGTGGATTTGGTGGACAGCAAGTTACTAGGTACATGGTGGAAAAAACCTTGAAATTTCACCGTACCTGTTATTTTGCTGTCAGACTGCTTGATAGATTTTCGGGCTATGACATTCTGTAGCTAGACTGGAATTGCAATAAAGAGATTACAACTAGTCGATCTTCTGTGGAGACTCCAGTTACAAGGTTACATTGCATGGTCATTGCTGTGGGAGCAGGGGTAGCACCAGCAGCATCCAAGCACCAGTGGCAGCAGGGGCAGGGGTTCGCTGGTGGGAGTTTGGGAGCAGCAGGGGCACCTTTCTTGCCAACAGAGGATGAGAGACAGAGGTGCCAAAAAATGTCTCACACTGACATGTCTTCCCACCTTGCCCATAGGGGACAGAATAAAGGCTAACGGCACAGGTTACGATGTTTTTTCCCGACATGGGCAGAACACCTCTAGGCACCGGCAGCGGCAGCAGGGGCGGCAGCGCTAGCAGGGGGGGATGCTCGTGGGAGTTTGGGAGCGGAAGATTCCTTGCCGACTGAGGAGGAGAGGTAGAAGGTTCAGAAGATGGCGCACACTGACATGACTTCCATGTTACAGGGTAACAGCACAGGTTACAACGCCGTTTCCTGATATGAGCACCTCTAGGCAGCAGCAACGGCAGGGGCAGCAGGGGGGGATGCTGGTGGGAGTTTGGGAGCGCCCTCCTTGCCAACCGAGGAGGACAGGTAGAAGTTCCAGAAGATGGCACACACTGACATGAAGGCCACTCGCGCCTCTAACGGGACAACCCTGTAAAGGGGATGGATGAGCAGGTGGGGAGGAGAGGGGGAAGGAGAGGGGGAGAAGGAAGGCTGGAAGGTGGGGGATCGAGGAGATGGGGAAAAATCTGCATAGGGGGACACAGATCAAGATAAAGAGTTTGTTTAAGGAGCGATACACATCATGGAGTGCGGGGGCGAGATGAGAGGCTTACGCAAAGTTGAGGCTCGCAGCTGGAATCCAAAACTTCCACCCTGAAGCGATGAGAAGGATACAGGAGGAGGGGATAGGCGCGGGGTACAGCAGGAGGAGGAGGAGGAGGAGGAGGAGGAGGAGGAGCAGGAGGAGGAGGAGGAGCAGGAGGAGGAGGAGGAGCAGGAGGAGGAGGAGGAGGAGGAGGAGGAGGAGGAGCGAGGAGGAGGAGGAGGAGGAGCAGGAGGAGGAGGAGGAGGAGGAGCAGGAGGAGGAGGAGCAGGAGGAGCAGGAGGAGGAGGAGCAGGAGGAGGAGGAGGAGCAGGAGGAGGAGGAGGAGGAGGAGGAGGAGGAGGAGGAGGAGGAGGAGGAGGAGGAGGAGGAGGAGGAGGAGGAGGGAGCAAAATAGGAGAGCACGGGACAGGACAGTGGGAACTTTTGAGTCAGAATCCAAGAATCTAAAGCTTTGAATGAGGAGATGTGGCTAAGGTCTGATCTACTAATGATTACAATGGCAACCACATGCTCCACTAAACATCACAAAAGAAGTCCTTATAAGTACATAAGAAGTCCTTATAAGTACATAAGAAGTCCTTATAAGTACATAAGAAGTCCTTACACATATCTGATACTATAGCTTACCATCAACAAGCGCAGGGAAGAAATCCCTGCGGTATTTGTCAGGAATGTCTTTGGCCTTGCCCATCCACGCCATGTTCCATGCGAATACCACCAGCAGCACACACGGTCCCAGCACCACCTGATTCGCTGTCACCTGTAGGCATGAGGGGTAGGGGGGGGGGAAGAGGGAGAAGTAGTGCAGTGGTGGTGGGGAGGAGAAAGGGGATGTCTTTGGCCTTGCCCATCCACGCCATGTCTTTGGCCTTGCCCATCCACGCCATGTCTTTGGCCTTGCCCATCCACGCCATGTCTTTGGCCTTGCCCATCCACGCCATGTCTTTGGGCACCAAGTTGGTGATCAAGGCAGCAGGCAGCAGGCGGTCAAGGCACTGATACCATACCACACGTGGCTGCTGGGGTCATAGAGCAGGATAGCAGTAGGAACAGGGATGGAACTTTATTCTAACGAGTACAAACACCCACGCACCTTGAGCACAAAGTTTGTCAGCGTGGGAGCAGGCAGCATGCGGTCGAGGCACTGATACCACACGTAGCTGCCGGGGCCGTAGAGCAGGAAGCCATATGACGCCATGCGCAGAGCGCGGATAAAATCGTGCTGCCATAGCTCCTTGTCCGCCACTCCTCGCAGCTGATGGGGAAGGGGGGAAGCACGGGGAAAGAGGGCGAGATGCGTGGGGAGGAAGGGGAAGGCCCGAATCAACCACCCAGGCATAAGCAGGCCGTAGAGCAGGAAGCCATAGGATGCCATGCGCAGAGCTTGGACGAAATCATGCTTCCACAGCTCCTTGTCCGCCACTCCCCGTAGCTGATGGGGAAGGGGGGGATGGCGGGAGGGGAGCGGGGGACGTACGGACGGGATTAAGAGAAGAGGGTGGGAGAAGGTGGTTAAAGGGGGGAGAGGAGAGGGGCGAGGAAGGGAGGGCGGGGGCGGCGGGTGAGGAGGAGAGTGGGGTGGGGGGAATGAATTGGAAAGCTCAAATCCATTAATAACCCACCCACAAGCCACCCAGCACCACTCCCAACCGAGGCAAATCGCCCTCATTCTTCAGCAAGACGATGCCGCCGCCTCTATCTCTCTCCTTGGCCTGCCGCCGTCAGTACCACTCCACCAGCTGCTGAGATGAGACGCCTCACCCACTCTCACTTCCACCCACCCAGTCCGACTCACTCTCTTTCTGCAGCATGGCGATGCCACCTCTATCTCAATCTCCTTGGCCTGCCGCCGTCAGTACCGCACCACCAGCTGCTGAGATGAGACGCCCCAAAAGGCAGCTTGGGAAAGGGATCAAACCAACCCCACCACTCCCGCTCCCACCCATGGCAACTCACTCTCTTTCTGCAGCAGGGCGACGCCGCCTCTATCTCAATCTCTTTGGCCTGCCGGCACCACTACCACTCCACCAGCTGTTCAGACGTCTCAGGCAGCCAAAGAGCAAGATTGAGTAAGACCACCCATGGCCACTCACTCTCTTTCTGCAGCAGGGCGACGCCGCCTCTATTTCAATCTCTTTGGCCTGCCGGCGTCGGTATCGCTCCACCAGCTGTGCTATCGTATCACCTGTCAGCGCCAGCCCACTCGCCGTCACCGCTGCCTTGAGGGGGAACCTCTGGGCGGGAAGAGAAGGACGGGAGGGAAAGACACGGAAGGGGTGGGGGAAAGGGGAGAGTGCGGTGAGGGAAGGAAGGAATGTGAGCATTGAGGGACAACTCGCTTGCTGTCACTACTTGGTTGAGAGGAACTTCTTTGGTTGGGGGGGAAAATATGGGAGGGGCACGGGGGGAACGTGGGCAATGTGAGCAATGTTACAATGTTACAATGTTAGCAATGTGAGCAATGTTACAATGTTACAATGTTAGCAATGTGAGCAATGTTACAATGTTAGCAATGTGAGCAATGTTACAATGTTAGCAATGTCAGCAATGTTATGTCAGCAATGTTATGTCAGCAATTATGTCAGCAATGTTATGTCAGCAATGTTATGTCAGCGATGTTAGCGATGTCTGCAATGTTATGTCAGCAATGTTATGTCAGCAATGTTATGTCAGCAATGTTAGCGATGTTTGCAATGCTATGTCAGCAATGTTATGTCAGCAATGTTAGCGATGTTTGCAATGTTAGCAATGTGAGCAAATGTCAGCGTGTTGAACTTCATCTACCCACCTCCAGCAACGACCCAGATTGACCTTTCTTCTGTGATGGTTCTTCCAACGGCTGAGATGCGTCCGATGCACTGCAAGCAAATGGGAAGGTGGTAACAGCATCAATGAAAATGTGGAAGGACGCGTCAACGGGAAGGTTTTGTGCAGATGGAAAATGCAATACACTATTAAGACAGGAGCCCAAACCCCAAACTCACAGACCCTAAACCAAAAGCCGGAAGGTCAGTTTGGGTCCAACCTAAGCCGTCCAAGAATAACTCTCATTTCCTTCTTTGATAAATACTCAGAAAGCGACTCAGCCTTCTTGGAGCTTTAGTAAGTGCGGGATGAATCCTCACCTGGCTCTAAGGCGGTGCTTGCCGTGCTGCCACGTGGCAGAGAGAGACGAGAGCAGCGAGAGCGACAGCCCTTGGGAGAGCGAGCAGGAGAGGGCCGCAGGCGGCCGAGCGCGGAGCGCGTCAGAGAGAGGGTTGACTCCGTTGACTCCGTTGAAAGGGTTAAGCGGCAAACCGCCGGAAGCGGCCATCTGGATTGGCTGGATAGAAGTCGAAGATCGTCAGTGATGGCGGGAAAACTTGGTTGCTGACTCTTCTTCGCGCTAACGTGATCGAACTGGGGCTAAGTCAACCAGGAAATTATTAAAATTAAACCAGACTGCAACTGAGTCTGACGGTTATCTGTGCGCCTGATCAATCTGAAAAAGGTGTCACGTCGACGGATGATTTGTTTGAAGCAGGAATCGGTTGCCGGGGAGAAGGGGAAGGACGGTAAGTTCTGTTGTCACGTACGGGCTCCACAAGCTTGGTCGTTAGTATAGGAGACCAGCGGTAATAGCTAAGGAGCGATAGTGGTCTTGTCTGGTGTGGGATGGCATCGCTTGACTGATCAGGTCTGATGTTGCGCACTCCCAACTATGCACACTCATCAGACCTGATCAGAGATTATCCTGACGACGTTGCGAAGATCCTCGCGATACCTTAATGAATTTTGATACGCTAAACCTTATGAAGCTCAAGACAAAAGCCAAAACTACATATGAATCTTGGCTTTACATTCTTAACGAATGGGGGTATTCCATTGGACTTCCATGATACACACAGCAAAAATACGTTGTGACTGCTTTGGAAAAGAATGAAAGTGAGAGGATTTAATACTCCTCTTAACTCATGCCGACAAAGGCACCGAAGCCGCTAATGGCGACGTCACAGCTGCTTTAGCAGCTGCTTTACCTCCTCTTTGCCCAGCAATTGCACCATCCCCGGAATCGCACTCCATCCCGTCACCTTCCCCATTCATCACTCCACCACCCCCTCCCCTCCCTCCGGTCCGTTCCCTCTTATCTCTCAACCCTCCCCCATCTATCCCATTCACCTTTCCCTTCCCATCTGCAGATGCCCCATTCTCTCCCTCCCTCCTGTCACCACTCTCCTTCCCTTCCCTCACTCCACCCCCCTTCTTCTCCCTACTCTCCCCCCGTTTCCTCTTATCCTCCACCTCCCCACCCCCTCTACCAACCGCCCCACCCGAACCTCCTGCACCATCCAAACCTAGCGGCCGCTCCGGCTCAGGTTCGGCGAGCCAGGGGTGGGCGAGGGCCTGGCGGGCAGTGGCTCGGCGCTCGGGGGCGAAAACGAGCATGGGGGTGAGGAAGGAGGCGAGGGAGGTGGCTTCTGCTGGGGGGAGGTCGTATTTCTCTGTGAGCACTCGGTCTAGCGGCCAGAACTTGAGGCGCCTTATGTGCCTCAGCTCCCCGTTGCGCGAGAAAAAATCCCTAGAGTACTTGCCGCCTAGGGCGATCTGAATGGGGGGAAGTGTGGGGAGGAGGGAATGCAGGGCAATGAGGGATGGACTTCCTCCGCCTTGTGTGGCTCAGCTCATCATTGCGGGAGATGATTCTTGATTCCAAGTGATTACTTCTCAGCTTCAGAAGTACTTGCCTCCTAGGAAGATCCTGATTCCCGAATTGACTTTTGAGCCTTCACAAACTTCAATTCACATGCATCGGTGTGAACAGCATGGGAGAGAGCATGGTACGTCGAGCGTGCGGTGTGATCTGAATGCAGCACGTGTGATTGGAATGCAGCACGTGTGATTGGAATGCAGCACGTGTGATTGGAATGCAGCACGTGTGATTGGAATGCAGCACATGTGTGACTGACCTTCTTTGGAATCCGACCAATCAGCTCCATCATCAGCGCAAGATGATCCTGCACACACACCCCACACAGCAACGCAGCCACGACAACAGCGACTCAAAAATATTTTGAGGAACAAATGGGGAATCGGGTTCACTCTCACTCAAACGGAGAGATCCTGGCATGTCAAGGTAGGAGTCCAGTAAGAGAGAAGCATGATTGACTGGTCAGCAGACAAGCTTGAAGACAGAATGCATTGACAAAAAGCATGGACAGCAGTCAACAAACTAGGCAAGAACATCCCATCCCACCTCATCCCGTTCAAAGTCATGGCGTGAGCGAGGGTCAAAAAGAACATCTCCGGTGACGAGCTAAGACTCAGTGCACTGTGCGTGGAAAGTCACAGATAAGATAATACAACACAGCAGTGCATCCCACCTCATCGCGGTCAAAGTCACGGCCTGAGCGCGGGTCAAAGAAAACATCGCCAGTGACGAGCTCACACCCAGAGCAAAGTCCATGGGAAGTAACGCCAGTAACCAAGCAAGAGAGTCCCACCTCATCCCGGTCGAAGTCATGGCCTGAGCGCGGGTCAAAGAGCACATCTCCAGTGACGAGCTCGAAGATGAGGCAGGCGAAGGACCACATGTCCGCTGAGGTGGAGTAGCGCGCTCCCAGCAGCACCTCGGGGCAGCGGTACTGACGCGTCTGAATGTCACTCGTGAACTGGGGGGGGGGCGGGGAGGACGGGGGAGGGATAACAGGAGGAACAGGGGAAGAATGGAACAAGTGGACATCAAACCCCCCAGCAGCACCTCGGGGCAGCGGTACTGGCGCGTCTGAATGTCACTTGTGAACTGGTGTGGGGTAGGAGGGGGGAATGGTGGAGGGGCGACAGGGGGAACATAGGAAGAAAAGAACAAGTGGATGTCAAAACCCTCAGCAGCACCTTGGGGCAACAGGCATTCCCAAGGTCCACGATCTTGCAGCTCAAGTCCAGCCCTGTCAGGTCCACGGGCCTTTGTGACTTTCCAGTTGACTCAAGTTGACTTTCGAGTCGACTGAAGGTGACTTTGAGTTTACTCAAGGTGACTTTCGAGTCGAATCAAATCAAAACGCACCTGCTTGTACGTCCAGCAGGCATTCCCGAGGTCCACGATCTTGCAGCTCATATCCATCCCTGTCAGGTCCACAGGCCGCTTCCTCCTCCCTGCCACCTCTGCTGCCGCCTCTGCTGCCGCTTGTGCCGCTGCTGTTCCTGCTGCCGCTCCTGCTGCTGCCGCTGTTGCTGCTGAAGCTTTCTCCCCTGCACTCTTCACCCGTGTGCCACCATCAGTCCCTGCCACACCACCGCCACCACCAGCAGCAGAAGCGGTGGCAGTGGCAGCAACAGACGCAGCTAGGTCGGCCAGCCCAAGGTAATCCTCCATTGAAGACGAAGACGTGAATACCCCCTTCTGTGCTCCCAGTCCCGCTGCCAGCGGTGATACTACTGGTGCTGCTGCTGCTGCTGCTGCCCCTGCCTCTCCACCACCCCCTGCCCCTGCTTCGGCCCCTTTCCCCACCCCTTCACCTGGCCCTCTTGCCTTTCCGTTACCTTCGAGCCCTAGGAACTCTTTCAGCCCAGCTTCTAACGCGGACGACTCCCTCCCTCCCTCCACCGCCGCCCCCCCTGCTGCTCTGCTATCCGCCGTGTCCTCCACCATCCCCTCCGCGCCTCCCCCCGCGCCCCCTTCCCCCATGCCCGCGCTACTCTCCTCCATCCTCGAACCCCCCTCACTCTCCCCCATATCCGCAGCCCCCGCCTCCGCCTCTCCCCCTTCTCCCCCTTCCCCGGCCTGTGCCCCCGCACCACCACCACCAGCAGCCCCATCAGCAGCGCCATTAGCAGCACCGCCGGCAGCAGCTCCAGCCTTCTTGGCTTTCTTCTTCAGCTTCTTCCGCTGGTTCTTCGTCAGTCCCGACGACGCTGGTGACGCCAACGCCCCCCCTTCCGCCGTTCCCCCAGCCCCTCCCCCACGCACTCCCCCAGCCCCCGCGCCATCCCCCCCACGCGAAACCGAAACCGGAGGGGGAGGCGGAGGCGGAGGCGGGGGACCCTCCATTCTCCCCCCAATCCCCAGCTGATCATCTATCGACCGCACCAGCAGCACATTCTCGGGCTTTAAATCCGTATGTATAATCGACAGCTGCCTATGCAGATAGTCTAAGCCTGTGAGGATGTGGCGCGCGAGGTGCCTGACTGCGGGGAGGGGCAGGCCGCGGTAGCGGAAGCGGCGGATGAGCGAGAGGAGGTTCTCCCCTAGAGACTCGAAGACCATGCACACGTGCGAGCCGTGCGGGCCCGAGTGGCGGAAGTGGTCCAGTAGGCGCACCACGCACTTGTCGTTCCGCGGATCGCCGTCCGCCACCTGCCAGGAAGAGGAGGTGCGGGGGGGGGGGGGGGAGGGGGGAGGGGGGAGAAGAGGTGGGGAGAAGGGGGGAAGAAGAAAGGGGAAGAGTAGACGGGGGGAGAGGGGATGGGGAGGAGAGGGATGGGAATTGGGGAAACAAGGTATAAGAGGAGGTTCTCTCCTATAGACTCGAAGACCATGCACACGTGCGAGCCGTGCGGGCCCGAGTGGCGGAAGTGGTCTAGTAGGCGCACCACGCACCTGTCGTTCCGCGGATCGCCGTCCGCCACCTGCCAGGAGAGGGGGGGAGTGAGGATGGGGGGGCGAGAGAGGGGAGGAGGAGGAGATAGGAGAGAGGGAGAGGAGAAAAGGGAGGGGAATTGGTAAACCAAGGGATGATCGCTGTCCGCCACCTGTCTTACTTGGCAATAAGAGACGAACCTAGCAACTCGTTTGCAGATAGCAATCGACATTGGGTACTGTTATCCTTTCCTACCTGTCTGAGGAGCTGAACCTCGTCAAGAGCTGACTCGGTATAGTGCGACGCGCTCTTCTGCACCTTGAGAGCCACGTAGCGCTGCAGACACCCACGAAAGACGGAACGGGGACGTCACAAAGGGTGAAACGGGGAGAGGATAGTGGTCAGAACAAAACCATTCCTGAGAAAGAGATAATCAAAACAAGGACGAGACCAGAAGTAAACACAACCAGCTCATGGGTACGAAGTGCGAGAATTTGATCGCAATTGGTAAGCTTCCGTTCACCGCATTGAATGTACTCTTAGACCCGTTCCGTCTCCGTACTCGACCTCCTAATCTCGACCTTCTCATCTTGACAGATTCCAGTCACCTTGTTTGTTAGTCCTCCTCGCCTCCTCGCCATATCCATATCATCCTCCCCATTCCCGCTTCATTTTCTCCTCTCCGTTTCATCTTATCGTTTCATCTTACCTTCTCCGTTTCATCCTACCTTCTCCGTTTCATCCCACGCGAGCCAGACGGTCGAGAAGTGACCCCATCCGAGCTTCTTCACCACGCGATAACGACCATTCCTGAACGTATCGCCGATCTTCACGGGGTGGTAACCACCTCGCTTGTAATCGTCAGTCCCTTCGTCTTCCGACTCCGAAAGATAGTCGCTATCGCTAGAACCCTCGTCAGCTGATTCCACTTCGTCACGGTCCCCGGTGTAACCCTTCTCGGGCTTATCGCCGCCGCCTCGGTGGTTCCTATGCTTCGCGTTGGACGCCTTTCCCATCAGGGACTGTTAGAGGTAACGAAGCTGACAATTTGCGATCGGAGAGATTTACGGATAAGGAAGTGAATCGCTCGGAATGCAAGCCGTCCCTCGACTCGGCAAATCCACGACGCTGCTGCAAACCTGTACTTAGATTGCTGCGCGAACAGAGGCTCTGATTCCGTAGAATGCGTCCTCCTAGACGAGCGGAAAACCACTAGCCGATGTAGAGGTACGAGGACTCAACAGGCGTCACCTGTGAAACGAGCAGAACGTGGGAGGATTCAGAGATCGCCTGCCATAGAGGCTTTCAGCTGGATCTGGCCCTAGTCCTGACGTATGAACTATACAGTACTACGAGAACAAAGATACTGTAACTGCAAGAGTTCAAGGTTGCATTACGGAGTGGTCAAGAACGATGAACAAAGCATTTAGGGAGGTAAACAAACATTTTACCTCGGTTTACGGACCCAATAGTACCCATCGTTGGCTGTGTGCTTACAGGGCTTGTGGTTGCCATGCCGTTGGCATGGCACTGGATCATGTCTTCTTTCCGCTGATTGGTCGACACAAACGGCCACTGACGTACACGTACATGATGTCCATCGCGAAAGGGCACACCAATTTGTGGCTGGGAAGTCCCATGCCTGATTGTCCAGCAAAGAAATGGTCCAATAAATACTGTTGCAGAAGTAAGCTACAGTTTTGAAACCTATGACCACAGAAGTAATACATCTTCTACCAATAAATCCATTCACTAACCTAAGGTAACTACCCCTCAACTTATCACAGCAATCAGCCAATACTTCAATCTCCTTCTCTCCACCATAGTTAGTTTTCTGTCATCTGCAATCACCTATGGGCACTTGATATAGACAAATTTATCAAAGGGACGGTATTTTTTGCAATATTGTTTCTTTTTCAGCATAAATCTGTACCAATAATTTTTGGGACCATCTCAAAGCTGGTCTGGGGGACTGTTAGCTTCACATCCAGGAAGCCTTCACATAGAGACTTGGTACTTAATGTGAAGCGCTTTTGGTGAGGATTGATACTCCCACTACACCTTCACCTCAAATAATTCTATTACTTTTTTTTCTTTCTTTCTTTCTTTTCATTGCTTTTTTTTTTTTTTGTCTTTTCTGCGCTATTTAATAAAATTAATACAGCATGTAATACAAGGCTCAGGGAGAGGTATCAAAAGGAAAAAAGGGGGAAGAGAAAGAGATGAATAGAAAGGGTAGGGAGAAGGAAAGTGAAAAAGGGAAAAAGAGGCTCAGGGAAGTTGAGAGGAAAGGGACAAGGAAAGGGAAAGGGAAAGTGCACCCCCAAAAGACTATAAAAACACCACATAAGGAACCCCATCCAGACAACACATCAAGACACCCCAACAAAATACCCTATCTAAAAATTCCACACCCCCCAACCCCTTTTCTAGACCCGCATATCAACCAAGTATGGCGCATCCACCCACGGAGCATCCCACCTAACATCCTCCTCCATATCTTCCCGCTCAACCCAAACAACATATGGACCTCTCATCATCGACACCGCACGTAGCAAGATCACCCATGCCTGAGCGCGCTGCAGAGCCACCCCTATGGCTACTTTAAGTGACCCTAGCAGATAAGCAGAAAAACCCTTCCCCGTGGCCCTCGCCGCTCCCTTCGTCTTTGCTACCTCAATCTGTGCATCACCCTGTTCCTTAAGCCACCGTCCAAAGCTCCCACCAAGACATCCCCAGGTCTCTGCAATGAGAGGCGTGAACTGCACTCCCCTATGACGCTGCAAAAGCAATTTGTAATCCGCTGCCTTCTGCTTTTCTCTCTCTCTAGC
Source organism: Closterium sp. Naga37s-1 (assembly GCA_947471745.1). Taxonomy (NCBI): domain Eukaryota; kingdom Viridiplantae; phylum Streptophyta; class Zygnematophyceae; order Desmidiales; family Closteriaceae; genus Closterium; species Closterium sp. Naga37s-1. The sequence continues at coordinate 2,493,146 of CANJKZ010000203.1, read as the reverse complement.
AGAGAAACCCACCTTGCGGCCGATCTGTCCAGGTTGCTGCGCCGACAGAGAGATAGGATCTACAACGCTAACCTCCAACGCATGCTCCTCCCCCTCCCTCAATCTCCGAACCGCCACATCCACTTTTTTCCCTGGCAGCAACGTATCGTCCTCCATAGTCACCACCCCACCCGCAGCTTTAGCTATTTTCACCACCACGAACTTAACCGCGTCGTGAACCCGAGAAGGTGCATACTGATGCTTGCAGCGAAGGGCATGATGAGGATCCGAAGGATCAGCGAACTCGACCCCACAGGCGCATTTGCCGGCAACTATCAGCTGCACGATAGGGAGGCCTAGACGCACGGCCGCACAGATGCTCCACTCTGGTGCGGTGAACGTAGCCTTGTCATGCGACGGAACGGCAGAGACCCACGATCCCGCCCCCGGGCCCTGAAGGGATGTCAAACGAGTCAAGGTGGCATCATCGTGGGCCATGCTCCGAAGAGACTGCAGGCTCTCGACCGATAGGCGACGGTGTTGCGTAGGGAAGAGCAGCAATGGGGGGTCAGGGGTGCACAAAGCAAGGGGCGGTATCTCCTGCCGAACCGGCTGTGGAAGGAGCCCCACTGCTCTCGCGAATCAGGGATCCAGCAAGATCGTAGCTTCAGGCATGCGGAAATACTCCTCAAACATCCGCTCCTCTCCTGCCACCCCCATGCGAGCCACATCGCTCACTGCCTGGCACCAACCGCATGCGTACGACAGAGGGCTGAGGTCAGCTGCCGATCGTATGCCAAAACCCCCTAGTCTGGCCGGCAGATGCAACTGCAGGCGGGCCATCCGCGACTTTTCTGAATCGTGATCCCAGGTACCTGGCGGAAACAGCTGCTCAAAACAATCCTCAAGGGTCGTGTCCCAGTCTCGGAAAGCTTCCACAACCTCTGGCCGTGGAGGCATCGTCCGCGTGAGATAAATCGGACGCGCTGACACCGTGATCGCCAACAAATGAGACACAATTTGTGTTAGACTAAGCAGGCAGGAATGTGGTGGACTAGGTAGCATGCATGAGTACAAGTACCTAACCCTAAAGTGTTGTACCCCTTGTAGGCTAACCCACAATAGCCTAGAGATAACACAAACATACAGCTTGACACACCCCCATAGGCTAAGTGGGAGATAGCAAACACAACAGACGGTCACAAGAGCAGTCAGGCAAGAGAACAAAGCAAAGCAAAGCCCAGGGTGGATCACAAGGTCACCACGCATTCTAAGCACAAGCAAGCGGCCACAAGGCCAGTTCACATGCAGAGTTACAATAGCAAGGCAGTACACTGATCACAACCTAGCAAGAGTAAACAAGCAGGTATATAGATATATATTAGTGTACAACAAGAGCAAGTCAAGCAACCAGCAGGTGAGGTAGAGTAGGCACAAGCCCAAGAGCTGTGCAGAAACGCTGATGATCACCAGACCCAAGGGCCTTGGTGAAGACATCAGCAGTGTTGGCCCGAGAGGCCACGTAAGCAAGGCGCAGCTGACCACGCTACTGCAGCTCACGAGCAAGGAAGTAGCGAAGAGCAATGTGCTTCGTTCTGTGCTCCAGTCTCTGCTCGCGACACAAGGCAAGCATTGCCTTGTTGTCGACGTACAAAACTGGAGGAGAACGAGGCCGCTCCCCCAAGTCGGTCAGCAGGTAGGTCAGCCAGCGTAGCTCCTGTGCAGCCTGCTCCAGCGTAGATCTCGGCCTCGCAGCTGGAGCCAAGCACAGAAGAAGAACGAGTGGACCTCCACGAGACAGAACCAGAGCCAAGACTGAAGGTGTAACCCTGTGATGAACGCTGAGTCGCCTAGTCGTCGGCCCAAGAAGCGTCGGAGTGTCCTGTGAGTACCACTGAACCCTGTCCTCCAAGCACGAGCCCCATGCCCGGTGTACTACACAAGTGACACAGTACCCACTTCACAGCATCAAAGTGCACCTTTCGGTGTCTACCGGGAGCCATGTAGCGAGCTAGAAGGCTGAGAGGGTATGCGAGGTCAGGTCGTGTGCACGTCATCAGGTACATGAGGCAACCCACAAGCTCTGGGTACAGACCACTTGGCTCTACGGACTCGTCCGAAGGTGGAGCTGAGAGCGAGTGGCCGGTAGCCAGAGGAGTGGGTTGTGGCGAGGAGTACGTGAAGCGGAAGCGCTGAAGGATCTGGTGCACCATGTGTGACTGAGTCAGGGTGATGGTGTGCCGTGCTCTGTCCCGGGTGATCTGCAAGCCAAGATAGCTCCGCAGCTCACCCAAGTCAGTGCAGGTGTGTCTCTCCTGCAGCTCCGCCTTCACTAGGGCTAGTGCCTCAGTGTCAGCAATAGCAAAAACCAAGTCGTCGACATATACGAGGATGTAGAACGGCGGCAGAGTAGTGTCGGTGCGTAGAAACAGCGACGGGTCAGCAGTCGAAGGAGCAAACCCAAGAGCCGCAAGTGTCGTCTTCAGTGTGTCGTGCCACTCGCGGGGCGCCTGACGCAGGCCGTACACTGGTCGCCGTAGGCTCCACTGGGTACCCTCAGGAAACGACCTAGTGAAGCTCTGTGGACGGCGCAACCAGATGGCCTCGTGAAGGCTACCCTGCAAGAAAGCTGTCGAGAAGTCGAGGGAGTGCAGCTCGTAGTCAGGCTGAGCTGCAACGTGTAGCAACACCCGAAGAGTGGTCATCTTCGAGGTGGGGGAGAAGGTCTGAAAGAAGTCAACCCCCTCACGCTCACTGAAGCCTCGAGCAACGTAACGTGCCTTGAAGGCAGGCGGAGAACCCGGCGGCCGCTTCACCCTGAAAATCCACATGCCACTAACGATGTTCGCCCCAGGTGGGGGAGCCTCGTCGACGTAGGTGCCTGTGGACTTCCAGGAAGCCATCTCTGCGTCCATGGCTGTCTGCCACTAAGAGGAGTACTCACCCGAAATCGCCTCCCTGTAGGAGCGCGGGGTGGGGATGTCAAGTGCATCCGGGTCTCCCTCAGGGGCAAGCAGCATGGTCGCGTGATGGGGTGAAGCGGTCGCAAGGCACTCCAGCTCCTCCTGTCTGTCCTTAAGAACGTCACAGCCAAGGGCAGTCTCACCCCCGACGGATGGAGGATAGGCAGGGTCAGGGTCAGAGATAAGACTCGCAAGGTAGTCTAGGCGGTACACAGCAGCAAAGTCAACGAGCTCAGCGACTAAGGCAGACGCAGCAGGAGACGAGAACGTAGGGTCTGTCACAACCGTAGCAAGGAAGCGAGTAACAGTCGGACTGGACGCACGAGCAAGGTCAGACGGAGGGTCAGCAACGTCAGGAAGAGAGGACGCAGGAGGCAACGGTAGGACAACATGCTGTGGAACAGAGGAAGGATGGAGTGTCATATCGTGAGTGCCGGGGACAGCCGTAGCACGCTGACGACGAACACGAGGAACACTAGCACGGACAGCAGCTCTAGGCTCAGGCTCAAGGTCAAAGCTAGACTCAGGCTCTCGATGCTCAGGGGTGGAAGCACAAGTCTCAGACTCTTGACGCTCAGTCAGGGACTGTGTCACCGCAGTGTAAGGAGCAGGAGCAGGCAGTGGGGAGTGCGGTAGCAGCGGCGGCTGTGACTGGTCCGCCGGTGGAAACAACAACGGAGGAGTAGTACCTGCCACAGGGAAGTCAGTAGCACCGGGCGGAAGACTGAGAAGGTGGCGAAGAGCACCAGTAGCTCCCGTACCTCTAGCGCGAGCAGCTCCTCCAGTACCCCCAGCAACACCTCCAGCACCAGTAGCACCAGCACCTCCAGCACCACGAGCTCCGACAGCGCCAGCACCTCGAGCACCAGTAGTACCTCCAGCACCTCCAGTGCCTCCAGCTCCAGCTCCAGCGCCTCTAGCACCAGTAGTACCTCCAGTACCTCCCATGCCAGCAGCTCCAATAGCACCTCCAGTACCTCCAGCACCAGCAGCACCACCTGCTCCGGCAGCTCCAGCACCTCCAGTACGAGCACCTCCGGGACCAGTAGCTCCAGCACCTCCAGGGTCAGCAGCTCCCGCAGCTCCAGCACCAGTAGCACCAGCACCTCCAGTGCCAGCAGCTCCAGCACCCCCAGCACCTCCAGTAACAGTGGTACCTCCAGCACCAGCAGCTCCAGTACCTCCAGCACCGGCAGTACCTCCAGTACTAGCAGCTCCAGTATCTCTAGCACCAGCAGAAGCTCCAGTACCCCCAGCACCAGCAGCACCTCCAGCACCTCCAGGCCTAGCAGCTCCAGTACCTCCAGCACTCGTAGCACCTCTAGTACCTCTAGTAGTGCCTCCAGCACCTCCAGCACCAGCTGCACCTCTTGGACTAGTAGCTCCAGCACCAGCAGGACCATACCCTCCACCACCAGGACTGCCTCGCCGAACGACCGAAGAACGAATCGCCTGCGGCGAGAGCGTCTCAAGTAGAGCAGGCTGCGGTGGCTGTCCAGCTCCAGTGTGTCCAGTAGTGGTAGCTCTAGCACCTCCAGCACCAGCAGCAACTCCAGTACCTCCAGCACCAGTAGTACCTCGAGTACCTCCAGTAGTACCTCCAGGCCTAGTAGCTCCAGTACCTCCAGCTCCAAGACCTCCAGAAGGACTCGCAGCACCTCCAGAGTCAGCACCCGAAGTCTCAACACCCCCAGAGTCAGCACCCAAAGTCTCAGTACCCTCAGTCCCAGCACCCGCACGCTCAGTGCCCTCAGTCCCTGCACCCCCAGTCTCAGCTCCAGTGTCCACTGCAGAAGGCTGCAGAGGCGGGAAACCGGGGGGGGTAGCCAAACAAGGAGAGCGGACACCCCCAGACGTACCAACCCCAGGCCCAGCTCCAGCAACCTCAGCTCCAGAGTCCACAGCAGCAGGTTGCGGAGGTGGCGAAGACGGCCGAGGCGGGAAACCCGAGGGGGTCTCAAAGCGAGGAGTGCGGTGAGTGGTCGCCGTGTCATCGGCGGCGGTGTCACCCCCCTCAGCTGGGTCAGAGGAGTCAGAAGAGATCTCCACTGGCTCATCCAAGGGGGGTGGGTCTACCTGAGACATACCTGAGGGAGCAGGACCATGTGGGGGAAGGGGGTCTACCGGGGGGGGGACTGGTACCAGGAAGAGAGGCGCGAGGGGGACCGGGTGGGATGCGTGTGGGTGAAGTCGGTAGTAACAAACCGACTCGTCAAAGGTGACGTCCTGAGAGGACAGAACACGACGCGAGGCAGGGTGGTAGAACTGCCAGGGCCGGGCGTCGGTGGGGAAGCCCTGGAAGACACAGTGGAGAGTGCGAGGAGAGAGCTTGCTCGCTTTGGTATCGCGAACAAGGGAGAGCGCTCCCCAGACCCGAAACTACGACGCATCACCAGGCTGTCCCGTCCAACGGAGTGTGGGCGAGGTCTCTGGAGCAGAGACACGGGGCCAGAGGTTGAGCTGATGCGCGGCGTATCGGACCGCAAACGGCCACAGAAAATGGGGAGCAGCCGCATGGATCATGGAGGTACGAGCAACCTCCATGATCAGGCCAATGCGACGCTCAGCGATCCCATTTTGCTGTGGAGAGGCCGGAAGCGTGAACGACTGGGCGATGCCCTCGTCCTGACAGAACGTCTCAAGGATGCCAGAGGAGAACTCACCTCCCCTGTCAGAGTGCACACGTAGGACTGGGAAGTCCTGCTGAAAACGCTCGTGCAGCTGGAGACGAGTAGCACGGATCCAGGGGATCAAAACACCGCTGACGTCCGCCTTGCGCCGCAAGGGGAAGACGGTGGTGTAGCGTGTGTAGTCGTCAACAACCAGCAGGAAGTAGTGCTCCTGGTCCGTTCCACCGACTGGGGCCGGGCCCCACACGTCCAGGTGGAGAGTCTGCAGAGGAGCAGTGGTTGGAGGAAACGCGGAGGAGTGAGGAGCGGCGCGCTGCCGCCCCTCGACGCAAGGAAGGCACGGCGGGGCAAGCGAGCGCGGCAGGGCAGGGTCCTGGGGAGGCCAGAGACAAGGAGACGGGAGTGCATACTGCGTAGACGCGGCAGGGAGGGGTGACGAAGACGGTGGTGCCATCGCTGAGTCTCGTGCGTGAGTACTCTGCACGAGCAAGACGCAGCTAACTATCCCGACGCAGACGCCCGACTCGACGCAGCCACCTGACCTGACTCAGCCACATGTGCAGACGCAGTGGTCAGTGTGTACGGATCAGACCCAGGCTGTCGAGTGAACGTAGCCAGGTGACGGCCAGTCCGGGAGCACGTACAGATCGCCACACGCTGCCATCCAGGAATAAAGGTATCAACCCAGACATCCTGAATGGCAGCGTTGCTCACCAAGTTCGTCGAGAACGTGGGGAGGTGGAGACCTGACAGAGAACTGAAGGGGACTGCTGGACAAGGGAGGACCGTGGTGTCAGAATAGCAGTAGAAAGTAAGAATGAAGAAAGGGAGGATTTCACTAGCAAGCAGTTGAGTACATATAGGAAACCCTAGATTGGGCTGTACTCGCTATAGAGTACCCCACTGCAGGCTAGACAAATACAACATTCTGACACACCCCCATAGCCAAAGTGGGGTGTAATCAGCACAATGAGCAGGTATAGCAGCAGTTCACAATAAGAAGCAAAGCTAGAGGTAATCACAGCGGGCAAGTGAGGAGGAGGAGGGACTGTGAGAGGAGAGAAGATGAGAGACGGCGGCTGAAGCTGCAGACACACGGGCAACAGGAGCTGCTGGCACAGTGGCTACCGGGACAGTGCGCCCCGGACTACTGGAGTAACTGGCTCACGGGCTACGACGAGCTACAGGAGCAACGGACCCTCGGGCGACAGGCGCAGCAGACTCTCTGGGCTACCAGGACAGTGCGCCCCGGACTACAGGTGCTGCGGACGACAAGACAGCAGCCTCCGCTCAACCTCCTCCAACTGTCCCACACACCCCCCACACACCCACTGCTTCACTCCTAACTCCACTTGCACGTCACCCCCCTAGTACCACTCCTTCGGCTCCCACACACCCACCCCCCTCAGCGGCAGCTGCAGCACTGGGAGACGGAGGAGGAGGAGGAGCAGGGGACGACGCACAGAAACTGCACCCCCATACCCCCCACCCCCAAACCCTAATTCAGGAGAACGGGCAGCAGCAGGGGTGGGGCGCCGTCAGAAGCACGGGGGACAGCGGGCAGCGCAGGGGCAGAGAAAACAGGGCGCCCACGGGCCTGGCGCAGCCCGTACGAACCGCGTGCGGGCGGCCCGAGGCGCGCCCTGGCCTGGCGCAGTCCGTACGGGCCGCGCGCGGGCCTGGCGCTGCCCGTACGGGCCGCGCGCGGGCCTGGCGCAGCCCGTACGGGCCGCGCGCGGGCCTGGCGCAGCCCGTACGGGCCGCGCGCAGGCTGTACGGGCCGCGCGCGGGCCCTACGCAGGTCGCGCAGGCCGCGACGGGCGACGGGGGGCGACGCGCGGGTCCCCGTCGCCCGTCGCAGCGCCTCCCGGGAGCGACGCGCGGAGTGACGGGGCAGAAAGCCGCCGCGCGCCTCGGGGCGCACGGCGGGCAGAAAACCGCCGCGCGCCTCGGGGCGCACGGCGGGCAGAAAACCGCCGCACGCTCCGAGCGCGCGGCGGGATGAAAAATCCGTCGCACGCCACGGGGCGTGCAACACACAGAGTAGCAGTAGCAGCGGAAGCAGTGAGGTGGTGGGCCCACCCACAGGATCGACCCAAGGGGATCGACCTGCTCTGATAGCATGTCAGAATAGCAGTAGAAAGTAAGAATGAAGAAAGGGAGGATTTCACTAGCAAGCAGTTGAGTACATATAGGAAACCCTAGATTGGGCTGTACTCGCTATAGAGTACCCCACTGCAGGCTAGACAAATACAACATTCTGACACGTGGAGGCTCTCGCAACTACTGGGCCCCCAGAGGGGTCAGCCAGTGAGACTGGGACAGGTGCTGTGAGTGGTGTGACTGTGGTGCAATCACGAAAGAAGCAACGTGACGCGCCTGAGTCAAGTGTGAAAGTGTGCAAGATCTCAGCGGAGGCAGGACCTGTGGCAGTAGACGCACTAGCACATAGAGCGTCGGCAGACTCACGGGCACCTAGAGCAGCAGCAGACTCACTAGCACCTGGAGCGGCAGCGGACTCACTAGCACCTGGAGTGGCAGTAGACTCACTAGCACCAAGAGCAGCAGCCTTAACACAACGATAACCTCCACCACCAGGCCTGCCTCGCTGAACAACCCACTCACGAAGCTGTTGAGGGGTGGGGTCGTCCGGAAGAGGCAGTGCCCGCTGCTGTCCAACCCTAGCCGCAGCAACTGCCGCGATAGTGGACATGACAGACAGCGATGGTAAGGAGTAGGTCCAGCACCTCCAGCTCCTCCAGCAACAGCAGCACCTCTAGCACTCCCAGCAGCACCTCCACCACCAGCAGCAGTAGCACGAGTAGCAGCAGTAGTAGTAGTAGCAGCAGCAGGGCGGCTCAGTGGGGCTGGGCGGCCGCACCTCCAGCACTCCCAGCAGCACCTCCACCAGCAGCAGCAGTAGCACGACTAATATATACATATATATATACATATATATTTAGGGTTTAGGGTTGCACGCGGCCCACGGGCTGCAGGGGCGACGCGGGGCTCGGCAGGGCGGCGCGCGGGCTGCAGGGGCAGCGCCCACGGGCTGCAGGGGCGACGCGCAGCTCGGCAGGGCGGCACGCGGGCTGTAGGGACGGCGCGCGGCTCGGCAGAGAGGCGCCCAGGCTGCAGGGGCGACGCTCGGCTCGGCAGGGCGGCGCGCGGGCTGTAGGGGCAGTGCCCACGGGCTGCAGGGGCGACGTGCGGCTCTGCAGGGCAGCGTACGGGCTGCAGGGGCGACGCGCGGCTCTGCAGGGCGGCATACGGGCTGCAAGGGCAACGCGTGGCTCGGCAGGGCGGCGTGCGGGCTGCAGGGGCAGCGCCGACGGGCTGCAGGGGCGACGCGCGGCTCTGCAGGGCGGCGTGCGGGCTGCAGGGGCAGCGCCCACGGGCTGCAGGGGCAACGCGCGGCTCGGCAGGGCGGCGCGCGGGCTGCAAGGGCAGCGCCAACGGGCTGCAGGGGCAGCACGCGGGCCACAGGGGCAGGCACGGCTGCAGGGGCAGGCACGGCTACAGGAGCAGCACGGTCGTAGGGGCAGGCACGGCTGTAGGGGCAGCACGGTCGCAGGGGCGAGCACGGCTGCAGGGGCAGCGCGGTCGCAGGGGCAGCACGCGGGCTGCTAGGGCAGCGCGGCTGCAGGGGCAGCGTAGGAAGAAAAAGTTTACGGTTAGGGCAGGGCGGAACGTTCGGTGGGCCCTAGGAACGATTCTGCTCTAATACCATGTTTGAATTGTTGGAGGTTGCGTGGGGGGGAGGTTTGCCCCCAACCACCGAATGTGTTGCTTCCGATTCACTTCACTGCAGGTTTCGAGAAAGTGCAGGTTGACTTCGGGAGACTTGAAGTTCGGTGCCACATGGCAGCACCTGGAACATTCGAGGACCAAAGGAACATTCGAATGTGTGAAATTCGGTTGACGAGTTTCACCACATCGAAATGTTACCCACGGAACATTCACGACACTTCATGTAGCAACTCGATGTTACGTGTGCGATTCGACAAATTGAGTAGCTATAAACGTGTGCGCTTTGTATGCATGTTTCATACTGGAAAACGTGGATCACTTTGTACACAGTGCATTCGACAACAAATTCCAGAGAGTTTCCAATCCTTCAACATAGAGCATAGCTTTCAAGATTAGTCGCCATATCTCGCTCGATACTTAGGCGATCGAGGTGATCTACGGCCCGTTGGAAAGCTACGACAGTGCTCTACTGAGTTGAACAACTCCCAGTTCCTGCAAAGTAGAGGAGATTCCTTTGCAACAAGAATAAGCAGGCAGGAATGTGGTGGACTAGGTAGCATGCATGAATACAAGTACCTAACCTTAAGTGTTGTATCCCTTGTAGGCTAACCCACTATAGCCTAGAGATAACGCAAGCATACAGTTTGACAATTTGTGGGTGGGCAGATTCTATTACTTTCGGTGGGATTCGAATTGCGGAATTCCTCGGAGGGTGTGATGAAGTTTTAAGTACAATACTAGTCGTTCTGGGCGTTATGACACAAACTGGGTGTGGATGAAGGGAAGAAATTGTAAGGTTTGGAAGATGGTGAAAGTGAGGTTTCTGAACACGCCCCTCGAGATTGACGCACCGCCAGTGCAACACTATTAGCCATGACCGACGCAGCCTTGTTCTGACTTCTGACACGGTTTTTGGCGCACAGCAATATGCTTTTGTGAGTCGATAGGCCAGTTTAGCTTACCGTTGGTTTTGCCTAATATTTCATTAGGCCAATCTGGTAGTCAGCGTATATGAATGCACGATCGTGATAGGCAGGTGGAGGAACCATGCAAACGCGATCGAGGAGTAAGCGATCCTTAGTGTCGGCCTTCGAGGAACCTTCGGACTCCGTCTCTACGAAGAAACGCGTTACGAAAAAATCTCTAAATGACTCAGAATCGTTGGCCGATGTAGCTCCATCTGTCGCCTCACAAGCGGATAGTCAGCCGTGCAGCAGCCGGAATCGAAGAGCGGCCGCGACGAATTCGACGAATGCGACGGCTGCGACGAATGCGAAGAACGCGACTACTGCTGCCACTACTGCTAAAAACGCGAGGAGTCGCAAGGCCGCGAGCATTACCAGGAATTCGAAAAAAACTATCGTTGCGAAGGATGGCGTCGTTGCGAGCTCTGTTGCATTCAGCTCGCCTGACGAGGTTAACACCAACAGGGTTGCCACCAGGAGGGTTACAACTAGAAGCAGAAGCGGGAGCAAAAACGGAAGCAAAGACATAAACCAATGCGAGGCGATTAACGTAAGGAGCAGCAGAATTGGAGGACCTACCACCGCTACCGAGAGCCGGGAGGTTGTCAATATGATGGTTATTACCAGCAGCAGCAGTCCCGAAGACGCAGATTCCGTGAATCATTCTCCGCATGATTCGGCCGAGAAGTTTTTCTCACCGCAGGTGGAGGTCAAAGCATCCGAGCCGGTTCATAAGGCTCTGTTCCGCTCGCCTGAAGAGCCGTGCGAGGCGGAGGAATTTCATTCGCCTGCTTCAGACGCGGCGTTTTCCGAGGCTGGGAATAGGCAGTTGCCTGGATTGAATGCAGTCGCACTTGAAGCACTGAAAGACGATTCTCCTGCGTCAGTTGTAGCCGTTTCAGAGGGTTCCAAGGAAGGGAATTCGCCTGTTTCAGATGCAGCCGTTCTTGCAGAGTCTAAGAAACATCCACTTGTTTCAGCAGCACCAGCCGCACCAGCAGCACTAGTAGCAGCACGACCAACAGCAGCACCAGCAGCAGCACCAGCCGCCGTCACTTGCTTACCTCTCGCCTCTGCTTCCATGCACGCAGCAGCGAATGGATCCGTGACACGTGTACCAATAGACGTGGACCTCGTGGCTGCAAGAGGTTCTTTCGCTCCAGCTGGGGCGCCTGCAGCGGATGTGATTGCACTGAGCGACGACAGTGACTGTGACGCTAGGCCGCGGAGGCTGCGGAGGGGCAGCAGAGGCGCGCGGGGGAGACGAAGGGGTAATGCAGCTAGCAAGGCATTCGCTGCTGCGTGCAGCAGTGCTGCTCTTATCGTGTTGGATGATGATGATGAGGAGGGGGAGGAGGAGGAGAGAGAGAAGGAGAGGGGGAAGGAGATGGAGAGGGAGAGGGAGAGGGAGAGAGAGAAGGAGAGGGAGAGGGAGAGGGAGAGGGAGAGGGAGAAGGAGAGGGAGAGGGAGAGGGAGAGGGAGAGGGAGAGGGAGAGGGAGAGGGAAAAGGAGAAGGAGAAGGAGAGGGAGAAGGAGGAGAAGGAGGAGAAGGAGAAGAAGGAGAAGGAAAACCAGGAGAAGATTGAGAAGGAGAAGGCAGAAAAAAGAGCAGCTGATGCGGTGACAGGTGGTGCAAAGGGGGGTGTTGTGAAGGAGAGCGGTACTGCAGTGGTTGACCGTAAGCCAAACTTTGGTGTAAATATTCGAGCATTTACTGCAGGAGCAGCACCAGTGGCAGCACCAGTGGCAGCATCAGCAGCAGGAGCAGCACAGGCCGCAGCACCTTTAGCAAATGGCGGCACCAGTAACAACCCTGAGGATGAGGAGGACGAGGAGGATGACGAGGATATAGAGGCCCTTTTCACGTATGGGAATCTGTCTATGACTTTCGCCCGCCCCACACTTCCTTGCAAGCCGTGCAAGCCTGTGGGTGCCACTGGTAATAATGCCACTGAGGAGATGGAGAGAATCGAGGGTGGTGGTGGTAAACCTGTCAACCCCGGCCCGCTCTCCCCCTGCCTAACCTCCCCGCTCGGCTCTCCTTCTGCCCCTCCTCGTGCAAATCCTCTCAGCCCCCGCGGTTGCATGAGTCCCACCGGCCAGAACCCAGCTAGCCAAAATGTGCTAAGTCCCAGCCGATCAGGAGCAGCAGCAGGAGAGGCAGAAGCACGTAGTGAGCTTAGTAGATTTCGGCTGCACCAATCCAAGGGTCACCGCCATGGTGCTCTCGCGTTCCTCGCCTCCGAACCTGCCTCAGGCTCGGCCAAGCCAGGCGAGGCAAACGCAGCTGTGGTCCCGTCTGCCATGCCCCATGCCTCACATCCGTCTGCCATGCATAGCGCCATGCCAAGCCATCCAGCTTCCCATGCAGCCATTATGCCGGGCTATGCAGCAGCACATGGGGACGCTGAGGCAGGGAAGGAGAGCGGCGATGGAGAGGAGGCGTGGGATGGGTGGGGGGAAGGGAGTGATGACGGTGGGGCAGGTGAAATGGATGACCCTCAGCTGGAGCTGTATCGAAGCGAAGTGAGGTGAGTGGTTAGACGAGGGATGGATGGGGTACGTGAGGAGTGGGTGGGTTATAAACTGACTGCGGCGATTAGGTTTAACAAATAAGTGATTGCAGATTATGTTTTCTGTGGATTATGTTTTCTTACCCTCCTTTTGTCGTGCTTTTGTGGTCCGTTGTGCAGCCATTTCAGGGAGCAGCAGGCCGAGTTGGCTCGGATGAGGGAGCAGCTGTCAGACCAGGAGCTGCGGCAGCATGTGATGTCAGCATGCCCCATGCCTTCACCAGAGCCGCAGCCGAATAGGCCAAGTGGTCACAACGAAACTCGCAGCCCGTTGGACGGAGCAGCAGCGGCGACGGCACCAGCAGGATCACAAGCAGCAGCAGCAGCGGCGGTGGCGGCGGCGGCGGCGGCGGCAGCACCAGCAGGAGCAGCAGAAGCAGAAGCAGCAGCGATGGCGGCGGCTGTGGAGGCGGCTAGAAGGTTCAGATCGAGAGGCAGCAGGAGATTAACAACAACTGTGGACGTCATAAGAGAAGGGTGGGCTGCAGCAGTAGCAGCAGCAACAGCTGCAACAGCACCAGCACCAGCAGTGGTAGCAGCAGCAGGTGTTGCAGGGTGGAGAGGGGGAGTAGCAACAGCATCAGCAGTGAGGGTACCACATGTGACTTACCCCCGTGCAACACCAGTAGCAGCAGCACCAACACCAGCAGCAACAGCACCAGCAGCAGCAGCAGCAGCAAGGGCAGCCACCCCTTCGAGTTACAGGATCGCAATGAAGCAAAGAACAGCAGCAGCAGCCGCCGCTGCTAGGGCAGCCACTCCCGCCAGTTACAGGACCCCAGTGCAGCAAAGAGCAGGATTCGCTGCTGCCAGTGCTGCTGCTGCAGGGAATGCAAGTGCGGGTGTGGGGCATATGGAAGGGCACTTGAACGGGGGGCATGGAGCAGGGGGGGGAGAAGCAGCGGAGCATGGGGAGGAGGGGGGAGGCGAGCGGATTCGGCTGCGGGTGACTGGGAGCCTGGGAGAGCACATGTTTCGACTGGCCAAGGTGGGATGAAATCTTGCATGTGTTGTAGCATACTGTAACTGCCATTTGAAAACTCGCAAGTCTCCCTGCACTAGAAAGTGCTCCCTGCCAGGGTGACAAGGTATTTTTTTTTTTTGCTGCCAGGGAAACAGGGCAACAAGCTGCCATGTGGCTAGCGTGGGGAGTGGCACCACGAGTTGCAACTTGCCTCATTCTGTCGTCCCCATGTGCTCGTCTTTATCTCCCTCTCTCCCTCTCTTACTCTCTTCTCTCTTGCATTCCTGCCAGGGCGACAAGCTGGAAAAGCTGTTCACGGCGTATGCCAACAAGGTGGGGGGGTTGCCAGTGGGCTCGTTCAAGTTTGTCTTTGATGGCGATGCGCTAAAGGGTGATTCAACACCGGCAGACCTGGACCTAGAGGATGAGGACCAGATAGAAGCTGTGCGGAAATAATCCCAGCAACATACTACCACACTACCCTTTCAGCATGAATGTGCTCATTCAAGTTTGTCTTTGATGACGATGCGCTGAGTGATTCTACTCTGGCAGACCTGGACCTAGAGGATGAGGATCAGATTGAAATGTACAGACGAAGGGTCTCTTGGCATCACAGGATCGTAATGTTTCAACGCAAGCAACCTTTTGATGAGGATGGGCAGAATCCATGTACTTTCTCGGCGAGCGTCCCTCGAAAGCACACATGCTGAACCTGAATATTCCTAGCAGAACCACATGAAACAGCCAAGGCACCTAGGCAACCAGCAATCAGTGGCATTACATATCGGTAGTTCAAACCATTTTAGTAAATGTACAACATGAGTGGACTAAAAGCTACTAATTTTTAACAAGCAAACCACCCTGTTAGTCTCCAGACCACCACCGGTCCACAAAGCCTGCTGCACTGGTGGCAGCTATGGTGTGTGACGCGTAGACCACCAATCCACAGCACCTAAACCCCGCCTTGCTTCTTCGACTCTTCAATCAGCTGCTTCACATAGTTCCGCACTATCTCCTCCCCCTCTTCACTCCTCTTGGTGCCGCACTGGTGGCAGCTGTGGCGGCGAGGGAAGTTGACGTTTTGGCACGAGGAGCAGGCCCAGTTGCCGTTTACTCCCACCACGGGGCGAGTGTGATTCAGCCCCCGCTGCGATTGCAGAGCTGCTGGATCGCCAAACTCCTGAAATGTTGAGTAGAGTGCGAAATAGGTTGAACAGTGGGAGTTAGCATGGGGCAGGCGGTGCTTGAAGGCAGGCATTTGGCACGTATGAAGAATAAAAACGCCATAGGGAAGAACTAAGAAGGGAAGGAACGAGAGAAGGAACAAGGAAACGCAACAGGGAAATGGGGCCATGTTTCCAGGGTAAGAGGGCACATCAGTCTCATCAGATTACATTGTCATCCGCAGGCGCAACATGGACAAGGAGAGCTCGTGAGCCCACCCCATCCATGCACACTCGGTTCCCTGCCATTTGTGTTCCACATCCTCTGTGCCCTCGTCATCAGCCAGCATGAGCAATACTATATAAGTTGAACAGCATCCAACCACTCTTTAATCAGTCGAGTATTGGCGCCTATAGTCTCGCCTCGCTCTGCTACTTATTAAACGACAGGACAGCTACAGGGGATAGGAGATAGGGTAGTAGGGGAGAGCTGACCAGGGATAGAGCGTGGGAGCATCAGCCTGAAGTTCATTAGTTTGTTTTTGTTGGCACAAGGGCGGCAGAGGCCCAGAGGACCATCTCCCGCCTTGCCGTAATAGGTTGTCATCATTGCCCCCGTTACTAGCACATCTCGTCATATGAGCCACAGCAGTAACGCACAGATCACCTCAACAAAGAGGGAAGCTACAGGGACAGCTAAAGCGCACGAGGAGGGAAGGATGAAGACTGAGAGACAATACGGAAGGGGGCATCAGCCTGAAGTTCATTAGTTTTGTGTATTTCGGCACAACGGCAGCATTTCTGCTGCCTTGCCATAGCGATTGTCCTCATCGCCCCCCTTACATTCACATTCAGCCGGAACCAAATCTCTTCTCAGTGACCTGACACCAGACAGGAGAAATCAAGTGGCTCGTAACAGCAGCAAATGCAGGCAGAACTCACCCTGAGGAAGTCACTCGGGCGATCCTTATAATCCTCGAAGCTGATATTAGCGGGGATGGGCTTCACAGACGGAGGCCGGGGCGCAGGCGCAGCCGCCATGGCCGCAAACTGCGGCATCCCGCCCATCTGCACGTATCCCCCGGGCGCAGGCTGGTAGAAGTACGCCATTCCCGCTTGATCGCCTCCCACTGGACCTGCGGGTGCGTAACCGTACGCGGCCGCCGCCGCCATTGCCGCGTTGTTCACGGCGGCGGCGGAAGGGTCGCCGCCGCCCCCCGGGATGTTCATGCGCGACTTCATGGTTTGGAGCCAGAGCGTGGCGGAGGCGAGGCATTCTCCCGCGTCAGCGATGGGGTCTGCTGACATGGCGAAGCTCGCTACAAGCTGCTCCGCTAACCGTTTGCCTTCGGCAGCCGCACTGGGGAAGAGAAATGGGCGTAAGGTAAGAGAATGAGGGTGAGTAGAGAAACAGGGAGAGAGTATGTAAACATGCAAGTGCACGAGAACGACAAAAAGGGGGGACAACAGCATGTAAGTGGAATGAGGTTATAAGGGGATGGCGAGGCGTAGCAACTAGTGAATCAACCAACGTTATACCGACGACCGTTACTAGCAACCAACTGCATCCGAGGCTAAACGCTGTTACTTACCTAAGCGTGGACCTTCGGCCTGCACCAGCACCATAACCGGGGTCAGCAGCCACCGTGTACTGAGACGCAAGAGTCGCACGAGCACCAAAACCACCATCACCACCACCAGCACCAACACCAAAACCAGCTGCCGCAGCTGCACCGTAGGGGTCATGCTGCAGTACCTGCACCTGAACCGGCGAACAATGAATGCGGTGGTTTACCACCAGCAGCGGTGTACCCACGAGAGTAAGGCACAAGCACAGTACGCACCGAGTTTAAAATAAACGACAAACCAACGAGAGATACACAGCGCAAGAGCAGACGACCGTACAACCACCAGATTAATACCGGAATTACGAAATCGAATAGTCTACCAAGAGCACCACGTTAGAGAACCATTTTCGACCTAGACCGGGAATGTAACACGCGTTGTGCAATTTCGTTTGCATCCTTACTCTGCCTTGGTTGTAACCGTAACCACCCGCGTCGCCCGTTCGCTGGCCTCTCATTCGCTTGTTGTACTCCGCCACGATCGTGTCGCCTACAGGTCCGCGCTGTCTCCCGCATTTATGGCACTGCAAAAAAATCACCGTCGTAAGTTAGCGGGTCACAAAAAAAAAAAAAAAAAATCTGGCTTTGCAACTATTATTAAATATCACTAAGATACAACGATAGGTACTGACAATCCGTACCTCAGTGCGACGAGGGTAGTTAACATTGAGACAAGCGGAATCTTCGCAGACCCAGTTCCCGTCTTCCAGTGGAACGGGTCGCTTGGATCCACTGCAGGGTGACATTGCGACGAAACACAAAGGGAAAGAGACAAGGATTGAATGTCTTGCCGGTAACACTTCAGCATTTGCAAAAACTATCATTAATGCATATGCATGAATGCATCAGTTCAGCATGATAAATCTTGTCATTCAGTTACCTTGCCTGCCTAGGCTGTGGACCATAATCAGCCATCACCACTCAGCTGACAATCTTGATAACTATGCAGGTGAAATCGATCAGGTCGATGCCTGAACAAACGAAACCCTGAGACACGAGGATTTCACAAGCGCCGAAAGAACTTCCCTGATCAGCAAAAGACTAAGATTTGAGAATTGAGGAAACGGGATGGGCTTATGAGAGAGTTGGTTGGAGGGAAGGAGGAAGGAGAGGAGGGCTGTCAAGTCGAGCCCAGCCAGCTTGAAGTTTGTGAAGGGGTTTGCGATATTGGCTGCTTCGGATAGTGTGCATTGTTATGGGCTAATGTTGATTTACACGTATATTACTATAAGATTCTGCTTTTTATACTAAGTCATTGCTGGTTCCGCTATTATTGTTTGTATGTTCTTATGGGAGCATCCCGTTTCAGTGCAGTCGTCGTCGTCGCGAAGGAATCGTTACAGGCGCGGCGAGAGATGCGCTTTGTACACTTGTGGCTGGCGAGCTAGACCGCCAGTTTTGCTGTGGTATGGTGGTGTGGTCCCGTCACCATCCCTTCCACCACAACTGAATCATTGGTCAAGAAGTGCCGAGCTGGCGTCGCTGTTTCTCTGCGACGCCACGTAGACTTACGAGAGGCAGCTAGACGCTCTTCCACGAAACCATCGCGACCTCGCACAAGGAGGACGTTTCGAAATGGGCCACTCGGGATTGGCGGGAAGTTGCGCACTTCTACACGGTGGCAATCTGGTAAAATTGGCTGACTGACACGCCCCCTGCAGCGTCCACCCCACGCCACGAGAATCCAGCTTCAACAAGCACAGATACCTTCAATAGAATTTCACATTCCCGAAATCAACAAGCTTCTCTCATCTCCATTCTCCCAACCTCCATCTGTCTACCAACAGAATTTTGGCTGTCATCGCTAACATCTAGCAGCCATGGATCCCGCTTCTGAAGCTGCCAGGACCGACCTTATGACACTGACCAGACATGTGTTGAATGAGCAGTCCAAGCACCCAGAAGCGCGCGGAGATCTCACCATTTTGCTAAATCACATTGTCCTTGGCTGCAAATTCGTCTGCTCTGCCGTTAACAAGGTGCACAGTCTCAAGAACGCAGTCCGTCTGAGTAGGCGCATCGTTTCCCCCTAGCTGTTTCCCAGTCTGATACGAGTGATCGTATCTTTATTGCAGGCTGGCCTCGCAAAACTTATTGGTTTGGCCGGTGAGACAAACGTCCAAGGAGAAGAGCAGAAGAAGCTTGACATCCTTTCTAACGATGTGTTCGTCAAGGCCCTTGTCAGCAGCGGCCGAACGGTACGTTCCAGTGACCAGGCGCTCGATAGTCCAAGATAAATTAGCGATGCGAGATTCACTGTGCGTGTTGCATTCTTGTTTGCAGAACGTTCTCGTGTCCGAGGAACTGGAAGATCCTATTTTTGTCGATAAAAGACTCCGCGGAAGGTAACGTTTCTGGTGCTGCTATCTCTGACCGTGTTATTTTCTTGAGTTGTGTCATTGAGTATGCGAATGACGTTGTTGTTCTTTCTTTCAGGTATATCGTGGTCTTCGACCCGCTCGATGGATCTTCCAACATCGACTGCGGAGTGTCCATCGGAACAGTGAGTGCTGGATGATTTAGCCTGATGTAAATGAGAAGTAAAACGTACAGTCGGTGCGTGCTTCCAAAATCTCCACGCACTCCCGCTCTTCAAAGGTGGGCAATCATACAAGGGCTTGAATGAACGCAAAACCTGGATAGCCAGATGGACAGCAAGTTGTTAGTGAAAGTAATGGGCAATATATGAAAGTCAGAAACGCAAGATGTGCCGAGACATTCGCTGCTACTCATGTATGATAATAACCGAGGCACCCCCATCACTTATTTTCAGATTTTCGGCATCTACATGCTCCAAGCGGGCGATGATGGCGTCATTCCCGAAGGCACGATTGAGGATGTTCTGCAGCCTGGAACCAAGATGGTGGCAGCAGGGTACTGCATGTATGGCAGTTCGTGCACGGTACGGCTGTGGTTCTTCAGCTGGCCCCGACCTGCTGTGATGGAGCTTATACGTTCGCTGTGTTGTCTCGTGGAGTTTCATTCTGTGTTCTGGTACTGACAGTTTCCTACTATGCGGTTCTGCAGCTTGTGCTGAGCACCGGTAATGGAGTTAACGGGTTCACCCTGGATCCGTCTCTCGGGGAGTTCATCCTCACTCACCCCGACATTCAGGTGAAGATTGCAGTTTTTCGGCGTGGAAAATGTAGCAAGCGTGTACCGGAGCGCATGTGTACAATTCTCGTCTTACCAGGAGTTCAGCTCTCTCAGTGTGAAGTAACCCTCGCGAATGCACCTGCAGATGCCCAAGAAGGGGAAGATCTACTCAGTTAATGAAGGGAATGCACTGAACTGGGATGAGCCAACCAGAAAGTAAGTAAAAGACGCCAGCCTCTAGCGTTCTGTTTTTTTGGTGAACATATGCGTAGTAGTGTATTGTTGGTGTCTCATCTTTGAGCTGTCGTGGTCCAGGTTTGTGGAGTCCTGCAAGTTCCCAACTGATGGCTCGGCCCCGCGTTCCCTTCGCTACATTGGAAGGTGAGGCTAACATCTAAATGCCAGTGTCCCTTACTGTCAACCCTCAGTGAAAGTACTCACGTTTGTTGTCCATTCGTGTCCCTTACTGTCAACCGTCAGTGAAAGTACTCACGTTTGTTGTCCATTCCGTTTATGCAGTATGGTGGCAGATGTGCACCGGACACTTCTGTATGGTGGAGTTTTCTTGTACCCGGCTGATAAGAAGAGTCCCAATGGCAAATTGAGGTAAGAGATGTTTAAGTTTTCAAGGTACAATCTTGTGAAGAGGACACGTTTTTTAGTTGTGGTCTTATTGTTTACAAATAACTCTTGGCTCATGGATACAATTTCAATCTACTGTGCAGGGTGCTGTATGAAGTTTTCCCGATGTCTATGTTGATTGAGCAAGCAGGCGGTCAGGCTTTCACAGGAAAACAACGTGTAAGTGTCTAGCAGCAGAGTTTCTTCCGTTCTTTTCTTTCCTCTTACCGCTTTGTTGTATTTGTGTCGGGTCCTAACTTAGGAAAAGAAATTACTCCTGTTTTCTACGTTTGCAGGCCCTGGAGCTCGTTCCAACCAAGATCCATGACAGGTCCCCAATCTTTTTGGGCAGTTATGATGATGTTGAGGCTATTAAAAATCTGTATGCCGCTCAAGCTTAGAGCTCAAATACTGCGTGTAACGGGTTGGATGTGTTGTTTGAGCCTTCAAGTTGGAATTAAGAAATTATGTCGTATGCCTTTTCGCTGAAACTATGTTTGTCGAGTGCGGTTTCAAACGAGTATAGGCCATGTGAAGCCGCGACCCGTCAGGCAGACACAGGTTGTGTCAGGCGGGAGATTCCTGGGCTTGATCTCAGCACAACAATCCTTCAAGCAAAGCTGTTTGCACAAGTTCCTCCTTCGGAAGACTTGACCGTATTTCAGGAAACTCGTGTGATCTGCTCCCTGCATTTCGTCCCGAAGACCTCTTGTTGATTTGGCATTTAGTCTGTCGGCTGTGGGCCGTATCGTTACTGCAGCCGTTAGGTTCGTCAACGCAATCCCCGTCGCATATAGTTATATAAATCGTCTGTGATCATGAATCATGTCTAGAGTCGCCGGCCTGTCCTCCGCATTCTGACCACTGCTACCGTGTCGTCCTTTTTGAATGGTAGCGGGTCCGCATCCGGGAAAGCGGAGAGCTTATTATCGTGGTGCCATGGGAGCGTTGCGGACGCCGTTAAAGAAGGCGCCAGCCGGCCTCTTCCGTTTCGGCCTCAGATTTGTGATCCTCCTGTTCGTCGTCGTTATGGTCGTATTCATCTTAGAGACCGGAAAGCTGGCAGACAGACAACGAAAGTCGGAATTTGAAGAGCGTAAGTTTCTTAATTTCAAGTCGAGAGACATCCTCCCTGCAGCTGGCCACATTTGCCACGTGTTCTGCGTCAATCCTGATTTCCATGGATCTCTCTTGTGCGACTTCTTTAAAAATATGCGTACGATAATCGTTCAGGCCAATGCGCCTCGGCCTCAACCGTCCATTCGTTGTTCCTCTCGATCTCCGTTTCGCTTCGGTTCGCGCTCTCAGGTGTCTTCCACATTTAGCTCGCTTTATTATTTCCCTTTCGATCGTCATTCCCCTTCATTCCTCGTTCTGGTCCCTTCCCCCAACCGTCGCCGAGGCAGTGCGAGAGCAGTCGCTGAGGAAGATCCTGAGGCAGCACGAGATGGAGATTCAGGCAGCCATCGACAAGAACATTGGCTGGTTCTCACAATACCTCTCCAGACTCCGTCTGTCGTCTCGTGCTGGGGCTGGAAGAGGTGGGTTTTGTGTTTTTCCAGATGCGCAGGCATAGAAATAAGCTTCACGGTGCTATCGATAGCAGCAACGGCTGGTAATTGTAGTGAATTTTCAGGTTCCAAGCGTCATCCTGTGCTAGAGCTGAGTATCTGAAGTTTACCCCGTTAGAATGGGTGATTTGCAAATGCACCTTGGAACTCTGACAAGTCGTGCTTTCTCTGCTCATTCGTTACCTGACCGAGCTCGCCATTTCACTGCTGACAGACAACTTCGCCGTCTGTATGATGTTCCTGCCTGTTTATGTGTGTATGGGTTTCCCTGTCTGTTTGTGCGACCAGACGAGGACGACGATGATGACACTAGCAGCGTGTCTTCACACTCAGCCTCCGCTACAGACACCCTCGCTACTGGCACGTCTGGGGGGGATGTGCGTGGCGGGGAAGCAGCGGCAGGCGGAGGCGCTGGGGGAATGGCGGGTGGTGGGGGGGAGAATGGGAAAGGCGTTGGCGAGGGTCAAGGGGGAAAGCGGAAGAAGGGGAAGGAGCAGGATCTGTCGAATGTGGGCAATTTGGACATGCCCATGCACAAAGTGCACGGGGTCTTGGAACGTGAGTGTTTAGGAAAGTGTTAGTTGAGTATTGGAAAGTGGGAGCTTACCCTTCCTTGATCCACACACCTGCGTCTCGCCCTTGGTGTTTCTTGCTCTATCCCATTCTTCTGTCACTTCTTCCGTCTTAATACCCACTCAATCTCTTCCTGCTCATCTGCCCAATCCATCCCCCTTCCAACCCCCGCAGCCTGCCTCCCTCTGTTGCCCGAGCCTGAACTCTCACACCTGCAGCTGCCCGAACCTCTCCCGGACACAGTAGTGACGCGCCTTCGCTATTATCACATGGACGAGGACGCAATTGAGATCGAGAGCACACTGGGCGCCAGGCAGGGCCAGCTGGGGCGAACGGTCCAGCTGGACATGTTCACAGGGAAGCAGACGATGGGCGAGAGGGCTAAGAGCTTCCGCGTGCAGGCGAGCATGGAGGTGCATTGTGGGTTTGCGGGGCCCAACACAGGGTTTACGGTGGCCGAGGCGGACCAGCGGTGGCTCAAGCGGTGCCAGGTGGCAGTGGTGACGACGATATTCGGGGGAGGTGACATCCTCGTGCAGCCCATTGGGATGACGCAGGAGTCTCTAAAGAAGGTGCGTGCATGGGTGGGGATGGTGGGATATAAGGAGGATGATGGGTGACAGGGCATTAGCATGGTGGGTTTTGGAGATGGGGATGGGCGAGAGGGCTAAGAGCTTCCGGGTACAGGCGAGCATGGAGGTGCACTGTGGGTTTGCGGGGCCCAACACAGGGTTTACGGTGGCCGAGGCGGACCAGCGGTGGCTCAAGCGGTGCCAGGTGGCGGTGGTGACGGCGATATTCGGGGGAGGTGACATCCTGGTGCAGCCGATTGGGATGACACAGGAGTCTTTGGAGAAGGTGCGTGCGTGGGTAGGGATGGTGGGGTGTGGGGGTGGGGGTAGGTGGGGTGCTTGCGTGGGTGGGGACGGCGGGTTGCGTGGGTGACTTTTGAGTCGACTCAAAAGTGGTGACAGCGATATTCGGGGGAGGTGACATCATGGTGCAGCCGATCGGGATGACACAGGAGTCTTTGGAGAAGGTGCGTGGGTGGGTAGGGATGGTGGGGTGTGGGGATGGTGGGGTAGGGGATTGGTGCGGAGGGTGGGGAGATGAGTCTTAATGCACGGTGGTGTGGACTTGGAGTAGGAGGAAGGCTAGGGGCATGGAGATGTGTATGGTTATGGGTATGTGAATGAGGGAAGGTTGGGTTTTGGGTTTGGGATGGGTTTGAGACGAGCTGGGCAGCAGGTACGCACAGGCTTCGTGCACCCATGAATGAACCCATAATGCTTTTCTTTCTTCATCCACCCCTGGCGCACCTTCAGGTGTGCTATGTGGTGTTCTGCGACGATGTGACAGCAGAAGCGCAGGCCGAGGCAGGGGTAGTGCCAGGCACAATGAGACGATCTATGAAGCGCCGTATAGTCGCCTCTCATGAAGTCTGGCATGTTTATCTTCTTACTCGCCTTGCATGCGTTCAGGTGTGCTACGTGGCGTTTTGGGACGAGGTGACAGCAGCAGCACAGGCAGAGGCAGGAGTGGTGCCAGATGCAGGCACCATGAGGGTGGGGCTGTGGCGCATTGTGATTGTCAAGGACCTGCCGTTTGTGGACCAGCGCAGAAACGGGAAGATTCCAAAGGTGAGGCACCACGGCTATCAGTTAACGGATTTCTGATGATTGGCATTGGCACTAGGATGCCTATAATGGTCGCTGACTCCTTCCGGGATCTTCACCTCACATTTATCAAGTGCGTCAAACACATAGAATAGAGGTAGTGGGCTATCTGGCACAGCACAGCAGGGGTCTAACCGCCTCTTAGAAGCACATGGTTTCACATTGTCACACATAAGCACAGTCTAAACCTCTCCTCTCACACGCCCTTCACTCCTCTGTCTCGATGCCTGTTACGATCTGAATCTCGTCCTGCCTTCTGTGCCGCCTATGCCTCCCCCCTGCACCCGGCTCTCCTTCATTCACCCATAATCGCCTACTCGCCACGGCCATCCACTTGTCATGGCCCCCCAACAGATCTTGTCTCATCGCCTCTTCCCCCGCGCCCGCTTCTCCATCTGGGTCGACTCCAAGTACCAGTTCCGCCGCGACCCCCTCGGAGTGCTCTCCACACGCTGTTCCAATCTCTCACCCTGCCCCCTGTGCCTCTGTGCCCCGCTGTGCCCCCTGTATCCACTGTGCATGCCCCCTGTACCCCTGTTCCTCCCTCCTTGTTTGCCATCTCTGCCTACTCGCCATGGCCCCCCAACAGATCTTGTCACATCGCCTCTTCCCCCGCGCCTGCTTCTCCATCTGGGTTGACTCCAAATACCAGTTCCGCCGCGACCCCCTCGAAGTGCTCCAGACATCTTTCCAATCTCTCACCCTGCCACTTGTGCCCCTGTGCCCCCATACCCCCCCTGTGTGTCCACCTGTTCATCCCTGTGCATGACCCCTGTACACCTGTCCCTCCTTGCCATGTCTGCCTACTCACCATGCCCCCCTGACAGATCTTGTCTCATCGCCTCTTCCCCCGCGCCCGCTTCTCCATCTGGGTCGACTCCAAGTACCAGTTCCGCCGCGACCCCCTCGGAGTGCTCGACACGCTGCTGTGGCGGCAGCAGCCGCGGGCAGAGTTTGCGATATCGGAGCACGGGGCAAGGAGTTGCATCTATGCAGAGGGGGAGGCGATTGTGAGGAAGCACAAGGCTCAGCCGGAGGAGGTTGCAGTGCAGCTGAACCAGTATCGCACCGAGGGGCTCCCGGTTAATGCAACTTACAATGGGAAGAAAGGTGAGGGAGGCGGATGATGTTGTGGTTTGGAAGAATGGCCTTCTTGTTGGATACTGGGGCACGGGGCAAGGGGATGAATGTGGTGGTTTGGACGAATGGGCTTATATCGGAGCACGAAGCAAAGAGCTGCATCTATGCAGAGGGGGAGGCGATTGTGAGGAAGCACAAGGCTCCCGGAGGAGGTTGCAGTGCAGCTGAACCAGTATCGCACAGGGGCTCTCGGTTAATGCCACTTACAATGGGAAGAAAGGTGAGGGGAAGCAGATGATTGTGGTGGTTTGGAAGAGCGGGCTTCTTGACGGGTATTGGGGCATGGGGCAAGGAGTTGCATCTATGCGGAGGGGGAGGCGATTGTGAGGAAGCACAAGGCGCAGCCGGAGGAGGTGGCCGTGCAGCTGAACCAGTATCGCACCGAGGGGCTCCTGGTTAATGCCACTTATAATGGGAAGAAAGGTGAGGGGAAACGGATGATTGTGGTGGTTTGGAAGAATTGGCTTCTTGCTGGATATTGGGGGGCAAGGGACAAGGAGTTGCATCTATGCAGAGGGGGAGGCGATTGTGAGGAAGCTCAAGGTGCAACCGGAGGAGGGGCTCCTGGCTAATGCCACTTACGGTATAATGGGAAGAAAGGTGAGGGGAAGGGAATGAATGCGGTGGTTTGGAAGAATGTTGGATCCACGGTTATTTCAAGTACTGATCTCTTTCTGGCTGTTTTGTGGGACATCCGACCAACGTATGTTCTCTTCCCTTTTTACTATGCAGCTTTGGCAGAGGCATCCATTATAGTGAGAGAGCACACTGCAGCCACGAACCTGTTCATGTGCCTGTGGTTCAATGAGATGGTGCGATTCACTGCTCGTGATCAGCTCAGTTTTGGCTACACGCTCCGACGACTCGACTTGGTGAAACCAAACATGTTCCCTGTGTGCACACGACGGGCGCTGGTGAACGCTCTTGGCCACAAGCGTAAGGCAAAACCACTTGCACTTGGAGTGTCCTGAATATGTAGGTGCTAATAATCAACTTTAGGATTATAAGTAGGTCTCTATTGCAAATGTTGTCAGTGTACGTCCATTTGAATAAGCACCCCCATACCGGTTCACTTTCGGAGGTCAGGAGTGGTTGGATTCGGCGACGAGCTTGCGATAGCATGCTGGAAATCCATTGGTGTAGCAGTTCCCGCCAAGAGCTCGGGGGCACTCAGTTCTGCCTCGGGATTTCCAAACGAACTTCGGCCATGGTTCCACATTCAGTTTGGCTTACCCAACCTAGCCAAGACGCGAGGCTCGATAGACGGGAGAACAAGTGAGAGGTCACTGAAGGCACGGAGGTTCGGCGCGGAGATTCACTCGCAAATCCCTGTGTTTGTAGCCGAGGCGTCAGCCTGGGCTGCCAAATCTAGATTCCAGAGACGGCCTTCTGGAATTCAAAGCACATGTGGTCCTCCTCACATGACAGAAGACATGATCAGAATCTATTTCCTGTTTTCACTAGCTCGTGCATATCAGTCTTTGAGCGCGTTCCGTGTCCTCTTGAGGAGCGGGCTGTGGCTCGAAGTAGCTTTTCGGACCAACTACTTCTCATTGAAGGAGGCTCTTTTCCGCAAAAGTTGAAGGAGGCTCTTTTCCGCAATAGTTTTGTGGCTCTCTGAATTTCTATTATCATCTGAATCAATCACACCATTCACCCCTGGCCTCGTTCGGGGTCACTGTCCTTGGTAAGTTTTGATTCAACATTGGCAACAGCTTATTTGTTTTATCATTTAGAGAGCTGATTGTCTTTTGAAAACGAATCATGGTCTTTGTAACGAAATTCGCACTTGGTTAGAACCGAACTCACTGTAACTTATTGGTATTCTGAGAAAAGAGGATGAACCAGTGCCTTTCCAGTGCCTTAATGGCGGATCTAGCCTTTCTGGCTGCGACCCTTAAGAATGTATTCGCATTGTGGGTGAAGCTGGATTCGCCAGGTTTCTGGGTTTCTCAGGCCGCTCGAATTCCAGATATAGCCCATTCTGGTTCACAAGTAACACTTGATCAAGCAACTCACTTGTAACGTCTCTGCATGCTCGGCTTCCCGGCCTTTTCTATTACCCCAGCCAGAGAATGCCAGCTCTGGAGGCAAGCGATCCAGTCGCCATGGACACTCAGCCTCCAAGCGTCGGCGGTAGCAGTGCGCTGGGTAGCTTGGAGGGGAGAGGCAAGTTGCAGCTGGTGCAGCCGTCGTCGGCAGATGAAGAGGCGAAGGTGGTGAGGGAGCTGATGAACACTGCGGATGCTGGCATGAAGGAAGGAGACACGTACAACCTTGTAGACGCTAGGTGCGTACGTGTGTGATTTGATGCAGAAGCGCGTGTGTAACTCGGACGAGAAGCGAGGGTGTGCGGGAGCTGATGAACACGGCAGATGCTGGGATGAAGGAAGGAGACACTTACAATCCCGACGACGCTAGGTGCGTACGTGTGTGATTTGTTGCAGAAGCGCGTGCAACTCGAACCGGGAAGCGAGGGTGGTGAGGGAGCTGATGAAACACGGCAGATGCTAGGATGAAGGAAGGAGACACGTACAACCTCGTAGGAGCTAGATTGAATTTACTTTCGAGACGTTTCACAGGAGAGCGTGCTGGCCAATTGGAGTTATCTGAGACGTCAAATGTATTGATGAATGTTCCTCCTCCGTTCTCCCCCTCTGTCACTCCCTCTCCCTCTCTCGTATGTGTGGCGCCGTTCACCCACGTTGACTCGCGTTGACTTGGTTAACTCCCGTTGCCTCTGTTGGCCGCGTTGACTCCGTTGACCCGCGTTTTCTCTTTTGACTCACGTTGACTCGGTTGGCTTGCGTTGACCCGTGCAGATGGTGGCGTGCGTGGTCCAGATACTCGGGCTATTCGGAATCAGAGAGCGAGTCGCAGAAGCTCACTGTGAAGCCGCTACCCATAGACAACTCGAGCCTGGTGGATCGGGAGGCGCAGGACAGGTTCGGCAGTGCCGAGCCTCACCTGCGGCTGGAGCTGCAGGAGGATGGGGACTACGTGCTGGTGCCGCAGTCAGTGTGGCGCGTGCTGCACTCGTGGTGAGTCTCGGGCTAGCAGTGCTGCACTGATGCATGCGTGCCATCCTGGTTCAGATGAGAGGGACGAAGGAGCTATCAGTAGAGTTATGCTGGCCTTTGTGCTTGTGCCTTCTCAGCTGTCTGTGTACGGGGTGTGCTATAGAGACACATCAAACATAGTATCATAAAAGAAGGCCACTTCACCTTCTGAGAACAGAGCAGCTCTAGGCAGGAGAGGCCCCGCCAGAAGATTCCATCCAGTTTTCCTCCCCCATACTCCACACTCCCTCCATTTTCCATCTCCTTTATCCCAGTTGCAAATGCTAAGGTATGGAGGGGGCCCAGTGGTATCCCGCCACGTGGTGCGCATGGGAGGCCGGGAAGAGCTATCAGTGGAGGTGTACTCGCGCTCGCTCTCGAGCTCTCCTGTGTATCTGCCACCACCTCTCCCTCCCCACACGCTCCCCTCCACCTTCCTCTTTTCTAATGTTCTAGGTATGGGGGCGGGTCAGTGGTATCCCGCCACGTGGTGCGCATGGGAGGCCGGGAAGAGCTATCAGTGGAGGTGTACCCGCTCTACCTTGAGCTCTCCTGCATCTCCGTCGCCACCTCATTGCCCCTCACTTCCTTCCCTTTCTCAAACACTCTAGGTACGGGGGCGGTCCAGTGGTATCTCGCCATGTGGTGCGCATGGGGGGGCGGGAGGAGCTATCAGTGGAAGTCTACCCGCTCTCCCTCGAGCTCTCCTGCGTCTCTGCCGCAACCTCGCTGCCCCCTCGCGTGGAGTCAGTGGTCATCAGCAAGCGCGCGACTGTGGGGCAGCTCAGGCACCGCGCCTGCGAGCTGTTCGGCCTGCAGCCAGAGAATGTAGGTCTGGTGGCCTGGGAGTGATGAGAGAATGTAGGTCTGGTGGCCTGGGAGTGATGAGAGAATGTAGGTCTGGTGGCCTGGGAGTGATGAGAGAATGTAGGTCTGGTGGCCTGGGAGTGATGAGAGAATGTAGGTCTCTTCCCCATGTGTGTGGAATTTGGTGCGTTGTCGGTGGTTATCAGCAAGCTGGAGACTGTGGGGCAGCTCAGGACCGCGTGTGCGAGCTGTTTGGGTTGCAACCAGGGAATGTGCGTTTGTTGACTTGTTAGTGAAGGAAACAACATGGTCTGCTCGTTTTGGGGTTTGCCTGAAGACAGAATTAGGCACCCTATGAGCCTACATAGTGGCTGCCTGGGTTTGAGCCCATGTCATGCTCATTTCTATGAACGAAGTGGCACTCGCCCCCTCCCAACCTGCTGTGTTTTTGTGTGTGCCGTTTTCTTTGCATGCGTGTCGTGTGTTTGTGCTTGCGCGAATGCGGCATGTTGCTTGTGTGCACGTGTGCATGTCATGTGGCATGTTCGTGTGCACGTGTGCATGTGTGTGTGCATGGGAGCAGGTGCGGGTGTGGGACAACTACGGCGGCAAGCGTCACAAGGTGTTGAGCGATGAGGGCCAGGCTCTGGAAGACGCAGAGCTGCAGATGGGCAACCAGGTGAGCACCTGAGATTGAATGCTTACAAAAAAGAAAAGAAAAAAGAAAATAACCAATCTGACTTGCTTTCTAGATGTATCCTGGTCGTAATAAAAATAAATTCTTTTTCTCCCTATTCGTCTGCCCTCCACTATGTGTCAGATACTGGTAGAGGTGGGGGATAACGGCCAATGGCCCGCCCAGGCCGTGCATCTAGAGTCCTCCTCCTCGCCCTCCTCTCCCTCCACTCCCTCCCGCACGTCCAAACCTGCCGCCACCTCCCCCTTCCACACTGTCACCTCCCCCCGTACCTCCACTCTCGCTTCGGCCGCCGAACCTACCGCCGCCGAGCCTAACGTCTCCATAGCAGGGGGGCCTCTGTCGCACTATAGCAGCGTGGGAGCAGCTCCCCCCCCTGGCGCGCTATTCATCACCTCGTGGCCTCCCAACCCTGCTGGGGAAGGAATGGAGGGAGCAGGAGCAGAAGCAGAGGCAGGGGTGGAAGGATCAACCTGGTCTCCTGTGAGGGAGATGACTGACGCAGAGGGGGCAAGGGGAGAAGAAGAGGGCGAGGGGAGCGGGACTGCTGCTAGTGGAGTTGATACCAGCGCTGCTGCTGCGGGGGGTATTGCTGGTGACGTGAGAGGGAAGCTGAAAGCGGCTTTCCCAGCAGATGTGGGACCGGCTAAGAAGCCCACATCTGGGCTTACACTATCCATTGCGCCCCCTCCTGCCTCCTCCTCCTCCATGGCTATTGTCCCCGTGCCTAGCGCCGAGGAGAAGAAAGGCTCGGGCTCAGGTTCGGGATTCCCGTTCAGATTCGGGTTCGGGTTTGGTAGCAGTTCGAGTGCCAAGGCGGCAAGTGCGGCAGCAGCTGGTGCAGGAGCTGGAGCAGGGGCGCGAGCAGGGGGGTCGCAGGGGATCCAGGGCGGTCCAGTGGGGTTGACAGGGTTGGTGAACCTTGGGAACACGTGCTTCATGAACAGTGCGCTGCAGTGCTTGGTGCACACTGTACCGTTAGTGGAGTATTTTATGGCGGATTACATGAGGGAGATCAACAGAAGCAACCCGTTGGGAATGGAGGTGAGTGTGATTTCAATAGCTGATTCGATTCACGACCCTGGTGCACACTGTACCGTTAGTGGAGTACTTTATGGCGGATTATATGAAGGAGATCAACAGAAGCAACCCGTTGGGAATGGAGGTGAGTGTGATTTCAATAGCTGATTCGATTCACGACCCTGGTGCACACTGTACCGTTAGTGGAGTACTTTATGGCGGATTATATGAAGGAGATCAACAGAAGCAACCCCTTGGGAATGGAGGTGAGTGGCGGTGTTGTAGTTATATTGAAAAGCTTGGTGCACACTGTACCGTTAGTGGAGTATTTTATGGCTTAGTGTTCATTGTTTATAATTCTTTCGTTTATTTGTTCCCTTGTCGTCATTTTTCCTACGTCTTTGTTGCTGGTCAATTACACCTCAGTATAGTCCATGCTTGTTCCTTTCACTCACAGTCCCCGTCTTAAGCCCCACCACCCACTCCCACCCCCTTCCTATCATCTCCAATTCGACCCCCTTACCCTCCTCTCGCCCACGCTTTTCCTTTCACATCGTTTCCACTCACTCCCAACCCCTTACCACTCACGGCCTCTTTCTATTTTCCTCTCATTCATACCCCCCACACCAGGGTGAGATGGCAACAGCGTTTGGCGAGCTGCTGCGCAAGCTGTGGGCGCCGGGAAGGGACCCCGTGGCTCCCAGGGCGTTCAAGGCGCGCCTCTCGCGCTTTGCCCCTCAGTTCAGCGGCTACAACCAGCACGACTCGCAGGTGCGATTTCAACTGGCATGACTGGCAAGTGGTGTTCTGTTAGTGGGTGGGAAGGAGAGGGAAGCAGCGTGAGGATCTAAACAGGGTGATGCGCAAGCCATACATCGAAGGCAAGGACGCTCATGGTCCAATCCTGCTCACACTGCCACTCCCTCTCTGCTCCTGCCCACACTCTGCAGGAACTCCTGGCTTTTCTATTGGACGGTTTACACGAGGACCTGAACAGGGTGATGCGCAAGCCGTACAGCGAAGCCAAGGACACTCATGCTGCACCTCTGCTCTGCTCACACAGCCACTCCCCTTCTGCTCCCACAAGCCTCAGCAGCTTCTGGCCTTTCTATTGGATGGCCTGCATGAGGACCTGAACAGGGTGATGCGCAAGCCGTACAGCGAAGCTAAAGACGCTGATGCTGCACCCCTCCTTCCTCACGTTGCCACTCCTCCCCACCCCCTCTGCTCCCACCCGCCCTCTACAGGAACTCCTGGCCTTTCTATTGGATGGCCTGCATGAGGACCTGAACAGGGTGATGCGCAAGCCGTACATCGAAGCTAAAGACGCCGATGGGCGGGCGGACGAGGAGGTGGCGCGGGAGAACTGGGAGAACCACAAGGCGCGGAACGACTCCATCATCGTTGACAAATTCCAGGTGGGTCACCGTGTGGTAACCAGGTGATGATTATGTGGTAACCAGGTGATGATTATGTGGTAACCAGGTGATGATCATGTGGTAACCAGGTGGTGATTATGTGGTAACCAGGTGATGATTATGTGGTAACCAGGTGGTGATTATGTGGTAACCAGGTGATGATTATGTGGTAACCAGGTGGTGATTATGTGGTAACCAGGTGATCGGCCTCCCTGATCTAATCGGGAGTACCACAAGGCGAGGAACGACTCCATCATCGTTGACAGGTTCCAGGTGATTTTGCTGGTAACCATGTGGTAACCCGTTATTAAATGGTTACTAGGTGGTATGTAACATGAAACTGGTGCATTCCGGTCATAAAACTCCAAACTCCAACCTCGTTTTCCCATCGTTCTTCCACCCCACACCCCCCTCCCCGCAGGGTCAATACAAGTCAACGCTGGTGTGTCCGCAGTGCAAGAAGGTCTCGGTCACCTTCGATCCCTTCATGTACCTCTCGCTGCCGCTGCCCTCCAAGGCCACGCGCTCGCTGCACCTCACGCTGCTCTCGTCCTTTGGCGACCAGCCCCCTCGGGCGCTCACTGTCACGGTGCCGCGCACAGGCAGGATTCTGGACCTGCAGAGAGCGTTAGCTGAGGCGTGCCAACTGCCTGCTGGAGAGAGGCTGCATGTGGCTGAGGTAAGCTGTTCTCTCCCCTCTCCTCCTTTGGCGACCAGCCCCCCCGTGCGCTCACTGTCACGGTGCCGCGCACAGGCAGGATTCTGGACCTGCAGAGGGCGTTAGCTGAGGCGTGCCAACTGCCTGCTGGAGAGGTTGCTGGCCTGCCGCGTGTGGCCTAGTCCAGCAACCTCTCTAGGAAAGAAAAGGGGCGTGCTAGCTGCCTGCTGGAGAGAGACTGTACGTGGCTGAGGTGAGGTCTTGCTGAGGTGTGCTGCTGTTGAGGTGAGCTGTTGCTCTCTGTTGGAGGGGGTAGTGAGGGGAAGGGGATGTTGTCCATTGAAGACTTAGACAGGTTGCTGGCTGGCCTACCAAGTGTTCTTTACTTCCCTCTCTAAACTTCTTCCACACTACCCCTCCTTCCTCTCTCTCCCCTATCACATCACATCTTTGAGTCGACTCAAGGGTTTTTTTGAGAATTCTCAAAAAAACCCTACAGCGTCAACTTGTTCTTTACTTTCCTCTCTAAACTTCTTCCACACTACCCCCTCCTTCCCTCTCTCTCCCCCATCACATCACATCCCCCCCCCCCCCCCCTCGCTCCCCACTCTCCCTTTCCATTTGCACTACACACACACACCAGATCTACAACAACAACCGCATCTTCCGCTCGTTCCCCCCTCTGGAGCAAATCTCGCCCATTGAGGACCGAGACAGGCTCATGGCTTACTGAAGGAGATCTCCTCTCACCTCCCATATCCTTCCCCCCCCGCACCCGTTTCTCCCTTGCCCGCCCTCCGCTTCCCTCTCAGATCTACAATAATCGCATCTTCCGCGCGTTCCCACCGCTGGAGCAGATCTCGTCCATTGAGGACCGAGACAGGCTCGTGGCTTACCGCGTGCCGCGGGGGTGTGAATCCCCCGTTATAGTCACACAGCGAATTAAGGAAGTGTGAGTGTGCTTTGGGAGGGGAGGAGGGAGGTGGGTAAGGAGGAAGGGGGGAGGGGGGTAGGGGGGTGGGGGGCAGAGGTAGGAATTCGGGTCCAAAGAAGTGTGTGAGTGTTTCATGCGAGGAGGAATTTGTCTTTGTGATTTCCTCCCCCTCGCCTTCATTCCCTCCTTCCCAATCTCTGGCCCAATCTCGATGCTTTCTTCTCTTGACAGTTCCACAGTTACAATACAATTTCCGTCGGCCGCTTCTTGGCGCCCCTCTCCTCCACCCCTCTGCTCATCCCGTCCCCTCCTCTCCTCTCCTCCTCCTCTCTCCTCCTCCCCTCTCTCCTCCTCCCCTCTCCTCTTCCCCTCTCGTCCTCCCCTCTCCCCACCTGTCAACTACCCCCATTCCCCCTTGCAGCTCCACACTCACAAACATTTTCTTCTGGTGGCTTGCCGCCCCGCTACTCCTCCCCATCATCCTCCCCACTCTCCTCCCTTCTCTCCTCCCCATTATCCTCCCCACTCCTCCTTTCCCACATCCCCTCTTTTCTCCCCTCTCTTCCCTGCCCTCTTTTCTCCTTTCTCTTTCCTGTACCTCTCTTCTCTTTTCCTTTTTCCAACGAATCCCCTCTCCTATCCGCAGCTCCACAGTAACCAACGATTTCTTCTGGCGCCTGCACGGCGCGCCTCTCCTCCTCCCGGTCTCCCGCTTTGACATTCGTTCCGGCGCCGACCTTTACCGCCATGTGCGCACTGCCCTGAAGCCCTTCCTGCGACCAGGGGTATCCGAGACCAAGACCTCCCTCTCTCTCTCCCCTGCTGGGAACAGTGCTGCATCTCCAGCCGATGCCGCTTCTCCTGCTGCTGCTGATGGTGGTGTTGTTGCTGGTGGCACAGCTGAAAGCGATGGTGCTGGTGCCAGTGGTGCTGGTGCGGGCGTTGGTGGTGCGGCTGGTGATGGTGGTGCTGGTAGTGTTGGTGCAGACGGCACAGGGGACAGGGATGTGCAGGGGAAGAATGATCCTATGGACGAATCATTAGGGAGGGATGCCAATACTGGTGATGCATCAGCTGGCGGTGAGGAGGGTGAGGGGGAGAATGGGGCGACTGCGAAGGGATCTGCAGGGGCTGAGGATGCTGCGGGGCAGGGGGGAAGAGAGGGACAGGCGGCAGCAGCAGACGAGCCGCCGTTTTTGCTGTCTGTCACGCGAGCGCATGTTGAGACAGCTGCTGATGCCATTCGGATCCCAGATGGCACTGATTTGCCCAAGGGATTCACTCCAGATATGCTTTCCAAGGATGGACTCGCGCTGCTTCTGGATTGGTCGGTCGATGGGCTCAAGGAGTTTTACGATGTCGGGCAGCTTGAGGAGCTGCCCGAAGTGAGCTCGGGCAGTGCGGGGCTGCCCATGAAGAACAAGCGGCAGGAGGGAGTGACGCTGTTCTCGTGCCTGGATGCGTTCATCAAAGAGGAACCGTTGGGCCCTGATGATATGTGGTGAGTGATTGTTCTTCTTTTCATCACTTAGCAGTCAGCGGTGAATTGTTGTGTTTTGATATTATTTTTTTCCCGTTTGTTGTGATTGATTACGCATTTTGCTGCTTGCATGTCCATTGTGCTATGTGCCATGGTACCACACCGAGTCATGATTTCTGATGACGTGGTGTCTTGTAGCTTCTCTGTTTGCTTGCCCCACGGTTGCCTGATACATTTAACACCTTATTTTTCCCGTTCTCCCTCACCACTTTTCTCTGCCCCTTATCTCTGCCCTCTTTCCTCGCTCCAATCAGGTACTGCCCACAGTGCAAGGAGCACAGGCAGGCCACTAAGAAGCTTGACCTGTGGCGACTGCCGGAGATCCTCGTGGTGCATCTGAAGCGCTTCTCCTACAGCCGCTACTTCAAGAACAAGCTCGACACGCTCGTCACCTTCCCCATCCATGACTTTGACCTCTCGCCGTACCTGCCGCCCTGCAATGCTGAAGGAGGTGGCAATGTGTATGAGCTGTATGCGATCAGCAACCATTACGGTGGCATGGGTGGAGGGCATTATACTGCATATGTGCAGGTGAGTTGGGAGACTCAGCTGATGGGTTTCATTTCAATGCATTTAGTTGTGTAAGGCCACAATCCGCATCTTTCCACATGCACTGGGTTTCATCAGTTCGAGTGTGCTCAATCTCTCTCTTTGCTTCAACTATGAATGCAGTTGGGCAACGAGCGCCAATGGCACACCTTCGATGACAGCTTTGTCTCTCCTGCAAACGAGTCACAAATTGAGACACCTGCGGCTTACGTGCTCTTCTACCGGAGAGTTGGGAGCTCACACCACTATGCAGCTTCCCAGAACGAAGCAACAGGCGATGAGCAAAATAACTCCACAGCTGAGGCAACTGACATGGACCGAGACTAAGTTGATGTGATATACACTGGAATAATGCTGCTTAATTAGTGCATCTATTTGTTTATTTCGAATTCCATGCTGAGCTAACAGAATTGACTTGCGTCAGAGAAGCGCAGAATCTTATGGAAGCAGTAACGAACATAGACACCTGGTTTCTATTTAGGTACGCAGCACAGCAGTGCTCACCAGTTCTTAGGACGCGGTGAAAGTGGAGAATTGATCGCCAAAGGATCGTTTTTTAGCGCGGTTATAAAAGGTTGTGTACCTTTCGTGTCCAAAATGCAGGGTTCAGTGCGGTGACCGAATCGATCTACCCCCGATCCAGCACTTTCACCGCGTCCTTACCCTATGTGGCACTCGTTTGTATTAATGTTCAACACAATTCACTGCACGTTCTTACAGCAAGTTCGGTATTGATTGTACAGCGGGTACAGCACGATCATTACACTAGACTATGTAAAGAGGTGAACAAAAGAACCAAAACAAGAGAGAATGTGTCGCCAAGGCTAACTAAGTGTGTAGTGGAATGGTCAGATGGATTATCACTCGTCAGCAGGCTTCTCATCCTTCTTCTCCTCAGCTGCAAATTCATAAAAAACAAATTAAGTTCTTGTTCTGGGAAGAGAAAAGATTGTGCTATCAAATCAACGCATTACTCACCAGGCTCGTCCTTGGCGGCGGCTTCGTCCTGGAGATCAGACGTCCAGAGTGTCAAGTTGTCACGAAGAAGCTGCATGATGAGGGTGCTATCCTTGTAGGACTCCTCGCTCAGAGTGTCAAGCTCGGCAATAGCCTCGTCGAAGGCTTGCTTGGCCAATTGGCAGGCCCTGTAAAAGAAAAAACAGTGTTAGAGGCAAGCCCTCACAGGAGGAAATATCTGCACTATGGATAAGTACGTACTTCTCTGGTGAGTTCAAAATCTCGTAGTAGAACACAGAGAAGTTCAGGGCAAGACCAAGGCGGATGGGGTGGGTAGGTGCAAGATCGACAGTCGCGACCTCGGAAGCTGACTGGTACGCCTTCAACGACTGCTCAGCGGCCTCCTTCCTGTCAGCGCCAGTCTTGAACTCTGCGAGGTAGCGGTAGTAGTCACCCTTCCTGAAAACAGAAAAGACAAGCTTAGAACCAAGAACTGGATACAACCCTGCTTGCGCATGCAAAACAATGAACACGCACATTTTGTAATAGAAAACCTTCGACTCTCCAGTGCCAGACGAGGGGATCAAATTGCTGTCAATGATGTTGAGGATGTCTTGGCAGATATCGGAGAGCTCCGCCTCAATCTTCGACCTGTACTCCTTGATCCTCGCCACATTCTGCTCGTTGCCCTTGTTCTCCTCCTGAAAGTAGGGGACAAAAAAGGAACGGTAAGAAAAACGAATACAGAATCCTAGTGATTTCAAAATGTGGGTCACGAGAGAAGGATTAGCTATATGATTAACATCTCGGACC
Organism: Closterium sp. Naga37s-1; assembly: GCA_947471745.1. Taxonomy (NCBI): domain Eukaryota; kingdom Viridiplantae; phylum Streptophyta; class Zygnematophyceae; order Desmidiales; family Closteriaceae; genus Closterium; species Closterium sp. Naga37s-1. The sequence goes on along the minus strand of CANJKZ010000203.1, from coordinate 2,455,404 downwards.
TTCTGCTCGATAGAAGACATGATTCTCCATGAAGCCCTGCGAGCTCCAATGACGTTCTTGTAGCCAACGGAGAGGAGGTTGCGCTCCTCAACGGACAGCTCGACGTCGAGCTTGGCAACATCCTTCATGGATGAAACCATCTCTGAAGAGGACAACGGAAGGCGTCATGAAAAGAGAAAATAAAAAACTACAGATCTGTGGTCGCACAAAACGTGGAAAAATAATCAAACCAATAATTCGAACCAAGTGTGCTCAGCTCCTGCATTAACTCACCATCGTAGCGCTCGGCTTGCTCCGCGAGCTTAGCAAGGTAGACGTGGTTCTCGCGTTCCTTCTCCATTTTTATGAAGTATTAACTGTGAAGTAGACAGAGAGACACTATTAAGGAGGAATTGCCAGAACCTAGAACTCAGTGGGAGACAACAGGGAGACAACAGCACCTAATGCAGAGAGCCTATGAACCTGGCCTGACTTTGTTACACACCTTGGATGTTGGAGGACTGGGCAGTGGAGAAACAGGTGAGCGACAAAATGGAAGCTGAGTCAGGTCCTGAAACCTTCATAAAGGATGGATACTTCAGGAACCTTGATCTCTCAATCTCGACAATCGGCCGACGCCACGTGGATCTAGGTTAGGGAGTAGCGAGCCTCCTTCGGAGCTTAGGTCACCTGCCAGCGGAGCTTAGGCCCCCGATTACCGCTTTACTGAACGGTTCGGATGGTTTGAAATCCTTGGATCGATGACAGAGCTGCTATATCGGCGGATGGCCTTGGGAACCGAACCTCCGCTATCATTGCCACGGAATTTGTACACCGCGTGCTTCTACCGTATATGATAAAGTGTTGCCTCCGCCTTGCCATACAGCAAATTTGAGGCACTCAGACCTTGTACATAAAAGCAACTTACAAACGGATCACTGAGGGCGGGTCCAGCGCGTACGTTTTCCGTACATTACAGTTCATTCAGTGCGGTAATCTGTACTGCGTCACGGTTAAAGACGTTGCAGTTTCAAAACCGTTGTGCACCGCCTGATATCTTCTCAAACCTAGACGAATGAACTGTATAGTACCTGTAAACGTACGCGCTGGACTCCCCCTGAACATGGTACATGTTACTTTCATCCTTGTGATTTCTCTTTCAGCCATGCCAGCACATCCTTCCATACCTCTTCCCTCTCTGGCTCTGGTTCGCCTTGCAGCAGCTGGTGCCAAGCTGATGGATATATATGGAGCGTCTTATCTTTACTCGGAGCCTTCTCATGCAAGTCTCTGGACTGGTCTGGATCTGTTACACCATCTGATCCACCATGCATGATGAGGAATGGCAAATGCAGGTTTGGAATGGAGGCTGTAACAGCATCGGCGAAACGCAGAAGCTCAAAGGCAACGCCAAGGCGTGGGTTACCACTGTAGCGGCGTGGGTTCTTGAGAGCAACTTCAAGTTTTGCAGGATCCCGGCACGAGAGACTGGATAGTCCATGGGAGAGGAGGGATGGAGAAAGAAAAGTCGGAGCGAAGTTGAAGTTGTGAAATATGTTCAAGGGAGGAGTAGTGCAAGAGAGCAATGCACAGAATTCTGTTAAGACCGAAAGAAGGGAAGATAATTGCCAGAACAACACAGCACATGGTCTTACCGAATCAGGTCTCCCTTGGTGGCCACAAAGGCACTGTCAGGAATGATCGTTGCAAGGACTCGAAGAACCTGCAGTGCAGCCCAGCTAGGCTGCAGCTCCTCCTTAATGCGCAGCATGGGAGACACCATGACCAGCCCAGTCCAGCGGTCAGGATCGCGCCTGAGAACAGAACAAGAAACACATCACATAAGTAGGCGTACAAAACAATTAGGAAATGATACAGAAAAGAACGGAAGGAACTGAGCAGCTGTTGACCGGTCTGAAGCCTGACACTGGCAGCATGAAAGGGAGAAAGGAACAAATGGGATGGTCGGACCGACAGAAAAATCACGCGAAGGTGCTGCTGGCTCCTTACAGTGCGACGGTCATGGCGATGGCGCCTCCCAGCGACTCCCCGTACACAAAGGACGGCAGCCCTGCGAAGTCAGGCTTCGCCTTGACAGATGAGAAGTAGGCGGAGCAGTCGTCCACCAGTTGCTCCGCGGACCTGAACGAGCATCTCAGACCGTCCGATTTGCCGTGGCCCTCAAAGTCGATGCCAAACACTGCGAAACCCTCCGAGGCGAATCGAACGGCGGTGAGCTGTGAGAATTGGAGAATTGGAGGAGAAGAAAAATGAGGCGGAAATGAAGGTAACTGGTCGTGACGGGACGGTCGGACTCAGGGAAGAAATTGTGAATATCAACTGGAGAGGGAATCTCTTGCCTGCATCAGCCAATTGCAGCAGTTGGCGTAGCCATGGCAGAAAAAGAGGAGGGCCGACGGCGTGCGATCAGCTGAACAACGAGACGGTTCGAAGGACGCAGATTACGGGACAGAGTTGGAAATGGCAGAAGGAAGAGTTTTGATCAGGTAACGAGAACAGGAACGGGACGAGGAATATGAAACGCGGGGTGGTAGCTCGCATACAGAGTCACTGATCTGAATTCAGTCGAGCCTAACGTTCGTGATCCTCACCAGGCAGCCATGACTGCGTGTAGAGGCGGATATTTCTCGCATTCGTGATGTATTCAGCGGAGTGGACCACTTTATTCTGCTCGTAATAGGCCGCTGCGCTCGTTCCGAAGAGGATCCTGTCGAGTTCCTCCTCAGTAGCTTCCAGTGGCTGCGCAGTAGCCATGATTGCGAACAGACGGGAGTTTTTGTGACTGGGGAACGGTAGTAGCGTAATCAGGTTTTGTAAACCATTTTGAACTTACTCGCATGGGGATGTACGGTAGCTCAGATGTTAGCGTGCTCACTTAGCATGCGAGAGGTGGTATGGGGAGTTGTTTCTGACAATAATTCTTACAGTGAATTTGAGGCACTCTAAAACCATGACATAAAAACAACATACAAATGGCTCACTGAACTTGTTTATTTATGTATATTTCATCCTCCTGATTTCTCTTTCAGCCATGCCAGCACATCCTTCCACACATCTTCTCTCTCTGGCTCTGGTTCGCCTTGCAGCAGCTGGTGCCAAGCTGATGGGTATATATGGAGCGTCTTATCTTTACTCGGAGCATTCTCATGCAAGTCTCTGGATTGGTCTGGATCTGTTACACCATCTGATCCCCCATGCATGACGAGGAATGGCAACTGCAGGTTTGGAATGGAGGCTGTAACAGCATCGGCGAAACGCAGGAGCTCAAAGGCAACACCAAAGCGTGGTTTACCACTGTAGCGGCGTGGGTTCTTGAGAGCAACTTCAAGTTTTGCAGGATCCCGGAATGAGAGACTGGATAGTCCATGGGACAGAAACAAGAGAGGTGGAAGAGGGGGGACAAAAATAAGAAAAAGAGCAAAGGTGTAGTAGGTGTGAAGTAGGTCCTAGAAAGTGATGGCCAAATGGAGTAACAAGCTAAGGCAGGGAAGAAAACTGCCAGAGAAACAGTATATAGTCTCACCGGATCAAGTCACCCTTGGTGGGCACAAAGGCACTGTCAGGAATGATCGTTGCAAGGACCCGAAGAGCCTGCAGCGCTGCCCAGCTAGGCTGCAGCTCTTCCTTAATGCGCAGCATGGGAGACACCATGACCAGTCCAGTCCAGCTGTCAGGATTACGCCTGAGAGAACAGCAACAGCATTGTAAAACACCATGTACGGAAGTTCACAACGCAGTTAAGAAATCTGCAACCAACTGAAGAATTTGGGCATGATGTTGACTGATTTAGAGACCGTCATTTCAACAATAATCGAAACGAATCAAATGGTGCACATGACACAAGAACCAGGGGGAGATGTTGCTGGCTTCTTACAATGCCACGGTCATGGTGATTGCGCCTCCCAGCGACTCCCCGTACACGAACGACGGCAGCCCTGCAAAGTCAGACTTCGCCTTGACGGACGCGAAGAAGGCGCAGCAGTCGTCCACCAGATGCTCTACGGACCTGAACGAGCATCGCAGACCGTCCGATTTGCCATGACCCTCGTAGTCGACGCCAAACACTGCGAAGCCCTCCGAGGCGAATCGAGCGGCTGTGAGCTGCGAGAATCGCAGGAGAGGTGGAATGAGGCGGAAATGAAAATAGCTGGTCGTCACAGATGAGAGTCGGATTCAGGAAATGAAATGTGAAAAACAACCGGAGATGGGGTGCCTTGCCTGCATCATCCAACTGCAGCTGCTGGCGTAGCCGTGGCAGAAGAAGAGGAGGGCCAACGGCTTGCGATCGGCTGAACGACGAGAAGGTCCAGAGGACGCATATCATGAGAGAGAATTGGGAATGGCAGCAGGAAGTGTTTCGATCACGCACGGAGCAAACGGGAGCGACGATAATCCAACAGCTGAGAGGGAAGTGAGAAAGACTGGACGTGCTAGCTCGCATGCAGAGCTAGGATGTGATTCTCAAATTCAGTCGAGCCTAACGTTTGTAATCCTCACCAGGCAACCATGACTGCGTGTAGAGGCGGATGTTCCTCGAATTCGTGATATATTCAGAGGAATGAACCACTTTATTCTGCTCATAATAAGCCGCTGCGCTCATTCCGAAGAGAATCCTGTCGGGTTCCTCATCACTGGCTTCCAGCGGCTGCGCAGTAGCCATGACTGCGAACAACTGACGAAGATGTTGTGACTGGATAAGACAAATATTTATATCGGATGAATACTGTTTTTGAGACCTGCTACCATGGGGATGTAGCTCAGATGGTAGAGCGCTCGCTTAGCATGCGAGAGGTATGGGGATCGATACCCCACTTCTCCAAAATTCGCGGGGATAGCTCAGTTGGGAGAGCGTCAGACGGAAGATCTGAAGGTCGCGTGTCCGATCCACGCCCACCGCAAAGTTTTGGATCTGAACTGCTCAGAGGAGTCCAAAAATTATTCTCTAAACTTGTTCTTCATGTGGCTATCTTCACACTCTGGCACTTGTGCTAGACAGTCTCTCGGTGTGGTAGCATCAGAACCCAAATTCATCACCACATGCAGTGCCAGTCATACATTTTCACCTCATCACAACATCTTACCTAGGTTGTAAGCTGCCACTGGCAGTGGCAGTCATATATTATAGCAGCATCCTGCAGCCCTATTGTTTAGGTCTCGAGTGAAGTGGTGTTAAGGCCTGACAAGGTCACGAATGAAGGTCTCAACGTCATTCAGATTATCACTAGCCACGGAACACTCTGCAAATGTCACTGGGTTGACGCAGTCAGCGAACCGGAAAACGCCTCCACTGCTTTTCAGAACAAGCCCTTGTGACCCTCCGTCCTTGCTGGAGCCAACAGATGCCATGGAATGGCGTGATGAGCGAAGCTTTTCACTGCCATAAGATACGAGAGAAAAATGTGTGTCACATAATGCGCAAGCGCAGTGGTGCATGGTAAACAAGGAAAACGGGAGGAGGAATGCATATCAGGTTACTAGTAAGGTAGCGGTAATGCTGGCGGTGCTGTTTGATTCAGGAATGAATAAACACAAGAGGCATACATGCATTTGACTCACATTTCCTTTTCAAGTTGCTTCCGGATGAACTCCACCGAGTGTGCCGTCACCTTCTCCATCTTGTTGCATGCCAGCAGCAGCGGCACCCGCCTCCGTTGCACAGCAGCAGATGAGAGCAGCTCATACAGATACCTGGAGCAGTAGTACATAACGGTAAGCAGATAGACCATGATATGATAACACAAGTGCACGAGATAAAATAAGCACTCATGCATGCATACGTGCATCAGATGATAAGCGCATGGCACACAGGCTGACAGAGCACCCACTCTGCATTAGGTCGGATGTTGAGAGTGAAATCAAGTGCATCCACCAGGAACACGATCCCACAGGCGCGGGAGAGGAACGGAGCCCCCAGGGAGCGCAGGCGGGGATGGCCAGGCAGGTCCACCAGATGCACTGGACGGGCCCTGGGGTTCTGGAAACACACAACGGGTTAGCGAGGGACGCATTGGCGTGGGAAGGATGATGAGGGAGGTGACAGAGAAGCAAGAAATGAACGAATGAAGAAGCTAAGATGGGATAAGAAGGGAATGAGCATTATGACGCCTGACTAGATTCAAGAACGGATAAGAAGATAATGAGCATTATGGAGCGCGGCCAAAATGCTGGAAAAGGGGACCAGGGATTGGTGGAAGACAAATAGTAGAAGGGAGAAGGTTTTCGTATGCTCCCCGAGTGTCACTGACCATGCACTTCCAGCTTTCCAGATTTGTTTTACCTTGCTCAGGTCCGCGTACTAAGGGAACTCGTTACCGTTGTTGACTGTTTTTGAGGCAACCAGAAATCTACCTTGCTCAGCTCGGCGTGCAGGGGGAACTTGTCATCGTTGACTGCCATTGACGTCACTGTGCCGCCGTGGGTTGACCCATCCCGCAGCTGTCACGTGCGAGTCAAGGAGAGGGGGATAGTGGAGGGAGACAATGATGGATAGCAGGCTTTTGGATGGACAGGTAAGAATGGCAGACGTTGACGCGTGAGCCAACGAACACTTTTGAAAGATATAGTGCTTTTCAAATATGACCCGGAAGTGAAAGAACAATGGCTCCTAGTGCCTGTTGACAGTGTTTGGAATTCAACAACAGGCGCTATAAGGGTTGCGAATGATGATCGAATTCGCACCTTGTACCAGAGGGACGTCTTGCCGGCTCCGCACAGGCCCAGAAGCACGATGGTGTTGAATCGAGGGCCCGCGAAGGCCAAACGCACAGCTGGAGCGGAAAGGATGCACGTGAACGGACGAATTCGAGCAATCAGGACAAAGAACGAGACGGACATGCGAAGAACGAGCGTAAAAACGGGTCATTCCCTAAAATAGTAGAATTATGGCGCTCCTTTGGATGATTCTTTAAATGATTCGAAAGCTTTTCACGTACCTAGGAGGAAAATAAGAGAGGCCAGTAGGACGCCGATCGTGGACAGCAACAGAGCCGTCTCGACGCGAACATTAAGAGCTCGGCTTATATCGAGAAATACAGGGGATTCTTGCACGACGGGAGGAAGCACATTCCAAAGAGAGGACTCAGCCTTTGAAAAGTACTCGACAGCTAGAGTCTTAAGCTCCTCTACTGACGGTAGCTGCTCCATCGGTACAGACAAAGTGAATCTCGCACACACGACTTCAGATTAAACAAACGCGAGGAACTCCGAAGTAAGACCAACTAGCCGACCCGTCGGGAGGACGCTTCGAACAAGCTGCGCGAGGACTCCAGGATAATGGGGCTTCACATTTGTACTTAGTGGATAAGAACCTTGTCAGATCCAGGTGTGGGTGGTGGTGATGAGAAGGGTACGAGCAGGAAGGGAGCCTGATAGTGTACGCGTTACTGAACACTTCAGTGTGATCGCCTTTGAAGTAAAAAATACTCACTTGTGAGACATAAATTCCTTATATTGAGTTTGTATCAGGGTTTGTCAGGCACTACAGGGGTCGAAAGATGGCGGGAGGGAATCACGGCGGCGCGGGCAGCGTGGAGCCAAAAGGCTGCGTGAAGTGCGGGCAAGCTTCATCACAACACCCTGGAGGAACGAATCGTGGCACGAAGTCAATTTCCAGAGGCTGCCCGGCCCGAAACGAAATAGCAAATCCTGAGAGGAGGGCAACATCAAGGGAGGAAACGAAACAAGCACCCGTACCTCACCACCCCAACACCCCACTCCCTCACTCCATGTCCCAGCCCAGTCAAATCCCAACGGTCGAATTTCAAGACCGCAACTCAACAGCCTCAGACCGCGTTCTATGGTTGGGGGATGGGACGGACGCCATGTGAACATGCTTTACCAGCCCTAGTTGATTATTGCTGGCTGTTGTTCTCGTGCCTCGAGTTTTCCTCCCTTCCCCAACCTCGTCTTTCTCGTCCCCTCCTTCAGACTAGCTGGTCGTCCTGTCCCGTCAAATGCTACTTTGACTAGGTACCAGAGGTGTAGCAGCTCGTCATTCAACAATCGTGACTCCTTCGTTCCTCACGACGTAATTTTTTAGGCGTAATCAGAGTAGCCCGAGTTGGCCTTAGCAAAGCGTATGGAATAAGCGAATCTCACGTGCGAGAATAATCCACAATCACTCTATAACTGCCAGGTCCCTAGCCATGGCAATCACGCAGTTAATCGAGCCGCAGCCGCTGCAGACTAGTAGGGTTGCGCTAAACGACGTTAAGAAGAGCCTCCTAGTGGCGCTCGGGAAGCTCAACGATCGCGACACGCAGCAGAACGCCGTGGGGGATCTGCAGAATATCGTGGAGTGCCTGCCGCCGGAAGGCATTCCCGTCTTCCTCTCCTGCCTCTACGAGACTGACAGCACCCATCGCACCTTCGTCCGGAAAGAATGTCTCAGGTAATGCCTCCTTAATTCACAAAATCGCTGGCAAGGAGATGCCACAAGTGACGCCTTCACCAGACGACGAAAAACCATCGCTGTCGCTTTCATTGGTTTGCCGTCGTCTCATACGATCAGTGGCGCGGTATTTATTTCTTATTCTTTTTTGTTCATTGCTGTTACCTGCCTTCCACGTCACCTGAACAACCATGTCGTACACCTTTGTCGCGCCGTCGCAGGCAATTCGCCATCCTTGCGATGACCTTCGGCCCGCTCCTGTCGCCGCATCTTCCCAAGATCGTCGCAGCCGTCGTCCGTCGCCTGCGCGACCCCGAGTCCACCTTAATTGAATCCTGCGCAGAAGCCATGGCGACACTAGTTCAGCACGTTCCCCCACCTCCCCACGATACCGTCCCCGGAGCTATTCCCGTCGGCGGCTTCGGAGCCATGGGCGTTTACGTTCGGCCGCTCCTCGACACGCTCGGCGAGCAGAGCCGAAACTCGCAGGCAGGTGCGGCGATCTGTCTCGACCGCGTCTTCCGGGCTGCCCGGGAGAAAATGGAGCCGAGCGCGGCGCGCGTGCTGATGCGAGCGAACGGCATGCTCTCGCGGCAAGGGTTTCAGGCGAAGGCGCAGCTGCTGGGCGCCGTTGCAAGCCTTGCCGAGGTACGTCGACTTACCCGCCTGGCTCAAGCCTCTGGTACTTTGACGTTCTTTCATTCCGCATAAGTTCACGGGCTCGCATGCCCGCATAGGAATAGACTATGCCTCGCTCTCAGAAAAGTGCTCTTGGGTTTCATACACCCCCGCTTCCTTTCCGCGCCGTCGCTCCGCGCAGGTGTGCGGGGAATCCATGGGCGCGCAAGTGCCCGTGCTGGTCTCCGCCGCGACCGCCGCCGTGGCGTCCGCGGACTGGGCCACGCGCAAGGCTGCGGTAGACCTGCTGGGGCAGCTCGCCATCAACCTGCCGGCGGAGTTTCTGGGGGAGAGCCGCGCGGCCGTCATGAAGGCGCTGGACCAGTGCAAAGGCGATAAGGTAGGGCGGCGGGATACAGGGGGAAGCGAGGTAAAAAGGGGCGAGATCAAGGGAGTAAGGTAGGCAGCTCGCCATCAACCTTCCCGGCCGGGTTTCTGGGGGAGAGCCGCTCGGCGGTCATGAAGGCGCTGGACCAGTGCAAAGGGGATAAGGTAGGGCGGCGGGATACAGGGGGAAGCGAGGTAAAAAGGGGCGAGATCAAGGGAATAAGGTAGGCAGCTCGCCATCAACCTTCCCGGCCGGGTTTCTGGGGGAGAGCCGCTCGGCGGTCATGAAGGCATTGGATTAGTGCAAAGGCGATAAGGTAGGGCGGCGGGGCATGGGAAGGGGGGAGGTAAGGGGAGCGAGAAAAAGTAGAGTGGCGGTCATGAGGGAGTAGAAAAGCGAGAGACGAGATGAAGGGGATCGAGTGCAGCGGCAGGGCACGGGAAGTGAGGCAAAGGGGATATGGTCGGGCCGTAGGAGGAGCGTGCAGCACTGCAATGCAGACTTGCTGCGACTGCTAGATAACTCAACTTTACCACATCCACATGCATCCAATTCCCTCCAACTTCTTACGCTGAATCTGTTTCGCAGGTGAAGAATGTGCGCGATTCCCTGGCGCAGGCGAAGCAGGCGTGGGCGTGTGTGGAGTGGGAGGACCCGCCTGCAGCAGGGAAGCACGAAGTGCCTCCACTCCCTCCAATCCCCTCCACCCCTTACATTGAATCTGTTCTGCAGGTGAAGAATGTGCGCGATTCCCTGGCGCAGGCGAAGCAGGCGTGGGCGTGTGTGGAATGGGAGGACCCGCCCGCAGCGGGCCAGCACCAAGTGCTGTCCGTGCCGTCCCTCTCGTCAGAATCGGCAGCGGCTGCCGTGCAGACCCCGTCGCTGCCCTCTGCTGCTGCTGTTGGCAGCGCATCAGGTACGAAGAGGTGTGTGAGAGGCAAGTGAGGGAATGTGAGACGCATGTGTGGTAGTGTGAGGCAACGTTAGCATCATCGCTTTCTCATTCTTGTCCATAACCTCCTTGCACCTTCCAGGAGGGCGCTCCAGTTTCTCACCTGGTGCAGCAGAAAACGACAAAAGCATTGGCAACCGCTCATTCAAGCTTCAAGGCCGCTCGTCCTCGCTTGTAACAGACCCGTTTCAAGACGCTCGAGACGCAGCAGAGGCAGAAGAAGCAGCAGCTGCAGCATCAGCAGCAGCAGCAGCATCAGTATCAGCAGCTACAGCAGCAGCAGCAGCAGCAGCAGCTGCTGCCAGTGTGACCCCTGCTGTGAAGCGGGGAGGAGTGAGCGGCATGCTGGCACGCACCTTCAGTGGGCTGGGCCGAGCTCGAGCTGAGGAAGCAACAGCAAGTGCTGCTGCTGTAGGAGTGGCAGGAGCAGGAGGAGGAGCAGGAGGGGAGGGAGAAGAGGGCGGAAGGAAAATCGGACTGAGCAAAGGGGGGATTGGGTCCCACGCATGGGCTCCGGAATTATCTCAGTCGAAACCCAGAGAAGCTTCCAAAGGAGAAGCTACTAACGCGGATAATGGAGCTGGAGAGAAGGCTGCTCGGCCTAAGTTTGAGCGGCAGCCGCTTCGAGGAAACCCTCTGTTTTTCAAGAAGGCGGGCGCAGGGGGGAAGGCTGGGGGAGGTGACGACTGGTCCGTGGAAGTGATGGTTCCTAAATCGAAGGCCGGGGCAGTGGGGGAGAAGGGTGACAGTAAAGGGGGGTCGGGTGAGGGCAGTGGAGGGAAGAAGGGTGATGGGAGGGAAGAGGGCAAGCAGGGTGCAGCGACGGGGGCGGGGGCAAAAGACAGTCGTGCGCAAGCGGATGGTGTGAAGCGCGGAGGAATTCGACTTCGGGGATTGCTGCTATCAAGGCTGCGGCCGCTGCTGGTGGGAGAGGCAAGGAGGGCACAGGGGGAGGGAAAGGAGCAGGAGCAGGTAGCGATTGGAATGTGGAGATTCTAGTGCCTAAGACACGTGGCGGATGGGGCAAGGGCGGTGGCGAGTCAGAGGAGAAGCGGGAGGTGAATGGAGAAGGAGTGAAGGAGATGAACGGAAGGGGCGGTTCGGACAAGGCCGACTTGCAGCAGGAGGAGGTGGCGCCGAGTGCGATCCAACAGCAGCAGCAGCAGCAGCAGCAGCAGCAGCAGCAGCAGCAGCAGCAGCAGCAGCAGCAGCAGCAGCAGCAATACCAGCAGCAGCAGCAGCAGCACCACCAGCAGCAGCAACATCAGCAGTATCAGCAGCACCAGCAGCAGCAGCAGCAGCAGCAGCAACATCAGCAGTATCAGCAGCAGCAGCAGCAGCAGCAGCAGCAGCAGCAGCAGCAGCAGCAGCAGCAGCAGCAGCAGCGGCGGCGGCGGCGGCGGCGGCGGCTGCAGCGGCAGCAGCAGCGGCAGCGGCAGCAGCAGCAGCAGCAGCAGCAGCGGCAGCGGCAGCAGCAGCAGCAGCAGTATCGTAATCAGCAGGTGCAGGAGCGAGTGGAGGAGAGGAACGAGGACGAGAAGCAGGAATTTCTGCACCACATGCTTCGAGAGGTAGAGGGAGAGAAGGACACAGGAGGGAATACTGAACCCAGTGGTGCTTATAACAGGGGGCAGGAGGAGGGAGTGGGGGGTGTTATCAATGCTGCGGGAGGGCCTGCAGCGAGGTATGCTACTGGGTTGGAGAGTGAGGAGGAAAGGGAGGAGGAGGAAGAGCGGGAGGTGAAGAGAGAGTGTGAGGAGGAAAAGGCACCAAAAGTGGAGAAGCGCGGCGAGGAGTCTCAAGGCGCAGAGAATGACGCTTATGGTTCTAGCGAGTCTGACAATGACGAGGATGGGAATCAGCGGGAAGGTAGGGCAGGCGAATGGGAGGAGAGGAAGGGGCGGAAGGCAACAGGGGGTGGTGATGCCTTGGGAAGGCAGAAGTGGAGCAAGGGCAGGAACAGATGGAAGGACGGTCAGGGGCAGGGGCAGGGGGTGGGGAAGACAGAGGAGGAGAAGAATAGGAAGGGGGAGGAGGAGGCGGGTAGAAGGGGCAGGGGCGTGGGGAATACGGGGAGGGGAGAAGGGGGAGGGGCGCTGCGCCAATCGTATGACTGGGGGAGCGCGGGGAAGGCTGGGAGGGGAGGCAAGGGTGGGGGAAGAAAGGAGGGAGTGAGAGAGGCGGAAGAGAGGGGGAAGAGAGTGGATGGGGTTGGGAGAAGGGAGAGGGGAACGTGGGGAGAAGGAGGCGGTGGTATGAGGAGGAGTAATTCTTGGAGCAGTAGTCTCTCTGTTGATACCACCGGTGGTGGGAAAGCCAGGGTCGTGCAGGGTAAAGGAGGGTGGTGGGATGGGGAGGAAGAGGAGGGTGAGAGGGTGGAGAGAGGGCGAATGAGGAGAAAGGAGGGTAGGGAGGATGGGAGGGGAAGGAGGAGGTATGGGTCACTGAGCAGTCATTTGTCTTCAAGCGAGGAAGAGGAGGAGGATTATGGGGAGTCTTTTCCTCGTGCTCGTATGAGGCGTGGGTGGGCTAATAACGAGGATGCTATGGATTCGAGTCCGAAAGGAGGCCGCAGAGACGGAAGGTCCGGTGTTGGGAAGGGTGTGAAGCAGCAGCAGAGGCAGGGCGACACGTGGCAGAAGCAGGAGGTGACACGTCAGGAGGAGAAGCTCGGGCGGAAGAGGCCGCAGCAGAGTCAGTACCAGGGGCAGCAGCACCAGTCGAGGCAGAGCGGGTTAAAGAAGGCGGATGGAGAGCAAATGCAGATTAGACGCTCCTATGACTTGAGTCAGGCGTACCAGAGCAAGCAACAGAAGCAGCAGCAGCAGCCACACCCGTGGGAGCGGAAGGGGAGGGGTCGGAGGGCGGAATGGGGAGGGCAGGCGGCGCAGGTGGTACTGATGAGCGACTCTGGCAGTGGCGTGGGACCGTGGCCTCGAGGCAGGGAGAGGGACAGCGGGGTGAGGGGTGTGAGGAAGGGAGGCGGTAGGGAGTGGGAGAGGGGTGATGAGGAGGAAGATGAGGATGAGGATGAGGATGAGGGGGTGATGGAGGGCGAAGAGAATGGGCTCGGGGGAGGGCGGAGGGGAAGGGGAAGGAGCAATATAGGCACTTCTGCTGCTGCTGCTGCAGCTGTGGCGGAGGCAGTGGAGGCAGAGGTGCAGAGACTGAGGCAACGAGTGGCTGATATGGAGCGGCAGCAGGACAGCTACCAGGGCATGGTGGAGGTGAGTGGTTCATTCAATGAGTCGTGCTGCATGAGGGTGGATGTTTAGACTCGAGAATCATGGCAACGAGTGGTGAAGATGGAGTGTGACAGCAGGACAGCTACCAGGGCATGGTGGAGGTGAGTGGTTCACTTCATGAGGCGTGCTGCGCTGCATGAATGTAGAAATTCTGAAAGGCTAGAAATCAGGGCAACGAGTGGCTGATATGGAGCGGCAGCAGGACAGCTACCAGGGCATGGTGGAGGTGAGTGGTTCACTCAATGGAGCATATCAAGGTTATATGTATATGTTTGTATATGTATTCGACTGAAGGAATGTGTGGCTGCTGCTGTTGGAGCAAGCTACCAAGCTGTGTTGGAGGTGAGTGGCTGCTGCTGTTCTGATTCTTCTGTGCCCTCCATTCTCCCTGCCCTCCGCTCGTCAGGGTTGCATGAGCGCTGCCAGGCGAACCATTCCCAGCCTCGAGCTGCAAATGCTCACTGCCGCTTTCGCTCCCCCCACTCCACTTATTCCCTTCCGCCCCTCCCTTTCCCCTGCACTCCCTGCCCTCCATTCCTCAGGGTTTCATGAGCGCTACCAGGCGAACCATGGATAGTCTCGAGCTGCGAATGCTGTCCCTTGAAGGCTCGCTCTCTACCCTCAAGTCCCTGCACCACCAGCAGAACCAGCACGAGCAGCAGCAGCAGCAGCAGCTAGCGTTGGCTGAAGCAGAAGCGGTGCAGCTGCAGCAGCAGCAGATTCAGCAGGCTTACCACGAGCAGCAGCAGCAGTTGCAGCAGGTGAAGCTGTCATATTTGGAGCAGCAGCACCAGCAGCAGCAACAACTAGCACTGAGAACCACACGAGCCATGCACAGTGTTGCTGCTTCTCCAGTGGTAGCCTCTCTCCCTTGGACCTCCAATGCTGCTGCCTCCCCCTCACCCCACGCTGTCCCCACCTCTCCTCACCCCATCTCCACCTCCGCCCTCCCTACCATGCCCTCCCCTTACCTCCCTGCTCGCATTCGCACCACTGCTGGTGGTGACAGCAGCAGGGGGCTCACCCCTGGACGAAGGCTGTCGTTGCAGGGAGGAGGAGGGATGGGTGGGATAGGGAGCAGCGCAGGGGGGATAGGCAGTGGGTCTGGTGCTGGTGGCTTCGTGCAGGCACAGCCATTCATGGGTGGGTTTGGTGGTATTGGAGCAGGGAATGAAGCAGCTTATACGGAGGATGATAATGCTGCAGCTGCTGCAGCTGTGGCCGAAGCAGCGGCGGCGGCAGCAGCAGCTGAGGCGGCACGTGTGGCTTCATTCCAAAGTCAGCAGCAGCAACAGCAGCAGCAGCAGCAGCTGGTAACTCTAAGGAGAACCTCTTCCTTGAGCTGCGGACAGAACGCCACTCCTCCCACTGGCCCTCCCCGCACGCCTCCCCACTCCTCTACCGTCTCGTCCCCTCGCCTGCCTCTCAACACAAGCATGAATGTAGAACACCAGCAGCAACAGCAGCCGGAGCAGCAGCAGCAGCAGCCGGAGCAGCAGAAGTTGTTGCTGCAGTGGCGAGGCAACTCTAGTCTGCAACAGGATCAGAGCGAGCAAATGAACCTTCACCAGGCTCAGCCTGAGCAGCAGCAGCAACTGAGAGCAGAGACGTTGCCAACAGCAGAGGGAGGAGGAGGGGGGGGAGGAGGAGGAGGGGGGGGGAGGAGGAGGAGGGGGGGGAGGAGGAGGAGGGAGAGGAGGCGGGGGAGGTGAAAGTGCAGAAGCAGCAGCAGATAAGCCTCTAGGTCCGCTGAAGCGCCACGTGGCACCAGCCAATTGGTCGTGGGCCGTGGCTTTAGATGAGCTCAAGGCCGGGGGGTTCGAGGGTGCTTATAAAGAGGTGCTGAAGGCTGCAGATGCGGGTGCTATGGTGCGGCTGATGGGCCGAACCGGGCCTGTGCTGGGGCATCTGTCGCCTGATACCGGGGCGGAGGTTATACGGCGCATGGTGGAGCTGCTTATAAGGGGGACGTCGGTGGAATACCTGCTGCCGTGGGTTCGGCAGGTGAGGCGATGGGAGGGGGTGATGTGCTATGCTGAGATGTGTGCTGTTGGTGGGCGGATGCATGGAGGCAGGGGCACGATCTTGCTTGGCTTGCTGATGCACTACACTGTGTGGTTCGGGCCATCACAACCGTTCGTTGTGTTCTCATCTGCAGTTACACGGCAGTGAACCCATGTGTGAAGCAGCAAGGGTTCGGATTTGTCTTTTCCTAGCTCCCCTCCCCCCACATTCGTTTCCCTCCCATCAACCCCCCAGGTGCTCTAGACATATTGACGGACGAGTCATCTTTCCCATATGGAGCAGAGGGCCCGGCAGTGGATGGGCATCTGAACTGAAGCACCCCATGTGCTTACACCCTCCTTTTCTCCCCCCGCCCTATTCCCCGCTCATCATCCCCAGCTGTTGGACATAGTGACAGACGAGTCCTCTCTGCCCTACGGGGCAGAGGGTCCGGCATTGGACGGGCATCTGATGCACCACGTGCTGGCACACTGGCTTTCCCCCTCACTTTACTCCCCTATTCTTCCCTTCCCATGACCCCCCCAGCTGCTGGACATAATGACGGACGAGTCATCTCTCCCGTACGGAGCAGAGGGTCCGGCAGTGGACGGGCATCTGAAACAGCACGTGCTGGCAGCGCTGCAGCAGGTGGTGGGCGCCGATGGGGGCAGCTGGGTGGGGCGATCAGCAGGCGACTACCGGCGACAGCTGGCTGATGCATGGGGCATGTGAGGAATATGAGGGTTCTGGGTCTGGAGTGAGCACTGTAGCGAGATAGATCATAGACAGTGCTGCAAGATGCTTCAGGAAGGAGTGCGAGCTGCTGTGGCAGCTGGGCCTTGGGGTTAACCTGCAGTTGAATTGGTGTCTGTCCTTGACTCTCCTCTTTTGGAGCTTTGGTCCATCGTGTTTGGTTTGCTGAGTGGTAGTGTCTGTGTATTTACCTTGGTAGTCTACAACTCGGTGTTGGTATTCTGTTTTAGTACAGCTGGATTGAAAGTATACCGTATGTGTCAAATAAATAGCATGCAAACAAGGAAGTTGCCAAATACTATCCAGCCAGCTCACACACAATCACTCGTGTCAGACACACCAAACCAAACCCTTCCATATCAAAGTTCCATGCAACTTGCCCTGCCATCCCATGTGCCACTGCCCTGCCATACAACACACCACAACAATATCCCTGTCATCATAACATAAAATGGGGAGCTCAAATCTTCCCCCCTACCACGAAAGAGCCTCCCTCACACAACTCTCCCCCTCAGCGGGAGATGGGCTGCACCACGAGGGGGGAGCGCACGCTGTGGCCCTGGTTGTCAGCCCACACTATAAACCCGTACTGGAAGTCATTACTGGGGGTATCCATCGTAAACGTCAGCGTGTAGCTCGCCTTCTACCCGGGAGCAAGCGTGAGGCTCTTAGCCGACGAAGTCACCTTCACCCCCTGCGGCGCCTTCCCAGATATGCTGTATGTGGACCGGGACTGCCCCACATTGGTGACGGTGCGGGTGACCTGCAGGGAGCCCTGCAGGCGAGGCAGAGTGATGGTGGGCAGGTTGAGGTTGCGCACAGCCAGAGGAGAGAGCTTCACCCCCCAAAACTCCCTTGTCGCGCGGTTGAGGTCCTGCCCGGCAAGAAAATTCTGGTAGTCACGGTCGCGGACATCGTAGGTGAGCCCGGGGTCGAGCATGGCGGGGGGGAACACGTGGCCTGCGCCCATCTCCCACGGAGTGGCCTCCCTGCCCGTCGAACTCTTGATCGGGCTCTTGCTCGTGTCCGTCACCCGCGCCGTCGTCATCAGCGCTGACATCACCTGCGCCGGGGTCCAGTTGGGGTACTTCTGGATGATTTAAGCGGCTAGCCCGGCTAAAAGCGGGGTGGCCATGGAAGTACCCGACATGCTGGCAAGACTGCCGGTTTCGCCGGGTTTCTTGCCAGGAAAGGCAGCATAGAGGTCCACTCCGGGGCCGATGATGTCGGGCTTTAAGATGGCGTTGCTTGCCTTGGGTGGCTGGGCCGTGGCGGACGGCTGCAGCAGGGGGCCGCGGGAAGAGAAGCCAGCCACCACCGGGGCGGAGGAGGAGGCAGTGGTGAACGTGATCCCGCCGTCAGCAGTCAGAACGGTGCTGCTGCTGCCGTCCGTGCTGTCAGTGCCGTTGCTGCTGGTGGTGGCGCCGAAAGCGAGCGACTGAGCGCCGGCAGTTGAGGAGGCGAGGGACGCGCCGCCTCGGGCAATGGTGCTGGCGCCAACGGTGAGGTAGAAAGGCGCGAAGTTGTCCAACGTGCGGTAGTACCCTCCACCAATACTCCCGGGAGGCCCGTTGTTGCCGGCAGCAAAGGTGACAAACACCCCGGCAGCATTGGCGCGCATGAAAGCGAGATCGTTGAAATAGTGGTCGTTGGGATCGGGAATCTTGCTGCCCAGAGACAGCGACAGCACATCCACACCGTCCGCCACGCCCTGATTGACGGCTGCGATGATATCTGACTCCATCGCGGTCAATGCCCCGTTGCCGTCCTTCCAGAAGACCTTGTACGCCGCAATGCGCGCTGCCGGCGCCATGCCGCTCACCTGCCCGCCGCCCTTCACATTCACGGGGTTGCCCGCGGCTGCTCCAGCGCACCACGTGCCATGGCCGTCCGCATCTCGCGGCGTGAGCCAGTCATTGGTCAGCACGGGCCGGCCGTAGCTCTGCTGGAAGCCGGCATAGAAGGCCTTGGCGCCGATCACCTTGTTGTTGCACCGGAACGAGCTCGACTGCTCGCACTTGCCCTTCCACCCTGCGGGCAGCTGCGAGGAGAGGCCCTTATCGCTGAAGGACGGTGTCCACGATCCCCACCACCGTGCCCTCGCCCGCCTTGCCCTGCCCGCCCATTGCCGGCCACACCTTTCCGGGCAGCCCCAGGAACTGCGGAGAGTCGGTCGTCTGCCGGCTGAACACGCGGCTGGCGCGGACGGACGCCACGGCGGGGTTGCGCCGCAGCCGCCACAGCTGGCGCGGCGTGAGGCGCGCGGCGAAGCCGTTGGACGTGTGCTTGTAGCTGTAGAGCAGCCCGTCCTCGGGTACGCCCGCCTCAGATGCCACTTGCGCCTGCTGCCGCTGCAGCAGCCCCGCGAACGCCGCCACCTGGGGCGGTCCATGCTCAGACTCAGCCGGTGCCGCGGGCATCCGCCGCCGCCATTACGACCGCCGTTACCGTTACCGCCGCGAGCGCTCGGAGTGGCGGCGGCATCAGATGTGCCGTTTGTGGGCGGTGATGATGGCACCGTCGCGTTTGAGAGCTGCTGGTCGCCGTCGGTGTCGTCCAGATCGACGGACTCGCCGCCTGCGACGGCGGCGGAATCGCCGGCGGGGAGAATCATCTGCGGCACTTCCTCACTGTCGCCCTCGTCGCTGCCGTCGTCCCACATCCCAAAACATTAGGGCGACTAGACTAAGTAGCTACCTCAAATCTACTAACTACTTCCATTGCGGGCGCAATGTCGGAGGAACCAATGTATATACAGGTTTTTCTACTAACCCTCTACTCCCTCTGCCCCGATACTGTCGGTATATTGGATGTGCTCTGCTCCCACTTCCCCTCGCGCGAGTTGCGACATGGTAAATTGTGAGCCCATACTACGGTACCCGGTTTAGGGATACAATGGGGTCGGTACTCGAGGTGTACATTGTAAAATGTACAATGTATCACCACTGTAAAATGGGATCCACAGAGTAACTATGAAGCACAATATATCTGGCTTTAAGTTTGTAACAGTTACAATTATTGGTTACAGCTTAACCTGGTTACAATGGTTACAGATGCTTTCACCAGTCACATGTTGCCTTTGAATCCCTCGATTACAATGTTACATTCTTACATTGACAGGCATGTAACCATTACATTAATAACAATGTAACCAACAAAACGCAATGCAACAATGGTAATATCCAGTGTATGGTCTACATTACCAAATACCCTGCAATTTAGGCAAGCAATGTGGGCGCAGCACCTTGCGCGAAAGCGAGCGCCATTGTGCTGCCGCGTTGAAAATCTCAAACGCCCCGATGCTGAAAGGCAGGCCACTTTCGTTGCAGTGCCAAGGCACTGAATACTCGCCTGGAAATACAAACACAACAGGAATGCAGAGTGGGATTTGGCGTTGATATGTGATAGGGCACACAGAGACAGAGAACGGAGCTGAAACAGAAGAGAGAAGTGAAGCAACGACAGTTGCTTGAATGACAAACTAATGGCCTCAGACCAGACAAGTTGCGACACACTCAACTTGCGTTAGTAATGGGCACAGAACTGACGATAACAAAAAAATAGCGCAATATGCACGGTCAAACCCTTCGCCTGCAAAATTAAGACACATACATTCAAGGTCAGTGTTTGGAGGACAAACAACAGAAACCGGCGACACATACAACCGTTAGTGTTAGGAAAACAAACAACAGAAAAAAAAAACAGTGCAAAGTGAAGCAACAACTATGAGGCAGCAATCACGACCACGCCCATATCAGCACGCCCATATCGCGACGTCCGTATCACCGCACCCATATTGCCTTCTGACATGCCATAAGGTACATGCAAAACGGAGGAAACTGACTGTAACTCAACAAGCAGCGCTCAAGATTTCTAAGGTAAAAAAACGGCACTAGCGTGGTCTCGCAGGTGAAACCGAAGCTAAGAAATGAAGCTAAGAAAGGAGCTAAGAAATGAAGCTAAGAAACCAAATCCTAAACCGAGAGGAACTAAATAAGAGCTGCCTGGAAGCCAAGAAAACGAGTGGAGGTCAAGAGGGTTTGGTGTTTGATGTGTCTGTGTGTGCCTAGGCCGAAATCTGGGGTTGATGGAACTTGAACCAATCGGAAACAGTCTAGCATAATTATCTGCCCAACTCTTTCATCTCTCGATCGTGGCCATTGAATACAGCAGATTCGACGACTGAAATATTCAGTTAGCCACTAGAAATCTGCAGCACAGCTTGGGAAAGAATCTACGGTTAAGATCCAATGATGTTTTAATCAACGGCGGTAATTCCAACCTTTCTGAAATACTTTTGAGATTAGTCAGCTGCAATCTTGACCAACCGTATAAGATACATATCGACGGTGTCGATTCATCTTCAAACAACCATACCACTAATCTTAACCGTTAATCACGTCTCTGATCGACGGCTCACATTCCAACCTGCACAAAACTTCACAACTTTCAACATAGCGCTCAGATTAGATCGGAACCGTCAATTCGTAAAATCGACGGTTCCGATTTCTTTATGGCTTAAGTTGCTCCGAAATTCGCGTCAGCTGCTATCTTGGTGCGAGTGATACGTTTTCGCATCTATTTATTACGCTTTGTGTTATTCTCCTGGCTCAGAAACGGGCTTCTAACCCAATAATGTTTGTATTTGTGAGTCATGATACTGAATATTCGGACAATGAAGTACAGGCCTGGTAGGATTATTGTAGGTTTGGAACCCCACCGACAATGTAGGCTCGAACAATCTGAACTTGCTCGCAAGGCAAAGTATGTACGTAGTAGTCACCTCCTTCGATGTACATTCATCCGACTGTAATGCAAGGTAGGTTCGTCAGGCATAGTTCGTTCTAGGGTGGCCGAATATTATGCATCTTCATACACCATACCCAACACCCACCACAAACGTGCGTACGAAGTCCCCACTCCATAGTTTGGTACCCCAACCCCCCGACCAAATGTTTTGGGATGCACGTGGCCGTCGCGGGGTAGCCCGCGATTCCGCCGCGGTATTCGGTGAGGGGAGGCGCCGTGCTCAGGCGAACGATGTACACCGCGGAGCCGTCGGCAGCTGGCGTTGCAAATTTTCCGGAGTTGCTGCGGGAGGGCGCCGAGAAGTGAGCATTCTCGCCGCCGTTCCGCCAAGCGCGGTTCAAGTTGCGCCAAGCTGATTCGCGACTTGCACTGGATGGCTGCGCCGCCAGGAGGAATGCGGCGAGAAGCAGTAGCATAACGATTGCAGAAACGTCCCTCATGGCGATATATGAAATCTCTGCGGGCAGTTACTGGTTCTAGTGGTGCCTGTCACGGTTGCCTGCAGGCGTTGTTGGCCTAAAACAAGTCGTAGTAGCAGAACGAATCAAGGAACTGAATTGTGATGCTGGTTCGAGTGGGGTTATGCCTCGTTTTGTACTCACCAGCTCACATGCCAAGCGTCAGCGCCACGTTTGGGTCGAGGCCTCGTCGCGCCGCGATGCCCATGGTGGGAGAAATCTCAGACTCCTGCAGCTTTGGTTGAACAATGTTTCGCCAGCATCGCGAAACATTTCTTGTTCTATAACGAAGAACTGTAACCCTGCCTCGGGGGCTTCGAGATGCAATCACGCTCTCGTTAACGCATTCGCAACCACACCCTCCTCAATGGCTCTTTACAATCCGTGACGGGCACTTCACGCTTGGTCCGAGCATGCACGAGACGGGACAAACCCTGCGCTTCAGAGGCTTGTGGTTACCAGCACTTGCGTTCGTGCCGGAATAAGTACGAAGTGCTGGTAACTTGCGGTCTCTGATTCGGCAAAATACAGTCACGGAAGTCAACTGTCAGTCAGAGACCTCTGGCAACGAGCAAGAAGTTTGATCAATGGTGGGTACAGTAATGATACTTTATTTGACTATAGTCTGGTTCTTCAATATGCACATCATTGGCTCACTAGCGTAAGTGACAGCTTGGGCCGATTGGGCTCAGGCCAAATTTTATCAGTGTAAATCACCCTGATACCCTGATAATCAGGGTGGTTTTTGATAGTCACACTGATGGCCTAGGGTAGTTTTTTTTTTTGTGATAGATTTACCGTGATGTGCCAGAGTTTTTGTATAAGGCACACTGATGCCTAAGGGTACCCGATTCCCGTAACGGGTTTTACCCTGTACCGAGTGCCCTTCCCCCCCCCACCCCCTAGTACACCCATCCCCCCTTTCCCGTAACCTGGGATTCCCGAGAGGCAAGTGTCGAAGCCGGAATTTCGGCCTTTACCACTCATGTGCTGGCACACAGTGGGCCACCATTGGCCAGTATTACAGTTTCTATGTAGGCAGCGCCACCGACCCAACTCGGAATGTTTGTCTGGCATGCCAACATTGCCGGGTTAGCTGGAAACATGGCTCACTGCAGCAGAAAGTCGGTGCCCACAAGGCCACTGGGCACCGTGGTCCTTACACGACTGTGGCTGGCTCTGCAGTTCATTTGCGTGCACGGTAGGAAACAGAGACGAGAAAGGGTTGGGGGCATGAACACGTTTGGAGTTTCACATTGCAAGAGCAGAGAACACACGCACAGTTAGGCTACGTAGGCCTTCCTTCCGTGCAACAAGAGGAGCCATGGCTCCAGCAGAGACTGACGATGGTGAGGCTGCTGACGAGCCACCGTCTGATCCGCCCGCGCGGACAGGCCTCGATTTTCTGCGAGCGCTACATGCGAACCCTCCGCCTGTAGGCACTGCAGGCCCGTCTGCTTGCAGCAACAAGAAAGAGCCCGTTGCAACGCCGTCTGCCTCTAATCCGGTCGCGCCAGACAGTGCTCCCGGCACTGTCAGCGTCACAGAGGTGGGTGATTCATCGTCTGCAGCCTCGAAGAAGTGGCCGCGCTTCGCGCAAGGCGTCCTACCATTCGGCACGCCCCCTGCGAAACCGACTCCGCCTCCCGCTCCTGTCCAAGCTCCGAAGCGTGCGTCCCGTGAACTCACCGACACTGAGAAGGCTGAGGAGAAATTTCTAAAGGCGCAGTAGCTGTACATCACGCAGTGGCTGCCGAAGTTTGAGTGGCTGCTGCTTGACAAGAACGAGGAGGACCTGCCCATTCTGCGATGCAGCATTTGCGTGGAGCATGGGAAAGACGACGCGAAGTTCGGACGGAATGGAACGGGGGGACGCGATCTACAGCTCGGATCGATGCGCAGTCACGAGCTGAGCGGCCGCCACGACGAAGCCACGGACGCTCATGGCGGAGATCGAGAAGCAGAAGCGGCTCGACGATTTCGCCAACACCGACAAGGAGGGAGCGCGGCTTACACGTCTCATGCGCGGCGTGGAGTTCATATGCGATCATGACGCGCCGATCGCGATGTTCCCGAAGCTAATAGGCTTCCTCGCAGAGGAGGGCGTGGAGGACATACCGCTCCAGTCCTACGGCGTGTACATTACGCAGTAAGTGTATGGATGTAAGGGTTGAATGCATTGTCTGCATGTTATGTTGTTACAATTCTATTTCCTTCAATACCTTCCCCTCGCCTTGTCGCAGGTACGGATTCAACGAGATGGCGTCGGCGATGGCAAAGTTCTAGAAATCGCAGCAGCTGCAGCATCTGCTCGCTTCACCTTTCGTCGGTCTGACCTGCGACGAGAGCATGGATCGCGCTCGTGGCAAACACTTGATTGTGTTTGCCACGTTCCTCAAGCACGGCGTGTCCGTCACGGAATTTCTAGCGCTGCTGACGGTACACAAATGCGATGCGTCTTCGCTTTTCGCAGTGCTCACAAGCCACCTGGAGTCGATTGGCGTGGACATCAAGCGGGTGTCCGTCATCGGTACCGACGGAGCTTCTGTGATGACGGGGGAGAAGAACGGCTTGGTTACCCGCTTGCAAGAGCGCGTGCCGCATCTCGTCGGATGTCACTGCGTAGCGCATCGGTAAGCTCTGCTTTAATGACTGTGAATTTATCCTAACGCGATGATGTAGCATCACCTCTTACTGCGATACTAATCTACCTTCTAAGTGTGCTGCAGTGAAGCCTTGGTGGTCAAGGATGCTGCGAAAGCTTTCCCCGACCTTAACATGATCGATCCTGCTGTGCGTGCTGTGGGGGAAATCATCTGCCGTTCCAACATTTGGTACGAGAGGTTCAAGAAGCTGCAACAAGAGATACACGACAAACCTCAAACACCAAGGACTATTCAACGTCAGATGGTTATCGCGGGGAGGCGCTATAGCGCGGCTATGCAGAGTGTTCGGGGCGGCAATCGTCATGATTGTGGAATACGGGCATAAGATTGCTGCAACAGTGCAAACGTTCAAATTCCATTTCTGTCTGTATTTTCTCGCAGGTATTCTTGCCGTGCTTAACTCCCTCAACCGCTTCTTCTAGCACCGCAAGGCAAGTGTGTTTGCGTACATCACACAAGTGGCCAAGGAAGTCGACCACACGATCACCATCATCACACACCGGTACATCCAGTACGGCGAGACATTTGGCGGCGGGGTCAGCAAGCTGTTGTCCAAGTTCATCAAGGAGCACGGAGGCGACAACAGGACGATGGTGGTTGAAGGGATTGACGCGGAGGGGCGGCAGACATCACACAAGTTCGAGCTGAGCGAGACACCTATCAAGAAACACAAGTTTGGGGGCACGCTTGCTGACTGCGAAAAGCTGTGCACGGGTTTCGCGAAGGAAATCGTCGCGAGAATGAAGTACCGCATGTGGGACTTGCAGCAGTTGGGCGGCGCGAAGCTGTATCAAGTTGAATCGTGGCCATGCAGAGACGACCAGCGCAAACTGAAGACACTCGAGTGGCTTGCGGCAAATGATGAGCTGTTTGGCGGATTGCTTCCAGGTGAGGGTAGAATTGACACGTGCAATTGACTCGACTTGTTCATAGCATGCACGTCACAACATCGCATTAACTGACAATCTCCCCCAACTACTTCCATCGCCCCAAACCACCTCCCCGTCAGGATTCGATTTCAAAGCGGCGAAGAAGGAGCTGAGGAGTTTCTGCCACATCATCTCGCGCCATCATGCGGGGGAAGATTTCCACCAGGGCCTTCAAAGCATGTTGAAGAGCCGGGATTGGCAGCGCAGCTATCCGAACCTGATGACACTCTAGCAGGCCCTCGCTGTGCTGCCTCTGAGCACAGTGGAGTGTGAGAGGGACTTCAGTCGCCAGAACATCATCAAGAGCTGGATGCGCACGTCGCTTTGCGACGCACGCCTTGGAGACCTCATGACGCTGCACATGCTCAAATACCCATACGTCTGGCCAGACGTGGTGGACATCTGGCGCAAGCAGAAAACCCGACGCCCGACGAAATCAGTTGCGCAAGCGACCCCTGTGGATCGGAAGGGGAAACAGAAAGCACCAGAGCCAGAAGAGGAAAGTGACCACGATGAATACCCTTGTGGCATGTCTGATGACGAAGACTGAAATGTGTATTGAGTGCAACGTTATAAACAATTGAACATGATATTTTTTTACCGTACACTGATGCGACAGGGTAGATTTTTAGGAAACCACCTTTACCCTGATGTAAAAGAATTTTCACAAGGGGTCACACTGATAATCAGGATTTTGAGCAGATGGTACACTAATCACAAGGATTGGTCAAATACAAAAATTAGCCCTGATTAGGCTGTGGCTCAATGACCTCAATGTGTACAGTAACCGTGTCCAACACCTTGAATCGCCGCTTTTCGTCTTTTGACTCCACCGTCTGCGACTTCTCATCCACCACCCAGTCGCTTGACGGCGCATTCCTATCGATCTTGTTGGCAACAGCAACAGCAGCAGCTTTCCCCTTGGGAGGTTCCTTGGGTACGAGATGGACTGGTCCCTCTATGCCATACCTAGAATGGGGCAAAGAAAGGGAAAATGCATCGCACAGGTTGTGCAGCAGTCGTAAGTTGTGCAAACACAAAACACCACAGAAAGTGACGTTTTTGTACACAGTATAGACACATAAATCTTGAAGGGGAAAAAAGAAGAAAGAAAGAAAGAGAAAGGAGTGCTGCTTACTTGGGCACGAAAACAATCAGCCAATTGGAGCGAACCATCACTATCCGACCCTCCGCATCCGTTGGGCTGGAGAGGAAATGATGAGAGGAGAGACAGGTTAGAGAGAACAGCGGTGAGTATGTGAGGGAGTGAGGGAAAAAGAGATTGACCACATGTGCAAGACAAGAGAGGTTGCAAGACAAAAGCGATCGACCACATGTGCAAGACAAGAGAGGTTGCAAGAGAAAAGAGATCGACCACATGTGCAAGACAAGAGAGGTTGCAAGACAAAAGAGATCGACCGCATGTGCAAGACAAGAGAGGTTGCAAGAGAAAAGAGATCGACCACATACTGACAGCTCACTGAGTGCGAAAGAAGATGAGCGTGTGAAGCTCCA
This sequence comes from Closterium sp. Naga37s-1, assembly GCA_947471745.1. Classification (NCBI taxonomy): domain Eukaryota; kingdom Viridiplantae; phylum Streptophyta; class Zygnematophyceae; order Desmidiales; family Closteriaceae; genus Closterium; species Closterium sp. Naga37s-1. The sequence continues at coordinate 2,428,678 of CANJKZ010000203.1, read as the reverse complement.
CCGATGCTCGCCCCGCCATCTGAGCATTGCGGTTGCGATAGTTGAGGTCTGGCACAGCGGGGAGGAGGGTTGGAGGGAAAGAGAATTAGGGAGGAGTGAGGGCGGACCAGGTGGAAGACAAAGAAGTGTGTGGGGAGAGAGGGAGGCATGGGGTGAGGGGGAGGGGTAGAAGCAACGAGAGGGAGAGGAGTGGTTTCAACAACTTTTTTGACACAGCTATGGCACGTTCATGATGGTTTTTGAGATCACAGTCACCTGAATATTATATGCAGAGTTCACATAAGCACATGCTATGCAATTTGGCGCCTGCTGTTTCTACGTGCTGTCAAGGCCTCGTATTGCACTGACTCCATACCACAGCGGCAGAAGTTTACTAGGCGAAAATCACACTACTGTGGTGATGCAAGAGACAAAGAGACTGGACAGAAAGGGAAATTTCGCCACTGTGGTGGTGCTTACTGTAAGTGAGGGCGGTGAGTGTAGTCTTATCCTTAGTCTGATCCGGCAGCGGCGTCAACCCTATGGCTGCACATGCTGGAACGCATGTAACGGACAGAGCTGCATTGCATGTGGTGGTTTTGGATGCAGAAGTGCTTACTGTCAGTGAGGGCAGTGAGAGCAGTCTTATCCTTGGTCTGATCCGGCAGCGGTGTCAACCCTATGGCTGCGGCCAGCAGGCGATGCACCACCACGTCTGCTTGGATGTGGGTAAGTGATGGGGAGTGGGATACGGGTGGGAGTCCATGGAGCGGAAATTCGCCCGCGGCCAGCAGGCGATGCACACTATGTCGGCATGGGTGTGGGTGTGGATGAATTCACAGGTGCGGAGGGTTGAAGTAGGTATAGATTGGGGCTGCGAGGCCGTGGTGGTGGTACTCTGCAGGGGACCTCGGAAAGCGAAGCACTGTTGTCGCTTTCGAATCGACCTCGACTGTTGAGATGACTCACAACTCACCAGCATAGCGGCGGATGGGCGAGGTGAAGTGCGTATAGATGGGGCCTGCGAGGTCGTAGGGGTGGTATGATAAGAAACGAGGAATGAAAATGACTAAGGGAAGGTTGGGTACAAAATGCAAACCCTAGAAAAACTGTACCCCATATGTGCTACCCCACTATAGCCTACAGTAGCTCTGTCATATAAATCTGACACACCCCCATAGGCAAAGTGGGGGAGAACAAGGGGTCACAAGACCAGTCAAGCAAAGCAAAGCAAGCTCAGGGTGGATCACAAAGTCACCACACATTCCGAGCACAGGTTCAAGGCCACAAGGCCAGTTCACATGCAGGATTACATATATATATAAGGCTAGACAAGCAAGAGCAGGTGTATATATATATGCAACAGTACAAACAAGGTCAAGGGGTGAGCAAGTGAGGCAAGGTAGGCACAAGGCCCAGCTGAGTACAGAAACGCTGATGATCACAAGGCGCAAGTGCCTTGGTGAAGATATCAGCAGTGTTGGCCTGAGAGGCCACGTACGCAAGCCGCAGCTGACCACGCTGCTGTAGCTCACGAGCAAGGAAGTAGCGGAGAGCAATGTGCTTCGTTCTGTGCTCCAGTCTCTGCTCTCGACACAAGGCCAGCATGGCCTTGTTGTCTACGTACAGCACTGGAGGAGAACGAGGCGGCTCTCCGAGGTCAGTCAGCAGGTAGGTGAGCCAGCGAAGCTCCTGTGCAGCCATGGCCCCGGCGTAGATCTCAGCCTCACAACTGGAGCCGAGAACAGAAGACGAGCGGGTAGCCCGCCACGAAACAGAGCCAGAACCAAGGCTGAAGGTGTAACCCTGTGACGACCGCTGCGTAGCCTGGTCGTCAGCCCAAGAAGCGTCTGCGTGCCCAGTGAGGACCACTGGACTCTGCCCTCCAAGCACAAGCCCCATGCCCGACGTACTGCACAAGTAACGCAACACCCTCTTCGCTGCAGCCATGTGCTCCGGTCTGTGTCTCCCAGGAGCAACATAGCGTGCGAGAATGCTAAGAGGGTATGCGAGGTCAGGTCGTGTGCAGGTCATCAGGTACATGAGGCAGCCAACAAGCTCTGGGTACGGGCCACTCGACTCTACGGACTCATCCGAAGGCAGAGCTGAGAGCGAGTGGCGAGTAGGCAGAGGAGTGGCCTGAGGCGAGGAGTACGTGAAGCCGAAGCGCTGAAGGACCTGCTGCACCATGTGTGACTGAGTCAGGGTAATGGTGCGGCGTGCTCTGTCCCGGGTGATCTGCAAGCCAAGGTAGCTGCGCAGTTCACCCAGGTCTGTGCACGTGTGTCTCTTCTGCAGCTCGGACTTTACGTGGGCGAGTCCAGCAGTGTCAGCTGTGGCAAAGACCAAGTCGTCGACGTACACGAGGATGTAGAACGGCGGCAAAGAAGTGTCGGTGCGCAGAAACAGCGACGGGTCTGCAGTAGAGGGAGCAAACCCAAGAGCCGCAAGTGTAGTCCTCAGTGTGTCGTGCCACTCACGCGGTGCCTGGCGGAGACCGTAGACTGGCCGCCGGAGGCTCCACTGGGTGCCAGGAGGAAAAGACTCAGTGAAGCCAGGTGGGCGACGCAGCCAGATCTCCTCGTGCAGGCTGCCCTGCAAGAAAGCAGTGCTGAAGTCAAGAGAGTGCAGCTCGTAGTCGCGGTGAGCAGCTATGTGCAGCAGTACCCGAAGAGTGGTCATCTTCGGGGTGGGAGAGAAGGTCTGAAAGTAGTCAACTCCCTGCCACTGACTGAAGCCACGAGCCACGTAACGCGCCTTGAAGACAGGCGGAGAACCCGGCGGCCGCTTCACCCTGAAAATCCACATGCCACTGACGATGTTCGCCCCAGGCGGGGGAACCTCGTCAACGTAGGTGCCTGTGGACTTCCAGGAAGCCATCTCTGTGTCCATAGCTGCCTGCCACTGAGAGGAGTAGGGACCCTCTATCGCCTCCGCGTAAGAGCGCGGAGTCGGGATGTCAAGTGCATCCGGGTCTCCCTCAGGGGTAAGCAGTACGGACACGAGATGAGGTGAAGCAGCAGCCAAACACTGGAACTCCTCCTGCCTGTCCTCAAGGACGTCCGTGCCAAGGGCACACTCACCCCCGACGGACGGAGGACAGACAGACTCAGACTCAGCGACAAGACAAGCAGCGTAGTCTAGACGACAGCGAGCAGCAAAGTCGACGAGCTCAGCAACTAGGGCAGACGCAGCAGTGGACGCAAAGGAAGGGTCAGTGACGACAGTAGCAAGGAGACGCGTGACAGTAGGACTGGCAGCACGAAGAGAGTCCGACTCCGGGTCGGGAAGAGCAGGAAGAGAGGACTCAGGAGGAGAAGGCAAAGGGGCACGCAGAGGAGCAGTGGACGGACGCAGAGACATCCGGTGCGTGCCAGGGACAGGAGGAGGACGCTGACGCGAACCACGACCACTAGCGCGAGCAGTACGGACAGGCGACGCAGGACGCGACGCAGGCTCACGACGCTCAGCAAGACCTCCAGTAGGACCAGTGTAGGGAGAAGGAGCGGGCAGTGGGGAGGCCGGCTGTAACTGTAACTGTGACAGGACAGGCTGTGGACACTCTAAGGGAGGAGGAGGACCAGTAGAAGGCGGGAGACCAAGAACCTGCTGAAGGAGCGGAACGAAGTACGGCCGAGGCCGCGCGGCGACTCCAGACACAGCAGGGACAGCACCAGTACCCCCAGCGGCAGCACCAGCGCCAGCAGCACCTCCAGCTCCAGTACCTCCAGCAGCACCAGTAGCACCCCCAGCAGAACCGCCTCCAGGACCGACAGCAGTAGCCTCAGCGTCAACACCCTCCGCAGCTCCAGCTCCAGTCGTACCCGTAGGCCCAGCAGCTCCAGTACTCCCAGTACGAGCACCTCCGGGACCCGCGGCACCAGTACCCTCAGTAGCCGAAGAACCTCTAGCACCAGCAGCACGCCTCCAGCGCCGGGCAAACCACTCGCGCAGCTCCTGTGGAGAGAGTGGCTCCCGCCGAGACGAAGCACCCGGAGAACCTCCAGGCTCAGCACCGCCAGACGCCACACAAGCAGGCCCAGCTCCCTCAGGCTCCGCACCCCCAGGCGTAGCACCCCCAGGCTCAGCACCCCCAGGCTCAGCACCCCCAGGCTCAGCACCCCCAGTAGTAGCACCTCCAGGCTCAGTACCCCCAGGCTCAGCACCCCCAGTAGTAGCACCCTCAGGCTCAGCACCCCCAGGCGTAGCACCCACACGCTCAGCACCCCCAGCGTCAGCACCCCCAGGCTCAGCACCCTCAGCAGCACCAGAGTCACCAGTAACCTCGACAGGCTCGACTGCGTCTACCTGGGACACACCTGAAGGGGCAGGACCCTGAGGGGGGAGGGGGTCTACCGGGGGGGGACCTGGCACAAGGAAGAGCGGTGGTGGGGGGAGGGACGGAGTGCGGTAGGGGAAGAGGCGGTAGTAGGGGACCGACTCGTCAAACGTGACGTCCTGGGAGGACAGAACACGGCGAGAGGTGGGGTGGTAGAACTGCCACCCTGGCGCGTCAGGGGGGAAGCCAAGGAAGACGCAAGGAGCAGCACGAGGGGACAGCTTGTCCGCAGACAAGTCGCGGACAAACGCCCGAGATCCCCAGACACGGAACGCAGACGCATCGCCAACCTTCCCCGTCCACAGCAAAGCTGGGGAGGTCTCCGGCCTGGAGACCCTAGGGTGAAGGTTGATCTGATGCGCCGCGTACCGAACCGCAAACGGCCACAGAAAATGGGGGGCAGCCGCATGCATCATGGACGTACGGGCGACGTCCATGACCATGCCAATGCGGCGCTCAGCAATCCCATTTTGCTGTGGAGAGTCCGGAAGCGTGAAGGTCTGGCGGATGCCTCGCGCACGATAGTAGGCTCGCAGAAGGCCAGAGGAGAACTCTCCACCTCTGTCAGAGTGCAGACGCAGAACAGGAAAGTCCGAGCCGAAGCTCTGCCTGAGCTGGAGACGAGCTGCGCGGATCCAGTCGATCAACACCTCAGTGACATCACCCTTGCTGCGCAAGGGGAAGACTGTGGTGTAACGCGAGTAGTCGTCAACCACCAGCAGGAAGTAGCGCTCGTGACCCTGTCCACGGACGCGGGCCGGGCCCCACACGTCCATGTGAAGCGTCTGCAGCGGGGCCTCTGTCGGAGGAAACTGGGAGGAGTGAGGGGCAGCCCGCTGCCGCCCCTCGACACAGGGGACGCAGGTAGGGCCAGGCCCCGGAGGAAGGGGAGGGAGGGACCGGGGAAGACCAGAGACAAGGACACGGGAGGCCATGCCTCGGAGACGAAGCAGGGAGGGGTGACCAAGGCGGTGGTGCCAGAGGAGAGTCTCGTGAGACAGGAGGCGACACGAACAGGGGGCAGACTCAGGACCAGACCTGGACGCTGCAGCAAACACCTGACCCGACGCAGCTACCTGACCAGACGCAGTGACTGGAGGAGACGCAGTGGTCAGGGTGTACAGGCTCGACCCCGGCCGACGGGTAAACGTGGCCAGGTGTCGGCCAGTCCGAGCGTCCGTGCAGTGGGTCACCCGCTGACTCGCAGGAGTGAACTGGTGAACCCCCGCATCCTGTAGGTCAGCACCACTCACCAAGTTCGTAGAGAACGAGGGGAGGTAAAGACCAGACAGGGTGCCAGAGGGGGCCGCCGGACACGGGAGGACAGTGGAGAAGTGAGCAAGGACAGGACCCCCAGAGGGGTCTGCCAGAGAGACCGCAACTGGCCGGCCAAGCGGCGTGAGTGTGGTGCGGTCTCGAAAGAAGGAGCGAGAAGCCCCCGAGTCAAGGGTGAAGGTGTGGGAGGCCGAAGCCGACGCAGAACCTGAGAGAGCAGACTCACCAGCACCTGAGGGAGCAGACGCACCTAGAGCAGCAGCCTCGCTAGCACCTAGAGCAGCAGCCTCACCAGTACCTAGAGCAGCAGTCTCAATGCCCGGGTCGGGCGGAAAACACCGGTAACAGTCACCCTCATCACTAATAGTCACAGTATACATAGCAGCAAGAATAGCATCAAAGTCAAGGTCAAAGACAGCGACACCCGCCCTAGACAGCTCACCCCAGCGGGGGATCTCAGTGGCCTCAGGGAACTGGTGACGCCAAGCGTCCGTCAGGCGGCCAAAGCAGCGCTGGGTGGAGTGCGCCCCCCCGCACTGGTCACCCGCGCGGTCGCCGGTGCGGAGGACGTAGGTGCACGGACCAGTACCCCCACCCCGCTGGCGTGCAGCGTACCACTCACGGAGCTGCTGAGGGGGGGGGATGTCACGAGTGCGCTGCTGCTGCTGCTGCTGCTGGCGCTGACCACCACCGGAGCCGACCCTCTGCGCAGCGCCACCCCGACCAGCTCCACCTCCTCCGCCGCCGCCTCCTCCACCGCCGCTACCTCCGCTCCCACCGCCACCGCCGCCGCCGCCTCCGCCTCCACCGCCGCCACCGACACCTCCACCCCCACCACCACCCCCACCGCCACCCCCACCCCCTCCACTGCCTCCACCGCCGCCTCCACCGCCCCCGCTAGCTCCTCCAGTGCCCCTGCCCCCCTTGCCCTTGCCAGGGCGGCGTCTCCCGCTAGGGGTAGACGCCGCACCGACCGACTCAAGCCCAACGAGGTCGGCCGCAGCAGCAGAGGCAACAGAGGGCAAAAGGGGGGAGGGGGAACACCCCTCAAAGATGGGGGTGCGAGGGTCACCACGAGAGGCTCCTACAGCGACTATGCTCTTCTCTGCTGCTAGGAGGGACTTCTCGAGGAGGTCAACGGTGAGAGTGGTGGGGCAAACTGAGAGGAAGTGGTCCCTGACTACGCGAAGGGAGTCAGGGAGCCGGGTGACTATGTAGTAGAGGGTGATGTACATGGGGGGGGGGTTCTTGGCGCAGAACTCAGTAGGAAGCGCAGCGCGGTAGCGAGTGTCACTAGTGCGGAGGTGCGTAATGAGGTCAGCGACTGTGGGAAAGGCAGCAAGGTCAGGGAAGAGGTACGGTAGCATGAGGCGGCTCAGTGCAGCAGTGGCAGGGGAGGAGTAGCGCGCAACTACAGCGTCGTACAAGGTGTGAGCACTCTTGTACTGGCTAAAGTGTGCACGCTCAGAGGTAGGCAGGTGGCGACGCACAGCAAGACGTGCAGCAGCATCGCGCGTGGCCCACTGTGAGCGAACAGTGGCGTCAGCATCAGCAGCGGGGGCAGGGGAGGCACCAGAAGTGAGGTCAAAGAGGGAGAGGCCGTCTGCTCTGTCGCACTGTAAGAAAAGCTGCAGGTCATCTATCCAGACGTCAAATTCAATGGCCCGACCCTCAGCATCAAAAGCGAGGACACTAGGGGTAGCCATGACAGCAGTAGACTAGCAGCGCAAACAGTAGGGTGAGGGCAGTGCTGTGAAAGAGGCGCTGCTCTTACCGGACAGGGCGGCTCGGGTGGCTCGGTTGCAGGGCGGCTCGGCGGCTCGGCTGCTGGGCGGCTCGGCGGCTCGGCTGCAGGGCGGCTCGGCGGCGCGGCTGCTGGGCGGCTCGGCGGCTCGGCTGCTGGGCGGCTCGGCGGCTCGGCTGCTGGGCGGCTCGGCGGCTCGGCTTCTGGGCGGCTCGGCTGCCGGGCGGCTCGGCGGCTGGGCGGCTCGGCTGCTTGGCGGTGCGGCGGGGCCGCTGAGAGGGCGGCGTCCGGGGCCGCTGGGAGGAGGCGGCGAGGCCGCTGAGAGGAGGCGGCGGGGCAGGTAGGTGGCGGGGCCGCTAGTAGGTGGCGGGGCCGCCGGTAGGTGGCGGGGCCGCTGGTAGGTGGCGGGGCCGCAGGTAGGTGGCGGGGCCAGCACAGGTAGGTGGCGGGGCCGCGGGTAGGTGGCGGGGCCGCTGGTAGGTGGCGGGGCCGCAGGTAGGTGGCGGGGCCGCTAGGAGGTGGCGGGGCCGCAGGTAGGTGGCGGGGCCGCAGGTAGGTGGCGGGGCCGCTAGTAGGTGGCGGGGCCGCAGGTAGGTGGCGGGGCCGCTAGTAGGTGGCGGGGCCGCAGGTAGGTGGCGGGGCCGCACAGGTAGGTGGTGGGGCCGCACAGGTAGGTGGCGGGGCCGCGGAGGGCGGCGACGAGCCGTAGGGGGCCGTGAGGGGCCGCGAGAGGGGCCGTAAGGGGCGTAAGGGGCCGCGCGAGGGGCCGTAAGGGACGGCGCGAGGGGCCGTAAGGGGCGGCACGAGGGGCCGTAAGGGCGGCGCGACGGGCGCGACGGGCCGTAAGGGCGGCACGAAGGGCCGTAAGGGGCGGCGCGACGAGCCGTGAGGGGGCCGCTAAGGGCGACGCGACGGGGCCGTGAGGGGCCTAGCGAGGGCGCGACGGTAGGGGGGAGCACCCAGGGCGCGACTCGGGCCTGAGCGAAGCGCGCTCCGGGCAGGAAAAAAAAATTTCGTGGTGGTGGGCCCTAGGAATCGTTCCCACTAGGGAACCTGCTCGATACCATGATAAGAAACGAGGAATGAAAATGACTAAGGGAAGGTTGGGTACAAAATGCAAACCCTAGAAAAACTGTACCCCATATGTGCTACCCCACTATAGCCTACAGTAGCTCTGTCATATAAATCTGACATGGTACTCTGCAGGAGACTTTCTACACACGTCAAAAGCCAGGCGCCACGTGTCTCACTGGCATATCGGTAGATGGGCAGCTAGCCCGTAGTGGTGGTACTCTGCAGGGTCGAGCTGGCCGCTGGGGAAATACACCGCCTGGGGAGATGTTGGGTTTGGGGCAAAGAGACGGGTTGTGTGCGTGAACGAGAGCTAGAGGGCACGAATGTGAAGGATGCGAGCCCGTAGTGGTGGTTCTCTGCAGGGGCGAGCTGGCCGCTGGGGAAATACACCGCCTGGGGAGATGTTGGGTTTGGGGCAAAGAGACGGGTTGTGTGCGTGAACGAGAGCTAGAGGGCACGAATGTGAAGGATGCGAGCCCGTAGTGGTGGTTCTCTGCAGGGGCGAGCTGGCCGCTGGGGAAATACACCGCCTGGGGAGATGTTGGGTTTGGGGCAAACGAGATCTAGAGGGCACGAATGTGAAGGATGCGAGCCCGTAGTGGTGGTTCTCTGCAGGGGCGAGCTGGCCGCTGGGGAAATACACCGCCTGGGGAGATGTTGGGTTTGGGGCAAAGAGACGGGCTGTGTGCGTGAACGAGAGCTAGAGGGCACGAATGTGAAGGATGCGAGCCCGTAGTGGTGGTTCTCTGCAGGGGCGAGCTGGCCGCTGGGGAAATACACCGCCTGGGGAGATGTTGGGTTTGGGGCAAAGAGACGGGTTGTGTGCGTGAACGAGAGCTAGAGGGCACGAATGTGAAGGATGCGAGCCCGTAGTGGTGGTTCTCTGCAGGGGCGAGCTGGCCGCTGGGGAAATACACCGCCTGGGGAGACATCGGGGGGGGGAGGGGCGAAGAGACAGATTGTGTGCGGGAAAGAAGGGCACACATTTAAAGGCTGCTTGGCCGTAGTGGTGGTACTCTACAGGGGCCAGCTTACCACTGAGGAAATACACCGCCTTGGAAAAGAGGCGTGGGGGAATGTGCGAAGTGTGTTGGGGGGAGGGGAGGGAGGTAGAGAGATTATTGGGAGAGGATTGGGAGGGGCCTTGGGCAACCTGCTTACACCCTGTTCCCATGCATGCAACCTAGCCTTACGTATGCATGCATACACACCTAGGCCTTTATGCATCAGTGCCGTCTCAGCTAACATTTGAGTTCTGTACTTGTGTAGCACACAGTCTCCCATACCACGCATGTCCCTAACCTGTGTATGCCGTGGGCTCCCACCTGAGTCATGCAGCGAGTGGTGAGGATGCGGATAAGCTTGTTGAAATAAGGGTCAGGGCCTTGAGAGTGACAAAGAGGCAAACGCAATGGGTCAAGAGGGGGAAAATAAGGTACGATTCGAGTTGGGGAGATGTTTTAGTCGACTCCACAGAGGTCCCTGCGGGCGAGTAGTGGGGATGCGGATAAGCTTGTTGAAGCACGGGTCTGGTCCCTGGAAGGGACACACAGGGGCAAGGCAAACAACGGGGCCAAGAGGGGGAAATCAGTCTTGAGACGAAGCCACAGAGGTCTTTGCTGGGCGCGCGGTGAGACTGCGGATGCGCTTCTTGAAGTACGGGTCTGGGCCCTGGGAGCGATGGAGAGGTGCACACAACCACTTCAAGAGAGGAAAGCTATCATCTGGAGTAGAGGTGAAGGTTTGAAAATCGCATGGGGAAGATAAATGAGGCAGACATGACAAGGTATGTTTTTTTAGAATTCTCAAATTTTGAGGCGCCTCAAGAATTCTCAAAAAACATACGCTGGAAGATAAATCCGCGTGTAGTGAGGTGCATTTTGAGGCGCCTCAAGAATTCTCAAAAAACATATGCTGGCAGACATGACAACGACGAGAATGCCAATGACGAGGTGGGGCGAATTGACGGCTGGATAGTCAAGCAGCTCACCACAGCTTGGTCAAGCGAGCCAGCAAGGTTCTTGGAGGAGGAGGTGTCCACAGCGACCCCCACTGCCTGAAATGAGTCGTGTTTCGAGTCGACTCTACACATCTCAAGCATGTTTTGACACATCACAAGCCATGCCAACTAGCTCACCATAGCGCGGTCAAGCGAGTCAGCGAGATTCTTGGAGGAGGACGTGTCAACTGCAATCCCCACCGCCTCTGCCGTGCGCAGCAGCGGCTCAAACATGTTGGGCGACGGGGTGGGGTGCCGCCTGTGTGTGAGAGAAACATGGAAAGGGAGTGGCGGGGGAGGAACAGGTGAGGAATATGAGGAGAAGGTGAGTAATGTAATTTTGCTCAACCGCGCCGATCCCCACCGCCTCTGCTGTCCGCAACAGTGGTTCAAACATGTTGGGCGAGGGGGTGGAGTGCTACCTGTGTGTGGGAGAGAAACATAGGGAGAGAAAGTTGGGTCCATGAGAGAGACATGCGAAAGGTGCTCATTGTAAAAAATGAGCTCTCACATGTGAGCCTCCTCCTATGCACCCTCCACCTGACATCGCACCTGACATTGCACCTGAGATAACACCTGATATTTCACCTGAGGTCTCAGTGGAAAATCACCTGAGCATGGAGTAGGAGCCGAAGTATTGGAGGATCTTCTCAGCCACGAACACGTCGTCTGCCAGCATGAACTCAATTATCATGTGATTGGCCTCTCGCACCAGGTACATGCCTGATGGACGGAGGGGGACGGATAGTAGGGAGGCGGAGATAACCAAAAGGGGTGAGAATTGAAAGAGGGCATTCATCACATGGCAGCATGAACTCAATTATCATGTGATTGGCCTCTCGCACCAGGTACATGCCTGATGGACGGAGGGGGACGGATAGTAGGGAGGCGGAGATAACCAAAAGGGGTGAGAATTGAAAGAGGGCATTCATCACATGGCATTCACCAGTGTAGGGAGAAGGAGCGGGCAGTGGGGAGGCCGGCTGTAACTGTAACTGTGACAGGACAGGCTGTGGACACTCTAAGGGAGGAGGAGGACCAGTAGAAGGCGGGAGACCAAGAACCTGCTGAAGGAGCGGAACGAAGTACGGCCGAGGCCGCGCGGCGACTCCAGACACAGCAGGGACAGCACCAGTACCCCCAGCGGCAGCACCAGCGCCAGCAGCACCTCCAGCTCCAGTACCTCCAGCAGCACCAGTAGCACCCCCAGCAGAACCGCCTCCAGGACCGACAGCAGTAGCCTCAGCGTCAACACCCTCCGCAGCTCCAGCTCCAGTCGTACCCGTAGGCCCAGCAGCTCCAGTACTCCCAGTACGAGCACCTCCGGGACCCGCGGCACCAGTACCCTCAGTAGCCGAAGAACCTCTAGCACCAGCAGCACGCCTCCAGCGCCGGGCAAACCACTCGCGCAGCTCCTGTGGAGAGAGTGGCTCCCGCCGAGACGAAGCACCCGGAGAACCTCCAGGCTCAGCACCGCCAGACGCCACACAAGCAGGCCCAGCTCCCTCAGGCTCCGCACCCCCAGGCGTAGCACCCCCAGGCTCAGCACCCCCAGGCTCAGCACCCCCAGGCTCAGCACCCCCAGTAGTAGCACCTCCAGGCTCAGTACCCCCAGGCTCAGCACCCCCAGTAGTAGCACCCTCAGGCTCAGCACCCCCAGGTGTAGCACCCACACGCTCAGCACCCCCAGCGTCAGCACCCCCAGGCTCAGCACCCTCAGCAGCACCAGAGTCACCAGTAACCTCGACAGGCTCGACTGCGTCTACCTGGGACACACCTGAAGGGGCAGGACCCTGAGGGGGGAGGGGGTCTACCGGGGGGGGACCTGGCACAAGGAAGAGCGGTGGTGGGGGGAGGGACGGAGTGCGGTAGGGGAAGAGGCGGTAGTAGGGGACCGACTCGTCAAACGTGACGTCCTGGGAGGACAGAACACGGCGAGAGGTGGGGTGGTAGAACTGCCACCCTGGCGCGTCAGGGGGGAAGCCAAGGAAGACGCAAGGAGCAGCACGAGGGGACAGCTTGTCCGCAGACAAGTCGCGGACAAACGCCCGAGATCCCCAGACACGGAACGCAGACGCATCGCCAACCTTCCCCGTCCACAGCAAAGCTGGGGAGGTCTCCGGCCTGGAGACCCTAGGGTGAAGGTTGATCTGATGCGCCGCGTACCGAACCGCAATCGGCCACAGAAAATGGGGGGCAGCCGCATGCATCATGGACGTACGGGCGACGTCCATGACCATGCCAATGCGGCGCTCAGCAATCCCATTTTGCTGTGGAGAGTCCGGAAGCGTGAAGGTCTGGCGGATGCCTCGCGCACGATAGTAGGCTCGCAGAAGGCCAGAGGAGAACTCTCCACCTCTGTCAGAGTGCAGACGCAGAACAGGAAAGTCCGAGCCGAAGCTCTGCCTGAGCTGGAGACGAGCTGCGCGGATCCAGTCGATCAACACCTCAGTGACATCACCCTTGCTGCGCAAGGGGAAGACTGTGGTGTAACGCGAGTAGTCGTCAACCACCAGCAGGAAGTAGCGCTCGTGACCCTGTCCACGGACGCGGGCCGGGCCCCACACGTCCATGTGAAGCGTCTGCAGCGGGGCCTCTGTCGGAGGAAACTGGGAGGAGTGAGGGGCAGCCCGCTGCCGCCCCTCGACACAGGGGACGCAGGTAGGGCCAGGCCCCGGAGGAAGGGGAGGGAGGGACCGGGGAAGACCAGAGACAAGGACACGGGAGGCCATGCCTCGGAGACGAAGCAGGGAGGGGTGACCAAGGCGGTGGTGCCAGAGGAGAGTCTCGTGAGACAGGAGGCGACACGAACAGGGGGCAGACTCAGGACCAGACCTGGACGCTGCAGCAAACACCTGACCCGACGCAGCTACCTGACCAGACGCAGTGACTGGAGGAGACGCAGTGGTCAGGGTGTACAGGCTCGACCCCGGCCGACGGGTAAACGTGGCCAGGTGTCGGCCAGTCCGAGCGTCCGTGCAGTGGGTCACCCGCTGACTCGCAGGAGTGAACTGGTGAACCCCCGCATCCTGTAGGTCAGCACCACTCACCAAGTTCGTAGAGAACGAGGGGAGGTAAAGACCAGACAGGGTGCCAGAGGGGGCCGCCGGACACGGGAGGACAGTGGAGAAGTGAGCAAGGACAGGACCCCCAGAGGGGTCTGCCAGAGAGACCGCAACTGGCCGGCCAAGCGGCGTGAGTGTGGTGCGGTCTCGAAAGAAGGAGCGAGAAGCCCCCGAGTCAAGGGTGAAGGTGTGGGAGGCCGAAGCCGACGCAGAACCTGAGAGAGCAGACTCACCAGCACCTGAGGGAGCAGACGCACCTAGAGCAGCAGCCTCGCTAGCACCTAGAGCAGCAGCCTCACCAGTACCTAGAGCAGCAGTCTCAATGCCCGGGTCGGGCGGAAAACACCGGTAACAGTCACCCTCATCACTAATAGTCACAGTATACATAGCAGCAAGAATAGCATCAAAGTCAAGGTCAAAGACAGCGACACCCGCCCTAGACAGCTCACCCCAGCGGGGGATCTCAGTGGCCTCAGGGAACTGGTGACGCCAAGCGTCCGTCAGGCGGCCAAAGCAGCGCTGGGTGGAGTGCGCCCCCCCGCACTGGTCACCCGCGCGGTCGCCGGTGCGGAGGACGTAGGTGCACGGACCAGTACCCCCACCCCGCTGGCGTGCAGCGTACCACTCACGGAGCTGCTGAGGGGGGGGGATGTCACGAGTGCGCTGCTGCTGCTGCTGCTGCTGGCGCTGACCACCACCGGAGCCGACCCTCTGCGCAGCGCCACCCCGACCAGCTCCACCTCCTCCGCCGCCGCCTCCTCCACCGCCGCTACCTCCGCTCCCACCGCCACCGCCGCCGCCGCCTCCGCCTCCACCGCCGCCACCGACACCTCCACCCCCACCACCACCCCCACCGCCACCCCCACCCCCTCCACTGCCTCCACCGCCGCCTCCACCGCCCCCGCTAGCTCCTCCAGTGCCCCTGCCCCCCTTGCCCTTGCCAGGGCGGCGTCTCCCGCTAGGGGTAGACGCCGCACCGACCGACTCAAGCCCAACGAGGTCGGCCGCAGCAGCAGAGGCAACAGAGGGCAAAAGGGGGGAGGGGGAACACCCCTCAAAGATGGGGGTGCGAGGGTCACCACGAGAGGCTCCTACAGCGACTATGCTCTTCTCTGCTGCTAGGAGGGACTTCTCGAGGAGGTCAACGGTGAGAGTGGTGGGGCAAACTGAGAGGAAGTGGTCCCTGACTACGCGAAGGGAGTCAGGGAGCCGGGTGACTATGTAGTAGAGGGTGATGTACATGGGGGGGGGGTTCTTGGCGCAGAACTCAGTAGGAAGCGCAGCGCGGTAGCGAGTGTCACTAGTGCGGAGGTGCGTAATGAGGTCAGCGACTGTGGGAAAGGCAGCAAGGTCAGGGAAGAGGTACGGTAGCATGAGGCGGCTCAGTGCAGCAGTGGCAGGGGAGGAGTAGCGCGCAACTACAGCGTCGTACAAGGTGTGAGCACTCTTGTACTGGCTAAAGTGTGCACGCTCAGAGGTAGGCAGGTGGCGACGCACAGCAAGACGTGCAGCAGCATCGCGCGTGGCCCACTGTGAGCGAACAGTGGCGTCAGCATCAGCAGCGGGGGCAGGGGAGGCACCAGAAGTGAGGTCAAAGAGGGAGAGGCCGTCTGCTCTGTCGCACTGTAAGAAAAGCTGCAGGTCATCTATCCAGACGTCAAATTCAATGGCCCGACCCTCAGCATCAAAAGCGAGGACACTAGGGGTAGCCATGACAGCAGTAGACTAGCAGCGCAAACAGTAGGGTGAGGGCAGTGCTGTGAAAGAGGCGCTGCTCTTACCGGACAGGGCGGCTCGGGTGGCTCGGTTGCAGGGCGGCTCGGCGGCTCGGCTGCTGGGCGGCTCGGCGGCTCGGCTGCAGGGCGGCTCGGCGGCGCGGCTGCTGGGCGGCTCGGCGGCTCGGCTGCTGGGCGGCTCGGCGGCTCGGCTGCTGGGCGGCTCGGCGGCTCGGCTTCTGGGCGGCTCGGCTGCCGGGCGGCTCGGCGGCTGGGCGGCTCGGCTGCTTGGCGGTGCGGCGGGGCCGCTGAGAGGGCGGCGTCCGGGGCCGCTGGGAGGAGGCGGCGAGGCCGCTGAGAGGAGGCGGCGGGGCAGGTAGGTGGCGGGGCCGCTAGTAGGTGGCGGGGCCGCCGGTAGGTGGCGGGGCCGCTGGTAGGTGGCGGGGCCGCAGGTAGGTGGCGGGGCCAGCACAGGTAGGTGGCGGGGCCGCGGGTAGGTGGCGGGGCCGCTGGTAGGTGGCGGGGCCGCAGGTAGGTGGCGGGGCCGCTAGGAGGTGGCGGGGCCGCAGGTAGGTGGCGGGGCCGCAGGTAGGTGGCGGGGCCGCTAGTAGGTGGCGGGGCCGCAGGTAGGTGGCGGGGCCGCTAGTAGGTGGCGGGGCCGCAGGTAGGTGGCGGGGCCGCACAGGTAGGTGGTGGGGCCGCACAGGTAGGTGGCGGGGCCGCGGAGGGCGGCGACGAGCCGTAGGGGGCCGTGAGGGGCCGCGAGAGGGGCCGTAAGGGGCGTAAGGGGCCGCGCGAGGGGCCGTAAGGGACGGCGCGAGGGGCCGTAAGGGGCGGCACGAGGGGCCGTAAGGGCGGCGCGACGGGCGCGACGGGCCGTAAGGGCGGCACGAAGGGCCGTAAGGGGCGGCGCGACGAGCCGTGAGGGGGCCGCTAAGGGCGACGCGACGGGGCCGTGAGGGGCCTAGCGAGGGCGCGACGGTAGGGGGGAGCACCCAGGGCGCGACTCGGGCCTGAGCGAAGCGCGCTCCGGGCAGGAAAAAAAAATTTCGTGGTGGTGGGCCCTAGGAATCGTTCCCACTAGGGAACCTGCTCGATACCATGATAAGAAACGAGGAATGAAAATGACTAAGGGAAGGTTGGGTACAAAATGCAAACCCTAGAAAAACTGTACCCCATATGTGCTACCCCACTATAGCCTACAGTAGCTCTGTCATATAAATCTGACATGGTACTCTGCAGGAGACTTTCTACACACGTCAAAAGCCAGGCGCCACGTGTCTCACTGGCATATCGGTAGATGGGCAGCTAGCCCGTAGTGGTGGTACTCTGCAGGGTCGAGCTGGCCGCTGGGGAAATACACCGCCTGGGGAGATGTTGGGTTTGGGGCAAAGAGACGGGTTGTGTGCGTGAACGAGAGCTAGAGGGCACGAATGTGAAGGATGCGAGCCCGTAGTGGTGGTTCTCTGCAGGGGCGAGCTGGCCGCTGGGGAAATACACCGCCTGGGGAGATGTTGGGTTTGGGGCAAAGAGACGGGTTGTGTGCGTGAACGAGAGCTAGAGGGCACGAATGTGAAGGATGCGAGCCCGTAGTGGTGGTTCTCTGCAGGGGCGAGCTGGCCGCTGGGGAAATACACCGCCTGGGGAGATGTTGGGTTTGGGGCAAACGAGATCTAGAGGGCACGAATGTGAAGGATGCGAGCCCGTAGTGGTGGTTCTCTGCAGGGGCGAGCTGGCCGCTGGGGAAATACACCGCCTGGGGAGATGTTGGGTTTGGGGCAAAGAGACGGGCTGTGTGCGTGAACGAGAGCTAGAGGGCACGAATGTGAAGGATGCGAGCCCGTAGTGGTGGTTCTCTGCAGGGGCGAGCTGGCCGCTGGGGAAATACACCGCCTGGGGAGATGTTGGGTTTGGGGCAAAGAGACGGGCTGTGTGCGTGAACGAGAGCTAGAGGGCACGAATGTGAAGGATGCGAGCCCGTAGTGGTGGTTCTCTGCAGGGGCGAGCTGGCCGCTGGGGAAATACACCGCCTGGGGAGACATCGGGGGGGGGAGGGGCGAAGAGACAGATTGTGTGCGGGAAAGAAGGGCACACATTTAAAGGCTGCTTGGCCGTAGTGGTGGTACTCTACAGGGGCCAGCTTACCACTGAGGAAATACACCGCCTTGGAAAAGAGGCGTGGGGGAATGTGCGAAGTGTGTTGGGGGGAGGGGAGGGAGGTAGAGAGATTATTGGGAGAGGATTGGGAGGGGCCTTGGGCAACCTGCTTACACCCTGTTCCCATGCATGCAACCTAGCCTTACGTATGCATGCATACACACCTAGGCCTTTATGCATCAGTGCCGTCTCAGCTAACATTTGAGTTCTGTACTTGTGTAGCACACAGTCTCCCATACCACGCATGTCCCTAACCTGTGTATGCCGTGGGCTCCCACCTGAGTCATGCAGCGAGTGGTGAGGATGCGGATAAGCTTGTTGAAATAAGGGTCAGGGCCTTGAGAGTGACAAAGAGGCAAACGCAATGGGTCAAGAGGGGGAAAATAAGGTACGATTCGAGTTGGGGAGATGTTTTAGTCGACTCCACAGAGGTCCCTGCGGGCGAGTAGTGGGGATGCGGATAAGCTTGTTGAAGCACGGGTCTGGTCCCTGGAAGGGACACACAGGGGCAAGGCAAACAACGGGGCCAAGAGGGGGAAATCAGTCTTGAGACGAAGCCACAGAGGTCTTTGCTGGGCGCGCGGTGAGACTGCGGATGCGCTTCTTGAAGTACGGGTCTGGGCCCTGGGAGCGATGGAGAGGTGCACACAACCACTTCAAGAGAGGAAAGCTATCATCTGGAGTAGAGGTGAAGGTTTGAAAATCGCATGGGGAAGATAAATGAGGCAGACATGACAAGGTATGTTTTTTTAGAATTCTCAAATTTTGAGGCGCCTCAAGAATTCTCAAAAAACATACGCTGGAAGATAAATCCGCGTGTAGTGAGGTGCATTTTGAGGCGCCTCAAGAATTCTCAAAAAACATATGCTGGCAGACATGACAACGACGAGAATGCCAATGACGAGGTGGGGCGAATTGACGGCTGGATAGTCAAGCAGCTCACCACAGCTTGGTCAAGCGAGCCAGCAAGGTTCTTGGAGGAGGAGGTGTCCACAGCGACCCCCACTGCCTGAAATGAGTCGTGTTTCGAGTCGACTCTACACATCTCAAGCATGTTTTGACACATCACAAGCCATGCCAACTAGCTCACCATAGCGCGGTCAAGCGAGTCAGCGAGATTCTTGGAGGAGGACGTGTCAACTGCAATCCCCACCGCCTCTGCCGTGCGCAGCAGCGGCTCAAACATGTTGGGCGACGGGGTGGGGTGCCGCCTGTGTGTGAGAGAAACATGGAAAGGGAGTGGCGGGGGAGGAACAGGTGAGGAATATGAGGAGAAGGTGAGTAATGTAATTTTGCTCAACCGCGCCGATCCCCACCGCCTCTGCTGTCCGCAACAGTGGTTCAAACATGTTGGGCGAGGGGGTGGAGTGCTACCTGTGTGTGGGAGAGAAACATAGGGAGAGAAAGTTGGGTCCATGAGAGAGACATGCGAAAGGTGCTCATTGTAAAAAATGAGCTCTCACATGTGAGCCTCCTCCTATGCACCCTCCACCTGACATCGCACCTGACATTGCACCTGAGATAACACCTGATATTTCACCTGAGGTCTCAGTGGAAAATCACCTGAGCATGGAGTAGGAGCCGAAGTATTGGAGGATCTTCTCAGCCACGAACACGTCGTCTGCCAGCATGAACTCAATTATCATGTGATTGGCCTCTCGCACCAGGTACATGCCTGATGGACGGAGGGGGACGGATAGTAGGGAGGCGGAGATAACCAAAAGGGGTGAGAATTGAAAGAGGGCATTCATCACATGGCAGCATGAACTCAATTATCATGTGATTGGCCTCTCGCACCAGGTACATGCCTGATGGACGGAGGGGGACGGATAGTAGGGAGGCGGAGATAACCAAAAGGGGTGAGAATTGAAAGAGGGCATTCATCACATGGCATTCACCAGTGTAGGGAGAAGGAGCGGGCAGTGGGGAGGCCGGCTGTAACTGTAACTGTGACAGGACAGGCTGTGGACACTCTAAGGGAGGAGGAGGACCAGTAGAAGGCGGGAGACCAAGAACCTGCTGAAGGAGCGGAACGAAGTACGGCCGAGGCCGCGCGGCGACTCCAGACACAGCAGGGACAGCACCAGTACCCCCAGCGGCAGCACCAGCGCCAGCAGCACCTCCAGCTCCAGTACCTCCAGCAGCACCAGTAGCACCCCCAGCAGAACCGCCTCCAGGACCGACAGCAGTAGCCTCAGCGTCAACACCCTCCGCAGCTCCAGCTCCAGTCGTACCCGTAGGCCCAGCAGCTCCAGTACTCCCAGTACGAGCACCTCCGGGACCCGCGGCACCAGTACCCTCAGTAGCCGAAGAACCTCTAGCACCAGCAGCACGCCTCCAGCGCCGGGCAAACCACTCGCGCAGCTCCTGTGGAGAGAGTGGCTCCCGCCGAGACGAAGCACCCGGAGAACCTCCAGGCTCAGCACTGCCAGACGCCACACAAGCAGGCCCAGCTCCCTCAGGCTCCGCACCCCCAGGCGTAGCACCCCCAGGCTCAGCACCCCCAGGCTCAGCACCCCCAGGCTCAGCACCCCCAGTAGTAGCACCTCCAGGCTCAGTACCCCCAGGCTCAGCACCCCCAGTAGTAGCACCCTCAGGCTCAGCACCCCCAGGCGTAGCACCCACACGCTCAGCACCCCCAGCGTCAGCACCCCCAGGCTCAGCACCCTCAGCAGCACCAGAGTCACCAGTAACCTCGACAGGCTCGACTGCGTCTACCTGGGACACACCTGAAGGGGCAGGACCCTGAGGGGGGAGGGGGTCTACCGGGGGGGGACCTGGCACAAGGAAGAGCGGTGGTGGGGGGAGGGACGGAGTGCGGTAGGGGAAGAGGCGGTAGTAGGGGACCGACTCGTCAAACGTGACGTCCTGGGAGGACAGAACACGGCGAGAGGTGGGGTGGTAGAACTGCCACCCTGGCGCGTCAGGGGGGAAGCCAAGGAAGACGCAAGGAGCAGCACGAGGGGACAGCTTGTCCGCAGACAAGTCGCGGACAAACGCCCGAGATCCCCAGACACGGAACGCAGACGCATCGCCAACCTTCCCCGTCCACAGCAAAGCTGGGGAGGTCTCCGGCCTGGAGACCCTAGGGTGAAGGTTGATCTGATGCGCCGCGTACCGAACCGCAATCGGCCACAGAAAATGGGGGGCAGCCGCATGCATCATGGACGTACGGGCGACGTCCATGACCATGCCAATGCGGCGCTCAGCAATCCCATTTTGCTGTGGAGAGTCCGGAAGCGTGAAGGTCTGGCGGATGCCTCGCGCACGATAGTAGGCTCGCAGAAGGCCAGAGGAGAACTCTCCACCTCTGTCAGAGTGCAGACGCAGAACAGGAAAGTCCGAGCCGAAGCTCTGCCTGAGCTGGAGACGAGCTGCGCGGATCCAGTCGATCAACACCTCAGTGACATCACCCTTGCTGCGCAAGGGGAAGACTGTGGTGTAACGCGAGTAGTCGTCAACCACCAGCAGGAAGTAGCGCTCGTGACCCTGTCCACGGACGCGGGCCGGGCCCCACACGTCCATGTGAAGCGTCTGCAGCGGGGCCTCTGTCGGAGGAAACTGGGAGGAGTGAGGGGCAGCCCGCTGCCGCCCCTCGACACAGGGGACGCAGGTAGGGCCAGGCCCCGGAGGAAGGGGAGGGAGGGACCGGGGAAGACCAGAGACAAGGACACGGGAGGCCATGCCTCGGAGACGAAGCAGGGAGGGGTGACCAAGGCGGTGGTGCCAGAGGAGAGTCTCGTGAGACAGGAGGCGACACGAACAGGGGGCAGACTCAGGACCAGACCTGGACGCTGCAGCAAACACCTGACCCGACGCAGCTACCTGACCAGACGCAGTGACTGGAGGAGACGCAGTGGTCAGGGTGTACAGGCTCGACCCCGGCCGACGGGTAAACGTGGCCAGGTGTCGGCCAGTCCGAGCGTCCGTGCAGTGGGTCACCCGCTGACTCGCAGGAGTGAACTGGTGAACCCCCGCATCCTGTAGGTCAGCACCACTCACCAAGTTCGTAGAGAACGAGGGGAGGTAAAGACCAGACAGGGTGCCAGAGGGGGCCGCCGGACACGGGAGGACAGTGGAGAAGTGAGCAAGGACAGGACCCCCAGAGGGGTCTGCCAGAGAGACCGCAACTGGCCGGCCAAGCGGCGTGAGTGTGGTGCGGTCTCGAAAGAAGGAGCGAGAAGCCCCCGAGTCAAGGGTGAAGGTGTGGGAGGCCGAAGCCGACGCAGAACCTGAGAGAGCAGACTCACCAGCACCTGAGGGAGCAGACGCACCTAGAGCAGCAGCCTCGCTAGCACCTAGAGCAGCAGCCTCACCAGTACCTAGAGCAGCAGTCTCAATGCCCGGGTCGGGCGGAAAACACCGGTAACAGTCACCCTCATCACTAATAGTCACAGTATACATAGCAGCAAGAATAGCATCAAAGTCAAGGTCAAAGACAGCGACACCCGCCCTAGACAGCTCACCCCAGCGGGGGATCTCAGTGGCCTCAGGGAACTGGTGACGCCAAGCGTCCGTCAGGCGGCCAAAGCAGCGCTGGGTGGAGTGCGCCCCCCCCGCACTGGTCACCCGCGCGGTCGCCGGTGCGGAGGACGTAGGTGCACGGACCAGTACCCCCACCCCGCTGGCGTGCAGCGTACCACTCACGGAGCTGCTGAGGGGGGGGGATGTCACGAGTGCGCTGCTGCTGCTGCTGCTGCTGGCGCTGACCACCACCGGAGCCGACCCTCTGCGCAGCGCCACCCCGACCAGCTCCACCTCCTCCGCCGCCGCCTCCTCCACCGCCGCTACCTCCGCTCCCACCGCCACCGCCGCCGCCGCCTCCGCCTCCACCGCCGCCACCGACACCTCCACCCCCACCACCACCCCCACCGCCACCCCCACCCCCTCCACTGCCTCCACCGCCGCCTCCACCGCCCCCGCTAGCTCCTCCAGTGCCCCTGCCCCCCTTGCCCTTGCCAGGGCGGCGTCTCCCGCTAGGGGTAGACGCCGCACCGACCGACTCAAGCCCAACGAGGTCGGCCGCAGCAGCAGAGGCAACAGAGGGCAAAAGGGGGGAGGGGGAACACCCCTCAAAGATGGGGGTGCGAGGGTCACCACGAGAGGCTCCTACAGCGACTATGCTCTTCTCTGCTGCTAGGAGGGACTTCTCGAGGAGGTCAACGGTGAGAGTGGTGGGGCAAACTGAGAGGAAGTGGTCCCTGACTACGCGAAGGGAGTCAGGGAGCCGGGTGACTATGTAGTAGAGGGTGATGTACATGGGGGGGGGGTTCTTGGCGCAGAACTCAGTAGGAAGCGCAGCGCGGTAGCGAGTGTCACTAGTGCGGAGGTGCGTAATGAGGTCAGCGACTGTGGGAAAGGCAGCAAGGTCAGGGAAGAGGTACGGTAGCATGAGGCGGCTCAGTGCAGCAGTGGCAGGGGAGGAGTAGCGCGCAACTACAGCGTCGTACAAGGTGTGAGCACTCTTGTACTGGCTAAAGTGTGCACGCTCAGAGGTAGGCAGGTGGCGACGCACAGCAAGACGTGCAGCAGCATCGCGCGTGGCCCACTGTGAGCGAACAGTGGCGTCAGCATCAGCAGCGGGGGCAGGGGAGGCACCAGAAGTGAGGTCAAAGAGGGAGAGGCCGTCTGCTCTGTCGCACTGTAAGAAAAGCTGCAGGTCATCTATCCAGACGTCAAATTCAATGGCCCGACCCTCAGCATCAAAAGCGAGGACACTAGGGGTAGCCATGACAGCAGTAGACTAGCAGCGCAAACAGTAGGGTGAGGGCAGTGCTGTGAAAGAGGCGCTGCTCTTACCGGACAGGGCGGCTCGGGTGGCTCGGTTGCAGGGCGGCTCGGCGGCTCGGCTGCTGGGCGGCTCGGCGGCTCGGCTGCAGGGCGGCTCGGCGGCGCGGCTGCTGGGCGGCTCGGCAGCTCGGCTGCTGGGCGGCTCGGCGGCTCGGCTGCTGGGCGGCTCGGCGGCTCGGCTTCTGGGCGGCTCGGCTGCCGGGCGGCTCGGCGGCTGGGCGGCTCGGCTGCTTGGCGGTGCGGCGGGGCCGCTGAGAGGGCGGCGTCCGGGGCCGCTGGGAGGAGGCGGCGAGGCCGCTGAGAGGAGGCGGCGGGGCAGGTAGGTGGCGGGGCCGCTAGTAGGTGGCGGGGCCGCCGGTAGGTGGCGGGGCCGCTGGTAGGTGGCGGGGCCGCAGGTAGGTGGCGGGGCCAGCACAGGTAGGTGGCGGGGCCGCGGGTAGGTGGCGGGGCCGCTGGTAGGTGGCGGGGCCGCAGGTAGGTGGCGGGGCCGCTAGGAGGTGGCGGGGCCGCAGGTAGGTGGCGGGGCCGCAGGTAGGTGGCGGGGCCGCTAGTAGGTGGCGGGGCCGCAGGTAGGTGGCGGGGCCGCTAGTAGGTGGCGGGGCCGCAGGTAGGTGGCGGGGCCACACAGGTAGGTGGTGGGGTCGCACAGGTAGGTGGCGGGGCCGCGGAGGGCGGCGACGAGCCGTAGGGGGCCGTGAGGGGCCGCGAGAGGGGCCGTAAGGGGCGTAAGGGGCCGCGCGAGGGGCCGTAAGGGACGGCGCGAGGGGCCGTAAGGGGCGGCACGAGGGGCCGTAAGGGCGGCGCGACGGGCGCGACGGGCCGTAAGGGCGGCACGAAGGGCCGTAAGGGGCGGCGCGACGAGCCGTGAGGGGGCCGCTAAGGGCGACGCGACGGGGCCGTGAGGGGCCTAGCGAGGGCGCGACGGTAGGGGGGAGCACCCAGGGCGCGACTCGGGCCTGAGCGAAGCGCGCTCCGGGCAGGAAAAAAAAATTTCGTGGTGGTGGGCCCTAGGAATCGTTCCCACTAGGGAACCTGCTCGATACCATGATAAGAAACGAGGAATGAAAATGACTAAGGGAAGGTTGGGTACAAAATGCAAACCCTAGAAAAACTGTACCCCATATGTGCTACCCCACTATAGCCTACAGTAGCTCTGTCATATAAATCTGACATGGTACTCTGCAGGAGACTTTCTACACACGTCAAAAGCCAGGCGCCACGTGTCTCACTGGCATATCGGTAGATGGGCAGCTAGCCCGTAGTGGTGGTACTCTGCAGGGTCGAGCTGGCCGCTGGGGAAATACACCGCCTGGGGAGATGTTGGGTTTGGGGCAAAGAGACGGGTTGTGTGCGTGAACGAGAGCTAGAGGGCACGAATGTGAAGGATGCGAGCCCGTAGTGGTGGTTCTCTGCAGGGGCGAGCTGGCCGCTGGGGAAATACACCGCCTGGGGAGATGTTGGGTTTGGGGCAAAGAGACGGGTTGTGTGCGTGAACGAGAGCTAGAGGGCACGAATGTGAAGGATGCGAGCCCGTAGTGGTGGTTCTCTGCAGGGGCGAGCTGGCCGCTGGGGAAATACACCGCCTGGGGAGATGTTGGGTTTGGGGCAAACGAGATCTAGAGGGCACAAATGTGAAGGATGCGAGCCCGTAGTGGTGGTTCTCTGCAGGGGCGAGCTGGCCGCTGGGGAAATACACCGCCTGGGGAGATGTTGGGTTTGGGGCAAAGAGACGGGTTGTGTGCGTGAACGAGAGCTAGAGGGCACGAATGTGAAGGATGCGAGCCCGTAGTGGTGGTTCTCTGCAGGGGCGAGCTGGCCGCTGGGGAAATACACCGCCTGGGGAGATGTTGGGTTTGGGGCAAAGAGACGGGTTGTGTGCGTGAACGAGAGCTAGAGGGCACGAATGTGAAGGATGCGAGCCCGTAGTGGTGGTTCTCTGCAGGGGCGAGCTGGCCGCTGGGGAAATACACCGCCTGGGGAGACATCGGGGGGGGGGGGGGGGGGGGGGGGAGGGGCGAAGAGACAGATTGTGTGCGGGAAAGAAGGGCACACATTTAAAGGCTGCTTGGCCGTAGTGGTGGTACTCTACAGGGGCCAGCTTACCACTGAGGAAATACACCGCCTTGGAAAAGAGGCGTGGGGGAATGTGCGAAGTGTGTTGGGGGGAGGGGAGGGAGGTAGAGAGATTATTGGGAGAGGATTGGGAGGGGCCTTGGGCAACCTGCTTACACCCTGTTCCCATGCATGCAACCTAGCCTTACGTATGCATGCATACACACCTAGGCCTTTATGCATCAGTGCCGTCTCAGCTAACATTTGAGTTCTGTACTTGTGTAGCACACAGTCTCCCATACCACGCATGTCCCTAACCTGTGTATGCCGTGGGCTCCCACCTGAGTCATGCAGCGAGTGGTGAGGATGCGGATAAGCTTGTTGAAATAAGGGTCAGGGCCTTGAGAGTGACAAAGAGGCAAACGCAATGGGTCAAGAGGGGGAAAATAAGGTACGATTCGAGTTGGGGAGATGTTTTAGTCGACTCCACAGAGGTCCCTGCGGGCGAGTAGTGGGGATGCGGATAAGCTTGTTGAAGCACGGGTCTGGTCCCTGGAAGGGACACACAGGGGCAAGGCAAACAACGGGGCCAAGAGGGGGAAATCAGTCTTGAGACGAAGCCACAGAGGTCTTTGCTGGGCGCGCGGTGAGACTGCGGATGCGCTTCTTGAAGTACGGGTCTGGGCCCTGGGAGCGATGGAGAGGTGCACACAACCACTTCAAGAGAGGAAAGCTATCATCTGGAGTAGAGGTGAAGGTTTGAAAATCGCATGGGGAAGATAAATGAGGCAGACATGACAAGGTATGTTTTTTTAGAATTCTCAAATTTTGAGGCGCCTCAAGAATTCTCAAAAAACATATGCTGGAAGATAATCCGCGTGTAGTGAGGTGCATTTTGAGGCGCCTCAAGAATTCTCAAAAAACATATGCTGGCAGACATGACAACGACGAGAATGCCAATGACGAGGTGGGGCGAATTGACGGCTGGATAGTCAAGCAGCTCACCACAGCTTGGTCAAGCGAGCCAGCAAGGTTCTTGGAGGAGGAGGTGTCCACAGCGACCCCCACTGCCTGAAATGAGTCGTGTTTCGAGTCGACTCTACACATCTCAAACATGTTTTGACACATCACAAGCCATGCCAACTAGCTCACCATAGCGCGGTCAAGCGAGTCAGCGAGATTCTTGGAGGAGGACGTGTCAACTGCAATCCCCACCGCCTCTGCCGTGCGCAGCAGCGGCTCAAACATGTTGGGCGACGGGGTGGGGTGCCGCCTGTGTGTGAGAGAAACATGGAAAGGGAGTGGCGGGGGAGGAACAGGTGAGGAATATGAGGAGAAGGTGAGTAATGTAATTTTGCTCAACCGCGCCGATCCCCACCGCCTCTGCTGTCCGCAACAGTGGTTCAAACATGTTGGGCGAGGGGGTGGAGTGCTACCTGTGTGTGGGAGAGAAACATAGGGAGAGAAAGTTGGGTCCATGAGAGAGACATGCGAAAGGTGCTCATTGTAAAAAATGAGCTCTCACATGTGAGCCTCCTCCTATGCACCCTCCACCTGACATCGCACCTGACATTGCACCTGAGATAACACCTGATATTTCACCTGAGGTCTCAGTGGAAAATCACCTGAGCATGGAGTAGGAGCCGAAGTATTGGAGGATCTTCTCAGCCACGAACACGTCGTCTGCCAGCATGAACTCAATTATCATGTGATCGGCCTCTCGCACCAGGTACATGCCTGATGGACGGAGGGGGACGGATAGTAGGGAGGCGGAGATAACCAAAAGGGGTGAGAATTGAAAGAGGGCATTCATCACATGGCAGCATGAACTCCTCTATCAGGTGGTTGGCCTTTCGCAATAGGTACATGCCTGATGGGCAGAGAGCGAGGGAGACGAGATGAATACAAACAAATGCAGAGAGGAGGATAAGAGGGGGGGCATGAAAGGTAGCATGAACTCCTCTATTATGTGGTTGGCCTCTCGCACTAGGTACATTCCATGAAGGAGAGAACAAGGGAAGGAGCAGGAATGGGGGCCATGGGCTGCTATTTGCAGCAGATACAGGAAGGG
This sequence comes from Closterium sp. Naga37s-1, assembly GCA_947471745.1. Classification (NCBI taxonomy): domain Eukaryota; kingdom Viridiplantae; phylum Streptophyta; class Zygnematophyceae; order Desmidiales; family Closteriaceae; genus Closterium; species Closterium sp. Naga37s-1. The sequence continues at coordinate 2,401,418 of CANJKZ010000203.1, read as the reverse complement.
CAGGGTGGCACTGGTAGAAAATGAGATGGTGATGGCAAGGGGTGTGGGACGTGGAAAAGGGGCGTGAGGACAAGCTTATGGGAGATGATGCCATGTAGAGTGGAGCAAGAACGGCCGTACCAACGTCGAGCTGAGAGTTGAGTCACAAGGCGCCCTGCGGCTGACAGCGGCAAGAGCGGCAAATTCAGGGATACTCTAGTACTCTACTCACGTGTGCAGGAAAGTTGCCTCTTTGCCAAGAGGCAGCTCTAGTGAGTTGACTCAAAAGTCACAAAGTTGCCTCATTGCCAAGATGCAACACCGAGGCAATTTCAAGGTAGAAAGCGCAGATTGCATGCTCTCGGCTTCCTCCCCCTTTCCCCTCATTTATTAGAATTCTCAACTTGCCTCTTTGTGAAGAGGCAACTCAAAGGAGACAATTGCAAGGAAGAAAGAGCACCCAAGGTGCCCCTTTGCACGTGCAGCACCTCACATGCTCTCGACTCTCCCCCCCTCCCCATCCCCGTCACACACTCACGTGCACCAGTTGCCCCTCCCCATCACACACTCGAGTGCGCCAGTTGCCCCTCCCCATCACACACTCGAGTGCGCCAGTTGCCCCTCCTCATCACACACTCAAGTGCGCCAGTTGCCCCTCCCCATCACACACTCAAGTTCGCCAGTTGCCCCTCCCCATCACACACTCAAGTGCGCCAGTTGCCCCTTCCCCCACTCAAGTGAGCCAGTTGCCCCTCCCCCCACTCAAGTGAGCCAGTTGCCCCTCCCCCCACTCAAGTGAGCCAGTTGCCCCTCCCCCCACTCAAGTGAGCAAGTTGCCCCTCCCCCCACTCAAGTGCGCCAGTTGCCCCTCCCCCCACTCAAGTGAGCCAGTTGCCCCTCCCCCCACTCAAGTGCGCCAGTTGCCCCTCCCCCCACTCAAGTGCGCCAGTTGCCCCTCCCCCCACTCAAGTGACCCAGTTGCCCCTCCCCCCACTCAAGTGAGCCAGTTGCCCCTCCCCCCACTCAAGTGCGCCAGTTGCCCCTCCCCCCACTCAAGTGCGCCAGTTGCCCCTCCCCCCACTCAAGTGCGCCAGTTTCCCCTCCCCCCACTCAAGTGAGCCAGTTGCCCCTCCCCCCACTCAAGTGCGCCAGTTGCCCCTCCCCCCACTCAAGTGCGCCAGTTGCCCCTCCCCCCACTCAAGTGCGCCAGTTGCCCCTCCCCCCACTCAAGTGCGCCAGTTTCCCCTCCCCCCACTCAAGTGAGCCAGTTGCCCCTCCCCCCACTCAAGTGCGCCAGTTGCCCCTCCCCCCACTCAAGTGCGCCAGTTGCCCCTCCCCCCACTCAAGTGCGCCAGTTGCCCCTCCCCCCACTCAAGTGCGCCAGTTTCCCCTCCCTCCACTCAAGTGAGCCAGTTGCCCCTCCCCCCACTCAAGTGCGCCAGTTGCCCCTCCCCCCACTCAAGTGCGCCAGTTGCCCCTCCCCCCACTCAAGTGCGCCAGTTGCCCCTCCCCCCACTCAAGTGCGCCAGTTGCCCCTCCCCCCACTCAAGTGAGCAAGTTGCCCCTCCCCCCACTCAAGTGAGCCAGTTGCCCCTCCCCCCACTCAAGTGAGCCAGTTGCCCCTCCCCCCACTCAAGTGCGCCAGTTGCCCCTCCCCCCACTCAAGTGAGCCAGTTGCCCCTCCCCCCACTCAAGTGCGCCAGTTGCCCCTCCCCCCACTCAAGTGAGCCAGTTGCCCCTCCCCCCACTCAAGTGAGCCAGATGCCCCTCCCCCCACTCAAGTGAGCCAGTTGCCCCTCCCCCCACTCAAGTGCGCCAGTTGCCCCTCCCCCCACTCAAGTGCGCCAGTTTCCCCTCCCCCCACTCAAGTGAGCAAGTTGCCCCTCCCCCCACTCAAGTGCGCCAGTTGCCCCTCCCCCCACTCAAGTGCGCCAGTTGCCCCTCCCCCCACTCAAGTGCGCCAGTTTCCCCTCCCCCCACTCAAGTGAGCCAGTTGCCCCTCCCCCCACTCAAGTGCGCCAGTTGCCCCTCCCCCCACTCAAGTGCGCCAGTTGCCCCTCCCCCCACTCAAGTGAGCCAGATGCCCCTCCCCCCACTCAAGTGAGCCAGTTGCCCCTCCCCCCACTCAAGTGCGCCAGTTGCCCCTCCCCCCACTCAAGTGCGCCAGTTGCCCCTCCCCCCACTCAAGTGCGCCAGTTTCCCCTCCCCCCACTCAAGTGAGCCAGTTGCCCCTCCCCCCACTCAAGTGCGCCAGTTGCCCCTCCCCCCAATCAAGTGCGCCAGTTGCCCCTCCCCCCACTCAAGTGCGCCAGTTGCCCCTCCCCCCACTCAAGTGCGCCAGTTTCCCCTCCCCCCACTCAAGTGAGCCAGTTGCCCCTCCCCCCACTCAAGTGCGCCAGTTGCCCCTCCCCCCACTCAAGTGCGCCAGTTGCCCCTCCCCCCACTCAAGTGCGCCAGTTGCCCCTCCCCCCACTCAAGTGCGCCAGTTGCCCCTCCCCCCACTCAAGTGCGCCAGTTGCCCCTCCCCCCACTTAAGTGCGCCAGTTTCCCCTCCCCCCACTCAAGTGAGCAAGTTGCCCCTCCCCCCACTCAAGTGCGCCAGTTGCCCCCCCCCCCACTCAAGTGCGCCAGTTGCCCCTCCCCCCACTCAAGTGCGCCAGTTGCCCCTCCCCCCACTCAAGTGCGCCAGATGCCCCTCCCCCCACTCAAGTGAGCCAGTTGCCCCTCCCCCCACTCAAGTGCGCCAGTTGCCCCTCCCCCCACTCAAGTGCGCCAGTTTCCCCTCCCCCCACTCAAGTGAGCAAGTTGCCCCTCCCCCCACTCAAGTGCGCCAGTTGCCCCTCCCCCCACTCAAGTGCGCCAGTTGCCCCTCCCCCCACTCAAGTGCGCCAGTTTCCCCTCCCCCCACTCAAGTGAGCCAGTTGCCCCTCCCCCCACTCAAGTGCGCCAATTGCCCCTCCCCCCACTCAAGTGCGCCAGTTGCCCCTCCCCCCACTCAAGTGAGCCAGATGCCCCTCCCCCCACTCAAGTGAGCCAGTTGCCCCTCCCCCCACTCAAGTGCGCCAGTTGCCCCTCCCCCCACTCAAGTGCGCCAGTTGCCCCTCCCCCCACTCAAGTGCGCCAGTTTCCCCTCCCCCCACTCAAGTGAGCCAGTTGCCCCTCCCCCCACTCAAGTGCGCCAGTTGCCCCTCCCCCCACTCAAGTGCGCCAGTTGCCCCTCCCCCCACTCAAGTGAGCCAGATGCCCCTCCCCCCACTCAAGTGAGCCAGTTGCCCCTCCCCCCACTCAAGTGCGCCAGTTGCCCCTCCCCCCACTCAAGTGAGCCAGTTGCCCCTCCCCCCACTCAAGTGCGCCAGTTGCCCCTCCCCCCACTCAAGTGCGCCAGTTGCCCCTCCCCCCACTCAAGTGAGCCAGATGCCCCTCCCCCCACTCAAGTGAGCCAGTTGCCCCTCCCCCCACTCAAGTGCGCCAGTTGCCCCTCCCCCCACTCAAGTGCGCCAGTTGCCCCTCCCCCCACTCAAGTGCGCCAGTTGCCCCTCCCCCCACTCAAGTGCGCCAGTTGCCCCTCCCCCCACTCAAGTGCGCCAGTTGCCCCTCCCCCCACTTAAGTGCGCCAGTTTCCCCTCCCCCCACTCAAGTGAGCAAGTTGCCCCTCCCCCCACTCAAGTGCGCCAGTTGCCCCCCCCCCCACTCAAGTGCGCCAGTTGCCCCTCCCCCCACTCAAGTGCGCCAGTTGCCCCTCCCCCCACTCAAGTGCGCCAGATGCCCCTCCCCCCACTCAAGTGAGCCAGTTACCCCTCCCCCCACTCAAGTGCGCCAGTTGCCCCTCCCCCCACTCAAGTGCGCCAGTTGCCCCTCCCCCCACTCAAGTGCGCCAGTTGCCCCTCCCCCCACTCAAGTGCGCCAGTTGCCCCTCCCCCCACTCAAGTGCGCCAGTTGCCCCTCCCCCCACTTAAGTGCGCCAGTTTCCCCTCCCCCCACTCAAGTGAGCAAGTTGCCCCTCCCCCCACTCAAGTGCGCCAGTTGCCCCCCCCCCCACTCAAGTGCGCCAGTTGCCCCTCCCCCCACTCAAGTGCGCCAGTTGCCCCTCCCCCCACTCAAGTGCGCCAGATGCCCCTCCCCCCACTCAAGTGAGCCAGTTGCCCCTCCCCCCACTCAAGTGCGCCAGTTGCCCCTCCCCCCACTCAAGTGCGCCAGTTTCCCCTCCCCCCACTCAAGTGAGCAAGTTGCCCCTCCCCCCACTCAAGTGCGCCAGTTGCCCCTCCCCCCACTCAAGTGCGCCAGTTGCCCCTCCCCCCACTCAAGTGCGCCAGTTTCCCCTCCCCCCACTCAAGTGAGCCAGTTGCCCCTCCCCCCACTCAAGTGCGCCAGTTGCCCCTCCCCCCACTCAAGTGCGCCAGTTGCCCCTCCCCCCACTCAAGTGAGCCAGATGCCCCTCCCCCCACTCAAGTGAGCCAGTTGCCCCTCCCCCCACTCAAGTGCGCCAGTTGCCCCTCCCCCCACTCAAGTGCGCCAGTTGCCCCTCCCCCCACTCAAGTGCGCCAGTTTCCCCTCCCCCCACTCAAGTGAGCCAGTTGCCCCTCCCCCCACTCAAGTGCGCCAGTTGCCCCTCCCCCCACTCAAGTGCGCCAGTTGCCCCTCCCCCCACTCAAGTGCGCCAGTTGCCCCTCCCCCCACTCAAGTGCGCCAGTTTCCCCTCCCCCCACTCAAGTGAGCAAGTTGCCCCTCCCCCCACTCAAGTGCGCCAGTTGCCCCTCCCCCCACTCAAGTGCGCCAGTTGCCCCTCCCCCCACTCAAGTGCGCCAGTTTCCCCTCCCCCCACTCAAGTGAGCCAGTTGCCCCTCCCCCCACTCAAGTGCGCCAGTTGCCCCTCCCCCCACTCAAGTGCGCCAGTTTCCCCTCCCCCCACTCAAGTGAGCCAGTTGCCCCTCCCCCCACTCAAGTGCGCCAGTTGCCCCTCCCCCCACTCAAGTGCGCCAGTTGCCCCTCCCCCCACTCAAGTGCGCCAGTTGCCCCTCCCCCCACTCAAGTGCGCCAGTTGCCCCTCCCCCCACTCAAGTGCGCCAGTTGCCCCTCCCCCCACTCAAGTGCGCCAGTTTCCCCTCCCCCCACTCAAGTGAGCCAGTTGCCCCTCCCCCCACTCAAGTGCGCCAGTTGCCCCTCCCCCCACTCAAGTGCGCCAGTTGCCCCTCCCCCCACTCAAGTGCGCCAGTTGCCCCTCCCCCCACTCAAGTGCGCCAGTTTCCCCTCCCTCCACTCAAGTGAGCCAGTTGCCCCTCCCCCCACTCAAGTGCGCCAGTTGCCCCTCCCCCCACTCAAGTGCGCCAGTTGCCCCTCCCCCCACTCAAGTGCGCCAGTTGCCCCTCCCCCCACTCAAGTGCGCCAGTTGCCCCTCCCCCCACTCAAGTGCGCCAGTTGCCCCTCCCCCCACTCAAGTGCGCCAGTTGCCCCTCCCCCCACTCAAGTGCGCCAGTTGCCCCTCCCCCCACTCAAGTGCGCCATTTTCCCCTCCCCCCACTCAAGTGAGCAAGTTGCCCCTCCCCCCACTCAAGTGAGCCAGTTGCCCCTCCCCCCACTCAAGTGAGCCAGTTGCCCCTCCCCCCACTCAAGTGAGCCAGTTGCCCCTCCCCCCACTCAAGTGAGCCAGTTGCCCCTCCCCTCACTCAAGTGCGCCAGTTGCCCCTCCCCCCACTCAAGTGAGCCAGTTGCCCCTCCCCCCACTCAAGTGAGCCAGATGCCCCTCCCCCCACTCAAGTGAGCCAGTTGCCCCTCCCCCCACTCAAGTGCGCCAGTTGCCCCTCCCCCCACTCAAGTGCGCCAGTTTCCCCTCCCCCCACTCAAGTGAGCAAGTTGCCCCTCCCCCCACTCAAGTGCGCCAGTTGCCCCTCCCCCCACTCAAGTGCGCCAGTTGCCCCTCCCCCCACTCAAGTGCGCCAGTTTCCCCTCCCCCCACTCAAGTGAGCCAGTTGCCCCTCCCCCCACTCAAGTGCGCCAGTTGCCCCTCCCCCCACTCAAGTGCGCCAGTTGCCCCTCCCCCCACTCAAGTGAGCCAGATGCCCCTCCCCCCACTCAAGTGAGCCAGTTGCCCCTCCCCCCACTCAAGTGCGCCAGTTGCCCCTCCCCCCACTCAAGTGCGCCAGTTGCCCCTCCCCCCACTCAAGTGCGCCAGTTTCCCCTCCCCCCACTCAAGTGAGCCAGTTGCCCCTCCCCCCACTCAAGTGCGCCAGTTGCCCCTCCCCCCACTCAAGTGCGCCAGTTGCCCCTCCCCCCACTCAAGTGCGCCAGTTGCCCCTCCCCCCACTCAAGTGCGCCAGTTTCCCCTCCCCCCACTCAAGTGAGCCAGTTGCCCCTCCCCCCACTCAAGTGCGCCAGTTGCCCCTCCCCCCACTCAAGTGCGCCAGTTGCCCCTCCCCCCACTCAAGTGCGCCAGTTGCCCCCCCCCCCACTCAAGTGCGCCAGTTGCCCCTCCCCCCACTCAAGTGCGCCAGTTGCCCCTCCCCCCACTTAAGTGCGCCAGTTTCCCCTCCCCCCACTCAAGTGAGCAAGTTGCCCCTCCCCCCACTCAAGTGCGCCAGTTGCCCCCCCCCCCACTCAAGTGCGCCAGTTGCCCCTCCCCCCACTCAAGTGCGCCAGTTGCCCCTCCCCCCACTCAAGTGCGCCAGTTGCCCCTCCCCCCACTCAAGTGCGCCAGTTTCCCCTCCCCCCACTCAAGTGAGCCAGTTGCCCCTCCCCCCACTCAAGTGCGCCAGTTGCCCCTCCCCCCACTCAAGTGCGCCAGTTGCCCCTCCCCCCACTCAAGTGCGCCAGTTGCCCCTCCCCCCACTCAAGTGCGCCAGTTGCCCCTCCCCCCACTCAAGTGCGCCAGTTGCCCCTCCCCCCACTCAAGTGTGCCAGTTTCCCCTCCCCCCACTCAAGTGAGCAAGTTGCCCCTCCCCCCACTCAAGTGCGCCAGTTGCCCCTCCCCCCACTCAAGTGCGCCAGTTGCCCCTCCCCCCACTCAAGTGCGCCAGTTGCCCCTCCCCCCACTCAAGTGTGCCAGTTTCCCCTCCCCCCACTCAAGTGAGCCAGTTGCCCCTCCCCCCACTCAAGTGCGCCAGTTGCCCCCCCCCCCACTCAAGTGCGCCAGTTGCCCCTCCCCCCACTCAAGTGCGCCAGTCGCCCCTCCCCCCACTCAAGTGCGCCAGTTGCCCCTCCCCCCACTCAAGTGCGCCAGTTTCCCCTACCCCCACTCACCTTCCCCACTTGTCCCTCCCCCCACTCACGTGCGCCAGTTGCGTTTAATTATCCCCACCACCCGCCCCGTTGGCCTTGCCAGTTCTGACGGCCCCTTTCTCCCTTCTCCCCCTCCCCCGTCCTTCCCCCCTCCTCCACCACCACCTTCCTCCTTGCCGCCCCCCTCCTTGGCTTGGGAGAGCGCAGCAGCAGCAGAGGAGAGAGTGGAAGGTGCATCGTCTGCTGAAGCAGGGGCCAGACCTACCGATTACTCCTCCCCCTGCTCTTCCGCTGTTAGAATACACGAGAGGAATGTGGGCAGGATGAGTGGGTATGGGGGAGGGCGAATGGGGAGGGAGGGGGGGAAAGGGGGAAGAGAGAGGGGTAGGGGGAGTGGAGAGAGGTACTGAGGAAAGTTAGCAGACATGGAAAGAGGGAGAGTGACAAGGGAGGAAAAGGAAAAGTGGAAGCCTTCTTTGCCTTGTGCGGGCTAGAAAAGCTTACACACGAGTGCGACAGCTGAAGAAGAGTGTATTTTGAAAACCAGTTCACTCAGATGAAAATGAATCCCATCCACTGCAGCTCACCAGCAGCTTCCTCAGCGCGCCACTCATCGACTCCTTCCACTTCTCCATCGCTACCACATGCATTCGTACGGCACCCCCAGGGAAAACAGACTCACCAGCAGCTTCATCGTTATCATCTTCCCTCTCCCTCAGAGTGCCGCTAGTCGGTTCCTTCCACTGCTCCCTCGGCAGGTGGTGAGCGCCGATGGGGGCAGCTGTGTGGGGCGCTCTGCTGGTGACTACAGGCGCCAGCTGGCTGATGTGTGGGGCATGTGAGGAAAGTGAGTGTTCGGAGGAATAAGCGTTGTCTGGAGTGAGTGATGTGTTAAGAGATAGGTGCAAGCCTGTAAGGTACTAAGGTACTGTACTTGAAGCAGTGCAAGCTGCTGTGACAGCTGGGCCTTGGATGTGCTCTGAGGGGCTGACCTTCAGGGGAGGGAACTTAAGTTCTGCTCAACTTCACTCTCTCAGAGCACTGGTGCATTGTGTTTGGTTTGCTGAGTGGTAGTGTCTGTGGGTTTACCTTGATTATGTATAACGTTGTTTTTGTAATCTGTTTTAGTGTAGCTGTTGGAAGGGAACAAATTAAATAAATATTAAGCAAACAATAGATCAGCCTAACACTATATCACCAGCTCCAACGTAAATAGTCACTCGTACTACACACACCAAGCTCTTCCGGATCATATGCGTCAATACCCTGCCATACCATGCGCCACAATGATATCCCTTCAATTGAGAAGGGACACGCAATCCCACCTACTAAAACCTCGGCACGAAAGAGCCTCACACGGCTCTCCCCCTCAGCGGGAGATTGGCTGAACCACGAGGGGAGACCGCACGCTGTGGCCCTGGTCGTCGGCCCACACTATAAACCCGTACTTGAAGTCATTACTGGGGGTATCCACCGTGACTGTCAGCGTGTAGGTGGCCTTCTCCCCGGGAGCCAGCGTGAGGGTCTTTGAAGACACAGTCAGCTTCACCCCCTGCGGCGCCTTCCCAGATATGCTGTATGTGGACCGGGACTGCCCCACGTTGGTGACGGTGCGTGTGACCTGCAGGGAGCCCTGCAGGCGAGGCAGAGTGATGCTGGGTAGGTTGAGGTTCCGAACAGCCAGAGGCGAGAGCGCCACCCCTGGGAACTCCTTTTTGGCGCGGTTGAGGTCCTGCCCGGCCAGGAAGTTCTGGTAGTCGCGGTCGCGGGCATCGTAGGTGAGCCCGGGGTCGAGCATGGCCGGGGGGAACACGTGGCCTGCGCCCATCTCCCACGGGGTGGCCTCTCCGCCCGTCGCACTCTTGATCGGGCTATTGCTCGTGTCTGTCACCCGCGCCGTCGTCATCAGCGCTGACATCACCTGCGCCGGGGTCCAATCGGGGTGCTTCTGGATGATTATCGCAGCTAGCCCCGCTAAATGTGGGGTGGCCATGGAAGTACCCGACGCGCGCACGACAGCGCCTGGCTCGCCGGGTTTCTTGCCGGGAGCAGCGCCTATGAGGTCCACTCCCGGGCCGATGATGTCAGGCTTCAGGATGCCGTTGCCTGGCTTGGGCGGCTGGGCCGTGGCGGAGGGCGGCAGCAGGGGGCCGCAGGAAGACAAGTCATACACCACCGGGGCGGAGGAGGAGGAGGAGGTGAAGGTGATCCCACCGTCGGCGGTCAGAACGGTGCTGCTGCTGCCGTCCGTGCTGTTGCCATTGAAGTTACCGCTGGTGCTGCCGTCGGTGCTGTTGCTGCTGATGGTGGCACCGGGAGCGAGCGACTGGGCGCCGACAGTTGAGGAGGCGAGGGACGCGCCACCTCGGGCAACGCTGCTGGCGCCAACCGTCAGGTAGAAAGGCGAGAAGTTGTCAATTGTGCGGTACAACTCACCACCACCGGGAGGCCCCGCGTTGCCAGCAGCAAAGGCGACAAACACCCCGGCAGCATTGGCTCGCATGAAAGCGAGATCGTTGAAATAATTCTGCTCAGGATCCACGACCCCCAGAGACAGCGACAACACATCCACACCGTCCGCCACGCCCTGATTGACGGCTGCGATGATATCTGACTCTGCCGCAGTCAAATTCCCATCCTGGCTCGTCCAAAATACCTTGTACACCGCAATGCGCGCTGCTGGCGCCATGCCGCTCATCTGCCCGCCGCCCGTCACCTGCACGGGGTTCCCCGCAGCTACCCCCGCGCACCACGTGCCATGGCCGTCCGCATCTCGCGGCGTGAGCCAGTCATTGGTCAACACGGGGCTGCCGGCCTCCTGCTGGAAGCCGGCATAGAAGGCCCTGGCGCCGATCACCTTGTTGTTGCACCGGAACGAGCTCGACTGCTCGCACTTGCCCTTCCACCCCACGGGCAGCTGCGAGGAGAGGCCCTTATCGCTGAAGGAAGGGTGTTCGGGCCAGATACCCGAGTCCACGATCCCCACCACCGTGCCCTCGCCCGCCTTGCTCTGCCCGCCCACTGCCGGCCACACCTTCCCGGGCAGCCCCAGGAACTGCGGCGAGTCGCTCGTCTGCGCGCGGAACACGCGGCTGGCGCGGACGGACGCCACGGCGGGGTGGCGCCGCAGCCGCCACAGCTGGCGCGGCGTGAGGCGCACGGCGAAGCCGTTGGACGTGTGCTTGTAGCTGTAGAGCAGCCCGTCCTCGGGTATGCCTGCCTCAGATGCCACCTGCGCCTGCTGCCGCTGCAGCAGCCCCGCAAACGCCGCCACCTGGGGGCGGTCCATGCTCAGACTCAGCCGGTGTCGCGGGCACCCGCCGCCGCCGTTACGACCTCCGTTACCTTTAACGTTACCGCCGCGACCGCTGGGAGTAGCAGCGGCGGCGTCAGATGTGCCGTTTGGGGGCGGCGCGGGCACAGTTGCGTTCAACTTGGGGAGGAGGTGGTCGCCGTCAGTGTCGTCCAGGTCGACGGACTCGCCGCTTGCGGCTTCGGCGGAATCTCCGGCGGGGAGAATCATCTGCGGCACGGCATCACTGTCCTCCTCGTCGCTGCCGTCGTCCCACGTGGCCGTCGCGGGGTAGCCCGCGATTCCGCCGCGATATTCGGAAAGGGGAGGAGCCGATCTCAGGCGAACGATGTAGACGGCTGATGGCGCTGAAAATTTGCCGGAGTTTCCGCGGGAGGGCGCCGCGAGGTGAGCATTCTCCCCGCCGTTCCGCCATGCCCGGTTCAGGTGGCGCCAAGATGCGCGGCTTGCACTGGATGGCTGCGCGGCTAGGAGAAATGCACAGAGGAGCAGCAGCATCACGATCGTTGGAGCATGCCTCATGGTGAATGTCAGCCTTTCGCGTGCAGGTAGTGAATGTAGCACTGCGTAACGGTTGATTGTCGTCGCTTTGCTACGAATTGAAGAGGAACCAAAGGTGGTAGAAGCTAGGACGTCGAGTTTGTGTTGTGAGTGCTTGAATTTGTTGGTGGTGGTTGGAGTGAGGTCGTGCTGGTTTTGTACTCACCAGCTCACATGCGGAGCCGCGCATTTGGCTGAGGCCTTGTCGCGCCACGATGCACCTGCTGGGATGGAATGGTGGACTTCACTTTCGCGTGGGGTGTGTGCATCTGGAATACTGGCTCGCGATCTTCCGCGAAATAATATGACCGCAATCAGGCTCAAAATTCTTCCTGAAGCACTACGGCGAGATTCCAGCTTCATGCTGGTAACACAGTCGCAAGCCAGGTCTTTCCTCGTAACGGGCACGCGAAACTTGTTTCGCTGAGCGACATTCCAAATTGACTTGGCAAGAATTGAGGATTTGCTCGAGGTACAAGCGCAACGTGAACCAGACGGGACGGACGCGAGCTGTAACTCCCATTGGCTGCGAAAAGCTGTTTGGAATGGACACTGTATGGTTACATCTGGTTGTCGGTGGATTGCGGAACCATGTTTTCGTGATCAGCCGGCGATGTTCGTCGAATTGTAGTCGTGGAAGTCAACATATCGTTCATGTGGTTTGTGTGAAATTGTAACAAGAAACATATATTCCACAACAGCAGTGAATCCAGCCTGGTTGTATGGATAGCATGGCAGCGAAATATCTTGGGCAAGACTGCCTTGTATCAGAAATTCAGAATGATTTTGCTCCATGTGTGGCCTAAAAGCCTATTGTTTGCTCCTGGGTTTGTAACGTTGCATGTTCATTCACACAACAAAGCTGTGTCGGTAAGGGCTTAGCATAAAATTATAAGCAGGCAGCATCCCCAATCTAAACAAGCTGGCCAAATGACAGCAAGGCATCACGAAACAAGGCAGCAAACTCGTCAGCTGCTCCTGCCGCCCCCTTCACCTTGCCACTTGCCGTGGCAGCACTTGTGTTCACCTGCAGCTCCACTAGAAACATGCCACCTGGCGCTGCATCGGCCTTTTGCGCGTAGAAGAAGAATCTGAAGGCAGGGCGTTGGCCGCCTGATGCCATGCATTGGATGTTCCTGTGGGCCATGTGCCTTAAAAGAGGGGCTGGCGCTGTCAGTGCAGTGATGAAAGTTCCAGGCAGTTTCTCCTCCTGCACATTGGCATGAGAAAACGAGTGGGACCAGGTTGGCAAAACCCCACGCAACAAAGGACAAAAAACACAAAAAACCCCACTCATGACCTCACACAGTTTCATGCAAAAGACCAAAAAAAAAAAAAAAAAAAAAAACAGGTGAAACTAGCCACCGACAACACGAAAGGGAGAGGCACTCACGAGAGTGGCGGCGACAGGCAGCTGGCTCCACGTGCGCTGGAAGGACGGTGCATCCAGGGACGCCTTGGCACTCAGCACTAGCGCCGGCCGCACAGGTGCATGCCCCCCTGACAGCATGTCCTCCAATCCCGCTCCGCCACCTGTCGCTTGGGAAGGCGCTGCCAGGCCCAGCAGGCTGTCTATGGAGTCGAACCCCGTGGTGCCTCCTCCTGTGGCTCCTGCAGGGGCGGCTGCAGGTGCTGTGCTGGCAGCTGCTGATGCTGCAGGTGCTGTGCTGGCAGCTGCTGATGGTGCTGTTGCTGCTGCGCTGGGAGTATCTGAATGGGCGGATTGTGTGCTCGCTAGCTCTGCAAAGGGGTCCAATGCTGCTGCAGGAGGAGGGACAGCAGGAGCAGCAGCAGCAGCAGGATGTGCGGGTCCATCGGATAGAAGATCCAACGGCAGCAGAGGAGCCGCTGCTGCTGCAGAACCACCAGCACCAGCACTACCAGCAGCACCAGCAGCAGCATGGCCGTTGGGAACAGCAGCAGTGGAGATGAGAGGCGAGTCAGCATGCTCCCTGTCAGAGGCATCGAGGAGCGAGGCAGCAGATTCACCCTGTGACGCACGGGCAGATGGGGCAGCTGCAGCAGTGGCAGGAGCAGTGGCCGCCGCGGCAGCAGCAGAAGCGGCGGCGGCGGCAGAGGCCACGGAGGTGTATTCGGCATCGAGCAGACTGCGCTGATCCTTGTCGAGAAACAGGTATGCCGGCTGGATGGCATGTAGGTCGGGAGGGAGGGATGGCAGCAAGGGGAGAGAGAGGGGATGGGTGCTTTTCAAGTCGGCTAAAAATCAGCAGCAGCGGCCACGATGTGTATTCGGCGTCGAGCAGGCTGCGCTTGTCCTTGTCTAGAAACAGGTATGCCGGCTGAATGGCTTGTAGGTGGAGGAAGCAACAAGGGGAGAGGGAGGATGGGTTGTGGATTAAACTGAGATGCTCGTGCTGCACATGATGCAAGTATCCGTGCCTTCAACTCATGGGCACATGCATGTCATATAAAAGAGATTCCAGGAAGTCGGTTTCACCCTGTGGTGTGCACCTTGTGGTCCCAGGCTCACACCTTGTGGCACGCGCCTTGGCAAGCCCCATGAGAACACACACACCTTGTGGCACGCGCCTTGGCAAGCCCCATGAGAACACACACACCTTGTGGCACGCGCCTTGGCAAGCCCCATGAGAACACACACACCTTGTGGCACGCGCCTTGGCAAGCCCCATGAGAACACACACACCTTGTGGCACGCGCTCACCTTTTGGTAAACAACAGAGAGGGAGTTGAACTCATCGAAGATGCGGTCGCGCGTCTCACTGCCCTGCGAGCCCACACACCTTGTGGTGCGCACCTTGTGGTCCCAGACTCCCACCTTGTGGTCCCCAGACTCCCACCTTGTGGTCCCCAGACTCCCACCTTGTGGTCCCCAGACTCCCACCTTGTGGTCCCCAGACTCCCACCTTGTGGTCCCCAGACTCCCACCTTGTGGTCCCAGACTCCCACCTTGTGGTCCCCAGACTCCCACCTTGTGGTCCCCAGACTCCCACCTTGTGGTCCCCAGACTCCCACCTTGTGGTCCCCAGACTCCCACCTTGTGGTCCCCAGACTCCCACCTTGTGGTCCCCAGACTCCCACCTTGTGGTCCCCAGACTCCCACCTTGTGGTCCCCAGACTCCCACCTTGTGGTCCCCAGACTCCCACCTTGTGGTCCCAGACTCAAACCTTGTGGTAGGCGAGGCACCTTGACAAGTCCCATGAGCACACACACGCTCACCTTTTGGTAGACAACGGAGAGGGAGTTGAACTCATCGAAGATGCGGTCGCGCGTCTCACTGCCTTGCGAGTCCACAAACACCGACACCGGCTGCTTCTCTGGGTTGATCACCTGCTCTGCCACGCCCACTCCCGCCCGCAGCAGCCGATAGTACAGCAGCGCCCTGTCATGCACGTCCTGAGGTGGGTGTGACAGGGGAAGGGCAGATCGAGGGGTAACATTGGGTGCCCTCTCATAGTTGATTACCTGCTCTGCCACGCCCACTCCCACTCGCAGCAACCGGTAGTACAGGAGCGCGCGTTCATGCACGTCCTGTTGTGCCCAGAGGGAAAGGGTTAATCACACACGTGGGGATATGAGTGGGTAGCACACACAAAGAAGTTGTTTCTCTGGGTTGATCACCTGCTCTGCCACACCCACACCCACCCGCAGCAGCCTGTGATAGAGCAGCGCCCGGTCATGCGCATGCTAAGGTGCGCTTCCAGGGACGTGCAGGTTCGGGAGTATGCTAAGGTGGGACACACAGGGTGCTTTTGAGAATTGATCAACCAACCCAGTCCACCTCTCCCACTCCATCCACCTACCCCCACACCTGCTCTCAGCAGCAGGCAGTAATCAGCGCCTGGTAAAGCACAACACCTGCATTGTCACACCTGCCACAACCCCACCACACCGCACCCCCCACTTCCCATATCCCCGTTCCATTCGACCCGCCGCATCCCCACCCCACCTGCCAGCACCGCATCCCCACTCCACCTGCCAGCACCGCATCCCACCTGCTGCGACTCAGCGAGCCCATGGGCGAGCACAGCGCCCAGCATCTTCTGGCACTCGGGAGGACGCTTGAAGAAGAGCTTTGCCACGGCTGTCAGCAGCTCCAGGCGCACCTGCACGTAGGTGGGTTGGTGGGAGACAAAGAGCGGTTTGAGATAGGCAAGCACATGCGAAGCGCAGTTGGGGAAAGGAAAAGGGCCGCTTGAAGAAGAGCTTTGCCATGGCTGTCAGCAGCTCCAGGCGCACCTGCATGGTGGGCGGTTGGGGAGGGGAGGAGCGTGAGGAATTGTGGTGAGTGTGGGGAGTGTGGGGGGATTTGGGGGAGTGGAGGGGAGGAGGGGGGGAGCTTGAAGAAGAGCATTGCCGCGGCTGTTAGCAGCTCCAGACGCACCTGAAGGAGGGCGATTAGGAGGGAGAGGAAAGGAGGTGAGACGGAGAGGAGGAGATGGGAGAGAAGAGTGGTGTGTTTGTGTGAGCGTGAGTGAGGGTGGGGAGGAGAAAGAAACGGGTAAGGGATGAAGGTGGTGTGTGTGTGTGAAGGGGTTGGTTTCTCAATTGCGTGTTTCAATTACCATCACATAGCCTACCACAGAACCTCTTTCCACCTCCCATGGGTATTGGGACCTCTCAAAACACGTCTCTGAGTCGTACCCTTGGGAGCGTCTCAAAGCACATCTCAGGATTACCTCCCTCGAGCATTGCTCTCCTCCTCCCTCGAGTTGACAGAACCTTCAAGGGCGTAGGCCGCATGCCCCATGTGCTGGCCATACTCCCGCAGCGTCCACACCAGACCGGCCTTGGCCTGCGAGTCGGCCATTCACTCAGTACCAACCAAGCCGCTGTGCTGTGCAGTCCCAGCATTACCTCGGCGTTTGTCTCCTCCTCCCACGAGTTGACGAAACCCTCAAGCGTGTAAGGAGCGTCCCCCATGTGCTGCCCGTACTCGCCCAGCATCCACACCAGCGCCGCCTTGGCCCGCGGGTCGGTGACGGAGCGAGAGCTCACAGACCCCACCACGGCTATGCAGTCCAGCGCCCACTGGGGGTACTTGCGCAGGAGATCGCGCACTAGCACCTGATGGGGGGGAGAGGGGGGGGGTAGAGTGGAGAGTGAATGGGGAGAAGAGTGGATGTTGCTGGGCCTGACGCATAGCTGGGGAGAGAGCTCACAGAGCCCACCACGGCTATGCAGTCCTGCGCCCACTGGGGGTATTTGCGCAGGAGATCGCGCACCAGCACCTGGGGGGAAGGGGGGAGTGGAGGGGAACGGGCAGGGGACGAGAGGGATTGCTTAAATTGGAGCCAAAGGCATTGCGAGAGCTCACAGAGCCCACCACGGCTAGGCAATCCTGCGCCCACTGGGGGTACTTGCGCAGCAGATTGCGCACCAGCACCTGGGAGGGGGGGGAAGAGAGAGGAGGGGAGGGGAGTGGTGGAAGCGGCAGACTGGAGTACTCCAGGCAATGCAGCAGTCCGTCCCCCTGTCAGTCAGTCCCACTGTCAGTCAGTCCCACTGTCAGTCAGTCCCACTGTCAGTCAGTCCCCCTGTCAGTCAGTCCCACTGTCAGTTAGTCCCCCTGTCAGTCAGTCCCCCTGTCAGTCAGTCCCCCTGTCAGTCAGTCCCCCTGTCAGTCAGTCCCCCTGTCAGTCAGTCCCCCTGTCAGTCAGTCCCCCTGTCAGTCAGTCCCCCTGTCAGTCAGTCCCCCTGTCAGTCAGTCCCACTGTCAGTCAGTCCCACTGTCAGTCAGTCCTACTGTCAGTCAGTCCCACTGTCAGTCAGTCCCCCTGTCAGTCAGTCCCACTGTCAGTCAGTCCCCCTGTCAGTCAGTCCCCCTGTCAGTCAGTCCCACTGTCAGTCAGTCCCCCTGTCAGTCAGTCCCCCTGTCAGTCAGTCCCACTGTCAGTCAGTCCCCTTGTCAGTCAGTCCCACTGTCAGTCAGTCCCACTGTCAGTCAGTCCCCCTGTCAGTCAGTCCCCCTGTCAGTCAGTCCCCCTGTCAGCCAGTCCACCAATGCCACCTGTCTGCTGCCCTGAATGCCATGCGAATACCCTTGTAGGCCAAAACACCCACCAGAGTCTGTGAGGTGGCAGAGCAGCGTCCATCTTGAGGAACTCCAACAGGCGGCCCACCAAGCGGGTTTTTGAGAATTCTAAAAAAAAACAGGCGGCCCACCAAGCGGGTTTTTGAGAATTCTCAAACAAAACAGGCGGCCCACGAAGCGGGTCTGTTGGAGTTGGTCAAGGTGGGCTTTCAGTGCAGTGCACCCACCCGCATACACCATGACTGCTTTCGCACCCATACCATACCAGAACCCTGACCCATACCATAATCCTGATCATCATCCAGATCCAGCCACACATGAACACACCAGAGTCTCCGCAGTGACATAATCAGTGTCAAGCTCTTGGAACTGCAGCAGGTGGCCCACAATGCCCCTCATGTACTGCCGCATATGCACACTCCCACCCCCATTGTGACCCCCCAAACCCCAACAGGCCCACATCCACCAGGGTCTCCGCAGTGACATAGTCGGTGTCACCCAGACCACATACCCCCCCACCCACCAGGGTCTCCGCAGTGACATAAACGGTGTCCATATCAGGGAACTGCAGCAGGCGGCCCACAATGGTGCCAGTGAACCCTCACTGCTCACACCCACCCACACCACACCCTCATTGCTGGGGCACCCGTACCACATCCCTCCACCCGTACCAGGGTCTCCGCAGTGACATAGTCTGTGTCCATCTCAAGGAACTGCAGCAGGCAGCCCACAATGGTCCCACCGTTGCACCCACCGTTGCACCCACCGTTGCACCCACCCACCAACACACTCACTGCGAGGGCATCTGCTTTCCATTACAATCACCGATGCATACCCCGCCCATACCAGAGTCTCCGCAGTGACATAGTCAGTGTCCATCTCCAGGAACTGCAGCAGCCGGTTTACAATGCCTCTCACCTGCTGCCCCATACGCACACTCCCACCCCCATCGTGACCCCCCACAAACCCCAACAAGCCCATCACCACCCCTCCCAACCGCACACGCACCAGCGTCTCCGCAGTGACGTAGTCCGTGTCCATCTCCAGGAACTGCAGCAGCCGGTCCACAATGCCGTTCACATCGTAGCTCTGCAGCGCTATCTGCCCCACTGCCCGTATGGCCTCTCGTGCAATGGACACATCAACATCCGCAGCGTACTCTGTCAGCTCCGTCACTGAGTCATGCGGGGTGGGAGGGGTAAGGAAGCGATGGAATGAGCCGGTCCACAATGCCGTTCACATCGTAGCTCTGCAGCGCTATCTGCCCCACTGCCCTGATCGCCTCACGTGCGATCGATACATCCACATCCGCTGCATACTCTGTCAGCTCCGTCACTGGGTATTAAGCGTGGAGGGAGGGGAGGGAGACGAAGGGGTGAGGGGTGAGAGCCGTGTTCACATCTGCAGCACACTCTGTCAACTCCGTCACTGAGCAAGGAGGAGAGGACGAGGCGGGGTGTGGGGGGGAGGGAAGGGAACGAAGGGAAGGATTGAGGCGCGTTCACATCGTAGCTCTGCAGCGCTATCTGCCCCACTGCCCTGATCGCCTCACGTGCGATCGATACATCCACGTCCGCTGCATACTCTGTCAACTCCGTCACTGATGGCGGCGGGCGGGTGGGGGAGAAGGACAAGGGATGAGAATGGGCCGCGCTACACACACCAATGCCTCTCCAACTGAAGGCCTCGGCAGTGCTATCTACCCCACCGCTCATATGGCGTGCAATGGACACATCCACATCCGCTGCATACTCTGTCAGTTCCGTCACTGGGCAAGGAGGAGCGGGGTGGGAAAAGAGAAGCAGGAAGGAGGGGTGAGGGGCATCACAGCTCTGCAATGCTATCTGCCCCACCGCTCGTATGGCCTCCCGTGCAATGGACACATCCACATCTGCTGCATTCTCTGTCAGCTCCGTCACTGAATGAGAAGGAATGAGGGTAAGGGGTGGAATGAGTCAGGCAACGTCACAACATCACTCTCAGTTACACTCGCAGATATCCTCCCCTCCTGCTCCACAAACCCACTCCACCTCCACTCCCCCCACCACACCTCCCACCTGCTCCTCGCTTTCCCTCCCAGCCCTCCCACACTACGCTTCCCTCCCAATTCCCCTCAAACTCACTCCAACCCCCGTCCCTCTCCCTCCCAGCCCTCACCAATATCATAGGTGTTGCTGTCATTCGCGATAGCTGTGAGCATGTGCAGCTTGAGGCGCTTCACATAGGGCGGGTCGCGGACCTTGCAGTACAGATGCTTGTAGTCCCCCGCGAACACAGATGGGCAGCGCGAGACGAGCAGGGAGAGGTGGCAGAGGACCGCGTATGACTGCTCTGTGCTGCATGTGCCCACTAGCGTGAGCAGCGGGGTCTTGATGCGCTCGTATACCTGAAATTGGGATGGTTTATATGGGGGAAGGGGGCAGGGGAACGAAGTGATTGTAAGAACAGACGGGCAGCGCGAGACAAGCAGGGAGAGGTGGCAGAGGACCGCGTATGCTTGCTCTGTGCTGCACGTGCCCACTAGCGTGAGCAGCGGGGTCTTGATGCGCTCGTATACCTGGCACGCAACGGGGAGGTATATATGGGGGACAGAGGCAGGGAGGAGCAGTAAGTGTAGCTGCCTTGAAAGAGGGAGAAAGTGGGTCAGGAGATAAGCAGAGAGAGAGGTGCAGCTTTTGAGTGGACTCAAAAGCTGGGTTAGGAGATAAGCCGAGAGAGAGGTGTCACTGCACATGGGTCTGGGACATGGTAATTGCGGGAATTCGAGTTGTTCATACCTGCGGAATCAGATAGCTTCCTGGAAAGCGGAAACAGGTGGCAGATCCAGACCCACAGAGAGCAGCGCGTTCACCCACACCCACACCCACCTACTCACCCACCCACCCGCCTGCCCACCTGGTGGTGCACGTCTGGCATGGAGAGCGTGAGGTGGAGGAAGAGCTTGGCAGTGACAAGCACCACGGCGCTGTTGGCATGCTGCAGGCGGTCCTCCAGCAGGTTCATGAGGTCAAACGCCTCGCACATCCAGCACAAACACAGCCACGTCCGGAGGAGAACAAGCCACACCCTCCCACGCACCCACACCACCACCCACCCACTCAGCCACCCACCCACCACCAGGCCCCCCACCCCACCAGCCCACGTGCCCACCTGGTGGTGCACGTCTGGCATGGAGAGCGTGAGGTGCAGGAAGAGCTTGGCAGTGCCAAGCACCACGGCGCTGTTGGCGTGTTGCAGGCGGTCCTCCAGCAGGTTCATGAGGTCAAAGGCCTCGTCTGGGTGGGCTGGGGTGTAGCGCGATGCCAGATCGAGTACTGTGCACTGTGCCCACTCACTCATCTCCTTCATTCTGGGTTGAACAAAACAGGGGGTGGGAGAGAGTTGCAGACAGGTGGAAAGGTGTTGGAGAGGGTTGTTAAGGGGTTAAGTGGAGTGGCAGGCATGCACTGCAGGTGCAGGCGGTCCTCTAGCAGGTTCATGAGGTCAAAGGCCTCGTCTGGGTGGGCTGGGGTGTAGCGCGATGCCAGATCGAGTACTGTGGACTGCGCCCACTCACTCATCTCCTTCATGCTGCCGTGACAAGGGGGAGATAGAGGGGTCAAGAGGATTGTTGGGGGGGGAGAGGTTGAGTGGGGGTTGGAGAGGGTTGTTGTGTGGTGGATAAAATTGAGTGGGGGTTGAACATGGTTGTAAAGGGGTGGAGAGGGGAGTGGCAGGGATGCAGCTACGTGCAGCCTGCAGGCGGTCCTCCAGCAGGTTCATGAGGTCAAAGGCCTCGTCTGGGTGGGAGGGCGTGTAGCGCGATGCCAGGTCTAGCACTGTGCACTGCGCCCACTCACTCATCTCCTTCATGCTGCTTGCCACCCGGGGAGGTGAGGAGGAGAGAGTGGGGTGGAGAGGATCGTTAGGGGGCGGAGACGGTTGTGAAGGGAGCGGTAGCAGCAAGGAATGTTCACACAAGGCTGATGCCAGGTCTAGTACCGTGCACTGCACCCACTCACTCATTCCCTCTTGCTGGGTTTCTGAACAGAAACGATTCCACACATTCACATACACATGCACATACACATACACATGCACATACACATACACATACACATACACATGCACATGCACATACACATACACATACACATGCACATGCACATACACATACACATGCACATACACATGCACATCCACATGCACATACACATACACATACACATGCACATGCACATACACATGCACATACACATGCACATGCACATACACATGCACATGCACATACACATGCACATGCACATGCACATGCACATGCACATGCACATACACATGCACATACACATGCACATGCACATGCACATGCACATACACATGCACATACACATGCACATACACATGCACATACACATACACATACACATACACATACACATACACAAGGGCTCACACGCTTCAAAACACAGACGAACCGGTTGAGGAGGGAGAAGACGAGGGCGCGGCCGTGCAGCATGTCGCGGTCCCTGACGGCCTCGGGATCTCCATCCTCCGCCAGCGACTCCCCTGCCAGTATCTCCTGTAGCGCGCTCACACAGTTGGCCACCACCTGTGGCGGAAAGGGCAGGGTAAATCACGAGGAAGGGAGGGGAGCAGAGAGGAGGACGTCACACACAGTTGGCCATGTGACCATGTGTCATGTGACCATGTGACCATGTGACCATGTGACCATGTGACCATGTAACCATGTGACCATGTGACCATGTGTCATGTGACCATGTGACCATGTGTCATGTGACCATGTGACCATGTGACCATGTGACCAAGTGTCATGTGACCAAGTGTCATGTGACCATGTGACCGCATGGCTCAACCACCATCAGGGGAGGAAGGGAGGGGACGGATCTGGAAGGGAGACAGAGAGGTTCCCTGACAGCACCTGCTGTAGTGTGGTCACAAGAGACTTCTGAGTCAAATAACAACCACCCAACCCACCTGTGCATCTGGGTCGTCAAAGAGCTTTCGTTCAGCATGCCAATGTAACCGTGCTCGCGGCACACACCCGGCGCCAGGCAATACAGCTGCAGCACGCCCATCACCGCCACTGCCCTCACTCACGTCCCCCAGCCTCAACCTTTAGAGTGGATGCATAACCGGAACCCACCTGCGCATCTGGGTCGTCAGAGAGTTTCCTCTTGAGCATGCCGATGTATCCATGCTCGCGGCACACCCCCGGCGCCAGGTGGTACAGCTTCAGCACGCCCATCACCGCGACAGCCCGCACATACGCACTCACGTCCCCCAACCCTCGCTCCAGCGGGCCCACAAGATACTCCACCAGCCCACGCACCCGCAGGGCGCACAGGTTGCGCAAGGCCAGGCCCCGAATCATGGGGTCGTCGTCCTGTCATGTGGGGGGAGAGGGGAGGGAAGTGGGGGAGGGAGGGGGAGGAAGAGGGAGAGGAGGGGCAGGGCAGGGGTGAGCAGCCAAGAGAAAGGAAGAGAGGTGAAGAGGAGCACTCCAGCAGTGAGGCTGAAAAAGGAGGAGCATTCCAACCTTCGCTCCAGCAGGCCCACGAGATACTCCACCAGCCCGGGCACCCGCAGAGAGCACAGGTTGCGCAGGGCCAGGCCTCGAATCATGGGGTCGTCGTCCTGGCGGAAAGAAATCGAAAAGGCAGTGGGAAAATAAGCAAATCAGGCGTCGCTCCAGCGGCCCCACGAGATACTCCACCAGCCCGCGCACTGTGAGTCTGAGGGCGCACAGGTTGCGGAGCGCCCGAATGATGGGGTCGCCGTCCAGAGTCGCAGAGGGAGGAAGAGGGGGGGAATTGGGTTGGGGGAGAGAAGGTGCGGATTGAAAAGTACGGGCGTGCGTGCAAGGGCAGGGAGAGAGGAGAAAAGGGAGAACGTTCGAAACCACGTGTAGAGAGGTTATTTTTGAGACGACTCAAAAATAAAGGGCAGGGGGAGAGGAGAAAGGGGAGAACTTTCGAAACGGAGCGTCGCCCAGCCCTCGCTCCAACGGCCCCACCAGATAAGGAAAGCACGAAGTGCAAGAGAAGGGCCAGCGGAGGAAGAGCACACCTTTCCACCCCTGCCCACTCCTGCCCACACCTGCCCACACCTGCCAGCACCTGCCAGCACCTGCCAGCACCGCACCTGGCAGTCGCGCTGCAGGAAGTTGATGGTGAGGAGGGCGAGTTCGGGCTTGGTGGCGGCGTAGGTGGCAACGTAGAGGTAGCACATCTTCTTCACCACCAGGTCAGACGCCGCACTGCACATCACCATCTCGCTGCACGGTGCAGCGCGGTGATGGGAGGTGGTACGAGGTGACAAGCGGTGATAAGAGGTGACAAGGAAAAACGGAGTGTTCGGTGAGGCTCGGCTTGGTGGTACAATGGCATTCATCCCTTGCAAGAACAAAGGGTGTAGTTGGGAAGTAAGTCGGTCAGCAGACGAGTGCATGGATCGGACAAGTGAATGATGGGGATCATAATGGTCGAGACAGGAGTCACAGTGGCTAAAACGTGGACCAGATAGGGTTATCATGAGTACGCATGTAAAAACGAGCACTGTTGTTGGTGGCTATAACGCGTACCAAAAGACGAAGGAGACGTCAATCCCGATGCGCATCTGCTTTTGAGTCTGACTCTGAAAATATTAGTTTCGAGTCAACTCAACAGTCATCATCGAGTCACAGGGTGGGTACGGCGCGTACCTGAAGACGGACGACACGTCAATCCCGATGGTCATGTGCGATATGACCTTCTTGAAGAGCTCTCGCCGCATCTCCGCCGCTCCCGGCGCCCTGACGGATGGATGCGAGGGAAAGGAATGCGAGGAGAAGGGGAGGAGGGGAGGATGCGAGAAGAAGGGGAGGATGCGAGGAGAAGGGGAGGATGCGAGGAGAAGGGGAGGAGGGGAGGATGCGAGGAGGAATGGAGGATGCGAGGGGAGGGAGATCAGGACTGAGCACCGGCCTGAACACTCTCATGTTTCGTACATGGATTTCTGATTTCGTCCTATTCTGATCCCATTGGATTGTCGTTTGCCTGTTGACCGGTAGACACCAAAATCAGCAACAGTCTAAAAGCTGGTAGATTGATCTCAACCGTCCCTCGGACGGCGAAACCGTCGTGATCGTCGCGCGCGACTGACCTGCTTCCCGCGAGTTGACCCAGCTGCATCTTCACATCCGCCATCTCTCCCCGTCGATTATCCGCGTTCATCGTGCAGGTCGTTATATTGCTGGATAGAAACTAACAAGATCAAGCAAGCAGGGACTAGTTTCTTCTCCAAATGTGGTCTTCGTTAGAACAGCACTGAGCATTTCGGAGAGGCTCAAGGCACATCACTGACACTGTCAGGCGACTACGCTTATTGAGCTGTTATCTGTTTCGATAATAACAGGGTTTTACAACTCAATTGTTTACAACGATAAGTTTGGATGACTGCTGAATGGTTCCGCCAAATGTACCACATGTCGTTCTTGTTTTATCAATGTCCATTCTGTCGTAGATTCACAAATTTTTGGGTTGCGTAGCAACCCTATACATTTGGTAGCACTTTTCGGTCGACTCAAATGAACAGTGCAGTTTTTGTCATTTTCCCAATGTCCGAACCACTCGTGTTAAAGCGACGGGCAACTTTTGGCAGTGTTGGGTTCAGAAGTTTTTTTTTTGAACCAGGCTTGCCATCGCGAAAGTGCTGGCTGGCGAAAACCAGGATTTCGTGCGGACACTTTCCATCCGCAGTAACAGTTCGCCAGGGTTCTGGGTTTTGGGTGGCAAATGTGCACCGTCGCTTTAACGTTTTGATAACGAGTGTTCCGAATGTGTGGAGATGACAACACTGATACACATGAGTCTCCAAAAAAGTGAAACCAAATGTGACCTATCATTCCATAATCGTCGATAAATACGGCGAATGGAACAATTGGTCGTCACCGAACAAAACTGACGAGAAAAACACCCACTGATCAAAGGCATCCATTGAACACAAACAAAAAACAACAGATAACAAGTGCAAGTGAATGCTTAAATGCATCGAAGCTACAACAGAGATGGTTCCGGTATGCTAAGGCGAGCAACGCTGCCCCAACAACGATCCCCACCTCAAATGCAGACCCGACACACTTTAACATCACACATCAGTTGCATACACTAGACAGACATGTGCAAATAGACAAACGCACATATCGCACACACAGGCTCACACGCGCACGTACACACATTCATAAGCACACGCACACACTGACACGCACGCAAACAAACAACCACAGATAGATACAGGGACCGTAATAAACACGCAACCGTCATGAATAAAATTCAGAAATGCAAAGATAATTGCTAGCCTATCCCACCTTATCCTCCCTACAACCCTCCCTCCCTCCTTCCCTCATCTCCATCCCACTCCCTCCCTCATCTCCCTTCTCAGCTCATGCGCCCTGCACAAAGCAAAAACAGGGAAGTCAACACCCCCATGCCCTGCACAAAGCAAAAACAGGGAAGTCAACACCCCCATGCCCTGCACAAAGCAAAAACAGGGAAGTCAACACCCCCATGCCCTGCACAAAGCAAAAACAGGGAAGTCAACACCCCCATGCCCTGCACAAAGCAAAAACAGGGAAGTCAACACCCCCATGCCCTGCACAAAGCAAAAACAGGGAAGTCAACACCCCCATGCCCTGCACAAAGCAAAAACAGGGAAGTCAACACCCCCATGCCTGCACAAAGCAAAAACAGGGAAGTCAACACCCCAATGCCCTGCACAAAGCAAAAACAGGGAAGTCAACACCCCCATGCCCTGCACAAAGCAAAAACAGGGAAGTCAACACCCCCATGCCCTGCACAAAGCAAAAACAGAGAAGTCAACACCCTCTCACACGCGCTCTCTCACGCGCTCTCTCACGCTCTCTCTTTCGCGCTCTCTCTCGCGCACTCTCCCGCACATTCTCTCTCTCACGCTCTCTCTCACGCGCTCTCTCATACGCACCCTCACGCGCTCCCTCGCGCGCTCTCTCACGCGCTCTCTCACGCGCTCTCTCACGCGCTCTCTCACGTGCACTCTCACGCGCACTCTTAAGCGCTCCCTCACGCGCACTCTCAGGCACACTCTCACGCGCTCTCTCTCGCGCACTCTCACGCGCATTCTCTCTCTCACGCGCTCTCTCACGCGCTCTCTCACGCTCACTCTCACGCGCACTCTCACGCTCTCTCACGCGCTCTCTTACGCGCTCTCTCATACGCACCCTCACGCGCTCTCTCACCCGCTCTCTCACGCGCTCTCTCACGCGCTCTCTCACGCGCTCTCTCACGCGCTCTCTCATGCGCTCTCTCATGCGCACCCTCACGCGCTCCCTCACGCGCTCTCTAACGCTCTCTCTCACGCTCTCTCTCACGCGCTCTCTCACGCTCTCTCTCACGCGCTCTCACATACGCACCCTCACGCGCTCCCTCGCGCGCTCTCTCACGCGCTCTCTTACGCGCTTTCTCACGCGCTCTCTCACGCGCTCTCTCACGCGCTCTCTCACGTGCACTCTCACGCGCACTCTTAAGCGCTCCCTCACGCGCACTCTCAGGCACACTCTCACGCGCTCTCTCTCGCGCACTCTCACGCGCATTCTCTCTCTCACGCGCTCTCTCACGTGCTCTCTCACGCTCACTCTCACGCGCACTCTCACGCTCTCTCACGCGCTCTCTTACGCGCTCTCTCATACACACCCTCACGCGCTCTCTCACCCGCTCTCTCACGCGCTCTCTCACGCGCTCTCTCATGCGCTCTCTCATGCGCTCTCTCATGCGCACCCTCACGCGCTCCCTCACGCGCTCTCTAACGCGCTCTCTCACGCGCTCTCTCACGCGCTCTCTCACGCGCTCTCTCATGCGCTCTCTCACGCGCTCTCTCATGCGCTCTCTCATGCGCTCTCTCATGCGCACCCTCACGCGCTCCCTCACGCGCTCTCTAACGCTCTCTCTCACGCTCTCTCTCACGCGCTCTCTCACGCTCTCTCTCACGCGCTCTCTCATACGCACCCTCACGCGCTCCCTCGCGCGCTCTCTCACGCGCTCTCTTACGCGCTTTCTCACGCGCTCTCTCACGCGCTCTCTCACGCGCTCTCTCACGTGCACTCTCACGCGCACTCTTAAGTGCTCCCTCACGCGCACTCTCAGGCACACTCTCACGCGCTCTCTCTCGCGCACTCTCACGCGCATTCTCTCTCTCACGCGCTCTCTCACGTGCTCTCTCACGCTCACTCTCACGCGCACTCTCACGCTCTCTCACGCGCTCTCTTACGCGCTCTCTCATACACACCCTCACGCGCTCTCTCACCCGCTCTCTCACGCGCTCTCTCACGCGCTCTCTCATGCGCTCTCTCATGCGCTCTCTCATGCGCACCCTCACGCGCTCCCTCACGCGCTCTCTAACGCGCTCTCTCACGCGCTCTCTCACGCGCTCTCTCACGCGCTCTCTCACGCGCTCTCTCACGCGCTCTCTCACGCGCACTCTTACGCGCTCTCTCACGCGCACTCTCAGGCACACTCTCACACGCTCTCTCTCGCGCACTCTCACGCGCATTCTCTCTCTCACGCGCTCTCTCACGCGCTCTCTCACGCTCACTCTCACGCACACTCTCACGCTCTCTCACGCGCTCTCTCACGCGCTCTCTCACGCGCTCTCTCATACGCAAGCGCTCTCTCACGCGCTCTCTCACGCGCTCTCTCATGCGCACCCTCACGCGCACCCTCACGCGCTCTCTCACGCGCTCTCTCACGCGTTCTCTCGCGCTCTCCCTCACGCGCTCTCTCCTCCGCTCTTTCACGCGCTCTCTCCTGCGCGCTCGCTCCCGTGCACACGCTCTCCCTCGCGCTCCGTCTCTCCCCTTCGTCAAATGAAAGTGCAATGCAAGAGGAGATATATTGACACACAAAATTTACGAAGAGTGCAAAACAAAAAGAGAGGAAATTTCAGAGGGTGGAAGGAGGATGAAAGGACCGGGAACGCACCTGATAACCACGGTGCCTCGGAAAACAACCCGCGCTGGCGCACCAATCCGCGCTCGCGCACCAAATCGCGGTTGCGCTCGTGCACCTGTCGCCGGAGACGACGGCGGGGAGGAGGGAGAGGCGACGGCGGGGAGGAGGGAGAGGCGACGGCGGGGCGGAGGGAGAGGCGACGGCGGGGCGGAGGGAGAGGCGACGGCGGGGGAGGAGGGAGAGGCGACGGCGGGGCGGAGGGAGAGGCGACGGCGGGGCGGAGGGAGAGGCGAAGGCGGGGAGGAGGGAGAGGCGACGGCGGGGCGGAGGGAGAGCGACGGCGGGGGAGGAGGGAGAGGCGACGGCGGGGCGGAGGGAGAGGCGACGGCGGGGAGGAGGAAGAGGCGACGGCGGGGAGGAGGAAGAGGCGACGGCGGGGAGGAGGAAGAGGCGACGACGGGGAGGAGGAAGAGGCGACGACGGGGAGGAGGGAGAGGCGACGGCGGGATGGAGGGGAGGCGACGGCGGGATGGAGGCGGGGCGACGACGGGATGGAGGGAGAGGCGACGGCGGTATGGGAGAAGAGGCGGCGGCAGGATGGGAGGGAGTCGCGACGGTGGGGTGGGAGGGAGTGGGCGATGGCGGGGTGTGAGGGAGAGGCGACAGGGGGTTGAGAGTGAGAGGCGACGGCGGGGTGAGAGATGGCGGGATGGGAGGGAGAGGTGACGGCGGGATGGGGGGGAATGGCGACGGGGGGTAGGAGGGAGGGGCGACTGGGGGTAAAAGGTAGAGTCGATGGCTGGGTGTTGGGAGAAAACGCGATAGGTGGTTGGGAGAGAATGGCAGAGAGAGCTGGTACAGAGGGAATTTGAGGAACCAAGAGCAGATACAAGAGTTAGGGCGCGTAACCATTTTGTCCTGACGGTCCGTTTTTCGGACGGTCCGTTCTAAACGCTGTGTGACTGGTCGGAATTGCCCTCACGAATAAATTACAATGTTACGGTTATCTGCGAATCCAATGAAGACCAATCACACAGCGTTAAAAACGGACCGTCCGAAAAACGGACCGTCAGGACAAAATGGTTACGCGCCCTTAGAGTTGACACTGGGACGGGAAAAGAATGAAAATAGCAGCAAAGCAACGGGCAGAGAGAGCAGGTGCTCGACTTCAAGAAACCAAGTCAGCGGAGAATTCGAATTGACAGCGGAGTAATGCGTGGCGCTGGCAGATTGTTTTTTTGCAAGGGCAAAAACAAAAGAAGGCATGAAACTGTTTTAAAAACATGATTACAGTGCTAGGACGATGGGGCGAATTGCAAGCTAAAACAGAACCTGGGCACATGACAAACCAGGAAAAAAAAGAAAGCACACAAGTTTTGGAACTAGTGTCACGTGACAACACACTCCACCTATCTGACACATTAGATGTAGTTGCATATAAACAAATCCACAATATAATTAGTTGTAGGTATAAAACCACTACTTATTATAATAACAAATAGAGCATCCATCACCAAAACGTTCTCAATTAACTAGCATTCAATGGTAAAATAAAAGCATGTTAGTCATTTTATTTTCCAAAATAAGGAACTATTAAGCTCGCTGTAAATATGAAGAACTCTGCATTATTTATTATTATATATATGATATAAATAATAACTCTTACGCAACCCTTCCGACGTTAACGTCGAATCTTGTTTTGATATGATTGATCTCTTGCAAGGTATCGATTGCACGTTGTCCATCTTATTTATCGGTATAATAATTGTTACGATATGAAGTTTTATAAGAAGGCATTCCTGTATGCTGCAGGAGCCGACTCTACCGAGTACGAAGTCGAGGATTCAGAAGAGTCGAAGCGACGCAGCAACCGTCTGACCAAGACCGATGCTGGCAGAAACATTTGAAGCGAAAAGAGCGGGAACAGGTTTGAAACGGGTTCCCGCGCCGCACGGTTTGAATTCGGTTGTAATAAGGGAATGTACCCCTTAGAGTACATGGCTAGTCTAGGTCTTTTCGTATTCCCCTGTATTCTTATATAAACTCGATGTATGCATGCTATTATCAACTCAGTCATTTACATTCACTCTGACCTGAGATTCAAACTTCCGCTGCAACACTACTCTGCGATCAACCCTGAGCGATCCTTCGCTAAGTCCTTTTTAGGATTGTAACATGGTATGAGAGCTACTCAGGGATTCTTCGCAACTTCACTTCCGTGAAATTCGCCAAAACCAAGATCTGGCGAGCGGCACACGCTCCAAGACCAAGATGGCCGGAGGATCCGGAGGCCAAGCAAATCTGACCGCTGAAAGGACAAACCAACCCGGCTGCGACAAATGAGGCGACAACCACGATCGGCACTGCCGCCCTCGAGAAACTCTTCGCTCGACTTTCAACTATGGAGAAAGAACTCCAAGACCTGCGCAAAGGCGATGCGGGAACCACTTCCCAACCAGCTCAACCTGGACAACCGGCTGAGAAAAGACGTGATACCGCCGCGCACACCTTCTCCCTCGACACAGACAAATCAGCAACAACGGCCCCCCGTCCAAGTGATGAAGCTATCAACTCTGCGCAAGCACGCTTCCTTAGCGTTTCTAAGATCAAGACTACTGCCGCGTTTGACAGCAAGGATTTATATACATGGAGTTTTGAGCTTGAGCTCCTCCTACAGACAGCGCAGATCTACCATTACTTCGACGGCTCCTATTCTAAACCGGTGGAAAACACCGAAGTCGCCAGGGCTCAATACTACAGTGAGTCCCTCATGGCCTACAGTGTGCTGCTACGCAATATGACGCCTGCGGAACAACTCAACATCCGCTCCTACAAAGAGAGCGACGCTCCAGCCTTGGAAGACTGGAAGCATCTTGTTGAAGTCTATCAGCCGAAGGATTCGGTCACCGCCAGCAGGCTTCTGCAGCAACTCCTGGAGATAAAAATGGGGCACGGGGAGAAAGCGAATCCATACATTAACCGCTGTCGCAACATCCGTGACCAGATCACGAAGCATGGGAGTACGATCTCAGAAGAGATCTTCGTCAACATAGTCCTCCAAGGACTCGGGCCAGAGTGGAAGCCCTGCAAGGCGTTACTCCGACAGCGAGGGATAATTTCAGAAGCCGCGCTATGCGCCGCACTCCTGTCCGAACAACAGGACATGGACTCGAGCAGAACAAGCTCCGCGCCGCGCCGAGAGCGCCTCGCCTTCTACGCTGACAACCGTGAAGAGCGACGACAACCAAGGCGCCACTATTGCAAAATATGCAAAGTCTTCGGGCATTCAACGGATCGATGCAAGTCCCGATCCAACAATCGCCACCCAAATTCCACTCACCAGAACAATTGGGTCGGCCGACAAGATGCTCGTCATTCTCAGCATCAGACACCTCGTTCCCCTGCTCAACACCAACATCAACATCAGCAAACTCAGGGATCTCAGTCAGGAGCTCCCAGAAACGTCATCGCGAACATGGCGACGCGCCGTCGTCGCACCGATGAACCTGACGAGGAAGATGAGATTCAAGGAAGACTCCTTGAACAAGAAGAGGGATGGAATAATCCCCTCACTGAAGATCACTATTATCGGTACGATGAAGACGAGCAGGATTGGAACCTGCCGCTCACACTGCGGGAGAGCCCGCCTCACGACAACCAGCACTACGTACCAGTGGGATGGAAGGAGGACGAAGACCCTCACTTTCACAGGCGCTACAAGGCGACTCTGGTGACTCCGCGATTGGCGCTCCTTCTGCGCCAAAACAACACCGACAACTACAACACCTGGTACCTGGACAGCTGCTGCGGACAACACATGGTGGGATCCACACGCTATGTCTCGAACCTCAGCCGCGCCCCCCCAACCTACGTTACCGTCGCCAACAACGAGCAGCTGCGCGCCAACTCGCAAGGCATCGTAGTCCTGCAAGCACGAGACAGCAACACACACATTTCATTCAACGACGTGCTCTACGTCCCGAACCTGCGCTTCAATCTGCTTTCGGCTGGGCAACTCCGCGACTGCGGAGTCATAATTCACACGGATCTAGAAACGCGCGATCTCATGCTCACGTACGCCCCTCCAGACACACCTCCCGAATCATTCAAATACCTCGGGCGAGCACGCTCCATCAACGGAATCTACATCCTGGACTTCGACGTACCTTCCTGCCAAGCATCTTCCGACGAGCTCGTGGACCTTGTCCCTCTCGAGTTTGCCTTCATGAACAAGGAGTCATGGGAGCACCCGGACGGCCGACCATGGGTTCGCCGCAGTCCTCATCCCCGCGAGATCAATCTGCACGACCCCGACATCAACGGCCTCTGCACCACCTGCCACACGCCCACCGCGAGCCGCACGGAGCAAGTGGAACGGGAGCAAGCGGCAATTCAGGAAGCAGAAAGTGCCGAGGCAGAACTCACAGGAATGACTGAAGAAGAACTCGCCGTGTCATCACACCGCATCTTCGGTGAGCAGAGCAAGAAATTCGGACAAGAGCAGGAGGAGAGACCAAGGCCTTACTCGGACACCCTACGGTTCGTCCTCGAAGCCAACGCGCGCACCCTCGACGAAGAAGAACGACCGCGCCCGTACACTCGCGAAGTCTACCGCCGCGAAATTGACCCAGCTTGGAAAGATCCTGACGCACCAGAGGAGCTGAGCGTCAAGGAAGAACAGGACAAGGCCCGGGCGGAAAAGAAACAAAAGCTGTATGAGGAGCGTGTCGCGGCTGGATGGGACGAGGAGCTAGCACGACGAGGCGCATGGGGAGACGAGGATTACGAGCCAGAGGAAGGAGACGGAGCAACTTGGGGATCCGCCACTGGAGCATGGGGAGCCAGCGCCAGTGGCGCAGTCACAACCGGAGGATGGGGCAACGCCGGCGGATGGGGAGAAGACGAATACACTGATGCTTCGCTCACCAAAGAAGAAGAAGAAGAAATCGAACGAGATATGAAAGCTGAGCGTGGAGAATCATCCCCTCGTGTCGCCATTCCGCTCGGACGACCTCCTCGCACTCGCTCACCTCCCTCTTCCCCCCATCGGTGGCGTGATCGTTGGTCGGAGATTGAGGAGGGGAACGTACCGCCAACTCCTCCGCGGGACTCACTTGGTCCAATCTCTCGACCAGATCCATTTGCTCGCTTCATCGAAGGCACCACGACTCCGCTCACCATCATCCCCGACCGCGAATTCCTCGCCCTCTACCTCACAACGGCACCTGCAGAAGGGGAGGCAACGGCAGAAGCAGAAACAGAGGAGCCGGACAACGAAGAAGAACCAGGAGAAGAAGAAGAACCCCCACTCCAGATACCGCAACTCACGGCGGAAGAGGCAGCGGAGTACCACACCCGCTACAAGCGCACCTCCGGCATTCGCGCCGAAGACGACCTCTGGCACCAGCGCATGGGTCATCCCTCGCGCCAGACACTCGCCAACTGCCTCCGCGCTAAGGTCTTCCCGCCAGGAGCACTGCTGCGCCCCGACGGAACGGAGTTACAGCACACCACCCCCCATCCGATCACCTGCACAGTCTGCCCCACAGCTGCGCTCACCCACAGCGCCTACCCCTCCTTGGAACCAAGCACCAACCGCTACAAAAAGTTGGAAAAGGTGTATAGCGACTTCATCGTGCTCACCTGCGACGGCATCAACGGCGAGAAGTACACTCTCACCTTCATCGACGCCTACTCACGCCACGTGTGGATCGCCAACGTTGACGCCCGCTCCAAGGCTCCGGAGGTATTCCGCATCTTCCTCGCCCACGCGCAGAGACAGTCGGGGAGGAAACTGAAGATCTGGCAGAGTGATGGGGCAGAGGAATTTCGCAGCAATGAGCTGGAGAGTGTCCTCACCGAGAAGGGGATTAAACACGAGATTTCTCTCCCCTATGCTCACCAGCAGCAAGGCGTCGCCGAGAGGGTCAATCGCACGCTCATGACCAAAGTCCGCGCCATCATGAACCAGTCCGGCCTGCCGAAAAAGTTCTGGCCCTACGCCATGAACCACGCGGTGCGCCTGCACAACCTCCTCTCCACCACCGCCAACAGAGACAACCTGTCCCCTCACATGAAGTGGACCGGCTCAAGGGGAGACCCCTCTATGCTAAGGGTTTGGGGGTGCATGGTGCAATACCGGCCGACGTCGGCCACAATCGGCAAGTTCGTTCATCGCGCGCGCTGGGGCATTCACCTGGGCCTCAGCAATGAGCACAAGGGTTGGCTCATCCTCGACATGGACAGCAAGGAGGTTGTCCCCGCACGTGATATCCTTTTCTACGAGCGACTCACCTTGAAGGAGTGGATTGAGGACGAGCGCCGAAACCAGGCACGCGGCTACGTCAACAGCGGTCGCAGCTTCGCGACTCCGGAAGATGAAGCAGCAGCAGCAGCAGCACTGGATCGCGACAATACCGACGAACACCCCAACATTCCGCCTCGCCCGCGTGACGACGACGACGATGACAGCGATGATGACCCCGCGCCAGGACCATCACGGCGCCAAGGAGAACCAAGCACCGTGGCACCCGGCTATGAGAGCGGAGACGACGACGTGGTGGAAGTCCCCACCACCACAGACACCACCACGATGTCCGGCCTACAACTCCTCGGCCTCCACACCTCCGTCTCCACCCTTGCACGGGCCGTGGAGCCTAAGAACCCTCGCCAGGCCCTAACCGGCCCTCACGCCAAGGAGTGGCGTGCTGCGATGGATGCGGAGCTCAAAGCGCTGGAATCTCGCGACACCTGGGTTCTAGTCGATCGTGCAGCAGTGAAGGGGAGGAGGGTGCTCAGCGGGAAGTGGGTTTTTCGCCTGAAAACTAACGCCGACGGCACTATCGAGCGTTTCAAGGCACGCTGGGTCATACGCGGGTACGATCAGCGCCACGACATCGACTTCGATCAAACCTTCGCTCCCGTCAGTCGCCACACCTCAGTCCGAATTCTACTCGCCATTGCCGCCGCAAAGCACCTGCCACTGCGACAGATCGACGTGAAGAACGCGTTTTTGTACGCGTTGGTGGACGCCACCATCTTTGTGGAGCAGCCGCACACCTACGGAGAGGGTGATCCCAGGGTCTGTCAACTGAAGAAGTCTCTCTACGGGATCAAGCAGGCGCCTCGTCTCTGGCAGCAGCACCTGCACAAAATCCTCCTCGAAATCGGTTTCAAGCAGCTTCCACACGACCCGGGAATGTATCGCCTTCACTTCAACGGCGATTACATCCTCCTGACAGTCTACGTCGACGACCTGCTGTACACGGGCACCTGCAACAAGCTCCTCGATCAGTTTCAGGAGAACCTGGCGCAGCGCGTGGATATCACCATCAACCTCGAAGTAAAGCAGTTCTTGGGGCTCAACATCACTTACGCGCCAGAAGCAATTCATCTGTCAGCCTCCAAGTACGCAGAGCAGCTGGGGGAACGCTTCAACATCTCACCCGCACCACTCTCAACTCCCTACCGCAGCCCCAGCACCAACTACAAACCGGACAACAAACCCCTGTCGCCCGCAGGACTCCAAATGTACCAGCAGAAGTTGGGGTGCCTGCTATTCGCCTCTGTCACCTGCCGACCCGACCTTTCGTACATCGCCAGCCAACTGGCACAGTACTCTCGCAAGCCAGTAGCTGAGAACCAGCTGGACCTGGAGCGCGCACTGCAGTACTTCATCTCCACTCCTGACATCGGGCTCTCCTACTCCACGCTGACGACCACCTCCTTCAACCTCAACGGCTACGTGGACGCAGATCACGCAGCTGACCCTGCAAATCGACGGTCCCGAACCGGCTTCGTTTTTTGCCTGGAACCAACTGGGCCTATCTCCTGGAACTCGCAGAAGCAGGAGCTGGTTGCCCTGTCGTCAGCCGAAGCAGAATACATCGCCGCGACAGCAGCAGTTCACGAAGGCTTGTACCTGCAGGAGCTGCTGCAGGAGGCGAAAATTCCAACCTCGCCTACCTTTCGCCTTCACTGCGACAACCAGAGTGCCATCAGGATCGCGAACAAGCCAGGTTTCGTGAACCGCACGAAGCACATCGCGCTTCGGTACTTTTTCGTCAAGGACGAAATCGACCAAGGCAAAGTGGACCTCGCCTACTGCCCGACTACTGAGATGGCAGCAGACTTCCTCACTAAGCGCCTGCCACGTCATCAGTACAAGCACTGCTCTGACCTCACCGGAGTAGTCAAGCGAGTCAGCTCCACCCGCGTCCAGGAATGAAGGGGAGTGTTACGATATGAAGTTTTATAAGAAGGCATTCCTGTATGCTGCAGGAGCCGACTCTACCGAGTACGAAGTCGAGGAGTCAGAAGAGTCGAAGCGACGCAGCAACCGTCTGACCAAGACCGATGCTGGCAGAAACATTTGAAGTGAAAAGAGCGGGAACAGGTTTGAAACGGGTTCCCGCGCCGCACGGTTTGAATTCGGTTGTAATAAGGGAATGTACCCCTTAGAGTACATGGCTAGTCTAGGTCTTTTCGTATTCCCCTGTATTCTTATATAAACTCGATGTATGCATGCTATTATCAACTCAGTCATTTACATTCACTCTGACCTGAGATTCAAACTTCCGCTGCAACACTACTCTGCGATCAACCCTGAGCGATCCTTCGCTAAGTCCTTTTTAGGATTGTAACAATAATTATTAAAAAAATCCAATTCTCAAACCTCAATCTCTGGCTTCATTCGTGCATTCTCTGTGGCCATCTCCATTTTCAGTTGTTCATCTAATTCAACATAACTCAGCTGTAATATGCCTAGTTCATGGCTCGAATAAGCATCTTCTATCGTCCTCATGTTCATCAAGTACGGTAGTCATCCAAGTGACGGATAATAGCGTTATTTCGTAGTCGTGATTATGCAGCTTATGATTGTCCCTTTGATTTTGTCCTTCGCAGAGATCCGACGAAGGACGTGAGAAATTCTCGACATTGCTTGCAACGATATTATTGGTGCGGTACGATCATGAGACGGCGAAGTTGAACGAGGGTGCGGACTGTGTGAAAATAGAGCGCTTGCTTGCGTCGCATTTTCCACTCCATTTTTCTAACACTCATCAATTACCGTCACCCCCCGGATATAAGCGCCACCCTGGGATAAGCGCCAGGCGCTTGTAATTGGCATATGGCGCTTATATCCGCTCCTCGATTATAAACCCACCCCTGAAGGCTTACGTATTATAAGAGCCGCCATTTGTATTAGCTTTTATAAAATTACTCGAATCTCTGTAGCGAATCCATTTGCATCCTGACATTTTGAAATTTCGACCCTTCAACCTCGCGCGACTCACTGTCTCACCCTCGCGCGACTCACTGACTGCGCGTCCAGTCAGAATGAGCTGTCATGGGGCGAAATGACTCATTCTGACTGTGTGTGTTGGCAGCTTGCAAACTAACGCGAGATTCTTGTTCACAACCCTCTATGATCTTGACTCGATTGAAATCGCAATGACAAGATGAACACTTTGGAGTGAAAACAACTGGATTTCATATATGTCAGTGTATAAGCCCCGGCGCTTAAGAAAATCCTCGATTATAAGCCCACCCCCTACAAAAACATGTTTTATTATACCGACCGAGGTGGTCGACGAAGGTGGTCGACGAAGGTCGTCGAACCCCGACGACGAAAGTCGTCGACCTACGATGACAAAGGTCATCAACCTGCATGGTTACCTGCTCGACAAGGTTCTTCGGAGGGTCGCGAGCGTCGTCGAGGTTGCTATGGCGAAGTCGACTGACGTGGCAGCACGTGGTCGACTTGGCTTATCAAGTGCAACCGTCACCATGTGGCTGACAACCTGCGCAATGTGCACGACAGTGCACGTCGTGCATAACTGTCTACAAGCACCTGCGAAGTAGGTGCTTGCACATGCGCTTACAATCACATGCGGATGCAGTGTTGGCAAGCCGCACACAAGCTGCGTTGGCGGGCCGCGGAGGTGATGCGTCGGCAGGTGATGCGTTGGCAAGTCGACCTGCCTGAGTGCTAGCAAACCTTACATGTGATGTATTCAATCTTTGCCATTGCTTGTTCTCATTTTGAACTCTGTATTCTCAACTTTCTTTAGTGAAACTCTGGTTGTTTTGCCCTGTGAAATCAGAAGTCCTAGAGAACACAGAGAGCTACGATCACTCCTACAACAAGTGCCCACCGTGTAGTCGAGCTCCCACCATTGTAGAGTTAATCTCCTCAGATTGTGCACGTCCATTATGCTGCTCGACGAGAAGTTAGCGCAGAGGGAGGCTTTTGAGATATACGCGGACGAGCGACTTGCGATGTCGCTATTCTGAACCTATACTAGAAAGAGATGATTGCGATAACGTCGTCATGGAAGTTTCCACTAAATTCCAAGTACCTCACATACTTCTATCGCGTTTGATATAATGCCAGCTTTTTCTCATGGGACCACTCTTACGGCGGTAAGTTGACTGAGAAGTCGGCTCGTTTTTGCGCGGTCCTTTTAGATTTTCCCAAGACAACTGCGTGAGAGTCCACTGATAAATGAGAGAACTCATTTCCAATTGCTATGCGTTTAAAAAATTGTGGATCAACACTATATAGGCGAATAGGAAATTGTTGTAGAATTGGAACTATTCCCGAAGCATACCTTTGTAGTATATCTAAATCTCCAATATTTGCGGGAGGAGCTCAAATTTAATGCTCCACGTGTGGAAGCCCTTCTCGTCGAAGGGAGTGTTTGTATAATCCTTAGTTGCGTACAGGAGCTTGAGCGCGACAATCACCGAAAGTGAAGAACATTTCAGAGTCAACTCTAGGAAGATAAGCGGCTCCTTGGTTTTATGAGGTCTTAATGCTCATCAGCTGTTGGCTCTCTTACGCGCTGTTGCGAAAATTTAGTTGCCTAGTGATAGTAGTGCCAACAAATGCAACGCGAAAAGGGACCATTATAGACCTTAGGCTGGATTTCTCCTACATTGTCGCTCTAAACGCTTGCCATGAGAAGTTATATTATAGGTGTCGAAAGTTAAGTGGAAAGTTTAGAAGCAGAAAAAAGGGGGGCTTCACTAGTAAGCAGGGCAGTACATATAGCAAACCCTAATTTGGGTTGTACTCACTATAGAGTACCCCACTGTAGACTAGACAAACATAACATTCTGACACACCCCCATAGGCAAAGTGGGGTATAATCAGTACAGCATGCAATCATAAAATAGTTCACAAGCACAAGTAAAGCTAGAGGTAGTCACAGAGGGCATGTGAGGAGGAGGAGGGACTGTGAGAGGAGAGGAGATGGGAGGCAACGGCGGAAGCTGCAGATACACAGGAGCTGCTGGCTCAGTGGCTACCAAAGCAAAGGCCCAGACTACAGGAGTAACTGGCTCTGCGGAGATTGTAGCCTCCTGACTGGAGCAACTGACCCACAGGCGACTGGCGACTACCGGAGATTGTAGCCTCCGGACTGCTGGTGGTGCTGGCGACACGACTGCGACCTCCGCTCAACCTCCGCCAACTGCCCCACGCCCCTATCACACACCCCTGGCTGCACCCCTAGCTCCACTCCCACGACACCCCCCCTTAAACCCTAATCCCTCGGCTCCCACACACCCACCCCCCTCAGCGGCAGCTGCAGCAGTGGGAGACGAAGAAGGAGGAGGAGGAGGGGAAGGGTAGCACCCACACAGCACCCCCATACCCGCCACCCCCAAACCCTAACGCAGGCAGGAGCGCGGGATGCAGTAGGGGCGGTCAACGGAGGGGAAGGGAGGCGGCGGGTGGGTCTCCTGGGCGCCACGAAGGAGCAGGGCGCGGGCCACCCGAGGGCGCCACGGCGGGTGACGAGAGGGGGGCCGCGCACGGGCCTGGCGCAGCCCGTGCGGGCCGCGCGCGGGCCTGGCGCAGCCCGTACGGGCCGCGCGCGGGCCAAGCGCAGGTCGCGCGGGCCGCTACGGGCGACAGGGGGCGACGCGACGGTCGGCAGGGGGCGACGCGCGGTTCGACGGGGCAGAAAACCGCCGCGCGCCCCGAGCGCGCGGCGGGAAGAAAAAATCGATGCGCGCCTGGAGCGCGCGGCAGGCAGGAAACAGCACGCGCCCGGGGCACGTTACAGGCAGTAGAGCAGCGGAAGCATCGGGTGGGACCCACCCACAGGATCGACCCAGGAGGGTCGATCTGCTCTGATAGCATGTTGAAAGTTAAGTAGAAAGTTTAGAAGCATAAAAAAAGGGGGCTTCACTAGTAAGCAGTGCAGTACATATAGCAAACCCTAATTTAGGTTGTATTCACTATAAAGTACCCCACTGCAGACTAGACAAACATAACATTCTGACAATAGGACCTAGTGAGAAACCTTATAATATTTAAATCTTATCTAACATATTGCAATAATGCGAGAAACAATTGGACACGATAAGTGCTGTTGAGTTATGACAGAACGACCTTATCATATCGAATGTAAAAAAATTGGATGATACAGTCATTGCGTATATATGCCATTTATATGGGAGGGAAACATTTCCTTATGGAACTGTACTAATCCTATTGCGATTCTTTTTCGTGACGCTTCGCGTAACATTTAAGTGGCTGATTAACATTCTCGGCATTTTAACCTACAAATATTATTTTTCTACCCCCCCACCACTGCATACTCTACAAGAATGCGCGATAGTACGTGAGTGCGCATCCCCTGAATGAGACCAATATTATCATGCCATACCTTGATAATGTTTAAGTAACATAATTGCTATTTTAAAAAGGGAGACATAATGAGGTGAGTACATTGAGAAAATGTTTACAAACACCGCAGACAGTAACTGTCAGAATTATGTTGTTATAACTGCATGTAGTTCTAGCTGTAGTGTAGTTATTAACTTTGTAGGTGGTGCACCTCTTCATTTGTCTGCTATTTGTACCCTTGTGTTATAGTGAACAACAACATTCTCCTCTCCCCTTGGCACAAACTACCTCGACTTCCTTGGCCTAGGCTACTAAGCCTAGGCCCTCACTTAACATGGTATTAGAGTCTGTAAAGTCCTGGCCTGTGGGCCAGCCTCACGCTTCCGCTGCTGTTTTTCCGGTCGCGCGCCTCGGGCGCGTGGCGATTTTCGTTATGTCCCGCGCCCGAGTGGCGCGTGACGTTTTTTTCTGCCCGTCGCGGACCCGCCCCTGGCGCCCGCGACGGTGCCCTGAGCCGCCGCGCACCCGCCCCTGGCGCTCGCGACGGTGCCCTGAGCCGCCGCGGACCCGCCCCTGGCGCCCGCGACGGTGCCCTAAGCCGCCGCGGACCCGCCCCTGGCGCCCGCGACAGTGCCCTGAGCCGCCGCGGACCCGCCCCTGGCGCCCGCGACGGTGCCCTGAGCCGCCGCGGACCCGCCCCTGGCGCCCGCGACGGTGCCTTGAGCCGCCGCGGACCCGCCCCTGGCGCCCGCGACGGTGCCCTGAGCCGCCGCGGACCCGCCCCTGGCGCCCGCGACGGTGCCCTGAGCCGCCGCGGACCCGCCCCTGGCGCCCGCGACGGTGCCCTGAGCCGCTTCGGACCCGCCCCTGGCGCCCGCGACGGCGCCTCTACCTCACCCCGCGCCTGCACTCGCTGCAGCCACCCCTGCCCTACCCGCGCCGACCCTCTGTAGCCTCTCTGCGGCTTTATCCCCGCCCCCCCCCCGCCCCTTCCTCCTTCGTCTCCCTGCAGCCGTGGGGGGGAGGGTATGGGGGTGGCGGGTGTGGGGGTGATGGGTGGTGTGTTTCCCTTCCCCTCCTCCTCCTTTCGTTCCCACTGCTGCAGCTGCTGCTGGGGGGGAGGGTGTGAGGGTGTGGGGGAGCCAGGGGAGTGGCACTGGGGTGGCGGGTGTGAGACCAACCAGCCGCCCCTCCTGCAGTGGGGGGGGGGGGGGAGGAGAGTAAAGGGGGGCAGGAGTGCCTGCCCCTTTGCTGCTGTACCTGCTCTGTTGCCTTACCTGCTGTTGCTGTTTTCTCTGTCTGTGGTGTACCTCTGCAGGTTGTGTTCTGCACTTAGCTATTCCTGCATGCAGTTACGGGGGGATGTCAGAATTATGTTGTTATAACTGCATGTAGTTCTAGCTGTAGT
Source organism: Closterium sp. Naga37s-1 (assembly GCA_947471745.1). Taxonomy (NCBI): domain Eukaryota; kingdom Viridiplantae; phylum Streptophyta; class Zygnematophyceae; order Desmidiales; family Closteriaceae; genus Closterium; species Closterium sp. Naga37s-1. The sequence goes on along the minus strand of CANJKZ010000203.1, from coordinate 2,359,354 downwards.
GTAGTTATTAACTTTGTAGGTGGTGCAACTCTTCATTTGTTTGCTACATGTACCCTTGTGCTATAGTGAACAACAACATTCTCCTCTCCCCTTAGCACAAACTACCTCGACTTCCTTGGCCTAGGCTACTAAGCCTAGGCCCTCACTTAAACCTAGCATTCACTACTCCTACTATCTTAACAGTAACAAATAACGAAGTATAATATGACCTTATACCCTGTGCTCAAAAGAGTCTTACGATACCTGTTAAAAAGTGCATTTCAATGGTGGACGTTCATTTTTCAGCCTTCACCATAGGGGTAATGTTCCTCTAATGTATCCATACGCTACATGCGTGATTTCGGTACCCCCGTCTGCGGGCGGCGGCGTTTGTTCCGCCTGTGCACAATTACAGCTTGTTATATTTTTAGCGATTAATTTCTTTCAAGTCGGACTATATTGTTCAGGCACATGCCCAACGTTGATACAAAATCTGCAGATAGTAGGTCAGCGAGAGTGCAAGAGAATCGCTTGAACTTGGCAATTGGTGTGTATATTTAAAGCGAAATTTATGTGTGTACCTGCTCTGTTCCGTCTGGTAAAACAGACTTAGACAGAAATTCTCTTATGCCAAACGGAGGTGCTCCTCTAATGAGCTTTCGCTGTACTGGACTCAGTGTTGTCTTGATGTGTAACGGCGTGTCCGTGAAGATTTTGCGGAGATTTTGGATTTGGCACTTGTGAATTACATTCCACGGACCGTTTTAGAAAATCACGGCCTGCAGCGAACTACCCTGTGAAGCGGAATGGAGAGGGGGAATTGGAGGGGTAGAGTAGTGGAGTCCTATAATACTGAAGCTTTCCAGTTCTTGTAGCTTGGCACCGAAATGTACGAGGCGGGTGTTTGAATCTTAGAGAAACGACGTGTTCAGGGGACCGATAGTGGGTGCACCAAGGAAGTGATGGCTCTCACAAGTTCGGGGATGGTGGTGACGGGTTCGGAGTTTGGGAGGGGGAGATGTTTGAGGAGGTACCCTCCAGCGGCGAAGCTTAACACAAAACATCCCTTGAAAGTTCTCAGGCATCTTTATCAGCACAGTATCTGTTGCTGCAAGTGCTATACAGAGGTGTGCTTCCATGCATATATCGTCGTTTTCTTGCTGCCCCTTCACGATCTCGCAGATTTCGCAGCCCACCACGACTTGTCCAATACATTTCACACAAATGATTTGCTGAAGATTCTTCCGCGTTTACCCAATAGCGAAAATTCTCCGCGTCATTCCCTTGATGAATCATATTGTTTGTTCTGGAACCCAGGAATACCTCATTGAGCCGCATTCACGAAGTTTTGCGACAAGCGTAACGTCCTTGTTTCCGTGCCAGAGTAGTAATGCCCTAGCCAAATCCTAACCAGCCTCGCAAACTGCGCTCCGCTCCGCGCCTCAGATTCCTAATACAGTTCAGCATGATTCCGTTCCGAGCCGGAAGTCTGTACCAGCTTGGTCCCCCTAACCAGGGGGTGGTCCTCCTTTTCCTGCGAAGCCACATTTCCCCCTCTGCCTCGGGAAAGGGGACCAACGGAACTATTTGCCACCAGGCCTGCCCTGCCCAGCCTACATACAGCACAGCTAGCTGCTGCCAAGAACGTACGCACCGCCAGATCTGACTTGTCCTTGCGCACGTCAACGATTGCACGGGGCAAGTTCGCTGCCGCCAGCGCACGCATCACCACACTTGGCATCTGCTCCACCATTGTAAAGCTGCAACACTTCTGCCTCGCTGTATTTACAGACTCCGTTTCATTTGTCCATCCCGTCTTGCCAGCGCTAACTCAACAACACCATTCGCAGCAGCAGCACCCTCTCACTCCCACACTCGCTCGCCCAGTCCACACCAAAACCGCCATAGGTCCTCGCGTCCATCGCACGAAACGCTCCCTGCGCGAAGACCAAGCAGCATTCGTCCGCGTAACCACTATTTCGTATCCACCCATACGCGTACAACCAGTGGGGTCACTACAATCTGCAGTCCAGTCCACTCAGTTGCGTGCGAGCATGGCACGTCATCTTCACAAAGTGCGCTCCGTTCCCGACGTCCACAACTTGTTTCTGTCTGCTGGGCTAGACACTCCAGACGATACGCGACGCCCAGATGATCAGTTTCGAAGTCGAAAAGGACCTCGCCATCGCCATCAGAACTCGGACGGGTTCTTATTAGACTCGCAGCGCGCGACTTTCCACCATTCGCCTTCTAACAATCGCGACAGCTCCGCTCCTCTCTCTCCTGTTGACGAGCACAGTAGGCGCTCCGCAGGCGACAGTAACCATTCCACCTTACCGCGATCGCCGCTCCTCGTTCAGGGCAAGCCTACGGGGCTTCCGCCACGACGGCGGAACAGCTTCCACACGCTCGCGGCGGCAGATCCGCGGAACCCCGCCGTCGCTCGCTCTTCAGCAGGGGCTGCACCCGCGCCGGCGCGGCCCGTCGGTACTAGTAACAGCAGCTCCCAGCACCGCGTGTTTTCATCGATTACTGATTCCTCCTCCTCCTCCTCCTCCTGCGACGACGACGACGACGACGACGACGCCGCGCCGCATGACATGATCGACGGCGCAAGGGCTTCGCAGAGAGCGGGTTACCCGCCGCGACAGTGCTACCCGTCAGCCGATACGCGCGCTGAATTCACGAGCTACTACTACAAGCAGCAGAGCGGCAATGCCGACGGGGCAACAGAACCGTTGAAAGCAGCTACAGAGGCCGTATTACGGTCCCGCGCGCAAGAGGTTCTGTCGGAGCGGCACGAGCTGGTGCAGCAGCTTTCGTCGTTCCGCGTGACGGCCGCGTACCGGCAGAAGCGCGTGGAAGCGACCGTGAAAGAGGCGGAGGTGCTTAAAACGAAATTGGCGGGAGGGGAGAAGCGGCTGGAGAGGGTTCGCGCGCAGCTTGACGCCACGCGCATCGCGCGCGACGCGGCGGCGCGGGAGCTCGCAGTTCTTCGGCGGATCGCGCCCGCAGCAGATGCTGGTACTAGCGACGACGAGGACAGCGACGAGAGTGATGCGTCGGATTCAGGGAGTGACGCCACGTCGGACAGGGGAGGCGGGGGAGCGAGGTCGCGTGGAAGCGGCGGAATGCGCTGGGGGGCAGTGAAGCCGGCAGGGGATGCGGCGTGGCGGAGAGCGGAACTGCGGAACGTGCTGCAGGAAATGGCGCAAGCGCTGGAGAAAACGGAAAAGAGAGCTCGAAGCGCGTTGGCGAGAACGATGCAGTTAGAAGGTACGCAGTTCGAATGTGATTTCATGCGTCATATCCGCGGATCGCCTCTTGTGTCACCTCCGCCGTCGCTCCCACCCCCCGCTTCCACGCCCCTTCCGCCGAGCCTCTCTATACACCCGTCTGTCTGCTTCCTTCTCTCGTACCGTCTGCCCTCGACGTCCCCCTAATTTCCCCCCTCTTTTCTTTTTTCACCTTGCGGTTCCCCTTACCCCCGGCCAGGCTTGCTGGAGGACAGAAAAGAGGAGCTGGCGGAAGTACGGAGCGAGTTGCGCACGGCGGAGGGGGAGCGGAACATGCTGGCGGAGGAGCTGCAGGAAGCCTTCAACTCATGGGCGCAGCCGCGCGCGCCCGCAGGCAACGCCACGAGGATGTCAGGCGTGGCCTCCGCGCCGCTGCCGCTACAGCAGCTACAGGCGCAGCGCGCCACAGATAGACCTGGGCCTGGAACGTGGATGGATGAGGGCAAAGGTGGTGGGGATTACATGGGGAAAGGGGGGAGGAGAGAAACGGGTCGCATCAGCAGAAGCACCAGCAAGGAGGAGCTTGGGGCGCGGATGCGCGCAAGGGGGATGAGCGGAGAGGGGAAAAGCGCAAGGGGGATGATGAGCGGAAGGGGGAGCGCGGAGGAGCTGGGTGGGTGGGCCCGCACGTCGGCGCTGCTGCTGGCGGGTCAGATGGAGCCGCGCGTGCCTGGTTACCTGCGCGCGTCTCTAGAGGTTCCCTGAAATTACTTCACAAATCTGGAGGTACCAAAAGCGAATTGAAAGGTACCGAGATCCCTGAGGCCCTGAGGCCGTGAGGTCCCGAGATCCCTGAGGCCCTGAGGCCGTGAGGTCCGGAGATCCCTGAGGCCCTGAGGCCGTGAGGTCCCGAGATCCCTGAGGCCCTGAGGCCGTGAGGTCCGGAGATCCCTGAGGCCCTGAGGCCGTGAGGTCCGGAGATCCCTGAGGCCCTGAGGCCGTGAGGTCCCGAGATCCCTGAGGCCCTGAGGCCGTGAGGTCCGGAGATCCCTGAGGCCCTGAGGCCGTGAGGTCCGGAGATCCCTGAGGCCTTTTGAGAGGTCTCGAGCACGGTTTCACTGGCTTCTTCACGCTGAGCCTTTGGAAAGAGTCGTCCTCCGTCAGTCAACAGGGCGTTGTGCACTGCTGTTGCAACAGCAAATGCTCGCGCTCTTTCCCAGTTCCAGCATAACGCTGTCGACGTATGTACATAGTCTAGGGAGCCCTTATGAACTGCATTATGGGATGTAATTCTGGTGTCCTAGAATTTTTGCTTCACGCTGAAGTTGTGATAAGGACGCATGCTAGCCAGGTAAAGCTGGTGTGGTTAATGCAGGAGTTTCAGGATGCTGCACTTTCGAGGATGGGGTACCAGCTAGATCTCTTTTTACGTAGATGGAGCATCTCAGCAGCATTAGAAACATGTCTGATATCTCAGAGATTAATGAGATGAACACACTAGGTACAAAGTGCCTTGTACTGCTCGTGTAGCTGATTGTACTTCTAAAAGAAGCGTGAAAGTATTTTCTTGCTAAAATATAAAATGAGGGTCTACTTTTGGCTGGCTGAGGTTCAGAAGTTGTAGCTTTTACACCTACAGTCCGCGAGTGTCAAGTTCTTTCGCTTGTGAAATGTACGGTGGACTGTTGCTCGGTGATGAAGACCAGCTCGCTTCACCTCGTGTGTTGTTATTTACAGTATGTTTTAGCACGACCAATAGTACACCTTGTACACCAGCATACCCAGCATACACGTGTGTGCTGCTGTCATACAGTAACGACCTCGCTGTTGAGAATGCTCCGCGAGGTGATCCAATCTCATTTGGGATAAGATTGGGAGCCTTGTCACCATTCATGTCGTCCAGCTCAGAGCCATGCCAGAGAAGACAGGAAAGATGCGCACACATGTTGATGGAAGTGTAGAGAATCACGCAAATAACCGTGTATACAACAGAATTTGCGAAGAAGGATATTTCTTTTGTTGATGATGTTGACGACAAATCACCAGCTATTCACGGAACAACTCTGTAGGCTTGGCATGCCGTGGCGAGCATGGCCAGTCCACATGTAACAGAACTCCAACGCTAACTGGTGGTGTGTGCCTCGTCGTCACAGCCAGCCTCCATTCGCTCGCAAGCCTTCGCAGCCTGGCAGACCAGCGTTGGTTCGTTTCATTGGTTTCGTCCAGGTCGGACACGTCATGCGCTGGTTCCTCTTGGGAAATCTGCGGACGGAATGTACACCTAACCACCGCTATTTTCTTTCGGTCTATTTTCAACCCCACTTGCACAAGTGGGATATGCACCCTTTCTAAATCTTTGACCGAGGGTTGTGTGGGGCATCATTAAATTTTACCGAGAGTCTGTTCCAGATCCCCGAAGAGAGTACTGTAGAATTGCGCTATGGATTCAGATTCGCATAATGAGTTTTAACTTCGAGAATTAGGCATCATTCATAGCCCCAGTTAAATAAGTGTCGAACTGAAATAGTCGAAAACGTGCAGGGTAACTTTGAAACGCGAGATTATTGGGTTGGGTTTCCCCTTGAAAATAGCGGTGGTTAGGTGTAGCATTCCGTTGCTTTCGCGGCGCGAGATCGCCACAATTTCTCCCAACAAATGCATCAACAGACCACATTGTTTCCTTCCCCCCCCCACCTCCCCTCAAAACGTAGGCAAAGCTGGAGCATCCATGGAACGCAACCTTCCCCAATGGATTGTAGCTGAGGACTTGGTCGCAACAGAAATTTCGCCACTCGTCTAATAAAAGGGGAATAAGAGTTGATGGCTCACATTCTAATCGCCCAAGAATCAGGGTCTTCTTACAAGACCTACCAGCCGGATGGCTCGTCCTTCAGCCGCCTAGTGCGAGCGATCGTTCTTTCACCTTCCCGTTCGCAGTGACATGGGCGATTTGTACGAGTCACCCCTCTCTCATCACCATGCACGCGCAGACGTCGCGGGATATTGCGCAGGAAGGCATCCGCCATCGCCCTGTTCTCCCCCGGAGCCCTCCCCCAGGTCGCTCAGACGCGCCCGCGAGCCCGTCCTTCGTCGCGTGACGGAGGAAGCCGCGCTCTCTCCCCCGAACGGCAGGATATCATCCCTGGTAAATCTCGCAGCAAGTCGCTGTATTCATTCTGGCAGCAGGAGTCCCTTCGACGAGTACGATGCTGCGACGGAATGGGAAGCACTACTAGTAGAGCCGCGGGTTCCTCGAATCGAGCAGAAATCTGGGGCGAGCATCGACATGGCGGCTGTGGCGGTGAGCACATCCAGGACCAATGGAATGATGCGCAGGAGCAGCAGCTGTACTACTAGCAGCAACGGCAGCAGCGGCGGTAGCGCCGGGAACACCTACCCGCGTCCTCGCGAAGAATATCGACCGCAGGGTGGTATCCACTCGTCAAGGGGCGGCTTAATCGTGAATTCAATATCTTGGCCTGGAGGCGGCGGTGCGCGCCGCATGAGACTCTCGCGATCTTCGGCAGACCTTGAGACGTTGCGTAGTCCTACTACTGTCACGGCGCGCGACGACTGTAAGTCCGGCGGGGCCGCAGAGGATGTTCTTGAACGTCGCTCTCAATGTGTACGACACGCAACGGCGAGTCCGACTCGGACTGCGAGTCTCGGTCGCCGCGCAGGCGGCGGGAAAGTCGTCGTCGGAGATGCGGGCGACTCGGACGTGCTGCCGATGCTGCTGCTTCGGGAATCACACCGACGGAAACCGCAAGAATCCATGGTTAGAACGCCCATTCAGAGCGACAAAAGTGACTGGATTGAGGATGAGGTGTATCGAACCTCGTCCTGCCGAACCGCGTCCTACCGAACCTCGTCCACTCGAACCTCCGACGCGTCGTCCTATCACCCACGTCACGGTCTATTCGACAGGCTCTCCGACTCCAACGCCGTGTCTAGTAGTAGCGCGCACAGCACCAATCATGCCAATCATAACAGCCCACGAGGAACGGGTTCCGTGACAGGGGTGGGAGGACCGCCGCGTGATGTGCGGGACGCGCGCAGAATAAGCCTCAGCCTGAGTGATTCTGTCGACGATCATCCCACCGGCGCCAATCGTGCCAGCACGCCACGCGGCGCCTGCAGCCGCCGCGCAGCCACGTGGTCCGCCGCGGAGCAGAAGAAAAACCGGTTGCGGGTAGTCGCTGCGGCGGCCAGCGCCGCTGCCCCTGTTTTGCGGGTCGAGCGTGGGATAACGCGGGAGGACCGCGCGGCGGGGTGCTTGGACGCGCTGATTTGCTTGAAGAGCGCGCAGATTGACGCGGTGAGGCGGGAACGCGCGGAACTGAGCGCGGAACTGGCGGAAGGGTTGAGGCGGGTGCTGAGCATGGAAACGGGGATGGCGGAGAGACGACTCACTATGGAGAGCCTTATTTCACAAATATCATGGAAACGGGATATGAAACGTAAAGACGGGACGACGGGCGGAGGGAAGGGTCTCTGGCGAGCATCAGAGAGGTGAGGGGGCAGCTAGTGCGGCGGAAAGAGTCTCTGGCGCAGCAGCAGCTGCTGCTCCCAGCAAGCTAGAGAGCTATATTATGAGGGGAGAAGGTACGGGGCAGTAGAAAGGAATAGGAAAATAATATAACGAGAATGCTCATTTAGGTTTTCCCAGTGGGCCGCTTCAGAAAAATTGCAGGTTAGAAAGTTCATTGATCAATGTCCATGACATGCGAAGAGTTGGTTCATCCGTAGAGAATAAGCTGTGATTCGAACTGTAGATACATGTGCATTCGCGCACAGCGCGGATTTGCACATTTGCTACACAACTGCCGCTTGGCAATTCTCACGCACTGCTGTCGCCGCACCGCCGCCAACTTCACAGACGGAGAATTGGGTTGGAAGGCAAGGCACGCATAAAATTGAAGACACGCATCGAATAGAACGTAGACACACCTAGCACAGCCGTTGTTTTCGTGTACGCATGCTGGTTTTGCCTTCTAGATTGACCACCCGGCTCCCCTTTGCGGCCTCCCTCACCTGGTTTTGCCTAGTATTGCTGTGGCCTGTCGCACCTACTGGTGCCTCCACGCTGGTACTGTTACCGCGCCACGCTCTCTTTTAGCGCGCGCCATCTTGAGTCGCAATGCCTCCCCTTAAACCGCACATATTCGACAAAGCCTCAATGCCGCGAGGGCCGGCGAATTACGCGCCGCTCACCCCGCTGACATTCCTCGAGCGCGCGGCGCGGGTCCATCCCGACTCGCCGTCCGTGATCTACGGCCGGCGGCGCTTCACGTGGGCGCAAACCTTCCTCCGCTGCTGCCAGCTCGCCGCGGCGCTGGAGCGCGCGGGCGCGCGCAGATACGAGCGCGTGGCGGTGCTTGCGCCCAACGTGCCCGCGGCGTACGAGGCGCAGTTCGGCGTGCCGCTCGCGGGCGCCGTGCTCGTGTCCGTCAACGCGCGCCTCGATGCCGCCTCCGTCGCGCGCATTCTCGCGCACAGCGATAGCAAGGTGTGCCACGTGGTGCCAAGCGGTTTGAATGCGATGTAAAGCCTTCCCCTGCTCCCTCTGCTCTCTCTGCGCCCTCGGTGCTTCCTTGTGCTCACTTCTCTCTCTGTTGTCGTTGCTTGGTGGCCCCACTCCTTCTACCTATGCCGTCTCTCCGTTTCCATTTCTCCTCCCCTCTCCCCCTCCTCCCTCTCTCTCTTTCTCTCCCACCCATAACACTCACACCCTTCCCCTCTCGTACTTTCACCCCCCCCCTCCCCCCCTCTCCCCCCTACTCTCCCCCCACCCTCTTCCCCACACTGCAGATTCTCCTAGTGGACCAACACTTGGCGTCTCTCGCGCTCTCCGCGCTCGCCCTCCTTCCCACGGCCGCCACTCCCGCCCAAACAGCCCACGTCCGTCCAAAAATCGTGGTTATAGAGGACAATGAAGTGCAGTCGTCTTCTGACATGGCGGATCCGGGTGGCGAGCAGGCGGATACAGAGGGGTTGGGAGCGGTGGGGGAGTATGAGGAATGGTTAGCAGCTGTGCCCTGCGTTGGGCCTGTGACTGGCTCCCGACTTGCCAGTGGCCTTGCTGCTTCCGCTACTGCTACTGCTGCTGCTACTGCTGGTAGTGATGCTGCTAGTGGGAGTGCTATCGGTGCCAGTAGTGCCGATACTGCTTATAGCATTGAGGACTCCTTGTCTCCACAACCGCAATTGCTCCCTCTTGTCGTTGACGTGGCAAACTCCGACTGGTGGGCATCGCACCAACCACGGGACGAGCAGGACCCAATAGCCATCAATTACACCTCAGGCACCACGTCAGCACAGCCCAAGGGCGTGGTCTACTCCCACCGCGGCGCTTACCTAAACGCGCTAAGCGCCGCACTTATGGTGCAGCTGCGCACGCACGCGGTGTTCCTGCTCTCCGTCCCGCTTTTTCATTGCAACGCGTGGTGCTTCTGCTGGTCGCTGCCGGCTGTCTCCGGCACAGGTGTGCTTATAAGGAATGTGAGTGCTCGCGCGATTTTTGCAGTGGTGGCGGAGAGAGGGGTGGAGGTGATGGTGGGGGTGCCGGTGGTGCTGAATCTGATGGTGAATGCTGATGAGGAGGATAAGGCGTTGCTGGGAGCGAGGCGAGGAGGGAACGAAGAGGAAAGAGGGGAGGTGGAGCAGATAGGGTGGGGTAACAATGAGCAGCAGCATGGGGTAACCAGCAGGATAAGCAACAGGGTTACCAAGAGGGTTACGGTACTGACAGGTGGTGCCCCTCCCCCAGCAGCCATATTGGCTCAAATGGAACAGCTAGGCTTCGACGTTATCCATTCGTATGGATTAACAGAGACATATGGCCCGGCTATGTTCTGTGACTGGAAACCCCACTGGGACTCTCTTCCCCTGACCGACCGCGCGAGAATCAAATCTCGGCAGGGCGTGCGGCACATCGGGTTGCAGACTGCTACAGTGGTTGATAATAGGACGCTCCGGCCCGTGCCTATGGACGGTGTGACTATAGGCGAGGTGGTGTTTCGAGGGAATACAGTTATGCGGGGGTATTTACATGTGAGGGAGGAGACAGCTGCTGCGTTTGCGGGTGGGTGGTTCCACTCGGGAGATCTGGCCGTGGTGCACCCAGATGGGTATGTGGAGATTAAAGACCGTTCTAAGGATATAATCATCTCTGGAGGGGAGAATATAAGCAGTATTGCTGTGGAGGGGGTGTTGTACCGGCATTCTGCAGTGATGGAAGCAGCAGTGGTGGCTAGACATGATGATAAATGGGGTGAAACACCCTGTGCCTTTGTGGGCCTCAAACCTGGTTACACGGTTACCGGTGGAGCTGCGACTGATGGTGCAACTGATGCTGCCAGTGCAGGAGGGGTTGAGAAGGTGGGATCTGGGCAGGTGGTATCTGAGGAAGATATCATTCTGTTTTGCCGAGAGCATCTGCCACACTTTATGGCACCCAAGAGCGTTGTTTTCGGCGCGCTGCCCAAGACTGCGACGGGCAAGATCCAAAAGTTTTTGCTGCGGGAGAGAGCAAAGCAGCTAGGCTCGCTGCCTTGGCAGGGGCACAGGAGCAAGCTGTAATATTCAGTGAGAGTACAATCATAGTGCAACCGAATCGAATGTTGGCAACCAGATAGTATGAGATATTACGGTACTTGTTAGCCTAATGGCACATTGTGCCAAGTTCTATTCACTGTTACCATGCCTGACATGTACGTATACATTCAAACGGGTAATGATTACCAAACACACTGTTATCCACTCACTGTCAGGCGCACTGAAAAGTGGCCAGGTGACTGCCAATGCTGGTAATTATATCGACCGTCCCCCCTCTCCCTGCCACTGCCACCAGCTGTCAAGGGAAGACGAGAGCAAGCAAAGGGTTGAGAGGGAGCGAGGGAGGAGTGTCGGAGATAGGGCATCGCACGCACACACAGTGGAAACGGGGGGGACAGTGACCATTTGAGACTTCTAAAAAAAAAATCCTGCAGGGTTGAGAGGGAGCGAGGGAGGAGCGTCAGAGATAGGGCATCATGCACACAGTGGAAATGCGGGGGACAGTGAGGAAGAGAAGATTGAGAAGGAGAGAGTGAGGAGTGAGAGTGTGAGAGAGAAAGCGTGGAAATGGAGAGGTAGGGTTGGGAGGAAGTCAGAGAGATTTCGTGACACACCAACAGGAGGAGCTGAGGGGAGCACGCAGTGAGAGGCAGAGGCAACTTTCACGCAACAAGGAGCACCTGCCCCTTGTTAAGACGCATCTCCCAACCTCCGCCAACCTCTGCCAACCTCTGCCAACCTCTGCCAACCTCTGCCAACCTCTGCCAATCTCCATCGACCTCTGGCAACCTGTTAACCAACAGGAATTTCACATTCCTGGGAGATAAAGTCTAGAAAGAGGGCCTTGCTGTAATAAGGTGTTGCCACCTGGAAGGGAGGGTGCTACCTGGGAAGGTGTTACCTGGGACGGCGAATGTGAATGGAGGGAGTAGATGGATGGCATGGCCGTGGCAGTTAGTGACTTGAGCTGGCCGGCAAAAGTCAACCGAGTCAACACAGCGCTGGCTCCCGCCACTAGTATCTGATGCGATGCAGAGAGAGAAAGAGCGAGAGGGGCGGCAGCAGGGAAGAGGGAAAGAGGTTATTAGCCACCTAAAGAAAAGTCAACCAAGTCAACCAAGTCAACACAGCGCTGGCTCCTGCCACTAGTATCTGATGCCATGCACAGAGAGACAGGGGGGAGGAACGGAGGGGGAGAGCGGGGGAAAGGGAGATATTTTTTAGCCACCTAAAGAAAAGTCAACCAAGTCAACCAAGTCAACACAGCGCTGGCTCCTGCCACTAGTATTTGATGCCATGCACAGAGAGACAGGGGGGGGGGAACGGAGGGGGAGAGCGGGGGAAAGGGAGATATTTTTTAGCCACCTAAAGAAAAGTCAACCAAGTCAACACAGCGCTGGCTCCTGCCACAAGTAGCTTGTGGCCAGCAGGGAGAGAGAGGGGGAGGTGTGTTGATGGGGGGGAGAGGGAAGGGGAACAGGAGACGGGAGGATGGGAGAGTTGGTGCAGGGGAAAAGGGGTAAATGGGGGTGAAGAGGGGTGGAGTGGTGGATGGGTAGGTGAGGCGAGTGGAATCGTTGATATGAAGGATGAAGGGTAGATGCATGCAGTAAGGCGACACATGGGGATGGATAGTTTGCCCATGCCCCCCCCATGCCCCCCCCATGCCTCCCCTATGCCTCGCTCGCACTTGCCTTCCCCATGCCTTCCCCATGCCCACCACGCTTCACTCATCATACTTGATGCCCCACCCATGCCTCACCTCATCTACGTCTCTCCCCATGACCACCGGCGCGCTGAAGACACGTGCAGTAGAGCCAGACGATTGGGCACATGACAGCCCTTGCCACATCCCCCATGCCCCGCCCCCATGCCCCGCCCCCATGCCCCGCCCCCATGTCCCACCCATGCGCTCCCCATCTCTCTCACCTCATCTGCGTCCCTCCCCATGGCCATCGCATGCACTAATGTGCTCAGAGACATGTGCAGCAGCGCCAGATGACTAGTGCTGTAATTGATTATACAGGTTGGTGTAATTCGGGTCCTTGTCACGGTTTTTTTGAAATGTTCTGATATTGTGGAAGGAGACGGGCAACGAAATATATCCAGAACCTTTCTTTAAGCGACAATACGATCATTATGCAAGATTGTGCAACAACAATCCCAGCACTAGTCTGACTTTTTTCAATGGTTGTAGTATGGTTAGTAAATATGGAACAAAAATACCAGTTAACCAATAAAAAATAGTCGGACTAGAGCTGGGATTGCTGCTGCACAACTTTGCGTAATGATCGGATTGTTGCTTAAAGAAATGATTTGGATACATTTCGTAGCCATCTCCTTCCACAAATTAGAACCTTCAAGCAGCACTGACAGCTGAAATTGCACCAACCAGTATAATTGAAACCCTTTCGTCTTCTTTTACGCCCTCTCCATGCCATCACCTCATCCGCCGCGTCTCTCATGATGGCCACAGCATGCATTGGTGCGCCAAGAAACATGTGCCGCAGAGCCTTATGACTGGGCACAACAAAGACATCTACCATGCCTCACCCAGCTCTCACGTCATCTGCGTCTCTCCCCATGGCCACCGCATGCACCGGTACGGCCAGAAACATGTGCAGCAGAGCCTTATGACTGGGCACAAAGACACCCACCATGCCTCCCCCATGTCTCGAATGGTCCTTGCATTACTTTGAGGGGTGGTACAAAGGAAGATGCAAACACACAAGCACAACAAACATCCAAACCGGCATCCTAACTACCTCAAGTCCCCTACCTACTCAGCCCCCCATGTGTCTCTCTCACCTCATCCGCATCTCTCCCCATGGCCACCGCATGCACTGGCGCGCCAAGAGACACACGCAGCAGTGCAGAGGCGGGTGCCTGCAGCGAGAAGAGAGACGCCGTGCTGCCGCCTGTGCCACACAGCTGTGGGCAGCAAAGGAGAGGGCAGGCGGCAAGGAGAAGGGGGGCGGCAGAGGAGAGGGCGGGCGGCAAGGAGAGGGGGGGTGGCAGAGGAGAGGGCGGGCGGCAAGCCGGCGGAAGGGGCGGCAACAGAGGCAGTGGAGGGAAGGGAGGGAAGGGAAAGGAGGGAGGGAGTGAGGTGGATGGA